>CM077560.1:9465158-10715158 GCA_039657345.1 Stephania japonica | reverse complement strand
CTAATTAAATTCATAAGTATGTCACGTAGGGACATGAGTTGGAGTTACCTTCTCTTGTACTCTTGAGACATAGAGATGTGCATCGGTGATGGCTTGGACGAACCTACTGTTGATTTGATGGGACAAACGAGAGGGCACATAAGGCCTGTGTGCTAGCTGGTTGTTTCCATCACTTTGAGAGTAGGAGAATTGGTCACCGGATTCTTGCCAATATCTAGTATGCATTGAATGGAACATCGACTTATCGTATTATTATATTTTATAGTACATAATCTCGCGAAACCCCCTCATTTATATGAAAGTTTGAAATTATGAAATGATTTGTCAATCTCTTTAATGTTATTCATGATTATTGTTGTTACAATTTGTGACTTACGAATCTTATGTCTATGATAGTACTTGATGGTTCATTATAAGACTATTTTTTTTAAAATCCTGCTACCATGCAACTATTTAATGAATCCTTGTTTATTTTCAAATACATGCTAGACTATGCATGCTTATTAGGTATTACTTGCATATTTGATGGTTGAGCGGGTTTTCCGCATTACTGAGCTCCGTTGATTCTTTTAGCTCACCCCACTTACAATACAGGTTCATCGACGAGTGCGCTAGAATTGAGATAAGGGAGAAACGAGCTTGAAATCTTCATTTGATGTGAGCTTTGAGTTGAGATATATCATGTATAGTTTTATTAATATTCTATGAACTTAAATCTTTTGGCTTTAGGATATTTCTTTATACTTATTCTGCAGGTTTATTTGTTTAGGCGTGCCAGACTGTTATTTGGGCTTGGTTCATGTATTGGGTCCAAGTGGCGGTCTGGGCCGGGCGACCCGACCCTAGGTCGGGGGCGGGTCGTCACAGTTGGTATCAGGGCTTAGGGATTAGAACTTAGGGAAACGTTAGGTTAGGAAAACCTAAGATGTAGGCCTTTAAGTTTAAAGGTCAAGTTAAGTCGAACAAATCAGTGGTATGGGACATTGGTTCAAAGTCGACTTAACACGCAATAATGATAAATCCTGGGATGGGATGAGACAAAAGAAATTTGAAAAAGATTTAATGTGATGATTATTTACTACTTTGTATATATAAATATATTGTTAGATATATAGGGAAATGTCTTTCCTTAAGACGTGAAATCTTGGTTCCACGAGTTGAGAATGACAATTAACGACACAAGAAAATCGAAGGGAAATCCGTAGAAGGTTCCACATGCGCTGCAATGAAGTCTACAACGCTTTGCTGCAAGAATGGTTCTGATAGAACGACTAAACTTAGAGTGAAAATTGTATGGCGAGATGCACCTATACTTGACGATAGAGTGGCAAATAAAGATTTAAGCAAGAATCGATAGACTTGAAAGGACAATGAGATGCCACGTTAAATACACAAGATGGAATTGTGACGTGGTCACATTTCAGAGTAGTAACTCTGACGCCGAAAACTATATTAGGATAAAATTAACGATATCTTGTTGAAAACGGAAGTTAACAATCATAGGAAGGATGTAAATGAATCTTTGATTTCAAACAATGATAAGCAAGTTCGTCTGGCTAGGTGGCTGAACTTAATTTAAGATATAGTGGACACGTATACAATTAAAACTTCTAATGATCGATTAAGAGTGTGAACCATTGGTCTATAAATTCGATTTGAAGGTTATTACTATAGATAGAATTATGTTGTTTCAGGTGATCTATGTTTATCGAAAAATGATTTTTCGACTATATTGGACCATGATTTTTGTATTGTTTTCGAGTGGATGTTTGCCGCACTTTATTGAAATTTTCATGGAAGGATTTAACGTGACTTTACAAAATTTTGAAAAGGCAAATAAGTACAAAAAAAAGAAACCATTTATTTTCCTTGGTGTTTAAAAGATAAAGCGAATAGACTCATACATATTTCGAGTATTTGACGTTGTAATTGTAATCTTTACATAAAGAGTTTTACTAAATTTTAAAGTTTTGACTTGATGAAAATGCAAAGCATCGTTTGGATCTATGTTACCATTTTGTAGTGTTGGAATACAAATTTTCTCGTGGTCGTGATTTATATTTTGAAAATATATTGACCAAATCGATTCGAAAGAGATATTACAATTCGCTTGAAATGCGTGAAAGCTTTTAAATGATTCCATAAAAATAAGCTAGACTTAGCTTGAAAAATCGAAACTCAATATTTTGAAATGGACCTTGATTTGGATTTAACTTTTCAATTTATTGAATTATGGCATTCAAGTTTCGATTGAACCTGTGTAAAAGAAAAATAAAGCTAAGCTAGTTATCGATAGGTTGAATACTAAATATGAGGACCCAAATTGAGAGCTAGGTCGAAGCATAAGTGCATAATGTACGGGATGACAAATGAGAAATTAAAGAATACATTGAAAACTATTCAATGAGAAAATTTAGTGAATACAAAATATCAAATTAGTACACTCAAAGATGGATGAGTTACTAAAATTGAAGATCCAAAGTCAAAGACTATTTTGGTGAAATAGCCATGTGTGAAGATCGTGTTTGCCAAGTAGAAAATTTGTAGATGTTGTAAAGACTCAAGATCTGAGGTTAAAATGATATAAATCAAAGGTAACTAGTGCAACAAAGAAATTATTCTAACATAATTAGAAGAGAGTTGATTCATAAAGTTGGGGATACCAGGAATTGATAAATTGTGTTCGAAATAAATGGAGAGTACGGAATAGCAGTACCATGACTGAATAATTAAAGGAAGCCCCAAACTAAATGGTATGTATGAGTCATATTAATAGGTTTTAAAGAGCGTACGACGCAGTTAATAATATTATAATGAACTTGATGATAAGTGAATCATTAAAATTGGGGGTACACCAATGAAAAGAATATTTCTGATATGATTAGACGTGTGGATTCATAACTTTTGAGTCAAAATGAAACCTAACCAGATTGGTAGGGAATGGTTGAATGAAAAATAAAGTTGAAGAGTAATCGAGGCAAATGATTGTTATATAACCTTAGTCAATAATGACTTGGTTCTTAAAATTGGGGATCCTAGAATAGGATCGACCCATGGAAAAACGAATGAGTAACTTGATGAGAAGAAGAATTGCGAACTCGAGAGAGACAACATGTACTGCAATAGTACCTTGTCTAAGAACGAAATTTCTAATCAAAATGGTGACGTCGCTAAGAATCATGTTGATCACTTGTGGGAAGTAACTTGTGATCTCATAATAAAAGTAAAACATTACAAAAAAAACCTGAACTACCAGACTAAATGGTTGAAAGGAAAGATAAAATATCTGATCAGTGATAGGTCGACTATTAAAAGTGGGGATCTTAGATTATGATCGAACAATAAGATTTATACTATGCAATATGTACGAAACAATAATTAGGGATGGTGAGAAAATACCCTAAACTAGCAACGAAACATGAAAGCTAAATTACCTTCGTTTCTCAGAGAGTGAGGTACTAAACACATTATAAGAGCTAAGAGTTAGCTTAGAAAGATGAGAAGGGACCGTTGTATACCAAAAAAAGGGTCATGACTAAGTCAACAATGTTTAAAATAGTTACCCAGGATTGTGAGAATTGATCAGTACGAGGACGCAATACGATAAATCTCCTGAAAATCGAGATATAGTGATGAAAGATCTTGGTATGAAATAAAAAATGGTGATGCAATGGAGCGCATTCAGATGAATGCTGAAATCTACTTAGAAATAATGTCAATGTTAAAAATATTCCACAAGATTTTAAAGGTGGAAGCTTGTTTACGTCAATTAACAGTTAAGTGTGACAGAGGAGTTACAAAGTGGATCATTAGTCAAAAGTTGACTTGAATTATGAACCTACAAGAATGAATGTCGATAAACATGTAATGCTAATAATATTAAGGTATTATTCTAGAAAGGAATACTAAGTCTGTCCATTTGTAGCCTTCACAGATAAGCCGCAAAGACATGATGAGTCGTTCAATGATATACGTAACCGAGATGTTGATAGAGATGGTGTGCTAGTGCTCATGTTATAGCAGACAACTATCCTTGTTTCCCTACTACCAGTTGGTGGTATGGTTTCAATGCCAGATAGGCAGAGATGTTCGTTGACATAGATATGCACCAAATCATATCTCAGTATGGTTCAGCGTATATTGCAACTTCGGTGGAGATTATAAAGGACTACCTTAAGAACATGTGATGATAGAAGAACTTGGCAAGTGGCTGAGTATAATGATTCTATTGAAACCTATAAGAGAGGCCTTATGAATTTCGGTCAGTGGGACGGAAATGAAAATGTTGAGACAGTAGAGTCAAGAGTAAGACTTTATTTTATGTGGGGTATAAGCAGAACGTGTAAGAGAGAATTGACACCAATTAAATAATGGGTCATTAGGGAAACCATTACGAATGGACCAGTCAAATTATGAGTGTACGTTATTTTGACTTTCGAGGACGAAAGTTCTTAAAATTGGGGATATTGTAACGACCCGAATTCTACTTGACCCGACTCGAGGGTAATTTAGTGATTTTCAATACTGAATGTGTGCAAGTGTGCTTTGTGAATTGTTTAAGTGTGAAAAGTATAACTTAGGATAAATAAATATTGGGCCTAACAAGAGTTGAGTGAATGTAAATGATATGGAGGCCCATAATGGTATTTTGGTAAAATAACAAGGCTGTACACAACCCTACTCTAAAACCCTACCTATATAAACCTTTTATAATGTTTGTAGCCCCTTTTGTGTTGAAACTCCAAACTTGTGATGGGAGAGAAGTGGAGGAAGGTTGATGATGAAGAAGATGATGATGAAGTCCATTTAAACATTCAAGAAGATTCGCGAGACGGTTCACATCGAGCCCAAACGCGAGAGGATCGAGATTAGGATTTGCGGCGAGTGTAGGTAAGTGGGGAGCTTGCTCAATTATCACATATGACATGATTATTAGTTATGCTTAGGATTCATAATTTGAATTAAAGACTTGGGATTTATGGGTTGCGTCGTGGTATTAGCTCGAATCTACGAATCTATGGAATGTGAATGCACTGTTATTCATGGCCCCAGAATGTGTGGAGTTTACCACCGAGGGTCGTTAAGACCCCAAGGTGTGGAGTTTACCACCGAGGGTCGTTAACACCCCAGGATGTGTGGAGTTTACCACCGAGGGTTTTACTTGACTAATTAAATTCATAAGTATGTCACGTAGGGACATGAGTTGGAGTTACCTTCTCTTGTACTCTTGAGACATAGAGATGTGCATCGGTGATGGCTTGGACGAACCTCCTGTTGATTTAATGAGACAAACGAGAGGGCACATAAGGCCTGTGTGCTAGCTGGTTGTTTCCATCACTTTGAGAGTAGGAGAATCGGTCACCGGATTCTTGCCAATATCTAGTATGCATTGAATGGAACATCGACTTATCGTATTATTATATTTTATAGTACAAAATCTCGCGAAACCCCCTCATTTATATGAAAGTTTGAAATTATGAAATGATTTGTCAATCTCTTTAATGTTATTCATGATTATTGTTGTTACAATTTGTGACTTACGAATCTTATGTCTATGATAGTACTTGATGGTTCATTATAAGTCTATTTTTTTTAAATCCTGCTACCATGCAACTATTTAATGAATCCTTGTTTATTTTCAAATACATGCTAGACTATGCATGCTTATTAGGTATTACTTGCATATTTGATGGTTGAGCGGGTTTTCCGCATTACTGAGCTCCATTGATTCTTTTAGCTCACCCCACTTACAATACAGGTTCATCGACGAGTGCGCTAGAATTGAGACAAGGGAGAAATGAGCTTGAAATCTTCATTTGATGTGAGCTTTGAGTTGAGATATATCATGTATAGTTTTATTAATATTCTATGAACTTAAATCTTTTGGCTTTAGGATATTTCTTTATATTTATTCTGCAGGTTTATTTGTTTAGGCGTGCCAGATTGTTATTTGGGCCTGGTTCATGTATTGGGTCCAAGTGGCGGTCTGGGCCGGGCGACCTGACCCTAGGTCGGGGGCGGGTCGTCACAATACACACCCTATACCTTTTAAAACAAGTTACACATAAAAATGGGCTTTAAGTGAAGCAATTATGGTTATTGGGCCTCTGTTGGGCCTATCTAGTAAAGCCCATTCACAAACTTCTTCCTCAACATATTTTCAAACTGTTACAGTGCTCTTCTTCCTTACTGGATCCGAGACTCACTGGTTGACTTCTCGATGAGTCACGCCGTACGGGTCATGGCTGGAGGCGTCCCTACAGTATGCACCCTTCATACATGGAGGTTCGACGATTGCAGTGGGTATATACACACCCCAAAGACTCGGCGACACAGTTGAGTTCACCAAGTCAATGAGAGGCAAGCCGAAACACCAAAACAGCAGTTGTGAGTCTTAAATCGACAATGCCGCGTTCCGCCCTTGTTGCACACATATGCCGGGAGTTCAAGACAGTCCGTAACTTGTATCGGACTGTCATAGGATCCCGGATGTTCACTCATATATACTATTGATCCGAAAACAGGGGACCTAAAAATCAACCATAAAAATCAACCATAAAAATCGATACATTAGTGAGTACCGCCCTATAGTTGTGTATTGGTTGCTCTCTGGATCGCCCGGGCACTGGTGGTTCGATGTGACCGACTCCGGTGTGGCGTCCTTGGTCATTGCAACATCCAAAAACATAAAGAACATGGTGAGACCAGTCAGACAGAGAGAGAAAAAAAAAAAAAGAGAGAGAGAGAGAGAGAGAGAGAGAGAGAGAGAATGGGAGGTGGGACTTACTCCGGTGGTTGAAGACTCTTCGACCACCACAGGACTCGTCGGTGATTGACGTCTCTCAGCCGAGGTGGGGGAAAGAGAGGAGGAGAAGTGAGGGAATTGGTGAAGAGAGAAACTGATTTGGGGAAGAAAATGAATAGTAAAGTTAGGTGGGTTCCCTTTTATACCTCTTGTGATTTCATCAACACATGTGTACACATCTCAAGTCTGAATCCACAGTCCTTATAAACCTAGTCCCCAACTTCATCGACACCACAACTGTGACACATCTACTTGAATTACTTCATGTTGTGCATCCCAAGGTTCATCCTAAGCCTATTGAATTTCTTAACTCAACTATAAGACTCAAGTTGATTTGATTTACAATAATTCATATAATTTATATTAGGCCATCAATTGAACTTTATAAATTAGTACCCAAGGTCATACAAACTCCCGTTTATCTGGTACTCAGTGCCCTGCGTCTGGTACACTTCTCGAGGTGATCGCACACTTGGTGTTCAATCAAATTGATTATGCCTAAGTTATACTTTATTTGATTAAATCATGTTTCCTCAACTAAGGTCATATTCATGATTTGACTCCGTTTATCACATTTAATACCCACTTAATCGATTATTGGAACCCCATTTACCTAGTCGGAACCTCACTCAGATTTAAAATTGCCCGACTGGCTCGAGACCCGTAAAATATTAAAATACTAATACACACAATCGAAGAATCATAAAATCACTTCAATGTTGACTCCTAAAGTTTGAAATATTGTCTAGTATCACGTAGCTGGGTCACGTTCCTAACCATTGCAATACTAGTCAGTTAAAAATTTAAGGTTGTTATAGAGGAACGGTTCAGCTTGAGGATTATGTGAAATAACGGGTCTTCGGGTGAATGCTGGTGGGGTAATTAGTAGTCCGGAGGACTAAATGAATTAAAAACACTCACAAAATACAAAATAAATAATAATTAATAATTATATATCGCGTTTGATACGTTGGTATGTTCGGGATGACTTGACGAGCGAGTTGTGATACGGAATGGGTCCGAAAACGCGAGTATTGTGCGAGAAATAAAAAAGAAGAGCGATTGTGTCACCTAATGGAGTCAACCATGAGTGTCATGGTAGGTGAGTGGAATGGGCGGTGACCATATGATTGGCTTCGAGATCCGTGTGTGAGTAAGGATTAGAGGGGGTATAACTAAGGATTAGAGAGGGTATAACCCCTCCTTATCACCTTTTCTCTCTCTTCTTTCATTTTCTTTCTTTCTCTTCATTGATTCAATGAAAATAGCGAAGGGGTGTTTCACCGCGATTTGACGCCGAGGGAGCGATCAAACACGAAAACTAAGGTGAGATTTCGGTTCCCCACGTGATTATCTACCTTTTGGCGGTAATTTTGTGTGTTCTCGTTGTGAAAATTTCGGACAATGATTTGGGAAAATCAATTTTTATGGTTGGTTTTGATGGAGTTGGAGTGAATGGGATGATTAAATGGTGAATTGTGAAGTGGTTTTGTTGATTTAAAGGTTTTGTGAATTTTTGGGATTTTTGAAGGAATTTTGGTTGATTTCCACAAATCGATGATTTGGTCAGGTTTTGACGCAAGTCGAAGGTGGCTTAGTGTTGTATCGGAGGTTTAATCGAAGCTGGTATTGGCTCGAAGCACTGCGACAAGAGTCGGGGTGTCAAAAACCCCAATTCACAAGCATTCTTGGCTGGACGTCGCGAGCGACATCGTGAGCACAAACAGCTCACGGCGCCACCCATAGCGTCTAGAGCATTGGCTCTAGGACTCTACTCTAGGGCTTACGTCATGAGGGCGCCGCCTAGGGTAATGACCCCCACGACGCCACCCACGGCGTAGGGACGCCACCAGGAGGAAAATACCACAGCGTCTAAGCGGCGTGACACTATTCACATGCCCAATTTTTGAATTTTTGGAAAATTTTAGGGATCTCTCGAGTATCCAAATGGGTTCGAATACGACTCAATATCCGTGTAATTGACCCAATTAGGTGAACGAATAAATTATGGAAAATTAGATAAAATTAGGAAAATTGATAGAAATTGTTATTTAATTAGGTTAACAGGAGTTTAGTTGATTTATGGGTCACACGGGAAGTACTAGGAGGCGTGCCAGTATACGTTGAGTGCGTATTAGCTTGGATTATAGGTAAGTAAACCAGTGAGGAATTTTACAGTTATTTATGAGCTTTGAATAAATTTTGTTATTGTTCTATTCCCATTTTTGGATATTTTATTCCTTTGAGTTGTCCAAGGACAAGGGAGTCAATGTGGTCCTTGCAGATTTTTGGGCCTACTGAGGTAACATGCTAGAGGTCGACGACTGGGGATGCACGATATTGGTTCTAGTTTTATACTGGATGAGTGTTCTTACTGGACTACCAGGGATCTCATTCGTGTAGACATTAGGACGACGTGAGTGTATCGCGTCCTAAGCGTCGAGTCTTGTAGGTGTTTATCTTGACTCAAATGATCTTTTGGTCAGGACTACTTGCGCCTCTCATTTGTTTCCGAGACACTCATTTTCGGTTGCTCAGTTGATTTATTTACAGTCTTATTTATTCATGCATTCACTGTCCTTTCTTTCTATTGGCATGAATATGACTGTTGTTTATTCATTTCGAAATGTTGTATTATAGTCGTATTTGGTGTTGTGACGGCCCCAAATCCCCAATGCATTTGGGTACGCCCGGCCTAGACCCGTGCAAGCCCCGAGTCAGTTCTCAACGACCCTGACGAGCCTAGTCAGCCTCAAAACATCAAAATTTCACATTTTATGAAAGAGTTATTGCAATTATAACACAGCGGAAGCAAATTACCTACTACTCAAGAATTGGGAAATAACTCAATCAAAGGAAATTAGGAATCTATATAAATGTGGAAAAACCCAATATGTTCAATTCTAAGTCAACAAAATGGATTGATGGAATCCACTTCAAAACATATTCCCCAGTTCCAAAACAATCATATATATATATAAACGTCATACAAAAAGAAATAAACATGAGCCTACATCTCGGTACCTCAAGTCCATTTGCTCGCCACAAAATCTCCTAGGCAAGGTCCCTTGCCCCTATCGCTCTCCGTCCTATCGCACCCACCGTCACAAACTAGACGGTGAGCAAGCTGGAGAAAAATGAATGTAATGCCGCAGAGAAAACAACAAATAATTCATGATAATACAAGTAAAGCGAGTCTAAATATCATGCGGAAATAAAAGACAGGAAATTAAATAGACAAGATGCATGATAAACAGACTAATAGATATCAATCGAAAGTTAAGTGTGTTCCAAGGAATCAAAAGAGGCCCATAAGTGGTCTAAATCATAGCATAACGGCGAAGACCTCGCGAGATCTTCCCGGGCATCGACACAAGCGAAGGCACAGCTATGACTGGAAAGGACTCAAACCCATCCACCCAGTACTCGGTGTCATACGGTCACTAAGGGTGGTCACACACTCGTGCGCACGAGTGCCGCGTTTTATCCCTCTAAAGTGCGGGTCCTAGTACTTTCGAGACAAAACACTTACGTCGGGAAACACACAACAAGAAATGGAATGGAATACCAATAATAGAGCATAACAAGACTGAATAAATGATAATGAATCACATGGCATTTTCTTACTGGCTTACAAACGTACAAATGCTTTTTAAGGCAATTGTACTTACCTGAACTATCGCAACCCGCGAAACAAACTCTCGTTCCTAACGCGTATTCCCAAGTTTTCCGCTACCTAACAAGGTTGGAAACTCTAATTAATGGGTCGAGGCATTAATTAATCCTAGGTCGATACCCTTCACATTTTCCCATCCTTTTAAATGACTCGAAAACCTCGACAATTCAATCGGTAAATCAAACCCAAATTGACAAAACTTTGACTGAAAACTCAACACCGACGTCATCAACAAAGAATGATCAAAACACGAAACCACGCAACATTATTAAGAAACTACAACGAGTCCAATTGTTTAATAAAAATCGTAACAAGTAATTCGTCAAAATAACAATATTAATAGTATTTTAGATGAACCAAAACTGCGAGAGACCATTGAGGACATGAGCAAGATCCGTGATAACCCCCACACCAAATGATGGTTCAACCAAGCAAATCCTTTCAAACATGCGATTTTACGGCAAAAGAAAGAATAAAAATAAGATAAAATACAACACAAAAATAATCACATGAAATAATAAAACTGTTTTAAAACGCAACTAGATTTCGGACACACGGAGGGTTGTAGGACATTAGTATGGGCGAGATCTAGTCCCCGACAACCTTCCCTGGTGCGGCGGTCCGGCCAGTAGCGCCGCCAAGCTTGGCGTTTTCCGGCGAAACCAAAACAACAATAAAATAAAAAAAAACAGTGAAAAACGTAAGAAAGAGTGGGAGAGAGAGAGAAAGCGGACCTCCGGTGAAGGTTACGGTGAGGGGAGACCGAGTGGGAGACCAACGAGAGAGATGAAGGGAGGAAGAAGATAAGTGGCGGCAGTGGGTGTTTGGAGAAGGAGGTGAATAGTGTAGGTTTTTTTTTTTTTTATATATATATATATATATATAAGGCCAAATGACATTTTTACCCCCAACTTAATTCCTACACACTTTTAAAACACTACCCTTATGGGTCTTTTTACTTTTCTATTTATTTCTCTTTATTGCACATTAAAGTGTGTAACCATTCTATTTATTTATCTTTATTACACATTAAAATGTGTAACCATTCTATTTATTTCTCTTTATTACACATTAAAATGTGTAACCATTCTATTTATTTGTACTTTTTACTCGTTTTTCTCCCCCGTTTAACTAGTCGAAACCTCACTCAATTAAATACCGCCCGAACGGCTCGAAACCCGTAAAATACTACAATACTAATACACACAATCAAAGAATCATAAAATCACTTCGGTGTCGACTCCCAAAGTTCAAAATACTGTCCAGTATTCACGTAGCCGGGTCACAATTCTGACAAGTGCAACACAAGTCAGTTAAAAATTTAGGGTTGTTACAGTCTCCCCCACTTATTAGAATTTCGTCCCCGAAATTAATCTAATAAGTAAACTAGATTAGCAACTCTTCGCAACTCCGAACGAGTCCGATAAAAATTCAAAGTGAGTCATTTCTTGACTCCGAACCGTTCGTGACCCTTCAGTGGAGAGACCTTCAGATATTTATAGTCTCCTCGAATCATACTGAAGCTCATTGTGATACTCGACAAGTATTTCTTCTGCCACTCCTGGGCACTCTTAAGTCTCAAATAAAACTATCTACAATTACCCAGATGCTATCGTGACCACGAGGAGATCAGGGCAACCACTAACGAAATCCATATCCATATATGCCCAATTCCATTAAGAAATTGGTGAGGCTGTAATAGTCCTCCAGGTCGTCGATGCCCAGCCTCTACGCTATTTGGAACATCACACGTTCGAACAACTCCAACACCTCGGAAATCATCCCCTGGCCACCAAAAGAATGTCGCATTTCGGCGCACATCTTAGGTCGACCGGATGCACAACAAAACCAAAACGATGAATCTCCCGAAGTAACTCTTCACACACATCACCACCAATGGAAACCCGCCGCCCGTGATACCTCTAGCATGAGTCCGTCGACCGACTCGTCGGGCAATCTAAACTATCCGCCATCTCACCGCACCATTGGTAGGACGCATCATCGCTTCTTTCGTCACTCGCGCAAAATGCCAAATGAGACGGTCTACAACATCGTTTGACCACGTATCTAGGTTACGTAGTCATCGGCACGTCCGTGAACTCATCAACTTGACTGCCTCACGTAAACCATGCTCGTAGGTTCTTTGACACACGACTACTTCCGCATCCAATCCTATGCAGCGCAACGCATCAGCAACAACGTTGGTCTTCCTCGGATGCTACGTAAAACGAAAAGTTGTAATCCTTCACGAACTTAGGCCAAGGCTTTTGTGTCAGATTCAGCTCCCTCTGAATGAATAGGTGCTTCAAGCTCTCAGGATCATTACGTAACTCGAACGAGCATCGTACCCGTGACGTTCTCATATCCTCAGCGCGAACACGATCGCAACTCACTCCAGGTCATGGGTTGATCAGTTCTTCTCGCAAACTTTCAGATATTCGAATGCATAAGCAATCTCACGACTTAAATCTTCTCGAATTAATTGCATCACCATTTGCTCTAAACACGCATCCTAAAATCTAACCCTGGGTAACAAATACTCATACGCGATTCAATATCTTAGCAGCGTCGACATCTGTTTCGCTCTACCACATACGCTACCCACAAGGGTCTTAATTCCATCTTCTCGTATTATAACCCGAACATGAAATGCACCAAACCAGTTCGTACCAAAAGAAACATTGAATCTTAAACTCCATCATGGACTCACATGCGCTCTGCCTCAACGCAATGAACTCGTTCCTTTTCGCTCGAAGAACAGTCGTCGAAAAGTACTTCTAACTAAACTGGGTCTTGAAGTCAACCCAATCGCTCGAGATGCCTCGGTAGCAACGATTGTCGTTCACCAATCGTTCGTCTCCCCTTGCAACATTGATGAAGAGATAGTCGCCTTCATGCGTTCCTCAGTAGCGATGATGGTGTGAAACTTCTCGTGATTCTTCAAGAATAGCTCTGTCGCTCTAACGTCGGTACCACCATAGAACTTCAACGGGTCATGCCTCTTGAACTCTCTCCACTACCTAGCCTCGGTAGTGGCTCCTGCACTCTTTCCTGGAGTCGTTACTGAAGTAGTCTCAGCATTGGCCGCGGTGTAGCTAATGTAATAGGTATCTCCTTTGCTTGTGCTATCGGCGGTGTTTCAGCCTCAGTTTGCGCAACTGACGCAACAACAGTTCCCTCAAGTATCGCTGCTAACAAAATCGGAGTCGCGAACGTCGCAGCAATCGAAATCTCGACTCCTCGAGTAGTATTCGTAGGAAACAACGTAGTCGGGGTAGATGGCGTCGTAGTAGCCTGTGCGGGTGTCCTCAGTGACCGCACCAACTCCTCAAATCTCTGGTCTTGCGTCGCGGCCCTCTGAGACAATGTACGTATCTCCTCAAGGCATCGTGACAAAATTATGCCGATATCGTCGCTCGGACCTGGCTGATCCGCCATCGTCGTTTGAACAAGAAAACGACTTTCTCAAATCAATGGATAGCTACCGATACGATATAATACACACAACAATAATAATATGTACAAAGTTAAATACGACTCATCCCCAACTCATCCCTTCAAACTAAAGTTCTAATTAGGATCGTAGGGTTTTCCACTCTAAGTTCAACCATTCCTAACTTCCGCTGTCTTAATGGTTTGTGTTTTAACTTGAGAGTCAGGTCGTTATAACCTTAAACTCTGATACCAACTGTGATGTTGGTATTACAATATTAATACAACTCTAAACTCTGTCCCTAAGGTTATAAAGCCTATGCTCTGATACCAACTGTGACGTTGGTATCACAATTTTTAGATAGCTATATAGCATGTCCCTAAGATCCTAAAGCCTAGGCTCTGATACCAACTGTGACGGCCCCAAATCCCCAATGCATTTGGGTACGCCCGGCCTAGACCCGTGCAAGCCCCGAGTCAGTTCTCAACGACCCTGACGAGCCTAGTCAGCCTCAAAACATCAAAATTTCACATTTTATGAAAGAGTTATTGCAATTATAACACAGCGGAAGCAAATTACCTACTACTCAAGAATTGGGAAATAACTCAATCAAAGGAAATTAGGAATCTATATAAATGTGGAAAAACCCAATATGTTCAATTCTAAGTCAACAAAATGGATTGATGGAATCCACTTCAAAACATATTCCCCAGTTCCAAAACAATCATATATATATATAAACGTCATACAAAAAGAAATAAACATGAGCCTACATCTCGGTACCTCAAGTCCAGCTGCTCACAAAAAATCTCCTAGGCAAGGTCCCTTGCCCCTATCGCTCTCCGTCCTATCGCACCCACCGTCACAAACTAGACGGTGAGCAACTGGAGAAAAATGAATGTAATGCCAGCAGAAAACAACAGTAATTCATGATAATACAAGTAAAGCAGTCTAAATATCATGCGAAAATAAAAGACAGGAAATTAAATAGACAAGATGCATGATAAACAGACTAATAGATATCAATCGAAAGTTAAGTGTGTTCCAAGGAATCAAAAGAGGCCCATAAGTGGTCTAAATCATAGCATAACGGCGAAGACCTCGCGAGATCTTCCCGGGCATCGACACAAGCGAAGGCACAGCTATGACTGGAAAGGACTCAAACCCATCCACCCAGTACTCGGTGTCACACGGTCACTAAGGGTGGTCACACACTCGTGCGCACGAGTGCCGCGTTTTATCCCTCTAAGTGCGGGTCCTAGTACTTTCGAGACAAAACACTTACGCCAGAAACACACAACAAGAAATGGAATGGAATACCAATAATAGAGCATAACAAGATGAATAAATGATAATGAATCACATGGCATTTTCTATCGGCTTACAAACGTACAAATGCTTTTTAAGGCAATTGTACTTACCTGAACTATCGCAACCCGCGAAACAAACTCTCGTTCCTAACGCGTATTCCCAAGTTTTCCGCTACCTAACAAGGTTGGAAACTCTAATTAATGGGTCGAGGCATTAATTATCCTAGGTCGATACCCTTCACATTTTCCCATCCTTTTAAATGACTCGAAAACCTCGACAATTCAATCGGTAAATCAAACCCAAATTGACAAAACTTTGACTGAAAACTCAACACCGACGTCATCAACAAAGAATGATCAAAACACGAAACCACGCAACATTATTAAGAAACTACAATGAGTCCAATTGTTTAATAAAAATCGTAACAAGTAATTCGTCAAAATAACAATATTAATAGTATTTTAGATGAACCAAAACTGCGAGAGACCATTGAGGACATGAGCAAGATCCGTGATAACCCCCACACCTGAGTGATGGTTCAACCAGCAAATCCTTTCAAACATGCGATTTTACGGCAAAAGAAAGAATAAAAATAAGATAAAATACAACACAAAAATAATCACATGAAATAATAAAACTGTTTTAAAACGCAACTAGATTTCGGACACACCGGAGGGTTGTAGGACATTAGTATGGGCGAGATCTAGTCCCCGACAACCCCCGGTGCGGCGGTCCGGCCGATAGCGCCGCCAAGCTTGGCGTTTTCCGGCGAAACCAAAACAACAATAAAATAAAAAAAAACAGTGAAAAACGTAAGAAAGAGTGGGAGAGAGAGAGAAAGCGGACCTCCGGTGAAGGTTCTGGTGAGGGGAGACCGAGTGGGAGACCAACGAGAGAGATGAAGGGAGGAAGAAGATAAGTGGCTAAGTGGGTGTTTGGAGAAGGAGGTGAATAGTGTAGGTTTTTTTTATATATATATATATATATATAAGGCCAAATGACATTTTTACCCCCAACTTAATTCCTACACACTTTTAAAACACTACCCTTATGGGTCTTTTTACTTTTCTATTTATTTCTCTTTATTGCACATTAAAGTGTGTAACCATTCTATTTATTTATCTTTATTACACATTAAAATGTGTAACCATTCTATTTATTTCTCTTTATTACACATTAAAATGTGTAACCATTCTATTTATTTGTACTTTTTACTCGTTTTTCTCCCCCGTTTAACTAGTCGAAACCTCACTCAATTAAATACCGCCCGAACGGCTCGAAACCCGTAAAATACTACAATACTAATACACACAATCAAAGAATCATAAAATCACTTCGGTGTCGACTCCCAAAGTTCAAAATACTGTCCAGTATTCACGTAGCCGGGTCACAATTCTGACAAGTGCAACACAAGTCAGTTAAAAATTTAGGGTTGTTACAGGTGTACTTACCTGGGCTCGTTATTCTTATGTTTAACGGAGTGCAAATCCACAGACCAGCAAGGGAAAGGCCCCAGGGCTTGGATATTTGCTTTGAGGATACCGGAGCATGCCTTTCCACTTGACTTGACATAGGCGACTTTGATATTATTGTAGATATATATTGTTTTGAAACATTGGGACTTGGGGTTTTTGAGAGATTCTGGGCATGTATATCTACATGTTGTTCTCATCTGACTGATCATTTATGATGATATACATATGCGAGGTTTCCACACTTAGGATGTCTTATTTTAATATGGTAGTGATTATTTAATTAGTTTGAGCTTTTTGCTTCTACTATATTGATGATAACTCACTAATCAATGTTCTAAACTTGTAAATGAATGGTAATTGTTAAGAAAAGACTGACTAGTCTTGCGTGATTCGCCGAGACGGGTTTAGAGTTTGATGTAAGTCTAGGCCAGGTAAGGCCCAGTTTAAGGTTTGAAAACTAGGGTTATCACAGTTGGTATCAGAGCCGAAGTTTAAATACTCGACTCTTGATTTAAATCACAAGCCATTAAAAAATTAATCAGCGGAAGTTATGAATGGTTGAACTTAGAGAGGAACCCTATGAACCTAATTTAAGTTTTAGTTGGGAAGTGAGGAGAGTTGAGGAAATTAAAACTTGACTATGAGCTATTTAATTGTTGTATATTTTATTATCGATAGCTATGTCCTGATCATGAGAATTACTTTCTTTTCAGATAGTGATGGCCGATTAGTCTAGTACAGGCGAAACTAGTTCGGGTTCGCAAAGGATTTCATCGCCTGACCAACAGTTACAGGAGATTCTCAAATTGCTGAGAGCTCAGGTGACAACATCACCTACTAGGTCAGCAGCTCCAGTTACTTAGGCTGGGAATGCTCCTACGATCCAGACACACCAAGAAGACGGCACCCGCGATCTTGTAGGTCCCATGAGTGACTAAAGAGGCACATGCATAGACAGATATAGTACCTCATACAACAGAGGCACTAGTAGAGGATACGCCGAGCACTCTAACTGTTACGGGTGTTATAATGATTGTTGAGGCGAGGAAGGCTCGCGGGTTTATGAGACACCAGCCGGTGAAGTTCCATGGGGGAACTAATCTGGAGGCAGTAGAGAAGTATATGAGGAGCCACGAAAAGATGCACCATGTCTTGGCTACACCAGCATATATGCAGCCGAGTATTTCTTCATCATGTCTATTTGGGGAGGCCGATGCTTGGTGGCACACGACGGTGACGTCGAAAGGTAAGCCCAAGGATTGGGCTGAGTTCAGATAGAGGTTTCACAAGAAGTACATTCCTCCTACGGTTCATAATCGGAAGAGGACCGAGTTCCAGACGATCAAATAGCATACTGGAGAGTCTGTTATGCAGTATATGAATCGATACTTGGGCTTGATGGAATATGTCGATGGCGCAGTAGACACGGACGCTAATCAGGCCTATTACCTTGTGCACGATCTACTGGATTCCATTGGCTCTATGGTAGTGATGTCAACTCTGGACATGTTATAGGAGGCCTATGATAGGGTTATGGCTAGTGAGACCTTTGGGAGCACACGCACCGGTGCATCAACAGTGTCGTCAGCACCTTCACAGTCAGTGGGGGGATCTAGAGGTAGTGGCAGGAGGAAGAGACCCAGATAGTGGGGTAGGAAAGATAGAGCTCAGAGTGTAGGATCTGTTGCATCTCCACCTAGTACAGGTATAATACTAGTTGCTCCAGCGGAGTTACACCAATTCACCACTACAGCCAGCACCATCAGGTCCTTAACACCATTATATTAGAGGACTGATGGCAAAGGCAATGGCCAGAAATAGGGTCAGAGTTCCAGTCCGGTGCAGAGACAGGGACAGAGGTCTAGTCAAGCATAGGGATAAGGACAGGGGCAGCGTGGTTCATCTGGATTTGGATCTTAAAGGGCTTGCTATGACTGTGGACAGATTGGTCATTTTATCAGTGCGTGTCTACGGTTGGGTCGAGGATAATAGCAGCAGTAGTAGAGCTGGGAGCAGGTTCATGCGGTTGTTATACCAGACCCGTCTGCTAGCCGTTGTCTGATTGAGGGTACGATTTTCATTTGCAGTCATTTCATGCATGTTATGTTTAATTTAGGCTCTACCGTATCTTTTATTTTTGGTCGTATGGTTGATGATTTGGGTTTGAGACCTATTAGGCTAGAGAGGCCCTTAATCCTTAGCACAACTGCTGGGGACAAGATTTACTCGAACTTATTGTGTGTTGATTGTATGGTTGAGATAGAGGGTCATACCATGCCATTGGACTTGAGAGTGTTGGAGTTCCTCGAGTTTGATTCATTACTGGGCATGAATTAGTTGGGTGCTTATCATGCACAGATCTACTGTTTCAGTGAGAAAGTCATATTTCATATTCCAGGGCATTAGAAGTTTAGTTTTCAGGGGACTTCGACTAGATTGCCTATTACTAGAGGTAGAGTCGCCACTAGCGTAGATGTTGAGATGTTCGCTAATGTGATAAGTACAGCGGGACGAGTTGAGGCTAGGTTGGAGGAGGTACCAGTAGTTTGTGAGTTCCCTGACATTTTTCCATTAGAGCTACTAGGATTACCACCACCTAGAAAGATCGATTTTATTATCGACTTGGTCCTGGGACCAAACCTATATCGATTCTGCCGTACCGGATGATTCCGAGAGAGCTAGAGTAGCTGAGGGGTCAGCTTCATAAGTTGCTAAAGTTGGGTTTCATCTACCCGAGCATGTCACCCTAGGGAGCGCCAGTTCTGTTTGTCAAGAAGAAAGACGACATCCTGCGATTGTATATCGACATCGACAGTTGAATAGGGTGACAATGAAAAATAAGTATCCACTTCAGCGCATCGATGATTTGTTTGATCAGCTGACGAGAGCACAGTGGTTCTCAAAGATGGACTTGAGATCTGGGTACCATCAGCTGATGAGGATAAGGAGAAGACTGCGTTTCGCACTCAATAAGGGCATTACCAGTTCACAGTCATGCCTTTTGGGCTGACTAATGCACTAGCGATGTTTATGGATCTGATGTCTCGAGTGTTAAGATAGTACTTGGATCGTTTCGTCATCGTATTCATCGACGACATCTTGATCTACTCTAGGACTCGTGAGGATCACGAGGAGCATCTCAGGTTGATTTGCAGCTACTGAGAGAGCACAAGTTAATCGCTAAGTTCAGTAAGTGCGAGTTTTGGCTTGCGAAGGTCGGATTTCTTTGATACATCGTCAAAGCAGGCGGAGTGTCAGTGGACCCTGTTAAGGTAAAAGTAGTGATAGAGTGGTTTACACCGAGATCCGTGTCAGACATTCGCAGTTTTCTTGGCTTGGCAGGATATTACAGGCATTTTGTACGAGACTTCTCAAAGATTGCGGCATTTATAACGCAGTTGATGAAGAAGGATGTGAGGTTTCAATGGACTGACAGTTGTGAATAAGCATTTTAGACTTTGAAGGAACGTTTGACTATCGCGCTAGTGCTAGTATTGCCTGAGTCAGGGAAAGGTTTTGAGGTGAACACCAATGCTTCGAAAGTCAATTTAGGTTGTGTTTTGATGCAGGATGGTAGAGTGATAGCCTAAGCGTCGCGACAGCTAAAGGTTCACGAGAAAAACTACCTAACGCATGACTTAGAGTTGGCGACGGTGGTGTCTTCACTGAAGATTTGACGCCATTACCTCTATAGAGAGAGGTTTGTGCTATTCACTGACCATAAGAGTTTGAAGTATCAGTTTACTCAAAAGGATCTAAATATGAGACAGAGGCGTTGGCTTGAGTTCCTCAAAGACTATGATTTCTCTTTGCAGTACCACCCGAGGAAAGCTAATGTGGTTGCAGACGCGTTGAGTCGTAGAGGGTCAGACTCAAAGATTGTTACCTGCCACATGACACACGAGTATAGTTTGGTCGAGGTAGTCGAGAGGATGTATTCTGTTGATATTCTGACCAGTATCATAGTATTGATTTGTGGCCAGTTGAGGACTCAGACTGTCTTTATTTAGAGTGTACTAGATGGTCAGCGGGTTGATGAGCAGTATGACTGATTTTTGGAGTTTGCACAGAGTTCAAATCATCCAGATTTGAGTCAGTCGATAGACTTATACTTGAGGTTTAAAAGGAGACTGTAGATTCCATCAGTGGGTGAGCTACGCGATGAGATACTTCATGAGGCACACCGCTCACGTTTTATGTTTCATCCGGGTAGGACCAAGATGTATGTCGATGTGCGTTGTCTCTTTTGGTGGCTGGGGATGAAGACCGTTGTTTTTTATTACGTTCGAGGGTGTGAGATTTATCAGCGAATTAAGGCTGAGCATCGAAGACCTAGCGGGTTATTACAGTCACTTCCCATTCCTCAATGGAAGTGAGAGCATATAGCTATGGATTTTGTCAGTGGTTTACCTCGATTTCAGCGCGATCATGATAGTGTGGCGGCCCCAAATCTCCCGGGGTCGTCCCGTGATCCACGCCCTCCGCCCGCAAGCCCAGCAGCGCCTTTCACGTCACCGGACACGTCATCACTGCTGCCATGTCCGTAGCTCCGTGAAGTGACGCTTTGTTTAACTAATCCTACTATATTGAATTGTTACATTCTCCTAAACATTTAGCAGGTTAGTTATTAATAATCACCATAGCGGAAGCATTTAATTCGTATTTTATGAGAATTGATTTAACCTAAGTAGTGGAAAACCCAGAAATAAACACCATGCATATAACTGAGACGAAATAAACAGTAATCCATATACATGTGATAAATATCTAAAGTCCCCAAAACCCAGCAAAAAATATATATACATACTAGATATCAAAACACGAGCTGTCAGCAGTAACGGCCTCAGAGATAGTCGCCTAGTACCTCATTCCCCTTGCTCTTGCTCGTACCAGGATCTGCGCTCAGTTGCCCAACACACACAACAACGAGCCAGTGAGTAAATTCCCAAGAGAAGTCTACACGATAATCATGAAAACATCAATAACCTGCGAGACATGTGAATATGACCTTGACAACAAGAATCATATCCCCATGGCTGGCAGTAAACAACCATCACAACATCACATCATTCACACATCAACTGGAAAGGTAAAACATCCAAAATCCAACAATATAATTAACTAAATGGGCTCGATGTAAAATCCACAGATAAATGCATCATCACTCGTTTAATCATAATAAAACCATGACCCGCCGGTCACACGATAGCAAACAGGAGTTCTTAGCATAAACCAGTGCTTAATAACAGGCTTACAATGACTACACCTCAACTCAGAGCATAAACCGGAGTTTTTAGTTCTAAGTGTACCCTTAATCCCTCGAGACAAATGTAGATACATTCTACTTCTATCTACACGGTCGTCGTCGTAGACTAGCCCATGCTCAAGCGTGTAGTCATAACCAAGATGAAAAACCATGTGTGACCACCAGCAGTCACCGCATACGATAAGATAATCGATAAAATACACGCCATGAATTTAGAGTGTAACTTTCGCAAGGGTTTTACGCACCTGCAATACGCTATCCGACTTCCCGAATTCGTCAATCCGACTGGCTTAGCTCCCCGGTGTCCGAGCTATAGTTCCCCAGTCCTTGAAGTCCCGAGACCTATTTCCAGTGTGTATTGGTTAATTAAATGGGTTGGTTATCAATTAGGTTCGATTTCATTTTTATAAGTTTTTGGGGTCTGATATTAGCGCGCTAGTTAGATTAATTAGCACGCTAATTGATCTTCGACACTGTTCATCGTCTTCCTCAGTGTGATTAGCGCGCTAGTGTTCATCACCTAGCGCGCTAATTACATGCTGCCCATAATTTCCAGAAATGGATTCTGGGTTTTCCTTGATTCTAACACCTCAATTCATCCTAGAAAACCATACACACTCAAATAGCATCAATTTACTATCAAAAACACCAATTAAACAAGGTTTTCTTCACAAAACCGAAAATCACAGTGTGCATGTTTGAAATCCAAAATCACCAAATTCCCTTAAATTTTCCTTAAATTTGATTCAAAACGATGAAATTCCTCAAAAACAACCTCAAGAACACCGAATTCATCAAAAATAGTAATGAAATCCTCTAAAAATCCGTTTATCCTCAATTCATTAAAACACACATTTTATCAACAATTCAAGTTTAGGATGAATGAATTACCTTAGATTAAATGTTTTGAGGCTTCAATCTCCTCTCTCAAAGCTCGAACTCGTCCTCTCCAACCCTGGATCTCTCACTGATCTTTTGAGAAATGTTTGAAAAATTGTTGATTTTGCATGTTGAACACTTATCGAAAGGTATTATATGTCGAGTTCAAATTTGACGTGTGCACGCATCCCGATGACGATCTAAAGGCTACTGATCACCCTGTGTCACCCAAGTTCTTGACACCTTATCATGACAACACTTGCCATATTTCCTTTATTGTGCATCTCGAGGATTATCCTATGCATCCTGATTTTTCCTATCCAACTATAGGACTTCAATTAATCCATTTATTCAACCTTAGGTTATATCACCTAATAAATCATTTAAAAATCATATGTGAGTCACACTAGTACTCAGTTATCCGGCAACCCATGTCCCATATCCCAGCTATCCCGTAGCCGGTACCCAGTCCCCAACACACACTTCGGGACATATACCCGACTCATAGCCTTGCCCGATATCAACTTACACACTTGTGATGTTTATATAAATATTCCCATATCACAATAATAGACATACACCATACACAAATAACATAATATAACCTGGGTACTCATATCCGAGTCCACCCATCTGTCCACGTAACGCCCGAATTACCCGTTAATCCTTGTGATTAACACTAATCCTGATTAAATTAATTTGGGTTGTTGCAATAACATCTGGGTGATTGTGGACAGGTTGACGAAGTCTGCGCACTTTTTACCGGTTTCGACCACACATTGAGTGGATAGGTTGGCTAGTTTGTACGAGCGTGAGATAGTTTGATTGCACGGTGTACCTTTATCGATTGTGTTTGACAGAGGGCCACAGTTTACATCACAGATTTGGCAGAGCATGCAGACACAGTTTGGCACGCGGTTGGATCTCAGCATCGCCTATCATTCACAGACTGATGGACAATCGGAGCGTCTGATTCAGATGCTCAAGGGAGGAATATCTTCACTTGTGTGAGCTTGCCTATAACAACAATTATCAGGCCAGTATTGGTATGGCATCGTTTGAGGCATTATTCGAGAGGTCGTGCATATCTCCATCTTGTTGGGCAGAGCCAGAAGATGTGGCAGCTATTGGGCAGAGATTGTTGTGGATCACATAGAGAAGATATGCCTGATCAGACTTAGGTTGAAAGGTGCGCAGGAGAGGCAGAAGAGATATTATGACTTGTATCACGGGGAGTTAGAGTACAAGGTCGGGGACTGCGTATACCTGAAGGTGTCTCCGATAACATAAGAGGTTCGGGATCAGAGGGAAGCCTGCGCCGAGGTTCATTGGTCCATTCAGAGTTGAGAAGCGGATAGGCAGAGTTGCGTATGAGTTAGAGTTGCCACCTCAGTTGTCTGGGGTTCACCCTATGTTTCATATTTCTATGCTCAGACTGGATATGTTGAGAGAGGGCAGGCGGCTGATAGTGGACTTGAGCCAAATAGACTTGAGGGATGACATTGTTGGGAAATGTGCCCTAGGTCAATCCATTAACTGTCTTTATGAATACTTTTAGTTAATAAAATAGAAGATTTCATTTGCTATTTATTATAATTAATTTGCATGTTTACATTATAATAAGATCCATGAGCATTTACAGAAATATCCTAAATGTCCCTAGTCGATCATTATACTAGGAACTATAATGAATTAAGACTAGTGTGAGTCTTGATTGATAATCATATGATGATTATACGTATAGGGATACGAATCAAGATCACGAGTACTTGTTAAGGAATAAAGTACTGGACCGACCCGCTATGAGAACATCACATGGATTAAGTCATAGTTGTTTCTCATGATAGGTATATTTTTCAGTCCTCTGACTTGAGGTTACCAGAGACTTCAACATTAGGAACATAGTGATTTGACACTATCAAACGTTGCCTTTAACCAGAAGATTATAAAGGTTGTGATTGGTTACTTTGTGAGCAATGTGTTGAAGTTGTGTAATCGAGATAGAATTTGTCCCTCTCATATAAAGAGAGATATCTAGTAGATCCCTCGATATGTTAGACTGTTAAAAGGCCTAGTCTAAGTGAATTGATATTGATCAATGTCACTTGGATGTTTTCAGTCTAACTAGAGATCGAGACTAGTATGATTGAACATGTTGGATGACAATTCCATGCCTTATATTTGATCAAAAGGATATCGTGTGACAAAAGGATGTTATATACACTATTGATTAGGTTGTATCGATTTGATATTCGTATAACTTGGGTAGTCATAATGTCTTGCTAGAGGCCGCTTATGACTTGTATACCAAAATGTGTTTTGGTACACTACCAATGTTGTATGCGCCTATTGGGTCGCACACTAAGAATGGTTTTACAAGATTTTAAGATGGTTCGGAAAAACAAATTTTATATGATAAAATTCATGACAGAAATGTCCTTGTAGTGTATTACACTTATACTTCTTTAAGTAGGGGTATATGTGTAATTTACTCAACCGTCTATATACAAGGGTTGTATAAATAGACACTTTGAGTCAGAATACACGAACGAAAGATTAAAAAGGCCGAAACTCTATTTTCGTTTTAGAAACGACTTAGGATTTTTGGTATGCTCTGGATCGTTTTAGAGAGAAACAAAAAGGTTTAGTATTCTCTCGAAGCTAAGACTTCAAATCTCAGCCGCCGTTCGTGAGTGAACTGCTGATAGAGGGCGTTCGTCGTTAGCAGCACCTTAGAGATCGATTAACCTTCAGAAAGGTACATTGCGACTGAGGTATGATTAAGTTTTCATAGTTTAAACGTTTTTAATGGAATCAGATTCGGATCCTGTTGGGGTTTTTGTCAAAATTGTTTTGTAATCTCCGCTGCGCATGAACCCCAAACAACAACAGACATTACCTATGATGATCAACTTATTTAGATACTGGACCGGAAAGAGAAGATTCTCAGGAATAAAGAGATCTCGTCAGTTCTTGTCAAGTGGCAGCATCACGGTGACGAGGGGCTGACGTGGGAGCTCGAGTCCTATATGCGCGAGTATTTTCCCTACCTTTTATGATTTGGTAAGTTTGCCTTTAGGTTTTAATTTCGTTTTAATTTCGAGGACAAAATTTCAATTAGTTGGGAAGACTGTAACGATCCTAAATTCTAACTCGTGCCATATGTTAATTTAGGTTGTACGTAGGCCCATTCGTCGTGATACAGTTTTCAAATTCACGGCCGTTGACGTCGAGGTATGTTATTTGTGTTTGGTGTTTTGTATTATATTATATTACTTGAATGTTTAATTCCAATGTCCCAATGTGCAATGATATTTGAGTGTGATCGTTCTTACGGGGACGTTTCAGCTCGAGGGTTATGTGAATGTACGGGTCTGTGGGTGAATGCTGGTCAGGGTAATTAGTAGTCCAGGGGACTAAATGAATTAAAAACACTAACAAAATACAAAATAAATAATAATTAAAAATTGTATATCACGTTTGATACGTTCGTGACGACTCAACGAGCGAGTTGTGATACGAAACGGGACTGGAAACACGAGTATTTTGCGAGAAATCACAAAGAAGAGTAATTGTGTCACGTAATGGAGTCATCCATGAGTGTCATGGTATGTGAGTGGAATGGGTGGTGACCATGTGATTGGCCTCGAGATCCATGTGTAAGGATTTGAGGGGGTATAAAAACCCCACCCCATTACCTTTTCTCTCTTCTTTCATTTTCTTTCTTTCTCTTCATCGATTCAACAAAAAGAACGAAGGGGGTTTCAGAGGTGTTTCGTCGCGATTTGACGTCAAGGGAGCAATCAAACACGAAAACTAAGGTGAGATTTCGGTTCCCCTTGTGATTATCTACCTTTTGGTGGTGATTTTGTGTGTTCTCGTCGTGAAAATTTCAGACAATGATTTGGGAAAATCAATTTTTTATGGTTGGTTTTGATGGAATTGGAGTGAATGAGATGATTAAATGGTGAATTGTGAAGTGGTTTTGTTGATTTGAAGGTTTTGTGAATTTTTGGGATTTTGAAGGAATTTTGGTTGATTTTCTGCAAATCGATGGTTTGGTCGGGTTTTGACGCGAGTCGAAGGTGACTTGGTGTTGTATCGGAGGTTTAATCGAAGTTGGTATAGGCTTGAAGCACGGTAATGCGAGCCGAGGTGCCAAAAACCCCGATTCACAGGCGTTCTGGGCTGGACGCCGTGGGCACAAATAGTTCACGGCGCCACCTTCAGCGTTTGGAGCAGAGGCTCCAGAGCTCACGCCGCAAGGGCGCCGCCCATGGTAATGACCCCCACGACGCCACCTACGGCGTGTTGGGCACTGAGCCATTTTCACGCTGTGGGGACGCCACCAGGAGGAAAATACCACGACGTCCCGGCGTTGTGACATTGTTCATATACCCAATTTTTATATTTTTGGAAAATTTCGGGGATCTTTCAGGTATCCAAATGGGTTCGAATACGACCCAATATCCGGGTAATTGACCCAATTAGGTGAACGAATAAAATTATGGAAAATTGGATAAAATTAGGAAAATTGATAGAAATTGTTATTTAATTGGATTAACAGGAGTTTAGTTGATTTACAGGTCACACGAGAAGTACTAGGAGGCGTGTCGGTATACATTGAGTGCGTATTAGCTTGGATTACAGGTAAGTAAACCAGTGAGGAATTTTATAGTTATTTAGGAGCTTTGAATAAATTTTGTTATTGTTCTATTCCCATTTTTTGATATTCTATTCCTTTGAGTTGTCCGAGGGCAAGGGAGTCAATGTGGTCCTTGCAGATTTCTACGGCTACTGAGGTAACATGCTAGAGGTCGACGGCTGGGGATGCACGATATTGGTTCTGGTTTTATACGGGATGAGTGTTCTTACTGGACTACCAAGGGATCTTATTCGCGTGGACGTTAGGACGACGTGAGTGTACCGCGTCCTAAACGTCTTGTCTTGTAGGGTATATCTTGACTCAAACGATTTTTTGGTTGGGACTACTTGTGCCTCTCGTTTGTTTTTGGGACACTCATTTTCGGTTGCTCAGTTGATTTATTTACAGTCATATTTATTCATGCATTCCCTGTCCTTTCTTTCTATTGGCATGAATATGACTATTATTTATTTATTAAGAAATGTTGTATTATTGTCCTGCTTGGCATTACTTACCTGAGCTCATCATTCTTGTGTTTGACGGAGTGCATATCTACAGACCAACAAGGAAAGGCCACATAGCTTGGAGATTTGCTTTGAGGATACCAAAGCACGCCTTTCCACTTGGCTTGACATAGGTGACTTTGGTATCAGTGTAGATGTATATTGTTTTGAAACATTGGGACTTGGTGTTTTTGAGAGATTCTAGGCATGTATATCTATATGTTGTTCTCCTCCGACTGATCATTTATGATGATATACATAAGTGAGGTTTCCACACTTAGGATGTCTTATTTTAATATGGTTGTGATTATTTGATTAGTTTGAGCTTTTTGCTTCCTCTATATTAATGATAACTCACTAATCAATGTTCTAAACTTGTAAATGAATGGTAATTGGTAAGGAAAGGCTGACTAGTCTTGCGTGATCCGTCGAGACGGGCTCGGAGTTTCACGTAAGTCTAGGCTGGGCAGGGCCCAGTTTAAGGTTTGAAAACTAGGGCTATCACAATATCGGATATCCATTTGGTTGTTACTATTTTACTTCTGTACTCATCATCATTTTTATGACGGTGGGTGCAGACTTATCGTGTTTCAAGATCGATAAAGGGAAAAGACTGGAGTAAGCAGTTGGGGTGTCGGTCATAGCAGTTGTATGCTAGTCTACTTGGTAGGTTTTTCTATATTATATGTATATGTTTTGAAAACATGAGATTTGGGTATGGGTTTTGAGAAATGTTGGAATATGTATACTATGTTTTATCTCCTTTGACTTAATGTTGGTATTCATATATGGGGTTTCCACATTCTAGGTTGTCCTGACTGGTGTCTTAGGAGTATTTATATTGGTTGGAGTTAGTTTGCTTCCGCTATATTCTGGTAATTTACATAACTCACTAATATATAATAACTCAACCTAAATAATGTAAGAAATGGATAGGAATAGGAAAGGCTGACTAGGTTTACGTAGGTGGCATTAGTGTTGACTTGGGTCTACGTAAGTCTAAGACGAGCAGAGCCAAAATTTAGGGTTGTGGAATTTGGGGTCGTTACAGGAACTGCACCACGTTTAGACACTGTCGGACCTCATATGGGAGGTGGTCCTCCTAACTCAGTTTTTTTCATTCACAAAATTTAAACTTGAGACCTAGCTTAAAGAGACCAAGTCCCTTACCACTTTGGGCAACCAATTATTGGTATAGGGGTGCGTAGATTAAGTGTTACTGGTAGCTATTATTTTTTTGGAGGATGCTACTATGCACCGATGGGATGTGCACCTTATCTGCCCTTCACACACCTCGAGATGCATGCGCTTCCAGCGAATAAGGGAAGCTTAGCATGTGTGTTTTCTTTTTTTCTTTCTTTTTGGTTACATTTCTTGTTGGTAGTTGCTACGCTAGGAAAAGAGGCCCAGAAGGGCCAAAAGGCTTGGAAGTTGGAAGAGGGAGAAGAAAGAATCAAAGAACACGTGCGTTGTTGTAGATCTCGATTTTTCATTTTTTTCATTTACGACGCACGCGACGGAGCAACGCAGACGTGACCGCTATGCGAAGCGAACGACCCTCTCGTGCTCTCTGCGAGTTCCTCCTTTTCAGAACTTTTTCGCATTGCACCGATTCAATTTCAGCGTTGCAGTTCTTCCAACGTCGCTACTCGGTGAGAAACTCTTACGGATCAGCGATATCGAATCATCGATGATATGATTCTCACTTTTCGTGATTCCGACGACCTCATTCTTTCCATGCATTCTTCGTTTCGGATTCTCAGTTTTCTTCACGACGATCTGATCTAGGATTTGGTTTTTGCGCGTGTTTTCACTTGCATTTCTGTAATCTGCTGATTTGGAGACGAATTTGATTCGGTTCTTGTTGATTGAGTTCCTTGTCTTAGCAATTTTTCAGTGCAAGATCTGTAGATTTGTATGATCTTTAGGTTTGTTCACTCATATTCCGAGTCATACCTAGAATTTACGATTTCCGCAACGATAATTGATGAATGGAGCACACAGTTCGCCATTGATCTCATGTTTTTCCATTGACGTTCTGGCATTTGTGTAATCTACTTGTAATTGGCGTTTCATGGAAGCTTTAATTGCTTTTTCTTTCTCTTGTAGGAGAATGTGATAGAGTAGATGATGACTTCGGCTCAAGATCCGTTTTACATTGTCAAAGAGGAGATTCAGGATTCTGTAAGTGTTTATGACTTGTAGTTGTTGTAGTGAAGGAATTTACATTGTTCGAATCTGGTTTTTTCGATTGCTTCACGCGATTGAGGTCTAATTTCCTGTCTCTTGTGAGCGTATTTGATTTTGAGCTCGGATTCCGATTGAGGAACCAAGAAACTGTAGGTTTGATGTAATTGAATTTTCCTCCTTAGTCAAACGCCACCGTTCTCATGTGTTCTTGTGTAAAAGATGTTTTTTCCAACTCTAGAATTGTTGTGAAATTAGTCATTGCTAATTGCAGCAGCAATTTACTAGCATTCGTTGGTTTTCAATCCTTTAAAACTTTATACTTTCCATGATACGTTAGATTTTTAAGGCATCTCTTTCTTGGTTGTGGCTTGAAAGTAATTGATAACATATTAACATCATAAGCTATTGATTGGAAATAATTTGTAAAGGTATATACCATGCGGCTGCTTTGTCTGTACTTATTTTTATACTTTGCGAATGACTGTGTTGATGTTGAAGATTTAAACAACTTGATATTTACTGTTAATTAACTGCTTGTCAAAGTTTTGTGGTGAAGCCTTGATATTGGATTCATTTCATTTTCTTCAATCCTTATTTCATCTCATAAAAATGTACTAGAAGTAAGTTAAACTCTTAATGTGACGATGAGAGTTAAAATTGGCATTTCTCTTAATTTTTTAAATTTCCTTTGGTCTCTAAATTCAACAAAAGTATAGTCTGGATGATCTGAATCCTGTCTTGTTGCTTCTGATTTACCTATCCTAATAACTTCTGGCAAGTGGTAACGTAAGCGGGTTATATTGGAATTATTTACTTTTTGGGACACTTATCTAATTCTTATGGGGTTTTCTTTGCTAGATTGAGAAACTTCAATCTACTTTTCATCAATGGGAAAGTGTCCCTTCAAACACTGGAGAATGGGTCCATCTCACAAAGGAGCTCATTGCAGGTTCTGAAAGCATTGAGTGGCAGGTAATACGTCTGTGTTGTATCAGTTTCTGGACTTCTACTGCCTTGCTCTTTATCTCAGAATAACAATGTTGTCTTTACTTGCTTTTCTTAACCTCAATTTCTAGAGCTGTGAATACATGTGATTTGATACATTGTTTATTCTCTGGTGATTTCTTCTCATTACATCTTGATCATGCATCTATTTGCTGACATTTTAATAACTTTTTGTTGTTTGAAGCATAATTTTGAACTTCCGCATTGGCTAATGCACATTTGGTTCGAAACTTGAAGATGGTTTTCTGTTTACAAATCATCAATAATGCCAAATAAAAGGAATATCTGTGTTTGATTAGTATTAACACTGACCATTGCATCTTAATTAAAGTGTAACAAGTAATTACAAAGGCCTAGGATTGTGGCACGTGTATTTGTTAATCAATTACTGTGAATGAAACTGAGATCTATAAATCGATAAAGGCACTCAGAGACAGAGTAGCCATTACAGAGTTTTGAACTCTCAACTTCTCGTTCTCTGCTCTTCTTCAATTGAATTCTTGATTGTTGTCATGGTATTAGAGTTGTGAAAAGGCAAAAGCCTCCATGAAGTACAATTCAAACGTTTCGTCGAATCAGTCTTCATCAACGGAAAGCAACTCTGTAATCACTCCGATGAATGAGATCACTCCATTTGGGGATTTCCTGGGCCAATGTGTATCAATCAAGCTAGATTGCTCGAATTTTCTTCTATGGAAGACAATCGTCCTCTCATTGATTCAAGGTTATGGGCTCGATGGATATCTACTAGGCACACTGCCATGTCCATCACCGATTCTTGAATCAGGATCATCAAATCCTGCGTATGAGGATTGGATGAGTACGGATCGGTTATTGCATAGATGGCTCTTGAAATCACTTACTAAGTTTGTCGCTACGCAGATGAACAAACATTCAATTTCTCACTTGGCATGGAAGGCTATTGAAGAGCTTTGTGTAGCTCACCACCGTGCGAGAATTCAGATCTGTCGGGTCGGCATATATAGGACTCGAAAAGGTAATCTGAGTATGATTGATTACCTAAACAAGATGAAGGAATTTTCTAATTCATTAGCTGCAGCTGGTTCACATTTTGCTACTCAAGATCTGATTTCTTGCACTTTGGCTGGACTTGATGCCGAGTACCTTCCAATAACAATTTTGTTGCAAGGACGAATGGATCTCTCTTGGCTTGAGATGCTGGCTTCACTGTTGAGTTTCGAGACAACATTACAATACCTTAAGTCATTCTCCAACCTTACAACCTCCTTAGAAAACAATCAAGGTCAAGCAAGTGCCAATATGGTGATAAAGACTGCAAACAACAACAATCATAACAATCGAGGTGGAAATAAATTCCGTGGCAGTGGTCGATTCAAAGGAAGAAGAGGCTTTCAATTTGGCAATTCAAACAAATCTACATGCTAGATATATGGCAAATTTGGTCACTCAGCTGCCGTATGTTACTATCGACTTGATCCACGGTATATGTGATCTCTTTTACCAATTCTTTGTTCCTTCATCAAGACTATCTCATGAAGCTTGCATTAGTGGCTACTATACCATCTACTACATTTACTTGGCTCCTTAGTGATGCAGGGATCCTTGCCTGTTTATCGCGAGCTTAATCATTTGAAGCGCATCTCAAGGAGCATTTCGTATTGCCTAAGTGATGATTCACCCTTGCAAGGACATAACGCGTGAATTCTAGGTTGATGCTCTGCCACAATAGTTGTGGCAGATCATGATCTCTGGCACTGCCAGTTACATAATGTTAGACGTTGCCGTTCATCCCTTTTGATTCCAAGAAGGTATTTAATGTAAAGCATTGTGTATTGAAAGACAGTTGATATCATTTTGAAATACAAAAATTAATAGAACAGTGTTGTTCTGAGTTTCCCTTCTGTTGTTCATTCCTTCCTTTCCAACTCTCTGTATTAGTGGTATCAAAGCTCGGTGAGGCATCCATCAATGGCGTAGAGTGGAAGTGAAAGAACCCACTCCACTGGCGAAGACCAGGGAATGCAGGCCCTTCGGGTTGCCACTTCGTTGGAGCAACGACTCAACGATTTCATGGTAGAGGTGAGGCGTGCTCTGCCTACACTCAACCAGCCCAAAACATAAATCCACCCCGTGTTCCTAATTCCCCAGTTGTAGTCCCAGATCTAGCCCATGCCGAGGAGCACGATGAGGCCATAGGTTACCCTATTCATCAGAGACGAGTTGGTGTTGGTAGAGGAGGCCTTCAGCGCTTCGCCCATCAACGACCGCCACAAATCCGTCCCCTTCAACCATTCCCTGAGTCGGATTCAGACAAGGAAGACGCCTTGTATCCACGCCAACATCCCCATCAAGACGATACTGCTGAATACAAGATTAAGATAGACATCCCCTTCTTTGATGGTCATCTTCACATCGAAGACTTCCTTGATTGGTTTCAAACAGTAGAAAAGTTCTTCGAGTACATGGATGTGCCAGACGACAAGCAAGTGAAGATTGTTGCGTATAAGCTTCGAGGAGGTGCCTCGGCCTGGAGGGATCAGCTGCTCAGGAATCGACGAAGAGAGGGCAAACATCCCATTCGAACTTGGCCAAAGATGAGGAAGCTGGTACGAGGTCACTTCTTGCCTGCGGGACTATGAACACTTTCTTTACCGACAGTATCATCAATGTTCACAAGGTATAAGGTCAGTTGCTGAATATGTTGAAGAGTTTTATAGATTAAATGCTCGTAACAATTTGCAAGAATCACAGACGCAACAAGTTTCTTGATACATTGGAGGCCTTAAAGAAACCATTCAAGACCAGCTTACATTACATAGAGTGTATAATCTCTCTGAAGCATCTAGCCTTGCTCTCCAAGTTGAATCTCAGTTGGCCAGACCTACCCTGAAACCCACTTTCTATAAAAGGCCTCCCTATGATCCACATACCCCTACTTCTGCAACACATTCAACACCAAGTTCCTCCTCACCCCTTGGTGTTTCAAAAGGAAGCCTTAGCAGGCCACTCCAATGGAACCTTCTAACAAGTTTGGTTTTCAACATGCCTTCAACCCTTATGCTCGACCTATGGGTCCTAAATGTTTTTGATGCAACCAACCAGGCCATAGGTCTAACAACAGCCCACAACGACACCAAGTCCATTTGGTTGATGATGCGATGCATGAGATAATCTGTTTGGGGACTCAACAGAGGAATGTGGGGATACGGAATGTGAAGTGGTTACTGGTGATGAAGGTGACCCCCTTACTTGTGTTCTTCAACACTCCTTGCTTAGTCCGAGGGAACCATCAACTCAGAGGCACCAAATCTTTTGGACTAGGTGTACCATCAAGGGCGAGGTTTGTAATGTAATTGTTGAGAGTGGCAGTTGTGAGAACATCGTTTCTAAGGCTTTAGTGAAGGTATTGTCTCTTCCCCAAACACCACATCCTACTCCATATAAAATAGGTTGGATAAAGAAGGGCACCGACGCTAAGATATCTGATCAATGTCGTATGCCATTCTCCCTTGGCAACCATTATCAAGATATTATACTTTGTGATGTGGTAGAGATGGATGCTTGCCACTTTTTATTGGGGAGACCTTGGCAATATGATGTACATGCTGTCCATAACGAAAACACTTACACCTTTGATTGGTATTCCAAGCATATCCTTTTAGTCCCTCTACCACCCTTTACACAACCATCATCCACCTTGCCTCCACCACCAGCACCCTAACTTTTTATCCTGGCTGGCCCTGCTTTCTCTGATCTCCTCAATCATACAAAACAAGTTATTGTCCTCCTTGGCAAACCTTCTCCTCCTCTCTCCCCACCACCACCACCACCCATTGTCACTGATCTCCTCACCGAATTCTCTGATTTCCCCCTTTGACCTTCCGAATACCCTCCCTCCTCAGCGTGATATACAACACAACATTGATCTCGTTCTTGGTTCCTCTCTTCCAAACTTACCCCATTACCGAATGAGTCCTTAGGAACATTCAATCCTGCAACACCAAGTTGAAGCTTTGTTGTCAAAAGGCCTTATTAGGGAGAGTTTGAGCCTACGTTCTGTGCCTGCCTTGCTTACACCTAAGAAAGATGGCACCTGGATAATGTGCATCGACAGTCGAGCTATCAATAAAATAACTGTTAAGTATCGATTTCCAATTCCCCGTCTTGAAGATATTTTGGACTCGTTGGGGGGAGCTACAATCTTTTCTAAGCTGGATTTGAGGAGTGGCTACCATCAAATTCGAATCCGTCCCGGATATGAATGGAAGACAACTTTTAAAACCTGCAATGTCCTCTATGAGTGGCTCGTCATGCCCTTCGGTTTGAGCAATGCACCTAGTACTTTCATGCGACTTATGACTCACATATTGGAGCCTTTACTTGGTGTCTCGGTCGTTGTATACTTTGATGACAATCTAGTGTTCAACAAGTCTATGCAAGACCACCTCTCCCACTTACATTCTGTTCTCTGCATCCTTCGATCCAACAAACTATACCTTAATCTCAGTAAGTGCCTCTTTTGTCAAGAAAGTTTACTTTTTCTCGGCTTCATTATTAGTGCTGCAGGGATACATGTCGATGATAACAAAATTAAAGCCATCCAAGAATGGCCGACTCTCACAACTGTCTCCGAAGTGCGTTCTTTCCATGGTCTTGCAACCTTTTATCGTAGGTTCATTAGGAACTTCAGTTCCTTGGCTGATCCTCTAACTGATTGTTTAAAGGCACATCAATTTCATTGGGGTCCTGAGCAAGACCTCAGTTTCAACAACTTGAAGAACGAGCTATGCTCCGCACCAGTATTAGCTCTTCCTGACTTCACCAAAGTTTTCGAACTTGAGACCGATGCATCCATGTTGGACATTGGTGCTGTCTTAATGTAGGATCATAAGGCAAAAGTCTACTTCAGTGAAAAATTAAGTGAGCCTCATCAACGATGGTCCATGTATGAGCAAGAACTATATGCTATTGTGCGGGCATTGCACCATTGGGAACACTATCTAATTCAGCGGGAATTTATTTTACATAGTGATCACTTGGCTTTTCAACACCTCAACTCTTAAAAAATCTCTCAGCCGGATGCACGCGAGATGGGTATTATTCATACAAAGGTTTACTTTTTTTTTTCAGTACAAGAAAAGAGTACAAAACAAAGTTGCTAATGCCTTAAGCAGACGATCTCACTTGCTAACTACCATGTCCTCCTCTTGCACGTTTTTGATTCTATCAAAGACCTCTATGTTTTTGTTGATGACTTCTCTTCTATATGGGCTTCATGCCTCGCCTACAAGGCTGAGGGTGGCTTCTTGATCCATGATGGTTTCTTGTTCAAGGGCACTTGTCTCTGCATTCCAAACACTTCCCTGCATCTGCTTCTCATTGAAGAACTTCACTGCGGAGGTCTCACAGCTCATGTGGGTCACGATAAAACCATTCTTTTATTGGAATAATGCTATTTCTGGCCTCAATTAAAACGTGATGCCGCTAAAGGTGCCTCTCAAAATGCTGGCCTTTATCTCCCTCTCCCTGTGCCCTCTAACATTTGGGAAGATTTATCTATGGACTTTGTTGTGGGACTCCCCAAAACGCAAAGACACGTAGATTCAATCTTTGTCGTCGTCGACCGCTTCTCTAAAATGGCACACTTCATCCCTTGTCGCAAGACAGCTGATGCCAACAACATTGCAAGTTTGTTCTTCCGCGACATTGTTCGACTTCACGGTGTCCCTAAGTCAATTACTTTGGATCGTGATGTTAAATTTGTTAGCCATTTTTGGAGGTCTCTATGGCGGAAATTCAGTACCAAATTAAGCTTTAGCAGTGCCTACCATCCTCAATCTGATGAACAACTGAAGTGACAAATCGAACACTCGGGAATATGCTTCGTTGTCTTGTTGGTGATCACCCAAAACTGCGGGATTCCTTTCTCCCTCAGGCAGAATTTGCTTTCAACTCGATGGTCAACCGTTCCTCTGGTTTCAGCCCCTTTATGATAGTCTACACTAAGGTGCCTGCTATGCCCCCTGATCTTCATGCCTTGCCCCCCATCTGGTGTTTGCTCTTTTGAGAATGTTACAGACAAACTGCAAGCCATTCACCACCAAGTCATCAAGAATCTAACTGAGACCAATGCCAAATACAAATCAGTTGCAGATGCTCATAAACATGCCGTGTCTTTCAGCCCTGGCGACCTTGTCATGCTCCGACTCAACAAGGAACGGCTTCAACATCTTCCCCATACAAAGCTCCAGCCTCGGAAGATTGGTCCTTTCCCTATCAAACGTCGTATTAATGCCAATGCTTATGAGATCAATCTTCCCCCTGATGTACCATATGCTTCAACACTCAATGTTGCAGACATATTCCCCTACCACGCGAATGATGATGCTGATGTTCATATTTTAAGTTCGAGGACGAACTATTTTCAAGAACGTGGCACTGATGCATGGATCCTCGCCTGTTTATCGCGAGCTTAATCATCTGAAACGCATCTCAAGGAGCATTTCATATTGCCCAAGTGATGATTCACCCTTGCAAGGACATAACGCGTGAATTCCAGGTTGATGCTCTGCCACAGTAGTTGTGACAGAGCATGATCTTTGGCACTGCCAGTTACATAACGTTAGACGTTGCCGTTATTTCTTCTTTTCATCCCTTTTGATTCCAAGAAGCTATTTAATGTAAAGCATTGTGTATTGAAAGACAGTTGATATCATTTTGAAATACAAAAATCAATAAAGCAGTGTTGTTCTGAGTTTCCCTTCTGTTGTTCATTCCTTCCTCTCCAACTCTCTCTGCATTACTTCGGTTCAGACATCCCTCTTTACAAACTCTGTACGAAGTACAACAGTTCAATAGCATTATTCCTTATGAGTATATTGAATTTTGTCCATCTTGCGAGCTTGGAAAAAGCCACAAATCACCATTTTCGAAATCAAGATCTTGTACTAATGGGAATCAGCTCCAATACAATCGTGTGTTGGATTTACATATTATTTGCATTATATTGATGATTGCCATGATTTTTCTTTGAAAGCCAAATCTCTAGTGTTTGGAGTATTTCTAAATTTCAAAAAGATGGTTTGACTAGCAGTTTAACTATTAAGAAGTTAGATGTGATTGGGGTGGTGTGCATAGGCGACTAAAGAATTTCTTTGTCTCAGAAGGGATTGTGTTTTAGCATCCATGCCCTCATGTTCACGGGCAACATGGAAGAGCTGAAAGAAAGCAGGTAGGCATATCATAGATTTGAGTCTCACATTACTTGCTTAAGCTCAATTACCATATAAGTTATGGTGTGACTCTTGTGTAGCTCCGATATTCTTGATTAATATATTACCGACATCTGTGTTGGGAGAAGTTTCTCCAAATCAAAAGCTCATTAACAAGAAGCTTGGTCACTCCATACTAAAAGTGTCCGGATGTGCTTGTTATCCATCTCTTAGCCCCTACAAGTTTCAGTATCGATCTAAGTAGTGTATTTTTGTTGTATACAATCAAATTCATGAGGGCTACAAGTGTATTATGAACTAAAATGAGAGGATGTATATATTACAAAATGTGATATTTGATTTTCCCTATCAATCTATGTTTCAGTCACCCTCTCCTCAAGTCACTTAAGTTCGTCATTCCCAATTATGTCTTACTTACTCCTTTCCAATCTACACCTATTTCTATGTCACCTATTGTTCAGTCTACTACACCCGAATCCTCATCCTCTCGTGTACACAATGCACCTTCTTCTGAATAGATTTCCAATCGACCATCTCCTCTTCCCTATATTTCACATTAGAACACTTTAGCTCTGCAAAATACTCATCCAAAGGTAACCAGGGTCAAGCATGGCATTGTTAAGCGTAGAGTCTATTTGACAGAGTCTCTACCTTCTTTAGAGGTTGCGCCTTAAAGTGTTAATGAGACACTCACTTCTAAAGAATGGACAACTGCCATGAAAACTGAATTTGATGCTTTAGTGGAAATAAAACTTGGCAGTTGGTGCTCTTTCAGTTAATCAGCACAGAGTGGACAATAAGTGGATCTATACTATTAAAAGAAACACTGATGGCTCGGTGAATAGATTGAAAGCTAGATTAGTTGCTCCTGGGTTACATCAACTTCTTGGCATAGATTCTTCAGAAACTTATAGTCCAGTGGTAAAAGCTTCGACAATTCAAGTGACTCTTACTTTGACAGTGACTTATAATACCATTTCTTTATTTTCCGATTGCCTGGAAGGGACAAAAGAAACATTTTGTTGTTTCTTCAACAATTTCTGATCTCTAGTGGACCTCTCAGTAGGATTTGAACCCAGATAAAGTTCTGACCATCTGTCAGAGAAAAAAGAACGAATTGATCTTGTAGGATTCCCAAGAAATTCTTCGATTGGCCTCTTCAACAACTTCATATAAATAACGCTTTCTTAAATGGTTGTTTGTCTGCAGAGAGTTTTACACATATCACCCACAAAGAATTTGTTGATCTCGATAAATCTCACTATGTATGCAAGTTATAGATGGCTCTTTGTGGATTGCGTCAAGCTTCTTGAGCTTGGTTTGATCAATTGAAGAAGACATTTCTTTCGTGGAAAATTTTCAACTACAAGTCTCATAATTCTATGTTTATTTTGAGCAAGGTCAGATTGTCTTGCATCTCTTAGTATGTGTTGATGCTATTATCATCACAGGTAATGATTTTCAAGCTATTAAAGACTTGATTGATTGACCACATTCTACATTTGCTTTGAAAGATATTGGAAACTTTGGTTCAAAGTGCATTGTGACTCCTTAGGTACTTGATCAACAAGCTTTTATTCTCAATTTGCTTAACGAGGCTGGAATGATGAATGCTAAAGCAGCTAAACCAATTGATACTGCGGCAGCTCTTGGTTAGCAATTAGTTGATGATACTAGTTCACCATTTTCACCATTTCGTGATGTTAGTCTATAAAGAAGTCTCTTGGGAGGTTTGCAGTACTTAGTAAACACAAGGCTCGATATTGTTTATGTGATGAATAGGCTCAGGCAATTCCGACAGTCCCCTTCTGAAGTTCATTAGCAAGCTTTTAATAGGATGTCAAGATATGTGAAGGGCACTCTTCATTTGTCTCTTCATATTCAACTGTGGTCAAAGCTTTTCTTGACCGTGTTTTTAGACGCTGATTGGGCCTCATCCCCTATAGATCGCAAATCTATTGCCTGGTATGTTGTTTTTGTGGGTTCTAACTTTGTTTCGTGGCAGTCAAATTAGCAGAACATTGAAGTGACATCAAGCACAAAGGCTGGATATCGAGCTTTAGTTCATGTTACTGCTGAGTTTACTTGGGTCCTGTCTTTACTCCAAGAGAATTTATTCTCTACCAGCCAAACCGTTACTATGGTGTGATAAATTGAATGCCACTAGCTTAGCTTCTAATCCTGTCTAACATCCTCTTACCAAACATGTTGAATTAAATGTACACTTCATCCAGAATAAAGTGTTAGAAGGTGTTTTTAGTGTTCAACATGTGCCTACAGAAGAAGATCAAATTGCTGATCAATTCACTAAAAGCTTTGTCCTTCTCTCAGTCCAGGTTTTTGTGGGGCAAGCTTGGTGTAACTGTGTTACCCCTGCGTTTAACTGCGTAATAAGTGCAATTATTACAATTTACAAATACATACAGTTAGTGTGTTTGTTACAAAGGTGTAGGACTGTGAACACGTGTATTTGTAAATCAATGTCTGTAAATGAAGCTGAGGTCTAAAAATAGATAATGGCACTTAGAGACAGAGTAACCATTCAGGGTTTTTGAGATCTTATCTTCTCATTCTCTCTTTTTCTTCGATTGAAATCTTGATTGTTGTCAGTCCGAAACATTTTTAAGCTGTTCTTGGACTCAACCCAACAACCGAAAAAAAGAAAGCTAAAAAAATTATGGAGAACTTGAAGATCAACTTTTCATTGTTCTACAAGTTCTTCAGAATCTCGAGCTGAAACTGATGAAACAAATTTTTATTTTTTCATTAAGTTCTTCAGAAAGTGCAACCTTAACATGTGGCATTTTTTTAGCCCTTTCTTATTGCAAACTTTTGAAAATTATCCATCAATTTCTTAGCTGCTTATCAAACTCTTTCTATGACGCAAACTACTGACATATTTACCTTTTCGGCCTCAAGGTTGACGAGTTAGAAAAGACAATTGCTGTTGCAGCTAGAGATCCTTCTTGGTATGGTATTGATGAAGTGGAACTGGAAAAACGGAGGAGATGGACCTCTACTGCTCGTAATCAGGTAAAATGTAATCAGTATTTACATTTTTGTTCTGGCAATTGTTTTTTTTTTTTTTTTTTTGTTTGTTTGTTTGTCAAAAGGATCCTTCAGAAGTGTAAGAACAGAAAATGAATTTTGTGTTGAAAATTGAGCCTTTATGGTTTTGCTTATCTGTTAGTACAATATTATTAAGATATCAGAACTAAAATCCATAGTTTTGATATGTTTTCTTTGAATCTGAAAAGAAGATTGAAAAATCTACAAAAAATGCACATCAGGTTGCTGCAGTTTGGGGATATTTTCCTAGTCTGATGGTACTTAAGTTATTGGAAATTGATATGGTGACAGCCTTTTGCTATACAATTGTTGGTGCCCTTTGATCTATGCATCGGGATTTGATTGCTCACATTTCGATTTGTCCAAAGGACACCAATAACTGATGGCAAGGAAAAAGGTGACATGGGACAGATGGCGCTATGGTCATGATTCCAAGATTAGAGTAGAAAATAGGGACCTCAACCCCTTAGAAACAATGTTCCAAGAAACCTTGGTATAAACAGACGCCACAAGCAATGCTTGATAAGTTCAAACACATAACAAAGTGCAAACAATCTCACTAGAGAATTAATTTAACTCAAGAACTTCATATCATATTCTTATTCATATTCAATTCTAGAAAAGCCTTTAAATAGGCTATATGAAAATTCATAACAAGAGAAACTCCAAATTTAACTAAAATTTCTAATTACCCAAACCTATCATAAAATAGAAATTAAAACACTTGGAAACATCCAAAACTCGTCCTAAACAAATTTGGCAACAAGCCTTATTCAAAAACCTATGTATAAAACTTTCCCCAAATAGTAAATTTTGTATTTCTTGACTTGGCCGAGAACTATGACGCGTTTGTGCGATCTTATGTGTTACTTCATTAGAAACTAATGTGTTTCAACAACGTAAACACATAAATTGTAATTTTATTGAACCAAGTTGCGTAAAAGTCATTTAATTTCGACCCTTTTGTCGCGTTCCTTGATATTTAATTTTCCATTTATGGATCATATCAAAAGGACACCAATAACTGTGTAGCAAATGGTTGCGCCAAAAGGCTGTCATCCTTTCATTCTCGTAAATTATATGCATACCCTATTTATCATTTTTTATTTAAATTTTAGCACTACAAATTAGTAATATAAGTGTAGATTTAGCCAGGTGTTAATGGAGACTTGATCTAGAATGATAGATAAAACCAAATAGTTATTGTGTATAATATTCATTATATTATTAAAAAATAAAAATTATACTCCCTCCGTTTCATACTATCTATCGCATTTTGACTTGTGCACAAGAATTAAGGTAATGATTAATTACCAGTAAAATTTTATAACAAAGACTAAGTTACCCTCTCATAAATAACTTCATTTATTATAGGTGTTGTATAAAAAGAGTAATTGATGGCGTCATTAATTAAATGGAATGGGGTTAAAATTGGAAACATAGCATTTAATGCTTCATTGATTTCTTAATGTGGAACAAAAAAAAGCTCCCCTAATGTGACGAATAATATGGAATGGAGGGAGTATTATTCAAAAACACAACAACAAAAACAACAAAGTCTCAATCCCTATTTAGTTTGGGTTGGCTACATCATACATAGATCAAACTCTTCCATTCAGCTCGATCTGATGCCCTTGATGGTGTGCTTTTAGATCCATTCTAATCAATGTGTCCCTAGTTATCTCAAGTCTTCCCCGTCAAATTTCTTCAGTTTCTACTTTGTCGAGTTTTGCTAACTAGGGATTTGTAGGTATTCTTTGGACGTGCCCGAACATAACTGCCCTTGCCTAAGTTTTTGCATTGATTGATGCTACTCCATCTTTTCTTGTAATCTCCATATTTATTGTTCAAAAACAATATTTGTTTTTAAACAAAGATAAAGTCAAGTCACTGTTTAATGTGCATGTGTGTGCATATATATTGCTGTTATTCTGAAGTTGTGATTATCCAATAACTTCTATAGGTATATTCTTTATGTATCAACTTTACTGCGAGGGGGTTCAACAAATATATTATATTGAATAACTGGATTTTATGAAGAAGCATGACAATTTTTGTTTTGTTTTGTTTTTCTTTTGGTAACCTTTCTTATTATTATGTGCTACTAGTTTTAAAATGCTTGGTTAGAAATCTCAACATAGTAGACATTGAAGCAATACAAAGTATAGGGTAGACATAGACCTAATATAATTTGCAATGCATTAATGATAAAATATTTAAATGATTAAAGATCACATAATTTACTGCATTTAATTAGGCTGAGTGGAAGCATTGTATCCTCGTAACCAACCAAAACTAATTTGAGACTTGAAGTTTTGTTGTTGTAGAATATAATTACATAATTAATGTGGCCATTGTTAAATTTTTATTTTTGTGTCTGGCCTCTTTCTTTTTCTTTATTCATTCAACTGGTTCTTTATTGAAAGTAAGGCTTTTTAGTTTCTGAAAGGCTAAATTGATGCAATGTCCACGACTAGTTGATCAATGTGAAGAAATCTGTTGAAGCTGGGAAACCACGGAATACAATCAATGCTAGTACAAATGGCATGCGCCAAGAGCTAATGAGACATCCAAATAATCATTCCTCGTCTAATGAAAAATTGAATCAGTTTAGATCCCAAGATAATGATGATTTCATTTCATCAGAGTCGGATAGGCAACTGCTTCTCGTAAGGTATTGCTTTCTTTCTCATCTTCCTAGAGCTCCTCCTAAAATATGTTCTACCTTTTTTCCCTCTCGTTTTCTTCCACCAATTAATTTTTTATGAAGTGATTTTACTCAGCTCCATTTATCCTATGAATTGTATAAAAAAATTCTTGCATTTTATCCTTTAGCATTCTTGGCATATGCAATGTTAGGCTTCCTGCTTTCTGTTGGTATCTTGCAAACCTATGGGTGTTTGCAGTAGTTATTTTTGGGATGCAATAGACATGTGATTATGGTTTTCTGCTTGTCTTGAAGTCTTATGATGTTTTCTTGGTCACTGTTTCTTTGGGTAATTGCCGTTTTATTTGCATCTATTTTATCTATGCATTCATATAAATGCCGACACAAATATAATTTTCAGCATATGCAGAAATTTTATTGTGTTTTCTTTGTCAGTATTGGGTGATTTCCTTTTTGATACATAACTGTAGCATGCATTAATATACAAAAAACAGCATCTTCTGCAAAAATACCATTACTTATCTGCTTATATGAGAACTTAATATTGTGTGAAAAAGCGTTAGAAAACTAAGTCTTTCAGTTTTTACTAATTGTTGGTTCCAATCAACTGATTCTTGCAGACAACAAGATGAAGAATTAGAAGAGTTAAGTGCAAGTGTACGAAGAATTGGAGGTGTTGGGCTTACAATTCATGAAGAACTCACTGGACAGGTCATTATTCTCCGAACGTAACTTTCTTTGTTTAGGCTAATAGTTGAAAGAGCAACTATTATGAAAGCATTTCTCAAAATTCTGTATGCGTCTTGTGGAGGGCGCATTTATCACATTTGATAAATTTGGACCGTATACATATAATTAACTCAGATTTCAATTACAGTGATAACAATGTCAAGTACTCCCTCTGTTTTAGTTCAGCCAGGATTTTTTAAATAATTCTCAGATGTTGAGGAACAGAAAAATGATTTTAGATTATGGCACAGAGCCAAATGTGAAGAAAATAGGACTGGATCAGTTGTTGAAACCTTTGACGTCCAATTGGCCCCATAATTCATGGTCGATCCTCATCGTTTTATTACAAGCGCAACGAGTTGATTTATCTTATACCGTTGTCGAATAATGCATTAATGTGTCTCCATGTTGTGTCATTGCTAACCAGTGATACTTGATGTTACAGGAGAAGATAATACATGACTTAGGCTTGGACATGGAGAGCGCTTCAAATCGTCTGGACTTTCTTCAGGTTATTCTTCTACCTCATTTTATAATGTACAATTTGGACTAGGATTCTAGGACCAATTATGTTTCAATGCGTCCTCATTTCATTCTGTAAGGAAAAATTTTCGAAACTTCCGTTTCCATACCATCATCATCTAACACAGTAATTCTAAAACATGGCGCTATGGTTGAAACTTGAAAGTATGGTTTATTTCCTCTTGCAGAAAAAGGTGGAATTTGTTATGAAGAAAGTGGGAATCAAGGGCCAATTGATGATGATTATGTTCTTGGTAATAATGTTCATTGTTTTATTTGTCTTGGTCTTCTTCACTTAGCGATTATAAGTCGATCGATCCAGCTCCAGCTGGTCGCAAGAGGTCGAAATTTGGAACTCAAAAGGAATACAAGCTGCGGTGGTTCTTGTATAGTCTCTCCAATCTGGTAAATATCTCCATATAGGTCGATTCACATTGTCCATGAGATGGTACTTGTTTCAGTTTTGTAGACTTGCGTTTGTTATTCCTATATTTTATGCGATTCGTTTGTGCGTGAGGTAACAACAAAGAGAATAAATAGGGTTTGACTTGAATTGGGACGTCAGATGATCGCATAGCGGAGTGGATATCGCATTAGACTCCGGATCTAAAGGTCGTGGGTTCGAATCCCACTGCGATCGCTATTTAATTTTTTTTGGCAGAAAATGCTACTCAACATGGGACGCGGATGGTGTACACAAACACAAGCCCCTTTTGTGTTGTAACTTCTTGTCAGTTTCTCCCCTTTTGTGTTGTAACTTCTTGTCAGGTTCTCTCGATTCTCTCCTATGTTTTTTTATTGGTGACAACTGACAAGTTCTATCCTATCTTACACCACGCATTTGGTGGTTTCGCCTCTTGATTTATGTATTGATGTTTAAGTGCATTCAAGTTTATTTATATCTAAGGGAAATTAATAAATGTATGTTCAAGGTGGGTCACCCTAACATCTTCCAGCATCTGTCATTTCTCCACTAAGAAACTTGACCTAAAAATGACATGCACCTGTCTGTGTGGTTGGATTTCGTCACAACACATCTTGTGGTGCATTGTATGATGTGTAAATAAGTGCGTGTTGTTTATAGGTTAAATTAGTAGTCCCCTCTCCCAAAAAAAGAAAAAGTGCAAACTAGATAGGTAACCTTTTCTTTGGTCAAGTGGTAAACTTAACCTTTGAAAAATGGTAAAACTTGGTAATTGATTTGAACTAAAAACGACATCTTATGGGCAATTTTTTTTTAATTGATCCCAATTAATTTAAGACTGAGGCTATGTTAACACAAAGATTGTTCTGGTTTGAATACTTCCAAAGTCAGCCTATAAATATCTCCACCAAAAAATTTGAGTTAATAGAAACTAAAGTAATTTTACAGTATATGGATATGATGAAATTAACTTGAGATGCATTAATTAGGAGGAGTTCATATGATTTGGAAAGTTCACCATCAATTAAATTAAGTTGTGTGCAATAGAAGAGTTTGAATATCCATGTAGTCGTCCCACCTAATTTAGAGTCGAGGCTACGTTGTTGTTGTTGGTCTACTCAAGTTTCATTCTTTTTTGTAAAAGCGCAATATGTTTAAAAAACTAATCTAATTTTCAAGAGTGGCAATGAGCTAGAAATGGCAAATCTTGCATTGAACTCGTGATATTTTTAATTAAGTTTTATAATTTTTACTAGTTGAAGGTGAAGTCTTTTTCTCGTGAAAAAAAGGTAAAGTCGTTTTGAACTCCATTATTTCAATATAATACTTAGTAGCAACAACAAGTAGGCCCTCAATCCGAAATTGGTTGGGGCAAACTGTATCAATCAAATCTTGCACTCCACTCGATTCAGTGCCTTTGATGACATGCATTCAATATAAAACCTTAAGAAAAATATAGAATTGTCTACTTATTTTCGAGTTACTACCCCAAAAAGTAAACACAAAAACTATACAAAATCAAGTTCACAAAATAAGTACTCACTCTTGTTTTTGTAAGAAATTCAGAATATTCCATTATTCCTCTTAAAAAACACAAGAAGAATTTTCTTTTCACAAAAAATGTCCACCAAACTAAGTATCGAGCTTTGACAAAGAAACAAAGGATTTAGAGAGACTATATTGGAAAATATGTTTTTCACTCACGTTTCACACGTACTTGACTGTGATGCATGTCTTCCTACTAAAATTAATGTGTATTTAAGGGACTCTCAATGAGTGTGCGTGTAAAAAGTGAGTTAATATAGCGGGACTCTACACCAATTATTTGGGTGACTCTACACCAATTATTTGGGCGACTCAATGGTTTGATATGAGTTATGAAAGTAGAGGTCATGGGTTCAAAACTTGGGGGTTGGAAATTTGTTTCTTTCTTATAAATAAATAAAAAAAAAAATAGCAGGATTCTACGTACACACCTGTGCACGCGCATCGCAGAGTCACACTCTCGCCTCCTCTCGATCTCTCTCGTAGCCTCTCCCCAATCGAAGTACCGCAATCTTCAAAGGTGAGTCCTTTACTCTTCTTCTTCAATCCAATCTTCGATCTCTTTAATCGTGTTCAGATGTGATCTACTTCGCCCTAGTTTTTTAGGTTTTCTCGACTTATCTAGGGTTTCCAAATCTGGATTCTAGGTTTCACTTTTACATGAAAACACGTTGAATTGCTTGTTTCCTGTTGAGATTCATTGGCGGCGGTGTGCGGTCGCGGCGTTAATTGTTGGGAATTTAAAGGACCTTCAATAGTATGCAAAGCATTGAAAATCTGAAATGCAGATCAATTTTGAAGAGAAGTGAATTTCGCTTCTAGTTTTTCTACTCCTTGAAACTGATTAGGGTTTAGGGTTTATGTCGTGAACTCGAAATTGACTTACCTTCTACCTATATTTGGGATAATGAAGACTGAAAATTAGAGTTTTAATTGGGGAGTTGATTCGGGGCAACGAGTCAAATCTTGTTCATTTTCACGCGAGGCATTCCGGGGATGTCTTTCTTCCATTCGCTTACACTGCTAAAGTGACCGTTAGGGCTATAATTGTGTCCGAATTGTTATTTTATTAATGTATAGGGTAAGGCGCCAAATAGTGAGACTTGGAGAGACTGAGTAAGATAGGAGTAAGAGTGGATAGTTGCTAGGAATAGAATTTTACGTGGACTTGATATGGATCAGTGTTGGATAGTAATGGTTGGTTGTGGTAACTGGAAAGACTTGTTATGTGAAGATTTTATGTGCAAACTACAGTTTACCGGTGATGCTTGGGTCAAGGAAGTAAATATTTTCTTACTGAAATGTAGTAGTAGATTATCTTAAAAAGCCATGTTTACTTCGTGTGATCACTTTATGTTTGTGGATGGAAGAATATTCAAGGTAGTGAGACAATTGGAAAGGTTTTGAAGTTTCCAACTAATGTTTTGGTCCATTTGGAGAATAGATTCTGGAAGTGAATGGAAGTGGATTATAGGAGTATATAGTGTAAAAGTATTCTGTAGTATTGTTCCATTTCTACAATGACGTATGATGTATCATGTATGATTAATGGAATTAATGTTTAGTTTCAAGTTGAATGATGGTTCAATATTGGTTTGTGAATGCGGTTCTCTTCTAGTATAGGTCAAGATTCTAGCCGAGCTAAATAAATTCCTCAAATCTTTTTTGTTTTCCACGAGGTTTTGTTGGCCAATAGCAACTATTATATGCACATTTTCTTAATGAGCTTGAGATCAGCTTTAGTTCTTACATCTCTGTGCCCTTTTGGTGGAAATGATATGGATGCTGATTGATTACTTCTATGGAGTAGATATTGCTTTTATGGTTCATTTTCGGAGAACTTGGAAGGCTAGAATTATGTGCTGTCTTGTATCTAAAGTCTTTAAAGAAAAATCAAAGGAATGAGTTTGGTTCATTTTCATCAGCTTAGTTGAGGAAGGATTGCCTTAGGTTGACCTGTGATACTATTCTGTCAAAGGGTGCAGGGGGCACAGGTGTAGAACATTCAACTCATAGCAAATTTTTTTCGTCCAATCTGAGCTTGTCAAGTAGAAGAAAAACCCACCCAAAAATGCAAAGTATGCACTACAAACATTATAACATTCAATTAATCGGGCACTTGTCATGCAATTAGGAGACAAATTTGATTAATGTTGTGGGAAACTCAGTACCATTAATGGCAGGGTGCTTATGAGCTTCTTGTGGCTAGTAAAGAAGAAGGTTTATTGATGTTGGGGGCGACTCAATATTGTCAATAGCCTAGTGCTTGTTGCATCAAATAAAAAAAAAAAAAAAAAAGAAAAAAGAAAGAAGAGTAGTAGAAAAGTTGGGTTATCCGGTATGTCAAAGCAAGAAGTTGAAGATTGCACATAAGAGTTAATAGTTAAAAAGCACGTATGAGAAAGGAAAGATAATGATGAGTAGAGTACATTGAGAACAAGATAAATGAGTGGTTGCGTAGTTTGAGCCAGAAAAAGAGGGTGATATGTATAATAACAACAACAACAACAACAACAACAACAACAACAACAACATAGCCTGAATTCCAAAGGCTATATATATATATAAGTCTTGTGTTGAAGAGTGCATGTTGGAAAGAAAAGTATTAAATACATGAAAAAATACACCTGGTAAAAGCTATAATTACATGGGATAGAGAGAGCAAAATCATTTGTAGATGAAACGAGAAAAAAGTGTATCAATGTAGGTTGCTGTATTTGGGTACTTAATCAGATATATTTTGGGGTTGCATCAACGTTTGATTTGGGATCAGATTTTCTACCTTTCTCAACGATCCATCGGATTGGTCCTATGGATTAATTTTTAGAATTTACAGCATCCCTAATTTGAGACACTGTCGTATGTGGAATACTTCTTGTCTCCTTCATTGTCCGGCAGTTCATTTCTTATTTTTAATATGGTATTGTTTCTTTTGAAAATAAATGATATAATTATGTTTGAATTTGGATGCTGTGAAACGTCTGTGAGAAAGCTTATTTCTTTGCTGCATTACCTCTGTTGATAAATTTTTTAGAAACCGAGATCAGAGTGAACATGACAGTTGTAGTGTTTGATATGCTTTGATCCGAAATGGGCAAATAAGAGGAAAATTGTGTCTTTCTTATCAAGTTGAAGGTTAAAACAAAACATTAATCTGCATATATTTTCTGGATCAAAACAATGTTGAGAAAAACTTTGAGATTGAGAAATTTTTGGAAGCATTAACGATGGCTTTACTATTTGTCCCTAACTCGACAAAGAAGGGGGTCAAATATCTCATGAACAAATCATCCCTAACTCAACAAAGATAGAAATTGCTTCTATGTTATGCCCTGCACTCCGCCCAAACACTTCTTCCAATTGCCACTAAATATGCTCTGATTATTCAGCAACCATCAGCCGTGAAGCTTCATTGTGCTTTGCTATTTCCGAAATGTTCATAGGGCTTGAATTCTTCCTCTTAAAGAGCCCACTATTTTTCTCTAACCAATTGAAACACCACACTACTGATACTTGCTACATTTCAAGCAATCTTGAAGTTTTAGTTGCTCTTTGCATTCCTTTCCTTGCGAAGCAAAAATTCTAGTCATTTATGTTCATGCAACAAGATTGAAATCCAAAAGCATTGAATCCCTTACTATTGGGTAAAGGATGTGTTAAAATTTTCATATTAGGCCCACCCGGACATGTAGGTGCGTGCCCGTAGATGAAAACTTTAAAATAGTATCAGAGCGGGATGATCCTGGGCTCATGTTTAAAGACCTGGTTGGGCTATCAGTGGAGTCTAGACCCGTTTGTGGGCCTAAAGCCTTTAAGAGTATGCCTAGGCATGTTTATATACAAACTTGTAAGAGTAGGTCTGTGTTTGGCAAGTTTTTTCTTGCACGTGAGGGGGAGTGTTGGAGTATATAATCCCACATCGAAAATATAATAAGAGTTATGAGTGGAGTAGATTGGATCCTAGCCAGTGATTGCAAGGCGTCGCCTAGGCGTTTTGGGACAAAATCGCCTAGGCAGGTGGTGTCCTTGTAAGTAATTCTTAGAAATTTGAAGCGGCTGTTTACAATTAAGTTTGATTACAAAGTACCTACCTGAACATGAAATTTTGACACAATTAATGTTACATATGAACCTAAAGACTTATTAGTATTTTGAAGTATATATTAAATAATAATCACATTGATTAATAGATGATTAGTGTTACTTAAGGACCTATAAATAAATAAATACTTATACGGGGACCTCTAAATAAATATTATTTCATTTGCCTAGGCATCACCTAGGCACCGTCTAGGCAACGCCTCGCCTAGACCAGGGAAATCGCCTTGGCCCAACACTCTCCAGACACATCGATTTCTACAGGCTGCATAGCAAGAAAGAAGTTCCACTCTCCCTCGTGATAACACACATAAACCAATTTGGAGATAAGAAATGAAAGTTAGTCTCTTGTGAGTTATCATCTTACTTCGTGGGGTATGGGGGTTTTCAACTGAATGTTTTTGGGAAGGAATAATTGAACTCAACATCATGTTATTCAATTCTGGAGATGGGAAAGAATTCTAATGGAATTAAGTCTTTCAAGGAGAATGGGTATAGTGGAAGTGACTGAATGTCGAGATTAGAGAGTTCTTAAGTGACAATAGGTTTATATTGGTTTGACAATGCTTGGCTAATGGTCAGTTTCAGCCTGACATATCTTTCCAATTAAGGGTGCATTCTTCATTTCCTACCTTAAGTTGGAAATGTGGTTTGATCAGACAAAGTGGTTTTAAATTTTTAAAAGTAGTTGGGTTGTGTTCACGGCAAATGAACCATTCTTTTTGTTTCCATGGCTACTACCCATGCTGCATTCTTGAGGCCTATTCCACCAAAAATCTCATATGATTATGTTAGCGGCTAAACGGATCCCGCAAATTGCTCCACATACCCCAATTTTGTGAAATTACCCAACAACCCCTCCTTATAAAAGGGTTTTTACTTACCATACCCCAGTAATTACTAAACGTACTCCAGTTTTGTGAAATTACCCAACTACCCATTCATATAAAAGGGTTTTTACTCATCATACCCCAGTTACCTCTCTCAAATCGTACTCACCAAAAATCGGCCAAATCCGACAAAATCTGATCAAAACCACATGGACTCGATGACGTGGGTGCATTTATCATCTCTTTTAGTGCATATTTCGAGGTTTTTTTGGGTTTTTTTGAGTTGTTTTGTTTGTGAATTTTGTTTTTGGTTTTAGGGATTCGATTTGAGGCTTGAATCTTGCATTTTGGATACAAAGCTTGAATCTTGCATTTTGGGTACAAAGTTTTGATGATTTTGAGCAAAATCCACTATTCTATGGCTATTTTCATGTATTTTTCGAGAGTTTTGAAGTTTTTTTTATCGTTCTGGTCACCTGCGGGTTTTGGACTAACAGAGCTGACACCTCTTCGTCCGACACCTCTAAAAAAGTTTCGGTTGGATCCCTCCGTCACCCATTGAAACCAAGTTATCTTCGTATTATTAGTTGAAGTTGACCGAAACCTCTTTAGAGGTGTCAGCTTAGTTCTTCCGACACCACTTCAAATGTGTCGGCTCTGTTCGTCCGACACCTGCGTGTAAGGGTATTGGTGAGGGTGAGGGTGAGGGTGAGGGTGAGGGTGAGGGTGATGGGGTACACGAAATAAAAAAGTGGAGTACAATAAGCAAGGGGTATTGGGGTGAGGGTGATGGGGTACACGAAGTAAAAAAGTGGGGTACAATAAGAAAGGGTATTTTTTGGAATTTTCAGAAAAAAGTGGGGCACACTAAGTAAAAAGTGGGGTACACGAAGTAAAAATTCAAAATTGGGATATGTGGAGCAATTAGAGGGGTTCGTTTAGCCGCTTCCATGATTATTTTGCCCACCTTATTGCGCGTATGGTCTGAATATGAACATGTTGACGGTCAATACCAGCATTAAGCAGAAACATTCTACTATTACTAAATTAGTAATTTGAGAATTAAGATCTGCACATATGATCTGGAGGACACAAGAACTACAATTGAGATGGAAAAATGAAATGCAGAAATGAGTGTTTAGGAACCATCAACATGAATTGTGCTTGCATTACTGTTCAATTAATTTAATTCAATTTTGTTTATTATTATGTTGTATTTGTGGAGTGACGTAAATTAGTCTTTTAGCTTATGAACCTAATTGAATCTAGAGATTAGATATTTCATTGTGCAAGTGGTCGCCACTGATAATTCAGATGCTGCTTGATGACTGAAAAAAGTCCTGCCAAAAAATGACTCGTTGATCTAAATTTAAATATACTTAATGAAAATTTTACCTGATCCTCTGTGGTTGGTTACATCAATTTTGTTTCTTTTTTTTTTTTATTGGTGAAATCATTTCTTGTCTATTTGTGGACTCGATATGCACCTCCTCTATTGGTGAAAAAAGTCCTGCCAACCTTTTCCTTGTTTCTCTCTGTTTCGGTTTCCATCTGATATGCACCTCCTTTGTGATTTTGCAGATGATCGATGACCAAGACCTAGGTTTCTTTGCCAATTTTCTTGGCATCTTTATATTTGTGTTGGTGATTGCCTATCATTACGTGATGGCTGACCCAAAGTTCGAAGGCAACTGAAACATGGCTTTTTGTCAATTGGAGATATAATAGACTAAAGTCTTTTATGTTATTTTGAGTGGGTATACTTCATCTTAGTTCTTTAATCAAAACTTGGCGGTAATGATGTTAGTACTTGAGACATTTTTTCTTATTCAATACAGCTTTTGACTTCTCATTGCAGTTTTAATCTTCAAGCATGTTGCGGTTTATTTATTTTATCATGTTTTCGAATCTTATTTGTCTACTAATATGGTGGTCATTTTGAGAGAATTGTTCTTCATGATCCTACAACCTTGGTACTAGCAGTAACACTTAAAACGTTTAGGTTGGATTTGAATCTGAAGAGAGATTCCTTTTTTTAATAAATAAACTTAAAGTCTTTTTTTTTTTTTTTTTTGCTGAAAACAAACTTTAAAATCTTTAGACGCTCAGTGAGTGGAAATCCTTCTCGGAGTCATGGTTCAAATTTCACTAAACATTGAGCAAATTCTGGAAAGGGCGTTTTTGAGTACACAATTTTTTGAAAAGCAGGCCAAATGCAGCCTTGTATGATTGCTATACTCTTTAGCTCATAGAAGCAGTTCCTTTAAATGCAACGTCCCTCCGTCATTTATTTCCTTAAAAGTGCAAACTGAACTATGTGTGTCTGTATTCATGCATAGTGTATATTTGTATATATTTCAGTTTATTAAATTTGAATACTGATCTTTGTTTTCCTTTTCCTTTCTACTGTCATTGCCTTTGTGAAATGTGAAGTACTCAAGTACTCATTATCCTCGATTTTATGTTTCAAAACAAGAAGATCACAACTACTACTACATTATACATTGGAAAATGATTTTGTAACCTACTTTTGACACCGTCAAATAGACCAGACAAGGTCCGCTCCCCCAGTCGGTGTCCATTTGGTTGTGTTAGAAGTGGATTACATAGCAAGGTCCTTATATATTTTTATTCTCATGAATTACTAAAACTAGATATAGCATCGATAGGTAAATTTTGTTTTCTCCGCATTAATAGGCATGGGTTGCAGTACACAGAATTTATGTGCACAAAGCATTCGCTTTACAGTAAATCTCACACAGATTGACTTGGCTCGAAGGGTTCTCCCACTGAACAAGTTCTCTGACACTCTTCTGTATCTCCTTTGATTGTTTTATCAAAGCATCCATGCAGAATCCAATTGCACTTAGGTTAAGAACGATTTGGCCCTTCATTTTCTCATCCCATTCGAAGGCTTCACTGTTATCAACCACTTCTCTTGAATGTTGTAGGAATGAACTTATAGTCTTCCCCATTTCATCTTCATCTGCAGTGAAAAGTTTAAATGCATTTGCATTTGGTGCTTTTCCCAATTCTACATCAGCACCTGTGTTGGCGCCGCTGTTCAGTGCTTTTTCTAGTTTTGCTAGGGACTTGATCAAAGTAATCTTCTCTAGGCACCTTATTGAGGAGGAAACCATCTTCTTGAACTGATCTAGATCTCCATCCAAGTATTTTTTTAGATCTGTGCGGGCAATTCCTACTCTCTGTGAGTTTTGTGCCAGGGATTCCATTGCTTGGGTCACAAAGAGCAGCAAATCTGCCATTTTTGCCAATGTCCCCAAAAGCTTGTTATAGCAAGCAGTATGGAAAGGTAAGAACCAAAAGTTGGGTTCTGCCTCAGCTTCTCCCATGAAGTTGCCGAGTTTACGAAGAACTCCTCTTAGTTTCTTCTCCTTTTCCTTAACCTCTTCAAAGTTGGAACAAAGGGCTATCGACTCAATACAGTCACTAATTGCTCCTAGGCTGTTTGATAACTGGATTTTCGCTAGTGTTGAGGCTCTTGCTGGTTGCAGGAGAAGCTCTACTGAAATACTGCAAGCTAGACCAATGAAGGTCTCAGAAATTCTCATAATGGCAAATTCACTTGCAGGACCATAGTTCTTTCTGCCCAAGATGATTAGCGCTCCGATAATGGCTGAAGCGGAACCGGCTTGGCCAAACATCCTACTCAGTCTTAGGAAACTAGTGAATATGATCCAGGGTAGCAGGGACAAAAACCTTATGTTTGATAGTCTTTGGAAAACAAAGCAACTCAATACTCCATATATGGTCCCCAAAACAGTCCCTTGAGCTTTAAGGTTTGCAGACTTGAATGTTGCTTCTCTTCCAAATGCCATTCCAACTGCCACAGCCAGTCCTGACCAGCATGAGAATTCCTTGCTATAGATCATCCCAAAGAGCACTGCAAGCCCCAAGGAAAGAGAGCACTTCAGTGCTACAATGAACCTTTCACTATTGATCTTCACTGGCCAACCTCCTAGGATTGATTTTGTCTTGACAGGCGGGGAATTCATCTTCTCTGTGGCACCCTTGCTTTCCTGAGGATGATCTGCTGTCAATCTTCCATCTATTAGTTTCAGGCAGAACAAAAAGAAGAAAGACGGCAGATCATTGCTAGACGGGAAGGTTGCGCTGTGAAGTGTTTGGAGGAACTTGTCTGAAACATCTCCCTTAGTTGTTTCAGATTCTGTCAATGATTCACTAGGCACAATGCCTTTAGCCTGACTAAGTGCTCTGGTGATGTGTTCTTCTAGGCCAAGTAGAAGAGTTTTAAGGTTTTCATCTCCAGCAACTCCAACTGGGAATGAAGGGCAAGAAGTTAAAGCGATCTCCATTCCTTTCAAAGGGAGTTCCAAGGCTTGTAATCTGTCTGACGAACTCATGTAACGGGGTTTTGCGAAAATTGACAGTGGTCTCTCCCACTGCATGCTTTCCTATACAGAAAATAATTAAAGGTTGAACATAGTTAGTACTTCAGCTAATCTACTTATAATAATAATTAAATGTGTCATACAGGCAATGTGGAAATTAGGGTATCAGCTTGATTATTATACCTGCATGAGCTTGACAGTTTGAAGAAACTTGGCTCCATTCTTGGTGAGTGAATTAGCTCTAGACATGGTAGCATTTGCTGTAACATTGTTTTCAGCACAAAAGGCCTTCACAAAGAGTTTCACTCTCTCTGAGGCGTTTTTATTGAATTGTCTGCATTTCTTTCTGACCTGAAACAATCAATTATATATGTTAGTTTGTAAACCTCTTCTCTCTGCAGTAATTAATCATGTCATACCACTAGATATACTAATCAAACATTCTTAGCCACAGTATATAATTGATTAATGGTGATGAAATATCTCTAGAGGTTCATTTTTCTCGTATATAGCTCACCATACATGCAATTGACTATCTTCTTTGTCTCGTATATTATTTCTAATCGAGTTGAGTGGAAGAATTTAATTGTGTGACCCCAACTAATTTGGGTTTGTGGATTGTCGTTGGCTTTTCATGGGATTGTGAGCAGTCTTGTTATGACCTAATTTTGCACGACCTTGTGCTCCACTATAAGTCATAGCTGGGTCCGGTGTTGCTTGCAATGAAGTGAATTTGTGATGTAATAAGAGTTAGTATGGTGTTACTACTATAGTGATTGTAAAATTGATATGTCATACTTTTTCATTTACGTTTGTTGATTTGTGATTCTGTATCACTACTTTTTTTTTTTTTGAAAACATTCTATATCACTATTTATCACTTTTCATTAGTGATTTGTGCATCAACATCGAATAAGTTTCATGCGTGTGGAGCCATTTTCATTAGCTTTTCAATTACGTATGCCCTTTTCTCCAATATTTTTTTTTTTCAACTATAAACAAAGTTTCAATCTCAAATTAATCAGAATCGGCTATTTGGATGAAACTTTTCCACTCTAATGTTGTTGATGACATGCTTCTAAAATTCTTCCAATCTTAATCAATATTATCCTTCAAGTGATGCTTGTTTCTTTTTTTTTCAAAAAATAAGTGCTCATAAACTAAAAAGAAAATTTAATTATATTCGTTATTATATTATTATTATTATTTTTTTATATATTTGCATTGAAACTGTTCTTACATATAGATATCTTTTTCTCTCCTTTTTTTTTTTTTTTTTTTTTTTTTTTTTTTTTTTTCCAGGGGTCAAACTCAACCTCTTAAGCTTTGCCTTTTGGCAAGTGATGTCTCATTTATCTCACCATATATATCTTAAAAATACACAGAAACTTTATTAGGGTCATTTAAATTCTTCTCATTATCTTAAGTTTTGCTTTTCACTTCTCTTGTCAAAAGCCAATCTAAAATTCTATTGCTCTTAATATGACTGCCATATACTCATACTTCAACATCCAACCCACTAAAACTGATCACTCAAATATGTCACCCGTACTTATGTACGTTTTAGCCTCTTTTACTTTGGTGGGTTGAAATAAAATTCAGTATACTACCCATCATGTAAATCGAAATGGATGGGCCCTTGAAGAATGCACTAGCTAGTGAAGGACCAAGCAGAATCAATTAATTAAACTAACAAATGTCACGCGTCACAATCTCCATTTTCGAGGGACCAATCTTTCCTTAATTTGTGTTGTTGTCATGCACTAAATATTTGTGAATATATGCCCCACTTATAAATTAATGATGTGACATATACATGATCTGATGTCATCAGGTCATGAATATATTCTGTCAAGAATCTTCAAGAATTTCAACACATATATTCTTGGCCCCCTCTACTTCAGAAAATAAAAAAAGTAGTGGATAAAAGTTTGCTTTAATGTAATTTAGGGCAGATAAAGTATATATAGATGTGAGCATGAACCATGCAATTAGCTAAAGAAAGTATATAGAGACGTGAGCTAGCTGAACCATGCGATTAGCTATAGTTAAGACTATTTAATCCTGGGGAAAAGATTAAATTCGATAATTAATTTCTCTATTTTCAAAAACACGAACTTTTGTTTTTTTTTGGTATATCAAACACATGAACTTTAGTCTCTTTGAATCGTGACTCATGAAATCGATCGTGTGTAATTTGAAAATAATTTTATAATAAAAAAAGGATTGAAGCTTTATGTTGTTAAATTTCAAAATAAAAAATAATAAAAAATTTTGATTAAAAATAACGACAAATTATTCAAAAATAAACACATAAAATAACAACAAAAAAATGAAACACTCCTATTGGTGGATATATACAGATCCATGGACACTTGGTAGAACTTACAAGGAGTTTGCTACATTGATCGGGACGTCAAATTGGAACACTCCTCCTCTCTCTCTCTCTCTCTCTCTCTCTCTCTATATATATATATATATATATATATATATATATATATATATATAAAAGTGCTCGTCTAATCTCTTATCTTCTTTTTATTTATTTATTTTATCTGATTTTATGTTTTATTTTATTTTTATGACCGTTAGCTAGGGTACCATCGATCAAAAATGTAGTTAAAAGAGTTTCACCAAAAAATGTAGCGAAGAGGGCATTGTGCATTGCCTACTAGTCATGATTAGATGTACAATTATTGAAGAATTATGGCATCAATGGGACGCGACACAATCCAATAGGTATTTACGTGACTTGTTTCCCCTTTAAAACGTTTGCGAGAATGACAAAGGGCCGCGACATCAACCACACACATAATATATAGTTGTGGAATAGCCTTCTAGGAAAAAAATAAATTTATCTTTATTGAGACTTGAACGTTCACCTTTTACATAAGTTTTTTTTTTTTTTTTTTTTTTTTTTTTTTTTTTTTTTTTTGATAAAACCTTTTACATAAGTTATATATACTAGAACAGTTTTGATTTTTAGTAGGGTACTTGTTCTCTAGATTGTGTTCATTGTAACTTGAGCTGTAAGCTCCATTTCAATAAAAAAACGATAAATGTTATTAAATATCATGTAAACAACGTGTTCGATGAATCGTGTTTTATAATTACCCTATCAAAGTATGAAACTAATGAGCTATTCACTTAATTGGTTTGTGGCTTAGACTTAGATGCACTTCAAATCACGCGTATATGTGACAACATACAAGTACCGTACTTGAACAGTACGTATACATCCACCACATACAAGTATCGCACACCCCAACACACAATGACTCATAAGAGCATCCATGCATAACCACCTCGAGATATGGGCACACACATATCATGATGCATAGCATGCGAGTTGAAGTCACATGAATGACTCTTATGGGTCATTTTGTGCTGAGGTGTAACTTACACATTGTCATTCTAGTATTTTTTAAAAACAAATCCTATACTTGGTGAATCACACTCATTCACCACTCTGATACTCTTGTGTGGCACACACTCAAGATTGTATTATGCACCTACATACATCTCGGGACGTGCATGTAAGCTCATTATATCCCGACCATATGCCACACGAACAAGTGTGGTGAATACGTGTTGCATTTAATTCCCTACTTATATTTACCTCATAAGATGCAAGGCGAGGGTAGGGCAAAAGAAGAGCCAAGACCGAGGCAAAGGCCCCAATCGCAGTGCTAGCGGCAACATGAACCGGATGAAGCACCTCTGCCTTATGCACTCCATTGAATGAACTGAAAGTATAAATCAAAACAATTTGCGCCAATGCAATCTTCTTCGCTATCACGTGCGTCGACTGTGGCACCACCACCACCAACGTCGTCGCAGTCACCACCAACGTTGACGTAGCAATTGACAACCGCGCTGGGCCTATGAGCCACAAGCTCAGCATGCCCGGCACCACGCCTTGGATGGTGGCGTAGAGGGCGTTCCAACACCCCCGAACGGTGTCACCTAGTGTTGCCTCGGTGACTAGGGCAATGACGACGAAGTAGGAGAGGGCGGGGAAGGAGATCATCCGTTGGATGGCAACCGGGCTGTAGAGAGTAATGCAACCGACGATGGTGCAGGCCAGGGTGGTTCGAAGGGCCGCACCGAGGCGTGACCGCCACATGGCCCGGGTTCGGACCTCATTAGTCCAAATTGTGATGTTGTTAGACATCTATGTGTTTTTGTACAAGAAGTGATCGATGAGGAGAAGTAGAAGAGTACGTGCAATAAAAACGACTTAGTATGTAGTACTTCTTCCTCAAACTTAATAATGTGTGTTTGAGAGAGAGAGAGAGCAAATGCAAATATATACATGATGGGTTTGGATTGATGGTGACTTTAGGAGGGGTCTCTACTTGCGTATGAGAAAAGGAAAATAGTAAAATGACAACTCTACGTCACACCGTAAGACACATTGGTTTACAAGAGTTTATACCGCATCAACCTGCATGGAATTATGCACCATGGATCTGCGTATGCGTATTCTTGTATCCTGAGGAGCACTTGGATACTCTTGTTGGCTAGTGTGTCTTGCAATGTGACATAACCGTTGTCATTTTAGTACTTCTCAAGAGAAAATCCCACGATGTTGCCACGTGTGTTTTGTTTCTGAGGTGGGACCCAATTTTTATTTTTTTATTGGTTTTCATGGATTGTGCTTATTGAGATTTAGATTATGGACACTAATTTTCCATACATGCATGTCATCACATTTGTGGGCACGCACTTATTAATTGGAGATAATATATATGCGTTGATATGCATGGATGCGTAACTCGGTGAAGATCCAATGAAATCTAGGTAAACTTGTTAAGAGATCATTTTCTTTGCATCAATTGGGTGATACTTGTATTAAATTATATTTAAGATTGTAATGGCTTAGCTAGCTAGCTAGCCGATTCTATGCGGGTGGGCAAGTTTGCCAATTAATGCTTCATTAAGTAGGTACTTGTGATTAGACAAATTGTGAAGAGTTGTTGGATATATTCCTTATGAATTAGTGGAGAACTAATTAACACAAAATTCACTAAGCACTAGTAAAAATATTGATGGTATTAATTATGGCAATATGTACATTGTCTCGGCTCATTCATGTTATTCTATACCACCTCTTTATATTGTTTTCACAATTTTGGTTTTGACGTGAAAACAAGGTCTATACTCTACGAAAATCGATCTATCCATGAATGATCGATCTCTTAAATACTAGTTCATTCTAGTATAATTGACGATTTTCTTTGGTATATATATATAAAGAGATTTAAATTAATAATTAAGTTGTACGGTCTCATATATACATGTAATATATGAATATGCATTCCTTTTCAAAGAAAACTTGACTAGTACTTAATTAGCCAACAAGCCAAGCCATACACATGTCAACAAACTTAAGATTTTGTCACAATGGACAAAACCCTAAAATAACCAAAGCTTAAAAAACTATAAACTTAAGGCTAATACGTAGAAGTTGGGCTCCTCCTGGATCTCCACTCAAATGTCGACTTTTGTCCCAGATTGTACTTACATATATGATCCCTTGAAGGACAGAAGGGTTAAGGGGGTCAGTGATGATGCTCTTATCACACATAAATATATAATACTCCATAAGTTAGTTAAAGCAAAAAAGAGAGGGCCACCTCTTATCAACTGTGTTAAATTTTTCAAATTTTTTTGGTCTGATATTGTCAGCCAAGTTTGAACTAACAAATCCGCAAATTAATTAAGGGTGACTTAGATTTATAATAATATTGGTTTATGTGTCAATGGGCACATGGCCATGCGTGTGTTGCATTGTGGGTGGAGCACAAAATGCCCACTTTTTTCATTCCTTGCTGAAATCATACTCTTTTAAGCTTTGCATTCCCTTTTAAACCATTATATAAATGATCTCTTACAATATTTCTTCACCTTGTATGGTGCGATCTGATGTAGGAAATATCTATTTTGAAGCTAAAAACTGATCAGTGGATGTGGCGTAATGATTTATTACTTATAATTATTTGATTAATTACTTGGTTATATGATTAATTAATTTGCTAGTAATTTTGTCTTGTTGAAATGTAGCTGTACCTAACAATCGTAGAATAACCAAGCTATATATAGCAATTCATAAGCAGAACAATTAAAGTTTTGAGTACTGCTACTCTTGTGAATTATGTAATAAAAGTTAGATTTTTCAGTTAATATTTAGTCCAAATTCATTATTTTTTTTTTGAAGTAAAATAGAAGTTTCATTAATCATGATATGGCTCAATCAATACATTCGGTAGAACAGGACGAGACATAGAATCAATTACCTCAATAAAAGCACATTGATTCGCTAATCCTAATTGTTCATCAGAACATTCAACTAACATAGATTTGATTTTGAGAAACTACGATTGTAACAATGGAACAATTTGACAATCAATAACTATTCTTTTGACAAATATCTGTAACACAACAATACACTGACATACTAAGACCAAAACGAAAATAAAACTTCCAACAAGGGAAGACAAATAAAGACTTCCAACAAAATAAGACAAACACAAACTTCCAATATTGGAAAACAAATACTTATTAAAAAAGATAACCTAATAAAACTATTAAACTAACAACTGTAACCGCAGATCTACGCACGAGCAATAGAAGTGGAGCTGGACTTGAATGATGATATATAGATGTACATATGAAAGGGGAGCAAGTGATGGCGCCAATGATAAATCTGACAACTGTTGCAGAATTGAAACTCTCAGATATGTGTTTTATTGAAGAAAATGTATGCAGTAAATGTTAAACATAGTAGTTCAAGTTTGTATTGTAAAAGTGACAACTAAACCTTTAGTCCTACATAGAAGAGAAATGTTTTGTTTTTCACTTCAAATATAGTCCAACACACTTCACTATTGTTTATGTGACAAGTTGGTTGTAGTGAATGGTCCATGGGGTTTTACTAGGAGAGACACCCTCCTATTTAAATAATCTTTGACAAGGGCCTTGGGCCTTTGGGGCTATGGTTGGTTCAAGACTTAGCCATATCTTAAACATATTTTTGATTTTTGTTATGAAAATTAAACAATTGATTCAACGCCATGATTTAGTTTCAAATTAATTAATTTTATATTGTGACAACAAAAATTAGAATTTTATTCCAATTTTTAGTTGTGGCACATTTTTTTGGGTTACATCGGGGTGTCAAACGCACAAAAAAGTCTCGAAACTCATTTTCTAACCATTTTCTAATTTCTCATATTTTTTTGAATTTTTCTTAATTTTTTCATAATTTTCTAGCTATTTCCTTTTTTTTCAAAATTTAATTTATTTAAAACTGTTTTTTTTTTTTTTTTTTTTTTTTTTTATAATTTCCGTTTCTTTCTTCCTTCATTTTCTTTACAACAACGACAACAACAACAACAGTACAAGAACAACAACCTCATCAAACTTCCATTAAAGCCTCTTTTTCTCAAAAAACTTACCACCATCATCAACATCAAATACCCACATTAAAACCTCAAAATCAAGTTCAATTTGTAAAGAATTAAAAGAGGGAAGTGATGCTCACCTTAAACACTTGATGTGTTGATCAAATCCTCACTAAATCACCTACAGAACTCACAAAACCCTCCAACTTTGCTCTTAATTTTCAGATTGAATCAAAGGAGAGAGAAATGGGTGACAAAAGTGAGTCAAATTCTGACTATAGATATACAAACTTGATCTCATGTGATGTCTCAATCCCAAAGAAACATCTAAGGCCATGATTTGGTCAAATTGTCCATCTATGGTGACTCATAAGGGTGACTCATCTTTTGGTCTTATCCTTCCATAAAGCCAATTATTGGTTTCCCAGGCGTTTCGGTACCCGACACCCGCATTCGTGCCACTATACGATTAATCGTTGATTTATATTAATTATTTAACACATTTTATTTATTTATTATGTGTGTACTATTCTCTGACCTAGTGAACTAAAATTCGTCTACCTGATACCCGCGTTTACATGCTTTTCGAGGCGAATACACGTCACACTATCTCGCTCGGAAATAAAATATAAATACACACATTACGATGTAAAATAACATAACTGAATATACACATCGCAAATTAGGCAAAACAACACACAAAATAGACTATTTACCTAGTCAAGCATGCCCGAGCCTAGCTGCGGCGTCCATGCGGATATGAGCTGGCCTCCATGTTTGAAAATACGTAATAATAACGACATAATTAAAATGGGGCCGCTACATTTCTTTCCAACTAGGGGAAATTTTGTCCCGAAATTTAAAATGAATAAACTCGAACCGTCGAATAGTTGAAGGTAACACTTCCGTATAGTAAACTCGAGCTCCCAGGTGAGTCCCTTGGTTTCGTGATGCTGGCAACGGACCAATACCTTAGGAATCTTGCGTTTTGTAGAGTCTGTATCCTGCGGTCCATTATCTCAACCGGCTGCTCCTCATAGGTCACATTAGGCCGAACTTCTACCTGTTTGACATTAACCATAGGTATCGATTTTGACTTAACCAGCCTCAACATAGAGATATGAAATACTAGATGAACCACGACTAACTATGGTGGTAACTCCAACCTGTACGCCACAATGCCAACTCGTGCTTCGACCCTGAATGGTCTGATAAACCTTAGTGCTAATTTTCCCTTAATGCGTCAAACCTTTGATGACCTTTTAAGGAGAAACCTTCAATTACACCAAGTCATCCTTCTCGTATCTCAAACCATCGTGATACTTATCCGCATATTTCTTCTGTTTATCCTAAGCAACCTAAAGCCTTTGTCGAATCTTCTCAGTATGATCAACCACAACCTAAGGTCTTATTGTCATTGTATCCTTTAGTGCAACCCAACATGCTAGTGACCTGTAGGGCCTACCATATCGTGCCTCGAATAGTGGCATACCTATACTCGCCTGATAGATGTTATTGTAAGCAAACTCACACAACGACGGACTTACGATCCTCTAAATTGCAAAATATATGCCATGAGCATATCCTCCAAGATCTAAATTAACCTCTATGACTGACCGTCAGTCTGAGGATGGTATGACCAGGATGAACAGTATATCGCGATCGGTGTACGTCCTCCAGAATGTTGTCCCTGAGTTCCTGTACCACATGTATCCATAACCTACCCATATGCCTCACACACCTATCTGACGACTCAGACTAATCAATGTACCTTAGATCCTGAGCCATCCAGCTGAACCATTCATATAGCCCGTCAACCCTCTAAAACTCAGCAACTCGATCTATAGACACAGTGGGAACTCTCATCTAACAAAAAATTTATAGCTTAACAATAGCCTTTGTCACACACATCACCGATGCTACCTTAAAAAGTTCGTACTCATGTGTGATATGCCGTAAAACTGTTTGGCTATCAATGCCGCTCCGGCTCACCGCATCAACTACAACATTCGCCTTACCTGGATGGTACTCAATGTCAAAGTCATAGTCCTTCGGTAACTTGAACCATCTTCTCCGTTGCATGTTCAGATCCCTCTGAGTGAACAGATTAATAACACAAATTTCTCTTCGTAGAGATAATGCCTTTAGGCCTTTAGTGCAAACACGACTGCTGCAAGCTCCAAGTCATGCACTGGATAATTACGCTCGTGGGGTCTCAAACATCGAAATGAGTACGCCATTAGGTGTTCGTCTTGTATTAACACGCATCCCAACCCAGTGCCCGAAGCATCCGGTGTAAACTGAAAAACCCTTCCCTGCATCTGACAAAACTAACACTAGCGCGAAAGCCAGTTTACTCTTTAGTTCCCAAAATGCTTCCACACAGTCCTCTGATCAATCAAATTTGACATATTTCTTGGTCAACCTCGTCATTAGCGCATCTATTGATGAAAAATCATGCACAAACTACCAGTAATATCCTACCAATTCCAAGAAACTCCGAACGTCAGAAACAGACTCCGGTGTCCTCCTGTCAATAATCGCCCAAATCTTGTCACCATCTATAGATACACCCTGATCACTGATGAAGTGTTTGAGAAACTTCACCTCACTCAGCCAAAAACCACACTAGTTGAACTTAGCATCAACATATGCTTTTTCAGTGTCATCAAAATCTCCCTGAGATGTGTCTCGTGCTCCACATGAGTCTTGCTGTATATCATGATGTCGTCGTTAAAAACAATGACATATTGATCCAAAAATGGTTTCAAGACCCTGTGCATCAAATCCATGAAGAACGTTGGTGTATTAGTCAGCCCAAACGACATGACTGTGAACTCAAATAACCCGTACTTTGTATTAAAGGCGGTATTCTCAATGTCACTTTCTCGAATCCTTAGTTGATGATACCCTGAACGTTAATCAATCTTCAAGAAGAACTTGGTTCTTGCCAACTGGTTGAATAAGTCATCGATCCTGAGAAGTGAGTAATGGTTCCTGATCGCCACTTGATTCAACTTCCTTTAATCTACGCACATCCGCATAGTACTGTCCTTCTTTTCCACAAAAGACTGGAGCTCCCCAAAGAGACATACTAGGGTGAATGAAACCTTTCTATAACAACTCTTCCAATTGGGTCCTCAACTCCTTATGCTCAGATGCAGATATCCTGTATAGTCGACTATATATCGATTGTGTCCCCGGTATCAGCTCAATGATGAACTTAACTGCTTGAAGTGGTGGTAAACCTGGCAAATCATCGGGAAACACATAGAGAAACTCACAAATCAATGGAAAATCCTCAACCCAGATCACTGTTCTATGCTTTGGCTCAACAATAGCAACAAATGTCTCCATCTCCTGAGTCCTCGTTAACTTGCCTCTAGTAATTAGTAAAGCGGTGGCAGCTCCAACAAATGAAAACCCTGAAATACCCTCAATATTAAATGTAACAATCTTGCTGAAACAACCCAACTGTGCTTGGTTTGTTGACAACTAATCCATGCCAAGTAAAGCATCAAACTCCAAATACTTGAAACTCGTAAGTTTGTAAGTAATTGATGTCCCGCTGATAAGTGTGTATTTAGGCATTATTTATATAGGTTTATAGGTGTTTAAGGACCATAGTTATCTTATTTTGTGGTGATAACTGCTTGTTTTATGTATTTCAGGGATTTAATGCGTGGAACGCATATTTGGAGAGAAACGGGCGTATTTGAACCAAAAGTATGTTGTGGACTTTTCCGAGCTGAGTTCAGTACACAAGCTATAACTTCTTCATCTTAAGTCGGAATGACTTGCCGTTGATCTTGTTGGAAAGTAGACTTCGAGCCAGACATTTTCATCATTTACTCGCTTCATGGAATTCAGACTCAAAGTGGCTCAAAACCACGAAGGAAAGTTATAGAATTCCAGGCACAAGACAGACGCTACGGAGACGTCGCCATCAAAACAGGCCACGACGTCACTTGCATACAGTTGAAACAGAGACACCCAGATTCGATGCTGCCGAGATGCCGCCACCAAAAGAGGCCACAACGTCACTCACATACGGCTGAAATAGAGGACAATGAATTTGATGCCACCAAGACACCGTAACGATGCTGCCCAAACCCTAAGAGCAATGGAGACGTCGTGCCCATTTCAGTCACGGCGTCACCACGGCATCGAGAACAGGAACTCATTATTTTATTATTTTTCAGGATTTTTTAATGTGAAACCCACTTTGGAGGTTTCATATAAATAGTAATGTGTTATTTTGAAACTATCTTTGGTTTTAGTCGGAGATCGAAGAAGAAAAACCTTGTTTTGGCTTTGAAGATGTCCGACTAACTTTTTTCTCTAGACTGGAAACGGATCGGATATATCAACGACTTGGGGAATTCATTATGAGGTTTAGTTAATTTATTGGTTTATGATTCCTTACTTTGATCTATTTTCTTTGGAATTGCTTTTATCTTAGGGTTAGATTTAATGGTATGTATAGTGATGTGCATGCATGTTAGATTGACTACCCATAGTCATTGAGTCGAAACGTCCGTCCTTATGCGGTAGATTCAAACTAGAGACGATTGTCCATACTGATTGGTTAGTCCTTTTCAGAACCGGTCATGTGCATCAGGGATCTAGGTTAAATCGGGAGCACTAGCGATCCGGTTAACTAGGTGTAGTGCTTTCACGAACTGAATTAATGCAATCAATGCATTAAATCTGGAGCACTAGCGATCAGGTTGTGCGTTTTGTTAGGGAAATAGTCAACGGTCATACCTTAGCTATCAAGATAAGGAAGAACGAGGAACTGAGTGCGTCACCGGGTCTATAGCTACACTAAGTCACTATAGAGTTTCATACATTTTTCATGAACTGACGAGTAACGAATTTATCCCAAGTCGTTTAATAGAATCCGTGAAAGTGAAGGTCTAGATTTCACTCTCATTGAAATTTTCCTTCTACATTTGTTTACCACTTCCTCACTACACATTATTCTTTCTTTTCTTTCACTCGAAACCTAAGTTAGATTACTTAGTCTTTGTGGTTCGACCCCGAACTTACCACTCCAGCAATCTAATAATTATTGGTAATATATCGGGAAATACTTTGACGCGTTTGACACCCGTCACTCGCAACCTCTACTATACAATCCTGACATATCTTGTTAGGGTATACCTTATCCCCAACCGTCGTACTGAGGACAAGATGTGTGTCTAAGGTATGTATTTGTAACCTTAACTCGCCTACCATGTGTTTCGCAATAAAATATAATGCAATGTCGAAATCAATCATAACATGCATATGGGTACCACAAGTAGGTAACATACCCTCAACAACCTGTCGAGTAACATCCCGGTCTGGCTATGCAACAACAAAAGTAACCACGTGGGCCGTTTCTCTGGCCTGATCTGTTTGTAGTGATAGTCCCGTACACTCTACCTTCAAATGCCCAGTCTGATGGCATCGAAAGCAATGGCGTCTATCCAACCATTCAACCTGTCTAACAACATGTCCTTAACTCTGACCATGGCCCCTTTGGCCCCTGTCGTGGCCTCATTGGTCTTTGTCCTATCGATACTGTTGTCTCGGCTACTCAACAGGTACAGGGGCAACAATGTAAACCACTTGGCAATCATCATATCTCTATTGGCCTTTTCGTCAATCTCTGTCACCTCGACGACCTTGCTCAGACTGCCAATCATCCCTACAAGCACATTGTCCCTATTTTCCCTGCAGGTTCCTCTGCCTCTTCGGCTTCTGCTCTGGTCGAGAATTCTGACCAGACTGAACTTGATATACTGAGGGCTCTGGTTAGTTGGAACTCTGCAAAAGACGCATCTCATGGGCGAGAGCTCTATCATAAATCTTCTACAAAACGCGAGCTCCACTAGACATAATGATACTTGAAATCATCTCATCCAATCCCCGAACGAAGTAGTAGATTTGGAGTCTCTCTGTATTGGCCACATCCATGGCATACTGGAGCAGGTATCTGAACCTCTCCATATACTGTAGAGCTGACATATTGTCCTACCTCAGAGCCAAAATCTCCTCCCTAAGTATCAGTTGGACCTCCATCTGTATGTACTCATCAAAGAAAAGTTTTCAAAATTCTGTCCATGTCGCCGGATCTGGATGAGTATCAGAATAGGTTGTGTAATGGCCCGAAGTTAATTCATTGTTATTAATGACGTGTTTGCAGACGTGACGGATAGTTCAGATACTTGTAGGACCCGCAGTTAGGCCAGGGCGCGCCTGGAGCTAGGTAAATAGTAAATTTTGTGTTGTTGTACTTTAATTTGCGATGTTTTTGTGTAATTATATTATTGGCATCGCGATGTGTGTAAATTATTGTATTATTAACGTGCGAGATAGTGTGACGGGTATTCACCTCGAATAGCATGCAGACACAGGTATCGGGTAGGCGAATGGTAGTGCACTAGTTTGGGTAGTCATATACACTTGGGAAATAATAAAATATAATTAATAAATAACGTCATATATACGTTTGTGGAGCGAGGATACGCGGGGGACGCGAAGGTACATGTGGGAACTGGGTATCAGAACACCCAAGGTTTTAGTTGTTTTGTTGGAAAAAAGACAAGGTAAGAGAAGGTGTTACCCATTTAAGTTATTTGAGGATCGACTAATTCACTCATTTTGAGTCCTTAGATTGAACATTATGATACACAAGTGAGGAGGGATGACTTAGGGTTATATAAGGCAAGTTTTTCATTCAACTACCACCTTTTCTCTCTCATCTTCTTCTCATGGACGAAAATCAAGTGGTGAATAGGGTTTTTTCTGGATTTCAAGAGCACATTTGGAGATCCAAATGACGAGGAATCGATGATCCGAGGTTAGCATATTCTTCTCCATCTCATTCTCCACGTTTAGGTCACAAAAGTTCAGGTTTTGAAGTGGGTTTCAAGAATCGATTTGAGCACACTAGTTTGGGCACTATTGCTATGGATTTTAGTGTGGTTTTTGAGCAACAAGTGGAGATTTAGTTGAAGTTGTGGTTGGAGTGTTGGTTTTTGGAACAAAACAAGGTTTTAAATCAGATTGGTCGGGGTTTTGGTTTTGAACGATTTCTGTCGAGGGGTTATGTCGGTAAATGGTTAGTTGATGTTTGTATGCGAAGTTGGGATGGGTTCAAACTGCGACGATGAGCTGAGGGGGCTCAAAAACCCTTTGGGGCGTCATTGGTTCAGACGACGCCAGGGGAGCTGTGAGGAAAAAACTCCCACGGCGTCCAAACCAAAAATGAATCAATAGGCCACGCTTTAGTACAAGCCGTGGAGATTTGTTCTTGACGGCGTGGGTCACAACGTCCAACACATCGTGAGGCACGCCGTAGGGCTGTTGAACACGACGGCGTCACCTACAGCGTCTGGAACAGAAAAATGAAATAAAAATTTAAAAATGAATTTTCTGAAATGGGATTTTAATTGAGTTTTATTGAGGATTATAATCAATATAATGGGGATTTAAATTGATAAAAAGGACTTTGGTAGGATTTGAAATTTTGGGGAAATTTACGGATAATTTTGATAATCAGGATTTGGGTTGATTGATCGGGGAATTGATACGCATTGTGGGTGTGATTTGGCGACATTTTGGATTAGTGGGAGTGTGGTTTGAGGTATGTAGTATCCCAACTAAAATTACTTGAGTATTTACTTATTTTGGCATTCGAATTCAATTTCTGTTATTTCAATACTCTATTCCTGATTGTGGTTTAATGGATGGAAGTTAAGCGGGGCTCCCTCCTCGCCATTCCAGTGTGTATGTCTACTAGGCCATAACACGTGTGTCAGGTAATCTAGGTGAATAGTTTGACCTGGGAATCACGTCGGGCATGTGTGGGACTCGTTGACCGTATTCTTTAGAAGAGTCCGAATTATGGTGCTAGTCTGGTCCTAGGCTTTAGGAACACAACTTTCATTATTATCTATCCATGCGATGAGCACAATTGTCCGTATTTATTTTCGCATATTTATTTAATAGCTTTATTTAAATTTCAGTATTTACTTTCAGTATTGCTCACTTAATTTTCTTGGGAATACTCACTCTGGACTTGTCGTCTTGTGATGGCTTGAGTGCATATTTTAGTACGAGTCGAGGCAAGGGAAAGCTACCAGAGTATCAGTGATTTTAGATATACATAGCCCGATTTGTACGTTTGTATTATATATATTTTGTTTTCATTTAGGGTTTGGGATTGTGAGATACCTTGTATAGTTTTACATTGTGACATCTAAGGTATTTATGTATATATATATATATGGGTTTTCCATACTAGGTTTATGGTTTATATCACACATTTCGACTATTATTATCTAAGTTAAGGTGTTTGTAAGACTTCCACTGTGATAATTTGAGGTTAAAATGATAACTTAGCATGTAATTAGTGTTCAGTACAATTTAATAAGTAAATTAATAATTCTTAAAAGGATAAAATGGAGGATATAATTCAATGTGGAGCACAACTGTCGCTGGTAAGACAGATTGTGGGTCCGCATTGGCCTCTGTGGTGGTCTGTTTGGAAAATGGGTCGTTACAGGTCGTCCACCAGACCGCCGTCTCTCCTCTCCGATAAAATCTGAAGAGTCGTGCTTGGTCCACCTCCTCAACCTTCAGTAGCTTGTATAGCCGCTAATGAGATAATAACTATCTCCCAGTCAACTATAGGTTACCAACTCCATAGAAATAACTAAAATTAAACCTCAGAAAATCCTTAACCCTCTTCACCTTCGCCAACATAACACTACCAGATGTCGATGCTATTGTCAACTACTTAGTCGTAGTCGGAGTAATAACTGTCATTTTTGCAAGCACCACAACTGGAGCTGTCCCTTTGGCTAAAGTCTCTAAAACTGTTGTCTGTGCTGTGATCGAAACTTTGACTGTCTAGGTAGTAGGTGCAACCAATGTAGTAGTCGGTGCCAACATCGCGACCCCCTGAACTCTAGTCAAATTCATAAACTCCGCCAAATGTGCCTACTTCATTACAAACCGATCATCCATCTTCTACGATATAGACTGTAGAGTAAAAGTATCCCTACTCAGGTCACTCGTATCACCGAAATCGAACCGGGTGGTAGGAGGCTGTCTACCCATCATAATCTGCATCAAAGAACATGCATCGAATCAGCCTCGATATATATACGTGTACCATATATAATATACAATAAAAAAACAAAACACATATATAACCCTAACATTACCCGCCTCATAACCACTTCCCAACTAGAGTTCTAAGGCATTTACTTCGGGTTTCCACATCTAAGGTTAATTCATTAAGTTTTATGCTCTTTCAATTAAACTTTCTCGAGGTTCATTCGAACCTTGCTCTGATACCAAATGTGACGACCCCAAAACCAGAGCCCACCACCTCATGCGCCGTGGGCCCACAACCTTACCTTGTCACCAACCTTACCGTGTCCTACGTGCACTACAACATCATTATCCTCATAGTACGACTAATTTTTATCATTTTCATTTCAAGTTAGCCTATAGACTCATTTCATCTGTTTAAAATCATAATTAACATCAAATAATAGTGGAAGACTTTTTAGGCGTGACTAATTAGTTAATTAAGCACATTCATGTCATAAGAGCGTCAACCTATTGTGGAAAACCCGTAAAAGATTTAGCATTTACATACGATGATCAAAAGCCTCAAACTGTATAATATACCTGTATAGGAGTCTCACAATGTTTCCTATATCCCAACTGAAAACAAAATAATAAACAAATGTACGAGTTAGTCTCTGATGATGGGCAGCCAAAAGTAATCAACTAGCTTCCCTTTGCCCTTGCTCGTACTAGGGGCTGCACTCAATCCATCACAACAAAAGAGATGACAAATTCAGAGTGAGTAAACCCAGGGAACTTCACTGAGTAATTACATAAGTGAATGAAGAAATTATAAAGACTATTAAATAGACATGCGGAAAGTAAATAGAAAATTGTAGATTGATCATCGCATCAATGCAAAATAGTGAAGCTCAAATGTGTGTGCAGGATCCTGGTCAGGGTAGAACCATACTTCAGACTATTCCCAGGCACCTCCAGTAAGTAAACTCAAACATGACTAAAATCCCTGAATCAGCTCGATAGCCAACGTAGAACAAGATGCACCGACATATATATATAGTAACAACAGTCAAGTCGACTATTCATCGACGTACCTCTAATACATATGCTATGGTCTAGCATGTCATAAGCACACAATAGAATAAATCCCAGCGGGAGTAAACTCAACCAGCCATATAAATAGTATCACGTAAATGAGAATACTGAATAAATAGACATGAAATCAATAAAGAAGCAGGTAAACACTCAAGTGAATTTTAATTGGGTTGCTACATATCTCAAACCGCGCTCCGAATCTTGTAAAATACCCCGATCTGATCTCGCTCATGTCTTGGGATGCGCGTTCTACACCCGACTATGGTCTCCTAAGTCCTTGGTATCTGAACAAACCATTTTATGTGATTTAGTATCAAATTAATTGATTTTATATTGTGACCATAAATATTAGGATTTTACTCCAATTTTTAGTTGTGACACATTTTTCGGGTTACACCGGGGTGTCAAACGTCCAAAAAAGTCTCGAAACCCTTTTTCCAACTCTTTCTCTAATTAATCACATTTTTCTAGATCTTTATGAGTTTTTCATAATTTTCTAGCTATTTTCCTTTTTTTTTCAAAATTTTATTTTATTTAAAATTGTTTTTTTTTTGTTTTCTTTTTTTTTTTTTCATTTCCTTTAAAACCTCATCAAACTTCCATTAAATACGACAACAACAACAACAATACAATAACAACCTCATCAAACTTCCATTAAAACCTCATTTTCTCAAAAAAATTACCAACATCATCAATATCAAATACGCACATTAAAACCACAAAATCAAGTCCAATTCGTAGATAATTAAAAGAGGGAATGGTGCTCACCTTAAACACTTGATGTGTTGATTAAATCCTCATTAAAACCACCTACAAAACTTACAAAACCCTCCAACTTTGCTCTCAATTTTCAGATTGAATCAAAGGAGAGAGAGAAAAAGTGACAAAAGTGAGTCAAATGCTCACTATATATATACAAACTTGATCTCATGTGATGTCACAACCCCAAAGCAACGTCTAAGGCCATGATTTGGTCAAATTGTCCACCTATGGTGACTCATATGGGTGACTCATCTTCTGGCCTTATTCTTCAATAAAGCCAATTATTGGTTTCCTGGGCGTTTCGGTACCCGCATATTCGCACCAGTAAATGATTAATCGCTGATTTATATTAATTATTTAACAAATTTTATTTGTTTATTATGTGTTTAATATTCCCTGACCTAGTGTGTAACGACCCAAATCTAATTTTTCATTATTTAATACATATTTACTGATGTGAATGCTAGCTCAGGCGCTCGTGGACCACGCGGATAGTTCTGGGTTCGTCAATCTAGGTAAATAGATACTTTTGCGTGTTGTTTGTTTGTTTTGCGTGTTTATATTTAATTATGTCAAATGACAGCGCAATGTGTGTGTTTATATTGTTTAGACCGTGTGTGATAGTGTGACAAGTTTTTGCCTCAGAAAGCGTGTCGACGCAGGTATCGGGTAGGCGACTCACGGGTACACTAAGCCGGGGGGATAGTACACACATAATAAATTAATAAAATACATTAAATACTTAATATAAATGTCTTTGTACAGATCAATGACTCGAAGTTTCACGATTTCCTGAGTCGTGGCACAAGTGCCGAGCTTAGGAACACCCGAGGAATTAATTATTTGTTAATCAAGGATAAGGTCAAGATGAAGTCATGCATTAAAGTCACTAATTGTTGGACAAATTGACCAAATCCTAGCTATATGATTAAATCTTGGGATGTGCATGCACATGAGATGCATTATAAAGTATATGCGTCAAGAATTCTCAATATCTACCACCTTTTATTTCTCCTCACCTCTTCAAATATGAAAATGAAGAGTTAGGGGATAGGGTTTGAGCCATTTGACATGGAGATTGAAGAGCTTCTAGTGGGAAAAACATCAAAACTAAGGTTATAGCCACTTTCTCCTCTTCTTTCACTATGTATAAGTCTCAATTTTGAGGGTTTTAGTGTTGATCCGGGTTGGGAAAGTTGGTCACTGAATTATGGTGGTTATGAGTACCATGAAGTTGTTTTTATAATTGTTATTGTTGTTTAAAAGTTGGATTCCAAGTTTTGTCATGTTTTGAGAATTTCTAAGTTTGAGTTTAATTCTTAAATTGATGCATGTATGACGATATAATTGTGGCCTCTGGCTTTGTTTGGAGTGTTGTTATTCCCCCAAGAGGTGAGGATGGGGTTGATGACTATGGAGGCCCCCTTGTGCATGGAAGAGCAAAATTCGCAGTTCGGGAGTTCTGCAATTCCATCAGGGGAGTGCGTTCCATGTTTTGGGCAGCATGTTCCTGTGAAGCGTGCTCCACCCCTACTACCAAGACCAAATGAGGTTGTTTTTAGTATATTGGACCTAATACCTATCTAAAGGACTTGAATACAACCTAATATAATAATAATTGAGATTACGATATTCGAGGCGATAGTACAGTAGCCGAGAGGTTAGCGAAGACAAACTGAGGATTATTTTCGAGACACGGAGCGCGGTTTGAGGTGTGTAGTAACCCAACTGAAAATTACCTTGAGTATTTATCTGTTTGGCATTTGAATTTTAGTCCTTTATTCAGTGTACTACTTTCCGAATTTATTTACGGTCGGTTGAGTTTACTCCCGCCGAGTTATACTCAGTCGTGATGCTTGTGGAACAATAGACCATAGCATATGACCTAGAAGTATATTGGTGAATAGTCGACTCGAATACTATTTCCTAGGCATATGTCGGTGCGTCGTGGTCTACGCCGGCCTCGAGTGGATTCAAGGAGTTTTGTCAGTTTGAGTTTACTCACTGGCGGTGCCTTGGGATAGTATGAAGTATGGTTCTAGTCTGGACCAGGATTCTGCACGCACATTTGTTTCTTTACAATTTAATATACATGCGATGTACTTCCATAGTTGTCTATACTCTTTTCTTCCGTATGTTTATTTAATAGTATTTGAAATTCCAGCCTTTATTTATTTATATATCTACTCAGTGAAGTTCATTGGGTTTACTTACTTTGGACTTGCCATCTTTTTTATTGTGATGGGAGAGTGGAGACCTAGTACGAGGGCAAGCTAGAGGACTTTCTGTGACGAACTGCCTGACTCGGACTCGTACGTTTGTTTTTGTTTATTTTTTTATTTTGGGATAGAATGTTAAGAGATACCAGACTTGTTCTTGACCATTTTGAGGTCAATTCTGATATTTTGAGACACTTGGATGATTGTACCTATATATTTGGCACTTTGGATCGTTTTCCATAGTAGGCTATGACATGATTTATGATCTTTATAGTTTTATTCGATGAATAATGTTTTTAAGTCTTCCGCTAATTATTTTTTGATGTTAATCACAACGATATAACAGATGAATCCGAATCTAACAACTAACTTGAATAAAATTAATGAATATAACTTAAAAGTTAGCGGTATAAAGGTTGAGTTATTGAGGTGTGATGCGTGTGGGACACAGTTGGACTGTGACGTGGTAGGATTGTGGGCCTGCGGCGCATGACGTGGCAGCCACAAGTGTAACGTTTTAAATTATAATTGTCGTTATTTATGATGTCATTGCAGACGTGGACGCCAGCGGGGATGTTCATGGGTCCCACAACAAGGTTGGAGCACGCTCCGATTAGGTATACAGTCCGTTTTGTATGCTTTTTGTTGTGTAATTGCGATGTATATGTTCAATTTAGTTAAAGTGCATCGCAACATGTGTGTTTATATTGTACATTGATGAGTGAGATAGTATGACACGTTTTCGCCGACTGGTGCTTAGGCGCATGTACCGGGTGGCGAATAATTAGTACAATAGGACGAGGGACTAGATACACAAAATAAATGATAAAATTTATTAAATAATTAATATAAAATGATATTGAGATGGTTGATACCGTCATTGTGCTCGAATGACACTGGTCAAGGGTTAGAGCTGGGTATTGGAATGCCCGGGAGTGCATATAATTGGTGCCATGTGTATAAAGTCAAAGAGAATTAGGTGGGTCAGTTTTGTCTCATTAGGAGGGCTAGTTGACCTTATCTCCACCATCAAAGAAGGCGTAGAGATGGGTGTGTGAGGCTGGATGAAAATTCCATATAAAAGACACATTTTTATTCTTTTCACCAACTTTTCTCTCTCCTCCCTATGAAATCCGAAAATTGAAGTGAAGAAGTGATGGTTTGGAGCCGTTGGTGTGATCATTTGAAGTGTTTTTGGGTGTTGGAACAACAAAGTAAGGTGAGTTCTATGATATTCTCTCCATTCTCTTTCATTTGAATGTGGTTTTGGGGGTGATGGTGATGAATCCGTGATTTGAGTATGTGCCACTGTTTTTATTCAGTTTTTGGTGTGTATTGAGTGTTATGGATGTGGAGAAATGAGCTTTGGTGGTTGGTTTGCAAGTTGGGTTTGTTTTCTTGAAATTTGAAATTTCAAGTTTGATGTTGGATCCGGGATTTGATGCCTGTTTGATATAATTTATTGTGCCTCTGGCTTTTGGAAGTGTTGTTTAATCCCCCATGAGGTGAGGATGGGGTCGACAGCGTTGGAGGAGGCTTGGGTGGTGTTTTTCCAGCAGTTCTGTTCTATTGAACTGCTGGAAAAACTGTCCAGCGCGCTGGACAGTCTAGGTCAATGATGAAGATGAACCGGATGAACACCAACGAGCTGGGTGTCCTTCAGATAGTCATTTTAGGTTGTTATAAGGGTTGAGGACCTTAAGCTTATACTAATTAACATAAAATACAATTAATTGACTATAAATCAATGATAAATGGAAATAGGTCATTACGGGCAACATTTTGGATATCAGGGATTTAGAGAAGCCGGACCGAGGTTTACTTTACAGGACGAGGAGTGCAGTTTGAGGTGTGTAGTATCCCAACTGAAATTCACTTTAGTGTTTACTGCTTGATTATTTGAATTCTGTCCAGTTTATTCAATGCTATTATTTCCTGTTATTGCTTTACGGTGTTAGAGTTACTCCCACCTGGTGTTTATTCATTGCGGGGGCATATGGTCCATTAGGTCATAACATGTGTTTTATTCATGCGCCGGTGAATATGATACCCAGGTGTTCTAGACATGTGTGGGTATACCGTGGTCTACGCCAATCACCTAGAGGGTCCAGGATCACCCGTTCGAGGTATCCTCACAGGTCATGCTTGGTGTATAGCCTGAAGTATGGCTCTAGTCTGACTTTGATTATGCACGCATTTTGTTTCCAACTATTCATATTCATGCGATGATCTTCCACAGTTGTCTATATTCTCTTATTTCGCATGTTTATTTATAGTATTTTGATTTCCAGCAGTTTATTTATGTATTTACTTGGTGAATTTCCTTGAGATTACTCACTCTGGACTCGTCATCTGCCTTTTTGTGATGGCTTGAGTGCAGATCCTAGTATGAGCAAAGGGAAAGGCAAGCTTGAGGACTACTTGTAATTGATTACATTTGTCCTACTCGTACGTTTGTTTATATTTCTTGATTTTATGTTAGGTTTTAGGGATGTGAGAGACACTTGACTTGTATATAACTTGGAGGTTATATTTTGATATTTTGAGGATCACATTTGATATCTATATGATGTACATTTTGATATGGTTTTCACATTAGGTAAAATACTAATAACACTTGCTTTGAATATTTATTTTGATGATTTAAATTATCCACTGCGTATTTTCAAATTAAATGATAATCACGAACTCTAAGCTAATTTGATTTAATAAACAAAATAAGTTAATGAGATTTTAATTGGTATTAAGGTTTGAGTGCTCGTGGGACACAACTGGGAGATGAGTTGGTTAGGTTGTGGGCCCGCGATGCACGCCGTAGTTACTGATGGATTTGGGGCCGTTACATTTGGTTTTGGGGTTGTCACGTAGTGTACTGAAATTTGCCCCCGGTACCACGTCTACACATTTTTTGAGGCAAATACCCATCACACTATCTCGCTCAAAAACAAAAATAAAAATATGCACATTCTGATGTAAATTAACATAATTGAATATACACATCGCAAATTAGGTAAAACAACACACAAATAGACTATTTACCTAGTCAAGCTTGCCCCAGGCCTAGCTGCGGCGTCCGCACGAATTTGAGATGGCGTCCTCGTCTGAAAATATGTAATAACAACAGAATAATTAAAATTGGGCAATTACAAACACTATAAGAAACTCATACCAACAACGAAATTTGCTCAAAGAGCATTTAAACCTGGATTGAAAATCTAAATTTACGAAAACAACTATATATCGGTGCATGAAAGACTTTCAAAATTGATAAAAAAATAACCAACACATACACAACGAACATAATTGGTCTATAATCGAACAAACAACCTTATTCAATCGAACGGTGCATCAAAGATCAAGTTCTAAACACTACAATGTGATTCGGTCATCAAAGATTGATTAACATGCATTGTTCGGTCACCTTCAACCGAACAGTGCACTGTCAATCGGGTCCTGTGTCACCAATCAAGCGTCTACCATCAACAACGCACAAATCGACTAGCATATTAGACAAAAAAAGTTACAAGCACATACACAACCACCAAAATTGTTCAAAAACAGGAAAAAAATTGATAAAACATCCATATTAATGGAAACAACCTTAAATCGACCAAGTTTTAAAATACAAAACACAAAACGACCTTCAAATTCAACCATATACCACAACCATAAACCCAACCACCAATATTGACCAAAAATCTAAATCTTACCTTACAAAGTCGAGTTGAAGCCGAGTGTGAAGTGAAGATCGACCACATGTTCCCTCCGACGACCACCTGGAAGCAAGGCAAAACAAGACTTAGGGTGAGAGTGAAGATAAACAAAGGTGACTCGAAGATTGACCGAGTTGATCTGAAGATGAACCATAACCGTAGGGTGAATGCAAAGATCAACGTAGGACTTGAGTGCTTTCTCCTTCTTCTTCTTCTTTACGTTGTTGGGAAGAATGAAAATATGGATGCACAGAGGCAAGGGCAAGGGCAAAGGCATTTTGGGAAAGAATAGTTGTTTTAAGGTGTAACGGCCCATTATTTTATAACGCCATTATTTAATTATTTTTCGAGTTGGACGCCAGCTCGGATGACATGTAGACGCCGCGTATGGATTAGGCGGGGTTTTAGGATTTGTAGATTTGACTGTGTATGTTGGTTGTAAATTTTGTGATGTAATTGGTATTATAGTCATCACAGGTGTGTATGTATATTATTTTGGTTTGGGCAAGGTTGAGAGCCAGGGTTAAGTCGTGATTGACACGCGTGGTGGGTACAGTAGTGTGCACGCCCGAGTACACTCGTTGGCGCGCACGGCGGAATTTTAAATGCGAAAATATAGGTGAGTGTATATATTTATATATATAGGTAAATTGATATATATATATAAATATATATATTAAATCAGAAAAATAAAAATAGGAAATGCAAAATTACCAAAAAGGGTATTGAAGGAAGAAGGAAAGAGATAGACATGAGGGGCAAAATAGTCATTTCACTTGGAAAAAATTGATAACTATCACCGCCTTCTCTCTCTCGACAAATCGAGAAATAGAAGAAAAAAAAACAGAGAAGAAGAAGAAGAGCGAGAGAATGAGAGGAAGGGAGAGGGGAGAAGCCGAGACGAGGGAGAAGGAGAGGAGGCGAATTGTGGAGTCGAGGAGTAAGGTGAGGTAAGTTGTTGTTGTTGTGTTGTGGCGTTGTGTATGTGACTGTGTGGTCGAGAGGTTCGGCCATGGTGACGCCATGGCCGATCCGAGAAGCAAAGCAGGGAGAGTTGTCTCCCTGCTGCTTCGTGAGGGTGGGAGACCAAAAGAGAAGAGGAAAGCAACGAAGAAAAAATAATTTTTACAGAGCAGGGCTCTGTGGTGAGCGAGGTGAGGAAGAAGAAGGTGAACCGGGCCGGTTCGGTTCAACCGGTTCGGCCCGGTTCACACTAAAACAGTAAAAAAAGAAGGAGAAAATAGAGAAAATTCAGAAAAAATAGGAAAAATATGAAAAAATAGTATTTTGACCAAATAAATAGAAATTGGGAAATTTATATGGAAAATGAGAAATTCAAAAGTCGGGGGAGATTTTATATCGGGGTTTTCACCTCGAAAAAATGTAAAATTGACATAATATGTCAAATTGAAGCTAAAAAATTGAAGCTAACTCAATGATAAATAATTTTAGGTACATTTGGGGTGATAATTTGATTTATCGGGTGTTATTGGAGCTAGATCGAGGTTGTTGGAGTGCGAATTGAGGTATGTAAAACCCAATTGAACACTACTATTGCATTTACTTATTCTATTCGTTGAGCTTTATTTCTTTGTCAATCTAAATCCGATTGTGATGGGAACAGTAACGTTCCGGCTATTTTTCGGTGTGTGGGGTTTGTTTTTCTCAAATATAATTGGTGACTAGGATACAATCAGCGGGGTCATTGGAGTAGGGTATGACCGGGCCACTGATCCTAGCTTCACTGGCGGTATTCATGGCACACCCATTTGTTATCTTCGTGTTGGTATTCATGCATTTCCTTTTGAGCAGTTGCATGCATTATTTCCTTGATGATTGCATGATTATTTAACACTGCTTATTGGTTTCCATTTATGTTCATAAATTGAAATGCCTAGTGGTTTTCCTTGGTGTTTTACTTACTGGACTCGTTATCTGGTTTTTGCGATAACTGAGTGCAGATCCTAGTACCAGCAAGGGTAAGGAGGTCGTTGGCGATTACATCTGACTTACCACTTCAAGACTTGCTAGTACGTGCGCTGGTACATATATGGTTTTGATATTTAGTAGTATTTTGGGATGGGAAAACTTGCTATTACTATACTTGTGTATAACACAGTTTTAGTTAATCGCAGGTATGCATGTACAGTTTGGGATTCCACTGTAGGTGAACTAATCAATACTATTTTGAAGAAATTTGACAGTATTAAGGTCTTCCGCTGTAAATTGATAATTAATTGAACTAAATGGCATAAAATTTAAGAGTGATAGCTGAGGTGGATGGATGAGTGACGTGGCAGGTACTTCTGAAGTATAGGCTGGAGAGGTATCTGTTGCACGGGGCGACCCTGGAAATTGGAGCCTCCACAGTTTGGTATCAGAGCAAGGTCGATAAGGCCTTGAAGTAAATAAAGGAAATGAAAAAGAACATAAATTGTAAACAAATTAGATGTGGAAACCCGATGAACTGCCTAAAACTTTAGTTGGGAAGTGAATGAAGTAGGTAGAATCAGGCTTGTTATTTGATATATGTATTTGTTGTGTATAAGTACATATTATGCGCATACGTATATTGGAAGCTAATTTGTTACGCAAATCGATGCAGATCATCATGGAGGGACAGACCCCTACTACTACTTCTCCTACCACTTAGCAGGAGGTTGGAGAGCCGAGTGATCATACCAGTAGGGAGGTAGCAGATTTGCGAGCTATGGTGCAGAGGGTTACTGATCAGTAGCTACTACACCAGACTCAGATGCTGAGCTGATGGAGTACATACGGAGTTCGCAAGTACCGGTAGTAGCACCCATTGCTGAGTTAGTTGCACCTACCACTCCGGCAGTGATTGAACCAGTTGATGACATACAGGCAGCTAGGATAAAGGCAGAGAGAGAGAAAACTGAGCCTCTTGGGACGATAGCTGAGACTACGGAAGTAATACCAGCTACCACTGTGCAACGTGTAGGAGGTTCGACTGCCAGAAGCAGGATGTCTGAGGCAGCGAAGATGGTGAAAGATTTTATGAGGTTTAACCCTACATATTTCACTGGAGTTAGTGATCCTGAGGTTGCCGGTCGATGGTTGATGACACATCGACGTTTACACCAGCTGCTAGAGGTACCGGAGGTGGACCAGCCACGTATATCCGGATATTGCTTGAGGGGTCAAGCAGCAGTTTGGTGGACCACCTACACGGACACACATACTACACCAGTAACGTGGGTGGAGTTCAGGCAGATATTCCTCGATGAATATATTCCCACGGAGGTGCAGTTGAGATTGAGGGAGCAGTTCTTGAGTCTGAAACAGGGTAATATGACAGTGTCCCAGTACATGGATCGGTTTAGATATCTTATGCTGTATGCCATGGATGTGGCAAATATTGAGAGACTCCAGATCTACTATTTCATCCGTGGTTTGGATGAGAGGATCGGAGGTGTGATTGTCGTAAGTGGAGCTGAGACATTGCAGATTGTTTATGATCGAGCATTAGCTCGCGAGACATACTTGCGACATCGGGGTGAGCTTGGGGACAGGTATGGCCAGAGTTCACGTTCAGATCAAAGGTCGAAGAGACAGCAAGATCACTTTGATCGGCCGAGGCAGGATCATGGTAGACGAGATAGACGTCCAGAGCAGTGGAGAGGGGACGTTAGACAGCCTGTGCATACGGTAGTTCCGAATGAGCAACAACAACGACACCCTCCGCCGCAGCATCAGGAGAGGCGTTATGATGACCGTGACCGGGTCAGAGAGATCGGGGTCAGGGTCAGGGATCTGGTGACTGGCGGGTTAGGAGGCGGGAACCGCGCAGATGCTATAGGTGTGGTCAGCAAGGGCATTTGAAATGGAAGTGTAGAGTACCATCACCTCGACGGGAACAGGGTCTCAATAGGGACAGAGCACATGCATTAGCACAGCCAGATTCAGGAGCTACTCGTCAGCTAGTGGAAGGTATGTTGTATATTTGTAGCAGACTTGTACATGCCATGTTTGATTCTGGTAGTACTCTTTCTTTTAATTCTGGACGGTTAGTTGGGGGGTTAGGGTTAGATGTACACACACTTGAGACCCATTTTGTTCTTAGCACAACTGTTGGGGATAAGATTTACCCTAATCGGATCGTTCGTGATGTCATGGTTGAGGTTTCCGGACATCAGTTACCAGCTGATCTACGAGTATTGGAGTATTTAGAGTTTGACGCACTCTTTGGAATGGATTGGTTGTCAGTGTACCATGCACGGATAGATTATTTTGAGAAAAGGGTGGACTTTAGTATTCCTGGTTTAACAGAGTTTTCATTGACCGGGACTGCGTCGGAGTTACCTATTACTAGGGGTAGATTAGCGACTATTCAAGAGATGGAGGAGTTCGCAGCGGTAGTTGAGCCTGAGACTCGAGTGGTTACCCGGATTGAGGACATACCTGTAGTCCGAGAATTTGTTGATGTTTTTCCTGATGATTTACCCGGATTACCACCATCTCGAGTGATAGAGTTCATTATAGAATTGATACCAGGGACCCAACCTATCTCTAGTAGACCGTACCGAATGTCACCTGTGGAAGGAGACAGCTAGAGGATCTGTTGGCAAAAGGATTCATTCATCCTAGTATGTCACCCTGGGCAGCACCTGTATTATTTGTAAGGAAGAAAGATGGATCATTAAGGATGTGTATAGACTATCGGAAGTTGAATCAGGTAACAATCAAGAATCGTTACCCACTTCAGAAGATTGATGATCTATTTGACCAGTTGAAAGGTGCGAAATTCTTCTCGAAGATTGATTTACGTTCAGGATATCATTAGTTGCGGATTCGAGAAGAAGATATCAGAAGACCGCTTTCAGTACAGATATAGACTGTTTGAGTTTACGGTATTACCGTTTGGATTGACGAACGCTCCAGCGGTTTTCATGGATTTGATGCATCGAGTACTGAGACCGTACTTGGATCGATTTGTGATAGTTTTTATTGATGATATATTGATATACAGCCGGACGCGAGAGGATCATGAGAGTCACCTTCGATCAATGTTGACGACGTTGATAGAGCACCGACTATATGCGAAATTCAGTAAGTGTGAATTCTGGATGAGGGAAGTGAAGTTTTTAGGACATGTTGTCAGCGATTAGGGCATCTCTGTTGAGGAAGATAAGGTTAGAGCGGTGATTGACTGGAAGAGACCGGAGACTGTTTTTGAGATACGGAGTTTCTTGGGTCTAGCGGGTTATTATCGTCGCTTTGTGCGGGATTTTTCTATGATTGCATCACCAATGACAAGGTTGACAAAGAAAGATGTTCCTTTTGAGTGGTCTGAAGAGTGTGAACACGCATTTTTGGAATTGAAGAAGCGGTTAACTTCTGCACCAGTATTGACGTTACCTAAGGCGGGGAAGAGTTTGACTGTTTACACTGACGCTTCAGGAACTGGACTCGGATGTGTTCTGATGCAGGAGGGACGACTTGTGGCTTATTTATCTAGGAAATTAAGACCACATGAGTGTAATTATCCCGTACATGATTTAGAGCTTGCAGCTGTTGTGTTTGCGCTCAAAGCTTGGAGACATTATTTGTATGGGGAGAAATTTATACTTTACACCGATCATCAGAGTTTACGCTATATCTTTACGCAGAGAGATCTGAATATGCGTCAGAGGATATGGTTAGGGTTGTTGAAAGATTATGATTTCACCATTGAATATCACCTTGGCAAGGCCAATGTGGTGGCAGATGCTCTGAGTAGATGCGGAGTCAACAGTCAAGCTAGTAATCATCATATGAGGCTATTGGAGATAGCATCGGTTATGAGCATGGTAGAGGGTACATCAATGAGTGATGTACCGATTTGTGGTCAGATGAGAGTACCGACAGTGTCACTGTAGTGGGTAATCGGGTGTGAGCGGGCTGATGGGCTCTATGAGCTGTTCGGCGGGTTGGCACGGGATCCCGTGTGCACTGATTGGTCGGAAACATCTGATGGATGCATGCGATACCAGGGAAGGCTGTGGATACCTGCGGTGCCAGAGATACGGGATGGTATACTAGAGGATGCTCATCGATCACGTTATACGGTTCATCCAGGCAGAACCAAGATGTGTCATGATTTGCGAAGATTGTTTTGGTGGCCAGGGATGAAGGCTGATATTGGAGAGTATGTTCGGGGATGTCATATATGTCAGCAGGTGAAAGCGGAACACAGGCGACCTGGTGGATTGTTACAGCCGTTACCCATTCCTTAGTGGAAATGGGAACATGTTACTATGGATTTTGTTAGTGGGTTACCATAAACTTCCAAATGACATGATGCAATTTGGGTAGTAATAGACAGACTGACGAAATTGGCGCATTTTATACCTATTTCGATGCGCTATACGTTCACTCAATTGAGCAGATTATTCGAACAGGAGATTGTTCGATTACATGGGGTACCGATTTCCATAGTATCTGATAGAGATCCCAGATTTACTTCGAGATTTTGGGAGGCGATGCAGGAACAGTTTGGTACCAGGTTGCAGTTTAGCACCTGCTGACTCGGAAAAAGACTGACAGGCGTTATATTATTTTGTTGGTTATTTTGTAGGTGTATGATTGTTTTATTACCTACGTGACAGGAAACGGTTAATGCATTCACCGGGCGGGATGTTGATTGGAAAAAAATTGATTGAGCACGCGATACACTAGGCCATAGCGAGGGTTATCGGGTGACGGACTAGGATTGAGCGTTATCACTGGCGGATTCCCAGAGGAATGAGTTATGGGCAATGGGCCAGGTGATGCGTACACTAATGGGGATCCCGACGTACAAGAGTATGGTCTAGGACTGGGTCGCGGATGGAATGGCGAGACCAGATAAATTCTTCTAGTGTTGCAGTTCATGGTTTGAGGAGGAGGTCTACGCAAATTTCGGGGACGAAATTTCTTTTAGTTGGGAAGAATTGTAACGGCCCATTATTTTATAACGTCGTTATTTAATTATTTTCCGAGTTGGACACCAGCTCGGATAACATGTGGACGCCGCGTATGGATTAGGCGGGGTTTTGGGATTTGTAGATTTGACTGTGTATGTTGGTTGTAAATTCTGTGATGTAATTGGTATTATAGTCATCACAGGTGTGTATGTATATTATTTTGGTTCGGGCAAGGTTGAGAGCCGGGGTTCAGTCGTGATTGACACACGTGGGGGGTACGGTAGTGTGCACGCCCGAGTACGCTCGTTGGCGCGCACGACGGAATTTTAAATGCGAAAATATAGGTGAGTGTATATATTTATATATATATAGGTAAATTGATATATATATATATATATAAATATATATATTAAATCAGAAAAATAAAAATAGGAAATGCAAAATTACCAAAAAGGGTATTGAAGGAAGAAGGAAAGAGATAGACATGAGGGGTAAAATAGTCATTTCACTTGGAAAAAATTGATAACTATCACCGCCTTCTCTCTCTCGACAAATCGAGAAATAGAAGAAAAAAAAAACAGAGAAGAAGAAGAAGAGCGGTAGAACGAGAGGAAGGGAGAGGGGAGAAGCTGAGACGAGGGAGAAGGAGAGGAGGCGAGTTGTGGAGTCGAGGAGTAAGGTGAGGTAAGTTGTTGTTGTTGTGTTGTGGCGTTGTGTATGTGACTGTGTGGTCGAGAGGTTCGGCCATGGTGACGCCATGGCCGAACCGAGAAGCAAAGCAGGGTGAGTTGTCTCCCTGCTGCTTCGTGAGGGTGGGAGACCAAAAGAGAAGAGGAAAGCAATGAAGAAAAAAAAAATTTTACAGAGCAGGGCTCTGTGGTGAGCGAGGTGAGGAAGAAGAAGTTGAACCGGGCCGGTTCGGTTCAACCGGTTCGGCCCGGTTCACACTAAAACAATAAAAAAAAGAGAAAATAAAGAAAATTCAAAAAAAAAAAAGGAAAAATATGAAAAAATAGTATTTTGACCAAATAAATAGAAATTGGGGAATTTATATGGAAAATGAGAAATTCAAAAGTCGGGGAAGATTTTATATCAGGGTTTTCACCTCGAAAAAATGTAAAATTGACATAATATGTCAAATTGAAGCTAATTCAATGATAAATAATCTTAGGTACATTTGGGGTGATAATTTGATTTGTCGGGTGTTATTGGAGCTAGATCGGGGTTGTTGGAGTGCGAATTGAGGTATGTAAAACCTAATTGAACACCACTATTGCATTTACTTATTTTATTCATTGAGCTTTATTTCTTTGTCAATCTAAATCTGATTGTGATGGGGGAACAGTAACGTTCCAGCTGTTTTTCGGTGTGTGGGGTTTGTTTTTCTCAATTATAATTGGTGACTAGGATACAGTCAGCGGGGTCATTGGAGTAGAGTATGACCGGGCCACTGATCCTAGCTTCACTAGCGGTATTCATGGCACACCCATTTGTTATCTTCGTGTTGGTATTCATGCATTTCCTTTTGAGCAGTTGACTGCGTTATTTCCTTGATGATTGCATGATTATTTAACACTGCTTATTGGTTTCCATTTATGTTCATAAATTGAAATGCCTGGTGGTTTTCCTTGGTGTTTTACTTACTGGACTCGTTACATGGTTTTTGCGATAACTGAGTGCAGATCCTAGTACCAGCAAGGGTAAGGAGGTCGTTGGCGATTACATCTGACTTACCACTTCAAGACTTGCTGGTACGTGCGCTGGTACATATATGGTTTTGATATTTAGTAGTATTTTGGGATGGGAAAACTTGCTATTACTGTACTTGTGTATAACACAGTTTTAGTTAATCGCAGGTATGCATGTACAGTTTGGGATTCCACTGTAGGTGAACTAATCAATACTATTTTGAAGTAATTTGACAGTATTAAGGTCTTCCGCTGTAAATTGATAATTAATTGAACTAAATGGCATAAAATTTAAGAGTGATAGCTGAGGTGGATGGATGAGTGACGTGGTAGGTACTTCTGGAGTATAGGCTGGAGAGGTATCTGTTGCACGGGGCGACCCTGGAAATTGGGGCTGCCACATAAGGTGCCCTCATCCATACGTGGGGTGCCCATATCCTTTGGTTTGCCCTAAGTAAAAAGTGGTTTGCACATTACTGTGGCGACTCCTCCCTTAATCTAGGGCATCGCCTGGCCTAATCTCATAATTAAGCCCTACTCATATCCACGCGGGGCTTAACTACGTATTAGTCAGCCTTTCAACCTATTTATCTCGTTTCTCGTGTCAAAATCCATTTATGACATTTTGTGTTAATTAAAACTTTATTAACATGGTTTATTATTTAGCGGAAGTCTTAGTAAATTAAATTATGCAGAAACTTGTAAAAAATATGCGGAAGCCAATTGATATAACCCTAAGTGTGGAAAACCAGAAAATGAAATCATATATATATATATATATCGATAACCTCAAACACAATAAAAGCATTCTAAGTCTGGTCGGGGAACTAACGCTCAACCTAAATATACATCTCAATATGTAAAAAGACATAGTATCTAATACAGACAAAATATCAAAATGGACCTACAAAAAAAATCGTGACGTGCCGCTACTCAGGGATAATCACCTATCTTCTCTTTGCCTGGTCGGCTGGTAGACGGATGTAACGATCCTCAAATTTAATTGGTGACACGTGTCGTGTTATATAGGACCGTGACCTACCCGTTGTGATTTGTCATATTACTCAAGCCTCGGGAGTCGACACTGAGGTATATTTTATTTTTTGTGATGTTTGTATTATTATTTATACTCAAATGTGATGTCCTAGTGTGTGGTTATTGTGTTTATTAATTGCCATAGATTTCTGTGTGAGATTCGGCAAGCAAAAATGGAAATTTAGGGTATAATACGGATAATTAAACACCGAAAAATGGTAATTAGTGAATTATCGAAAATAATAAATAATTAAATAAAATGTGGGAGCGAGGTTATGTCTAGGAACGTACGCGGTGCGAGTCGAGAGTTGAAACGAGTCCGGAAACACTTGTTTTGATCGAGAAATGGGGCGGTTTTGAAAATCAATTCAGTCATTGGAGTTATCCATTTGAGTTAGAGTTGGTGGAAGGGATGAAGAGGAGACACAAGATGTGCCTCAAGATACGTGTGTGTGATGATCTATGAATGGAAAGTATAAAAACCAACTTTTCTCTCTCCTCAATCCATTTGGTTTTGTTTGAACAAGAGAACGAAACGAGAGAGCAAGAGTTTCGTGTGATTCGAGCTTGTTACGACGTCGTGGATCGACCAAACACGCATAAAAGGTGAGATCTTTACTCCTTGCATGTTTGTGCATAGTTTGGCGTTATTTTTGTGGGTTTTCGTCGCAACGATTTCGGACGAGTTTTTGAGAAAATGTTGGGAAATGAATTTGATTGATGGTTTTTGGATCAATGGAGTGTTTTATTGAGGAATTGGTGGTTGAATTAATGGTTTTGAAGTGAATTGAATTGAAATTTTTGAGAATTTTTGAAGAATTTCGGGTTATTTTCAAATAGGGGTGTTTTGTCGCGGTTTCGACGCAAAGCGAGTTAGGTTTTAAGTTGTCATAGACATCCCTAAGGGTTTGGGATAGACTTGAAATGCGGCAACACTAGTTCGGAGTAGGTGTTCTACTGAACACGCCGCGAGGGACGCCGTGAGGAGTTATCTCCCACAACGCCACTCACAACGCCTCGAGCAGAGGGAAAAAAAATAAAAATAAGAGAAGACGCCATGGGGACACCGTCTAGAACAAAAAAGGGGCACGACGTCTTGGTGGCGTGACACTGTTCATTTAAGACAATTTTCTAAAAATTTTAGAAAATTTTGGGGATCTCTTGGGTATTCAATTGAGTACAAATACGACCCAATACCCCGAAAATCAACCCAATTACACTAATTTAATAGTTATGGGAAATTGGGTAAATTAGAATGATATTAATAGTATTTGTAAAATTAATTAATTGACAGACTTTGAGAATTCGAGTGGATAGCTTAGAGGTATGCGAGGATCGGAGGTTTGCAATTGTTTGAGGTACGTTATCATACGAATGTAAGTCAATTAGGAAGTATGCATTAATTCATTTTTCATTTATTGTCAATTATATTTGAATTGAGCCTTTGTTGGAATTTCGTTATTATTTTTCTTGGTTGAGTGTCTTGGCATAAGTGTGTTGCCAAGGTACTCTTGGGTCCATATGAGTGGGTAAGCGTGAACATTTCTGCTGTTGTGTTGTTCCACCCCACTGATAGTGGGTTATACCTTGAGTACTGGATTGTTTGGACGTTGCGGTGTCTATAGTTGTTGGTCACATAGTGACTATAAATGTGGTGCGGCAGTACTGCATTGATATTGACCACTTATTGGCCTTCTTTGATTCTGTAGACACTCAAATTTCGTTGCTCAGCTTGTTAGTCTGTTTATCATGCTATTTGTTATATTTTCTGTTTTTCAATACCACATAATATTTGAAGTGTTTATTTGAGAAATCTTGAATTACTATTTAGTTTCTTCTGGCATTACTTTCTCTTTTTCAAGCACTCACCATCTAGTTTGTGACGGTGGTGCAGATAGAGCAGAGACAAGCAAGGGGAAGGAGTTGATGCTAGTTGATATCCTTTGAGGACTCTCGGAGCGTTCATTTCCTTTACTCAGTGTAGGTTTTTGTTCTTTTGACTGTGATTATTGTATATTTTGTTTTGTTAAACACTGTGACATGTATTGGAGATTGAGAGACTAGGGATATTATGTATGGTTGCTTTGTATAGCTTTGATCACCAGACATGCATGTATTTATCCATTTCTCAGGGTTTCCACATTATAGGTTGTCTATTATTTCTGATTTTCATTACCTAGTTATAGTTGATTATAATGATTTCCGCTGCGAATTTCGTGATAACTTTATAATCCTATAACTTTCACATTAAATTAATAATGTAAATATGTACTTGAAGATTTAGGGTTAAGGGTTTAGACATGCATGTATTTATCCATTTATCAAGGTTTCCACATTATAAGTTGTCTATTATTTCTGATTTTCATTACCTAGTTATAGTTGATTATAATAATTTTCTCTGCGAATTTCGTAATAACTTTATAATCCTATAACTTTCACATTAAATTAATAATGTAAAGATGTACTTGAGGATTTGAGGCTAATTAGGATGCGTAGACTTCACGAGTAAGGACTCGGGGGTCCACGTAGGTCTAGGCCGGGCGGGACCCAATTTTATGGGGAACTGGGCCGTCATAACGAATCTACTGTCATAAAAAGGACGGTGAGTACAAGAAATAAACAGTAATCTCCGATGACAAGTTTAAATTGCATTTCCAAATATAATCGATTGGTATTTAAAAGCATATAACTAGAAAAGCTGAAAAATAAATCATATGCAAATAAATAACAGGGTTAAACAAGTGAAACTGACACTAGGCTAAGTAGTGGTGAATTAGGTCCAGTCGGTAGTGAACCGCGTCACTCCAACCCCATAATTATTAAACACAAGGGACTCTAACCCAAGTGTAGTCAGGGACTTTAGCCCCGGTGTGTAGACCACCTCATCGACTCTAACCCTGAGTGTCATACAATGTTAGGTAACATGTGCCGACCTCCAAAGGACTCTAACCATGTGAGTCATGAACTCCTCGATCGAGTAAGGGACCTAATTTGCGAAGACTACTTTTTTAAATTTCAAGAATTACCAAGTATAAATTTTCAAGGCGTGGAACATCTAACACCTAAACAAATAATGAGTACAAGTCCATTTAAACATTGTATGTATATACTAACCTAATAGCATGCTATTTAATATTTGATTAATTAACTAGGTAACAAGGCATAAACATGTCTCAAGGATGGAAGCAATGAACATCAAAAGCAAATGGATATCATGATAATAAGACTCAATCAAATGAGCATAGAACACAACCATGTACATGATATCATATTTCAATGGCAAAGCAGTCAACAATGGTCATACAAGAACAACAAGTTAATGGAATGAAATGCTGTGACGGCCCCAAATTCCACAACCCTAGGATCGGGCGCCGCCCGGCCTGGACCCGCGCAAACCCCTGAGCCATCCTTACCATTCAATCATTTATTTATCATTTCAATGTGAAGTCAATTAATTAGCGAGTTATCAAAGTATAAAACGGAAGCAATAAATTTCAACTAATCAATTAACCTCGAAATATTCAAGTTAGGACAAAAACTTGAGGTGTGGGAACCATATGAACCTAACTTAAGTCTTAGTTGGGAAGTGAGGAGATGTTGAGAAAACAAAAATTGGATTATATGAGCTATTTGATTGTAATGTATTATGCTATTATCGATAGCTATATAGTGATTGAGAACTCGCGTTTATTGCAGGTTGTGATCGCCGATCGACTCGAGACCCACCGTGAAGGTTCGGGAGGTGTTCAAGTAAGGCGAATGCTTGGTAGCGTAACATGGGGTTACCAAATGCAAGTTCAAGGACTATACTGAGTTTTAAAAAAAAAGGTTCAATCATGAGTAATTCTCGCCTTTAATTTTGAACATGAAAAGGTCAGAGTTCCAGTCAGGAGCAGAAACAGAGACACAATCAAGGACAAAGTGTCGATAAGGCATAGTGACACGGACAGCTTGGTATGCCTGAATCAAGATCTTAGAGAAGAGCATGCTATGAGTGCGGACAACTAAGCCACTTCATCAGTGCTTGCCCACGACTGGGTCGAGGACAGCCACAGAGCCGGGAGCAGGTTCATACCATTGCCGCACCAGACACGACTGCCTCACGGAACCTGATTGAGGGTACGGTTTACATTTACAGTCGATTTATGCATACCATGTTTGATTCCAGTTCTACAGTTTTTTTTTTATTTCGGGTTGCATGGTTGACGAGTTAGGGTTGAGACCTATTCGATTAGAGAGACCCTTGATCCTTAGCACAGCTGCTAGCTGCTGGGGACAAGATTTACCCGAATTTAGTGTGTGTAGACTGTTCGGTAGAGATAGAGGGACACACCTTACCTGCAGACTTGAAAGTGTAGGAGTTCCTAGAGTTCGATACACTACTGGGCATGGATTGGTTGGGTGCTTATCATGCACAGATCCACTGCTACGGTAAGAGGATCGCGTTTCAGATTCTTGGACATCCAGAGTTTAGCTTCCAAGGGACTTTGGCCAATTTACCGATCACTAGGGGTAGAGTCACCACTAGCGTAGATGTAGAGACGTTCGCTGGCGTGTTGAGTACGACAGGCCGAGTAGAGACTTGGTTAGAGGATGTGCCAGTAGTATGCGAGTTCCCTGATGTTTTTCCAGCGGAGTTACCAGGCTTACCACCACCTAGGGAGATCAATTTCATCGTTGACTTGGTCCCAGGGACCAAACCCATTTCTATTCCTCCGTATCGCATGGCTCCGAGAGAGCTAGATGAGCTGAGAGGATAATTCGACGAGTTGTTGGAGTTAGGCTTTATTCGGCCGAGTATGTCGCCTTAGGGAGTGTCGGTATTGTTTGTGAAGAAGAAAGGCGACAGCTTAAGATTATGCATGGACTACAAACAGTTGAACAAGGCGACGGTGAAGAACAAGTATCTACTTCCTCGCATTAACGATTTGTTCGACCAGTTGACAGGTTCGCAGTGCTTCTCGAAAATTGATCTGAAATCTGGGTACCATCAACTGAGGATAAGAACAGAGGACATGAAGAAGACCGCATTTCGCACTCGATATGGGCACTACCAGTTTACAGTAATGTCGTTTGGGCTGACTAACGCCCTAGCGATGTTCATGGATTTGATGCATCAAGTGTTGAGACAGTACTTGGATAGATTTGTCATTGTGTTCATCGACGACATCTTGATATATTCCAAGACTCGCGAGGAGCACGAGGAGCACCTTAGGTTGGTTTTGCGGACACTGCGAGAGCATCGATTATTTGCTAAGTTCAGTAAATGTGAGTTTTGGTTGACAGAGGTAGGATTCCTAGGTCACATTGTTGGAACCGACGGAGTGTCAGTGGACCCCGCTAAGGTCAGGGCAGTTAGCGATTGGCCTATACCGAGATCAGCGTCAGATATCCGTAGTTTTCTGGGCTTGGCAGGTTATTATCGGCGTTTTGTACAGGACTTTTCGAGGATCGCAGCACCAATGACTCAATTGACGAAGAAGGATGTTAAATTTCAGTGGAACGATGACTGTGAGCAGGCGTTCAGGACAGTGAAGGAACGACTGACTACTGCACCAGATTTGGTTTTGCCCGAGTCAGGGAAGGGTTTTGAAGTGAACACCGATGCTTCTAAGATCAATTTGGGCTGTGTTCTGATGCAGGAGGGTTGTAACGACCTGAATTCTACTTGACCCAACTCGAGGGTAATTTTGTGATTTTCAATACTGAATGTGTGCAAGTGTGCTTTGTGAATTGTTTAAGTGTGAAAAGTATAACTTAGGATAAATAAATATTGGGCCTAATAAGAGTTGAGTGGATGTAAATGATATGGAGGCCCATAATGGTATTTTGGTAAAATAACAAGGTTGTACACAACCCTACTCTAAGACCCTACCTATATAAACATTTTATAAAGTTTGTAGCCTCTTTTATGTTGAAACTCCAAACTTGTGATGGGAGAGAAGTGGAGGAAGGTTGATGATGAAGAAGATGATGATGAAGTCCATTTAAACATTCAAGAAGGTAACACACCCTCCCCTCATCCCATCTAAGCTTTTATTTGTTTATTTTATTGAAAAAAATGGAGTTTAGACAAGTTGTAAATAATCATAACCCTAATCCCTAACCCTAATGCTATTTAAGCAAATCAAAGAAAACCCTAGCCTCAATCTTGTTAAACACCCCCGTAGAGAGGAGGAGAGCAAGAGGAGGGTTCAAGTTCAAGAGAGGTACAACCTCACTTCCCTCCTTGATTTCTTTATTATTTATTGAAGATTTGGAGACCAAAGGGTCGATGGCGTCGACATCGGCAAGAACACGAGAAAAATAGAAAAGAAAATAAGAAAGGAAAGATTTGATCTATGTTAGAATGAGATTTTGGAAAGAATTTTGAGTCAAAGATTCCATTGAAGGCATGGTGAGATTCTAATACTCTCTAGATTTATTGTCTTGGTGTTGGTATTGGTAATGAGAGTTGATGATTTGCAAAGTTTGTTCAATATTTCTTAGATCTAGTCTTGAAATGGGTTTTTCCCATGATTTTAGCAAATTGAACGCGGTTGGAGTTTATTGATAAAGATATGGCATTTAAGGTTGAGTTGAGATTTTAAAAAGGGACTTTGAATCTTTCTTTGGGAAATAAACTTATTCAATAAATTTGTGGACTTTGACTGAATATTGTCATTTGGGAATTTAAAGTTTAAATTGAGTCTTGTATGGTGATTTGGATCTTTTTAATAATAATTAATCGAATGTCTTCGATTTATGTTGGAAAAACTAAGTCTTAGAGGATTTTCCTTGTTTTACATCACCGCATTCCTATTTTACTCGAATCATTGATTCTAATTTTAAGTGTCGATTTTAAAGTCGTGAATGACCTTTAGCGAAGTCAGCTATAAAATAGGGTGAATCTCTAAGGTCTAGACAATTAATGTTAAACTTGTATGGTTGTAGATACATAAAATAATTATTCTTTCAAATTGTCTAGATTCGCGAGACGGTTCACATCGAGCCCAAACGCGAGAGGATCGAGATTAGGATTTGCGGCGAGTGCAGGTAAGTGGGGAGCTTGCTCAATTATCAAATATGGCATGATTATTAGTTATGCTTAGGACTCATAATTTGAATTAAAGACTTGGGATTTATGGGTTGCATCGTGGTATTGGCTCGAATCTACGAATCTATGGAATGTGAATGCACTGTTATTCATGGCCCCAGAATGTGTGGAGTTTACCACCGAGGGTCGTTAACACCCCAGGATGTGTGGAGTTTACCACCGAGGGCTTTACTTGACTAATTGAATTCATAAGTATGTCACGTAGGGACATGAGTTGGAGTTACCTTCTCTTGTACTCTTGAGACATAGAGATGTGCATCGATGATGGCTTGGACGAACCTACTGTTGATTTAATGGGACAAACGAGAGGGCACATAAGGCCTGTGTGCTAGCTGGTTGTTTCCATCACTTTGAGAGTAGGAGAATCGGTCACCGAATTCTTGCCAATATCTAGTATGCATTGAATGGAACATCGACTTATCGCATTATTATATTTTATAGTACATAATCTCGCGAAACCCCCTCATTTATATGAAAGTTTGAAATTATGAAATGATTTGTCAATCTCTTTAATGCTATGCATGATTATTGTTGTTATAATTTGATGGCTTAAGAATACGTCATATTTGTTATAAAAGGATGAAATCCTATTTATTTGTGGCTTACAAACCTTATGTCCATGATAGTATTTGATGATTCATTTATAAGTCTATCTCTTATGAAATCTTGCTACATGTTATTATTCCATGAATCCTTGTTTGGTTGTTTTCCAAATACATGCTAGACTTTGCATGCTTATTAGGTATTACTTGCATATTTGATGGTTGAGCGAGTTTTTCGCATTACTGAGCTCCGTTGGTTCTTTTAGCTCACCCCACTTACAATACAGGTTCATCGACGAGTGCGCTAGAATTGAGACAAGGGAGACACGAGCTTGAAGTCTTCATTTGATGTGAGCTTTGAGTTGATATATATCATGTATAGTTTTATTAATATTCTATGAACTTAAATCTTTTGGCTTTAGGATATTTCTTTACATTTATTCCGCAGGTTTATTTGTTTAGGCGTGCCAGACTGTTATTTGGGCCTGGTTCATGTATTGGGTCCAAGTGGCGGTCTGGGCCGGGCGACCCGACCCTAGGATGGGGGCGGGTCGTCACAAGGGTAGAGTGATTGCCTACGCGTCCCAACAGCTAAAGATTCATGAGAAGAATTACCCTACTTACGACTTGGAGTTGGCAGCAGTGGTTTTTGCACTGAAGATTTGGCGCCACTACCTCTACGGGGAGAGATTCGTCTTATTTACTGATCACAAAAGTTTGAAGTACCTCTTCACATAAAAAGAATTGAACATGCGACAGAGGCGATGGCTTGAGTTTCTCAAGGACTATGATTTCTCATTAGAGTACCACCCGGGGAAGGCTAATGTGGTTGCAGACGCATTGAGCCGCAGAGGGTCAGACTCAGAGATTGTTACCTGCCACATGACGCACGATTATAGTTTGCTCGAGGCAGTTGAGAAGATTTGTACCGATGACATTCCGACCGATACTAGAGTAATGATTTACGGGCAGATGAGGACTCAAACAGTGTCGATACAGAGTGTATTCGAGGGTCAGCAGACAGACGAGCAGTATCAAAAGTTTTTAGAGCTGGCGTAGAGTTCAGATCATCCAGATTGGAGTCAGTCGACAGACTCATGCTTGAGATTTAGAGGACGACTGTGGATTCCATCAGTGGCTGAGTTACGCGATGAGATACTTCATGAAGCACACCGCTCATGATTTATGGTTCATTCGGGCAGGACTAAGATGTATGCAGAGGTGCGTCGTCTCTTCTGGTGGCCAAGGATGAAGACCGACGTTGCTAATTTTATTAGAGGGTGTGATATTTGTCAGTGTGTTAAGGCTGAGCATCGCAGACCCGGGGGGTTGTTACAGCCACTTCCCATTCCTAAGTGAAAGTGGGAGCACATTACCATGGATTTCGTCAGTGGACTACCTCGATCTTGACAACGACATGATAGCGTTTGGGTGATTGTGGACAGATTAACTAAATCCGCGCACTTTATACCGATCTCGACCACACATCGGGTAGACAGACTGGCAGAGCTTTACGAGAGAGAGATTGTTAGATTGTATTGGGTACCGTTGTCGATTGTGTCTGACAGAAGATCGCAGTTTACATGACAGATCTGGCCGAGCATGCAGGCACATTTTGGCACGAAGTTGAATCTTAGTGCCACCTATCACCCACAAACTGATGGACAGTCAGAGCATTTAATCCAGATTCTCGAAGATATGCTGAGGATGTGTGTGTTAGTGTACGGTGGATCTCAGGAAGAGTACCTTTATCTGTGTGAGTTTGCATATAATAATAGTTATCAGGCCAGTATCGGCATGGCACCATTTGAGGCATTGTATGGGAGGCCGTGTAGATCTCCATCTTGTTGGGCGAAGCCAGAGAATGTGGCAGCGATTGGGCCGAAGATTATGGTAGATCACACAGAGAAGATACGCCAGATCTGTTTGAGATTGAAGGGTGTGCAGGAGAGACAGAAAAAGTATTATGACTTGTATCACGAGGAGTTAGAATACCAGGTCGCGGACTTTGTATATCTGAAAGTATCTCCATTGAAGGGGCACAAGAGGTTTGGGATTAAGGGAAAACTTGCGTCGAGGTTCATTGGTCCGTTCAGAGTGGTGAAACGGGTAGGCAAGGTCGCGTACGAGCTAGAGTTACCACCTGCGATGTCAGGGATTCATCCTGTCTTTCACATATCGATGTTGCGACTGGATAGATCCAAGGAGGGCAAACGAACGATAGTAGATTTGAGCCAAATAGACATAAGAGAGGATGTTACATACGACGAGCAGCCTATCCAGATTGTAGACCGCAAGGTCAAGAACCTGAGGAACAAGGAGATCCCATCAGTCCTCGTCAAGTGGCAGCACCACGGGGACGAGGAGCTGACGTAGGAGCTGGAGTCATATATGTGCGAGTGTTTCCCCTACCTCTTCTGAGTTCGGTAAGTCTTTCCTTTAATTTCGTTTAAATTTCGAGGACGAAATTCTAGTTAGTTGGGAAAACTGTAACGACCCTAAAAATGTAACTCGTGCCACGTATCAATACAGGTGATATGTGGGCCCACACCGTAGTACAATCATCAATTCTCGGACGTCGACTCTGAGATATGTTAGTTTTGTATGATGTTTGTATTATATTATATTTCATTTGTACAATTTTAAGTTTTTAACGGGTAAAGGCGTTATGTACGAGTGTTGGTAGTCCGGGGAATAAATTTAATTAGAAACACTAACAAAAATATTAAATAAATAATAATTAAAAAGTTGTAAAGTCCATTTGCTACGTCGGTACGTCGGTGGTGACGCGACGAACAAAGTTAGTGTTATGAGTCGGGTGCAAGAATACCCGAGGGAAATTTAAAGTGTTGTTTGAAATGGATGAGATCAAAAGACCAAAAGTCAACTAAGTCATCCAATTGAGTTATTAAAGTTGGTAGGTGAAATTGTTAAAAGACCAAAAGGGCAATAAAGTTGTAAAGGGTATGGATAAGGAGGAGGGGTATTTTGGTCATTTGAAATGACCAAAATACCCAAATTTCATCACACCACCGTCACCACAATCCCATTTTCGATCAAAAAAAAATTGGAGAAGAGAGAAATCGACCAAGAGGAGAGATCGAGGAGAGGAAAGCGGCGATTTGCGGAGCGCGTGGACGCAACGTCGAGACGAGATCCAGGTAAGAAGTTATTGATTTCATTGTGGGTGTTGTCATTGTGGTGATTTCTGAGATTTGTTGTCGAGGTTGTTGTTAAGAGGATGGTGGATTTAAATGGTGAGAATGGTGGTGATGTGGTTGTTGATTGTTGTTGTATTGTTGTTAATGTTGTTGGAGAAAGAAAAAGAAAAAAAAAAAGGACGCTACTGTTATTTGCTGGAATTTCCAGCAAACAAATGAAGAAGATGAAGAGAGGAACGAGCCGGGTCAAGGTGACCCGACCCGATTTGGGTTAGACCGGGTCTGACCCGGGTTGACCGGGTCTGACCAAGTTTGACCCGGGTTGATTGGGTTCGACCCGGGTGGACTGGGTTTGACCGGTCAGACCGGTCCTGACCCAACCCAGTCGGGTCGGGTCTGACCCGACCCGCGACCCACCCACCTATTATTATATTAATAAAAAAATATTTATTTCAATTAAATATATTAAAAAAATTATTTATTTATTTCAAATAAATTCTAGAAAATAGGAAAAATTCAGGAAAGATTCTAGAAAATTATATTTTCATCAAATAAAGAGAAATTTGGGAATTTCTAAGAAAAATGAAATATTCGGGATTTTTGCGAGACGTTATGTCGGGGTTTTTACCTTGGAAAACGTGAAATTTGGCAAAAATAGCTAGAAATTTGGAAGAAATCATAAGAAATTAAGGAAATTGATATAAATTGCATTATCAGGATTATTGTACACACGGGGACCGTAAGGGACATGTCGGAGTCCGTGTTAGCGCGAATTAGCTTGGATCGAGGTAAGTAAACCAGTGAGGAACACTACAGTTATTTCTTGAGCTTTGAATTATTTATTGATATTGTTTCAATACCTTTTTGATATTCCATTCACATGAGTTGTCCTAAGGCAAGTGTGTCAAGCGTGATCCTTGCAGAATTCTGGGCTTGCAGTGTTTTATACCAGAGTTTACGGCTGGGGATACGTGTTTGGTTGTAATGACATGTACGGGGTGAGAGTTCTCCACCAGATTGCTGGGGACTCTACACTCGCGTAGGAGTCTTAGAGGAGATTCTGTCCTCGACTCCTAGCCTTTGAGGAGAGTTTGTCCTCGGCTTAACGACTTTAATTGGTCGGGACCACTTGTGCCTTTCTTTTGTATCCCGGGACACTCAATTTCGATTGCTTATTTATTTATTCACAGTCTTTATATATTCATGCGCTCCTTGCCCTTTTCTTTCTATCTGCATGAATTGACTGTTCATTTATTTAATTCGAAATACTGTATTTATTGTTGTTCCTGCTGGGCGTTACTTACCTGGGCTCGTCATTCTTGTGTTTGACCGAGTGCAGATCCGCAGTCCGACAAAGGAAAGGACGTGCAGTTAGGCGATATACTTTGAGCGGCCCTCCTCTGCTGACATAGGTGACTTTTTTATTGCATTAGTTACGTATATTTTTTTTTTGTACATGGGGTTATGGGTTGAGAGATTTTTGGATATTATGACTTCGATGATACTCTCTTTGCTATACATGATATATATGATATACGGGGTTCCCACACCCTAGGTTTTTGTCCTAACTTAGAGCTTTCGAAGTTGATTAATTAGTTGAGATTAATTGCTTCCGCTTATTACTTTGATAACTCGCTAATTAATTGACTTTACTTTCAAATGATTAACAAATGATTGAATGGTAAGGATAGGCTCACTGGCCCCGCGCGACTCGGCGGGATTGGCTCAGGGGTTCGCGCGGGTCCAGGCCGAGATGCGCCCGATTCTAGGGTAGTGGAATTTGGGCCATCACAAATGCTAACTAAAGTCATCAACAGGTATACTCACAACAAGCAATTCCCTAGCTTATCAGACCTCTTGACACCCCGACCCGCGTAGAAGTAATTCCCTACTCTCTTAAGGTGTTTAGATACCATTTTAAGTTGATTAGGTTCGGTTTAGATAGGTATTGGGTGGGTATTAGTGTTGCATGAAAATTATACAGATTGCAGGAAAACCTGCTGTTCAGGTCTCCCAACGTGCTGAGTGCAGAAACCCAAAATTTTTCTGGGTTTCTTGCAACCCGAATTTGGCCACTCCAACGCCATTGGATCCCTGTTCTCCTCCACCAGGGTCCAAACACATCCTCCACAACTAACATACACCTGACATTTCGATTATCTCACATGCATTCATCAATTTAATGGATTTCAACATGCATGTCATGCATTTATTTAAGAACATTCAAACCTTGGAAAATTCATAACTCTTTGATTTCAAAACTGTTTTTCAAAGTTCTTGATAGCTGGGTTATTAGAAAATCATAAGGGATTTGAATCCAAGCTTTACTTTTCAAAATAAACTCATTTTACAGTTCGAATTTCATCATAACTGAAATCATGTCAAAAACCCTCTTTTCGAGCAACTTTGTAAAAATCCGAAATTGAAACTTGGGAATGCAAATCAAAGCTTGTAAATGCATTTAAAAGAATCATAGAACACTTTGAAATCTTTACAACAGAAAACCCCCATGACTTGATTTCAAAAACTCCCAAACTTAGTTGCATGAATTGAAGAACATTACTTAAGGTTGTAGCTATGGTTGGGGTGTTTGATTCTCCTACTCTTGATGATGAAACCACCCACAAATCTTCCAAATTTCTAGCAAAGAAGTGCTCTCAACAACTCTGTATTCGTTTGGTTGAAAACATGCATAATGAAGCATAAATGAAATAAATGGGTTTATATAGTTAGTGAGTTCACTAGGTGTGCACTCCCATGATCCTATGTTGATCTAAGGCTTCAAACTAACTCCTACACCCACTAACTTTCCAGCCATGTAACACACATGTGTGACACAAGTGTATGGGAGTGTGTGCTAGCACATATCCCGAGGTAAGTCTTATGGTTGTTGATTTTTCATTCCAACTATAAAACTCTGATTTGATTTACAATAATATAAATGCAACCATAGGCTTACAATTAATTCTATTACTTCATATTAAGTTTATTATTTCATATTAATATTAAATAGACTTACTAAAGTGCTAACTACCCAGTTTCCCGGCTCGCACGTAACTCGAGGTGTGTCCTACACTGTACAAACCAACTTAGTAAGTTTACATATTACATTACACTAGGCATAAAATCAATATAAAAATACCATATACCTCGACCACTTGCCTCGGTCGGTGTGGGTCCCACATGACGGGTCGGTGATCCTGATTAAGGAAATCAAAATGAGGTTAGAGATTTGGGCCATGACAATTGTTGGGCCGTTAATCTAAGGATACCAATGAATTAATGGTTTAATACTTTTTTCTTTTTACTTCAGTAGGATCGAACTACGATCTTCCGAGTTCTTACCTTCTTGACAAGTAATGTCTTTACCATCTCACCTAAAAGGCTTTAACAATGATTTAATACTTAATTAGGTATAAGGTTTAAGGTTCGAGTTTTCTAGACGGGCCATAAAGTTGGTTTCTAAAACAAGAAAATAATTAACTAAATTTACATATGTGCGACATCAAGTCTCATGCAGTTGTTTAGAAGAAAAATGATCTTTTTAACACTTAATTAATTATGTTGTTATACAATTCATTATTAAACTTATTAAATTTTAAATTAACATATAACTAAATATTGTTTATAAAAAATAATTATTTTTGTCATAACTATATGATGAGGTATATGTTATTAATTAGATGGAAAATTAATGTGTTTTTATATGATTCTTGCATCTGAAAATACATAAGTACGTAGTTTTTTTTATTAGATAAAAACAGGTACTTACACAAGTAAATTAATAATATTATCTTTGCAAACTCGCTGCCTTTTTTTTCTAAGGACTTAATAAGTGCTTGTTTAGTCCATATATTAAGCAAGTCCTGACAAAAAAGTAGTATATATACGTGCAAGTACATAATTAAAACGTGTTAATGTTGATATGTATATAGATCACCGACCCCTATTCATAAAGAGATACATTTTTAAGGCTAGGGCAAGCACGCCATGTTGATCAAAAGTGGCGACACAAACTGACCATTCGTACTGTGTATGAGCTTCTAATGATCGCTTTTGTGAAGTATATATAGTTACGTGCTAATGACGTGAAAGCATAATATGCACATATATATAAAACGCTAGCTGAATAGTGCTACACTACTGCTTTTCTGCTTCTTTTCTTTTTCATATCTTTTTGTTTGGTTAGTAAATTACTATATTTTCTTATTAGGTATGGTGTTGTTTTGTTGTATATATGATATATAGGAAAATGATAATCTAACACACTTTTGACGTACACTTTATTTTTTAGCTATTTATGATTCTTTCTTGTCTCTTAAGGCGTGGGTCCCACATCTAACAAAATATCATAAATAGACTAAAAAATAATGTGTGCACATCCAAAGTGGGTTCGATTATCATTTTCCTATTTTTTAAGCCTGAAGAAGACTCCACTGGCAGTAAGGTAGATCCAAAACCAGAAAATGTGACCCTTCGGTTGATGTAGCGATTTTAAATAATGATACGAATCATATGATACTTTCATTGTCATCAAAAATATGATACTTAATTTTTCATCAGGTGCCACAAATGAAATTGGTGTGATGACGAAGTTGCTTGGATGACTATTATGCAGAGGCGGAACAAAAAAATTTATTTAGGGGGACAAACTTTAACCTAAATCTATTTATAAGTTTGGACCTCACCCAACATACGCACTCGACATCGTGGATCTGACTTAAATTGTAAAAAAAAAAAAAAAGAGTATAGACCAGACCTTATCTAAGAAAACTATATTAAGTGCGATAATTTTTTGTGCAGTCTACATAGATTAATTTGCATTTGTAACTTGGGTGGCGCCTTCATGAAATTTATAAAATATATTAGTAGTTTTACTTAAAAATGAATTATTGACCTACAAAAATGAGTTATCAAAAACAAGATTTGGGTTGAGCTTGCCTAAATCTAACTAAGATCGACTCATATCAGGCTTAAGTGGACCACATAAAATAAGATTTGCGTCAAATAAAAGAATTATACTAAAAAATTTAAGGCTTAATTGGTTCTAATATCCTAACCTTTTACAATTTTTGTTATTATATCCCAACATTTTTTAATTTGTTATTATATCCTCACCTTTCCACATTGAAAACATTGTATCCTAAGTTACTTTCTGACTCCAAATTTGATGTCGTGGCACCTAAATAATAACTTTTAAAAGCCACATCATCATCTATAATTACTAAAATTATTACTTAATTTATTTTTTAAGCTCATTAATTAAATGTTACCTCATCAAATTTAAAGTTAAAAAGTGAAGTAGGATACAAATTTATCAATGTAGAAAGGTTAGGATATAATAACAAATTCAAAAAAAGTTAGGATATAATAACAAAAGTTCTAAAAGGTTAGGATATTTTAACCAATTTGACCTAATTAAAATCATAATCCTTTTAATTTCATTTCCAATGACTATTAGTTCAATGTTTCGTAATTTCATTAATTTTTGGTCAATACATATAAAACATCCAAATAGGCATAAAGACAATGATACACTATGAAATTACTGAAATGCCCCCTACTTGGGTATTTTAAATTTTCGGGTCGTTATAATTATTCTCGCCCCACTTGCATCCTTAGCCAAAGCATCTCTAGTGAGATGGATAAAGCGCATCACTTATCAAAAGGTAAAGTTTAGGAAGGTCGTGAGTTTAACTCTCATTAAAGTAAAAAAAAAAAAAAAATACTCACTCCAATCAAGTATGGGTGGCTCAATCGTTTGATATGCGGTATTGTTGTACGTAATAGGATATCTATGTTTATATCAAACTCCTAATTAAGATAATCTCTTCTTATCCATTGTAGAATTTATATATATATGGCGTAAGCTTCATCCATCATAAAATATAGTATATATTATTCATTTGATCAACAATTAATTGTCTTTCAAGTACTAGATTTTGATTTTGTGATTAAGCAAGGATACATGAAACCATTAAATCGCATCATGCGAGAAGATTAATCCATTTTCATTTTTCTAGTGCTGTGTTGTGAGATCGAAATTAATTGAGCTCAAATTAGAGATAAAGATTTGCCATTTGACACTAAATCCTGGACCATTTTATTGGCCTGCCAATATTCTCCCTATAGTGGTTGTCCTAATAATAAAGAGCTACCCAGTTAAAAAAGTCATTACTCCTTATACCCTTCTAAATCATTATAAGAATGAAAGAAAATCCTCCTTGTCCTTCTATATATAGATTAACTACATAAATATAAAGGTTTTTTAAGAGCAAGAAAGAAATTAAGCCGTTTACACAAAGAAGAACACTAGAATGACAATTTTGTCACACTGAAAGTTACATTAGCTCATAGGAGTTGTCCAAAGTCAACATTACGCTAGGTGGAGGGGGGACCAAGCGCACGCACACACTCCAATATGCACATATACAGTGATAAGATTATATTAAAACTTCATTTGATTATCACATATATACACAACAAATTGCATATTTTGAAAAAGAATATGCGTAAGTAATATAGAAATGGTACGATTTATATATTCTCTAGCAACGTAACAATTTGAAAAAAAATGGGAGGAGGGCCAGATGGACATAAAGTAATATAGAAATGCTATGTCATAGCTAGGTATGCACCTAGCTTCGTCCATGTTGATCCGCGTGTAATGTATCAAGATCTATATAAGTCCGCATCCCGATGCATGCATGCATAGACAGCTCAAAGGCTCGATGTGATTTTCGATGTGACATACATATATGTTTTCATTTTAGCACTTCTCTTACGTGTGTGTGTGTGTGTATAGGAAGATGTTACAATATATATTGACACACCAAAGTCACACAGAGGTGACGTGATATGTACGGGCCCCACTTAAAATGAGTGTGTAAATAATTTTCAGTGCATAATACACATAGTGTATCACGAGGCATGCACGGATAACTCCCAAGGTTGCGGCCCGCACTACCACTTGTAGTGTGAATTTGAGTGTAACTTTAGGGTGTTATTGTAACATTTTCCTTTTTTTTTTTTTTTTGAAGAAAGCATTTTCCATATTTATATAATAGAAGACTGATATATGTTGTATAACTAAGTTGAGACTCGCTAGAAATTAGAGAAGGAAAGTAGATAGATGACTACTAACTCTTACTACTACAAACTACTACTAAGGAGAAGATAAGAAATGAGAGAGTTGGAATGAGACGTTGTATACAACTTAGTGTGTTTCTACAATGAAGTTGACACTCTTTATATAGGCCGTTTGGTGACGATGATAAATGTACTTAGACAATGTTGACAAGTAACACATAAATTACATACAATACATTACAAGTAATTCGACAATACATGGAAGAGTACAAGTTACATGAAGTGTGATAGTCATGCTTGATGTTACTATTTAATATGAGATTATCTACATGCACAAGTGTCCATCCATTTCATATTATATATATACTTATACACTATAGTAACCTCAAGTACTCCTTATAAAAGTAACAAAAACCACCAAAGAATTTTTTTTCTTTTTTACCTCATGATTGTTTGCGCTAACTTGGAATATTACATTAATGTTTACCAAAAAAAATATTACATTAATTAAATAAGATTTACGGAATCACACATATATATAAAAAGCACGCCATAAAAATGCCATTAAATCGGGCAGATCAGTACGTACAGGAATTAAGAGTTTGATCCATAAATATATATATATATATATATATATATATATATATATATATATACAAAACAATTTCAACTAATTTGAGATTAAAATTTGTTGTTATTATAATCATTCCTAAAAAATTAAGACTCGCAATTCAAACAATTAATGCGTGGATATAATTGATAAGAAATCATCAATTGAACGCAAAGATTTTTCCTCATATTTATATATGTTTTTTTTTTTTTTTTTGTAAACCATTTAACATAGGAAATAACCGATTACTTCGAGTTCGAATCGTAGTTTAGCAACTCAAGCTACCCAACACTTGATTATATTTATATATGTTTTATCTTATTATTTATCAAAAAAAAAGTAAAAAATGGAAAATGAAACAAAACCTCTTTTTTTCTTTTTTAGAACTGATGGTATCCCTTAGGCCCGAGAGATTGGCAGAACGAAAATTTTTCCCTTTCCAAGAATGCAAGGCGCACTTAATGAGTCATGACTAATTCCTATTATTAGTAGTGCTCAAACGTAAGTCACCCAATTACGTACAAAGCGTCTCGAAAAAAAAAAAAAAAAAAAACTTTCAGTGTTGCTCATTAGAGATAATTAAACACGTACGGATGAGTAGATTGATTTAGGTTTCGCTATGACCGGTCGGCCACTAATCTAACTTATAATTTATGGGAATTGATATATTCATGCATGGGGGTGACGTAAAAATATACATAGCTGTTGCAGGTATACTGTTGGATGGGTACGAAGATATAAAAGCATGCATCTTGATGCATAGGCCAAATGTCTGAGAAAAATTGACCTTCATGAATTTCATATTTTTCAGTAGTGTACCCGTTGACCAGAAGCTGCCTGTATAGTAACAGTACCAATGAGAGCCAACCGGAGCTATAAAGGCATCTTTAACCCAACAAGATTAAAATAATGTAACACTAATTCTATTCGTATCTATTTTGATATAAATAGTGATACTAATATTATTCACATCTTCAATCTATTAATACTATTTTGTACATTATTTTACTTTTTATCATTATTTTATTTAATTTAGTATTTTTGTGTAAAAGTAATAAAATTATAAAGATAATTTTAAAGAATATAAAAACAAAAAAACAGAATAAAAAAGGATGAATAGTGAAAGATTTGGTTAATAGTGACACTATTCACAAAACGCCATCCTTGTAGGATGGCGTTTCTACGCCATAACTTGAATCTTGTAGCTCCACCAATGCCATAATGGCACTAGCTAGAGTTGATCTAAGCAATGAACCCAGTCAAGGCCAACCGCATCTTAAAGCGTTTTGGCCGGATCGAACTGGAATGTTTTCCATGTGGATTGGAATTGTCACAGCCCATTTCCCCAAATGGGGCACCATCAGCCTAATCCCATCATTAGCCCTAATATTCCACCTCACGTAGGACTCAACGACGTATTAGTTAGCCTTTTGTCCTATTCACCTCGTTACTCGTGTTCAGGATAAGTACTTATCGTCCTCGTTAGTCATAATTTTTTAAGTTAGTCAAAAAATTTTAACTGTTTATTTCATTTTTAACGGAAGTCTTAATCAAATTGTGGAAGCATTATAAACACCTATATGTAAAAACCAGGAAACAACGATCACGTGTATGTATATATCAAAGATCGCCATAAACATGTGTCAAGTCGGGGAACTACGCGTTTAACCCAATATATACAACCCAAAAGTGTGTAAAAGACATAAAGTACATGAATACATCAAAATATCAAAAACCTACAAAATGAGAAGGAGAAGCACGCCAAAGGCTCAGAGGTAGTAGTCGATCTTCTCCTTGTTCGGCCTGCTATTCGACGGATCTACACTAAAGTCATCAACACAAGATGACGGGCCTAGTAAGTAAATCCTTAAGGTTATTGATGAGTTGGTATATATACCCTATTTTTGTATTTATTTACATTATTATAGTGCATCAAAGTTTTCAAATATAGCTAATAAATGTTTATTTTTATTAATTGTAGGTTTCCTTTAGTGTTTGCTTTAAAGGAATAAAAAAAATGGGATCTTTTGGTATATTTTTAGTTTTCACTCCGTTTGGCGCGCATCATGGATCAGATAAAGCAATTAAGCAAGGTCAGGGCCCACACAGTTTCTCCCTAATCACCGCACACATACCCGTGCATTCAATGTGATCGTTTCACATGCAATTAGGGATATTAACCAGCAGTTGACTAAGCTTCACCAATCCTTAAATGCCACGTCAGCGTCCATCAACATGCAATCTACTCCTTTGACCAAAAAGTAAGCATATGGCATTAATGGGCATTAATGAGCATTAATTAGGCCATTAACTACACTTTGACCAAGCCAACCATCTCACCTCCTATATATATTTCGATTACCTCAACCAGGGGATATTCTATTCTCTCTTCTATTTCTGATTATTTTATTTTGTTCTTAACATGTTTTATTTCGTATTTAAATCATTCATGGAGTAATCCCTTTTGTTTTAGGGGTCTATGGACCCTAGGTTGGATTCCTTTTGATTTCAATGAGAATATATTGTTTATTTTATTTCAATTTGTTGATTTGTGTATTCTTGCGTGCTATACTATGCTTACCTGATCACGTAGGTGTAGAACATAGGGTTAGGAAGTTACCATGACCATTGGAGCTTTATGACCCGAATTTGAGGAAACACAACCTTAGAACATGTAGTACGTCGACAGACGACCATTGACTAGGGAGGCTTAAGAATTTGGCGTTTATTCCGATGTTCTCACTTACGCTACTTACGCCGACCGGCAGAGTCCAAGTGAGCCACTAGAATCTCCATCATCGAGACCTCGGGATGGAGTGAATTTTTAGGAAATTCGCCTATCAACACATGAATTGAGGAGTTTTCAAATTACATTGGAAGAAAAGGATATAACTTAGATGAAATAGATTCCCTAGAACTATTTTTCCATTGCTTTAAAACCTATTTTAATTCCTTGCATTTAGTGTTAACTTAGTTAGTGATTAACTTAAATTAGTTAATTATTTAGTTTAATTTCCATTTCAAATACTCAAATTAAAGTTTCCTAACTTTATGTCTTGATTAAGCAATAAACTAGCTTTTAACCGTCCCTTGGGTTCGATATCCATGACTTGAACACCAGTTTCAGTCGTTATTACTATCGCGAAGCCCCACACTTGGGGCTCGCCATCAAGTTTTTGGCGTCGTTGCCAGGGACGGTAGCTAGTTTTAGTTTGATTAGGATATTCTCTTTAGGATTTATTATTTTTTATTATTTTTTTAACATTCTAGTTTGTTTACTTTAGTTTATTTTATTTTAACGTAGTTTAATTTGAATAACTTTCTACATTTGATCTTTTCATGTTTCCATTTCAGGTTTCTTTTGTATATGTAAAGTGAGATTATTGCTAACGATTCTGATCTTAGTCTCACACTTCAAAATCTAAAGGATCAAGCATAAGCAAAGAGAAAGACTAGGAAGAAGAAACAGAAGAAGTCTACACCAATGACCATGGCAAAAAATCAAGGCGAGCATGAAATGTAACATCCCCTAATCCCGATTATGGAATATTTGGCCTGAAACCCTAATTAAGCCCCGGTAAACCAGATCGGACCTAATTAGAGCCAACAGCCTTGTACCTATTCCTGTTAACAACCTGTATATCTTAATATCGAACAACAAATTATAATAAAACACAACGAAAAATTTAAAACTTTTTCAATAAAAATCAAGTTATATAACACCGGCATAAACCTCGGTGTTAATCTTACATTCCCACCTTGATTATTACAAAATAATATTCAATACATTAATTATATAATAGGAACTCACATTACATCGCAGGGAAGATATTAGACTCATAATCTTCTCCTTTCCTGATTTCCAGCGTTCGTCCTTAACCTGGAATTGTTAAGTTGGGTGAGCTCCTACATGCTCAGTAAGTGACTCCCATATCAACCATCAATTATCAATTAATATAAAAAATGATATATAACAACATGATTCCAATGCATATCTAAGGAAGCATTTCAATCAACATAATAATATATAAAACAGATGCAAGTTCCTTGGTCCATTGCAATGTACCCGTGATTTGTATTTCAATTTCAGTATTTGAATTGAGTTGCCCTCTCACATCATCAAGAATCGGTCACTGGGCATCTAACCAGTTTCCATCGATGTGCCGCCAATTCATAAAACATAGAGTCGCACTACCCCATCGTCACTAAACCAATCACTGCTCATCTGATTGGTTTATGACTGATGAGCTGCCAACTCAATAGGAAGCATTGATCGAGATATTTCCCAAGTCACTGGGGGCGCGGTGATGGAAGACCACCCCATCACAGGTCCAAACCCTAAGCCGATTCGTCCCGCTAAACCTCTTTCCGGATTTCATTTTCATTTAAAGACATTTTTGTAAAATCAAATCCAAATCACGGTACATTGCCTCATTCCCAGTCAACTACACTACGTACTCTAATAATACTATTTTATATTATATAATTGATAAAATATACGAGTCTCACTTACCTGTCCTGAGCTTTCCTAAGTTTTACCGACTTGTGCGACTCCCTGGAGTCCTCAACCTTTCCCACATCGGTCCCTTACCTAAAATAGACAAATTGTTATCAACTTACGTCTAATATTCATTTATTTATACTCCTAAACTGGTCTCATTCAAATCCAAAATCTCGGGACTTAGTTTCTAAGTTATTTTGACCATTTCATGTTTTACGAGGTAAAAACAAGTCTCCCCCGACTTTCAAATTCCTCTTTCTTCATAGCGATTCACCAATTTCTATTTATTTAGTCAAAATACTACTTTTTTCATATTTTTCCCTATTTTTCTAGATTTTCTTTTTTTTTAATTTGTTTGGCCCTGAATCGGGCCGAACTGGGTTCGGATCAACCAAGCTGAACCGACCCAGTTTAGGGTCATCTTCCCCAACAGAACTGCCTCACGCGTTTCTGTGTTTTTTTTCTTTTTTCATTCCTGGGGTTAGCTCCCAACCCCAACCCCAGCTCAACCTCAACAACCGGTAGGGAGGCGATCCTCCCTGTCGTTGTTCCTGGTTCGGCCATGACTAACGTCATGGATGAACCTCCCTATCCACCATTTCCAAAACGTCACAACAACTCGAAACAACAACATCAACAATACACACTCATCTCAAGCTCTCCTCGACCACGCAAACTCCCAGCTTCAGTCCGCTCTCTCTTTCTCTTCTCCCTCTCTTCCTCGTCGTCTCGGCTCTCTCTCTGCTCGTTCACGTTTTATAGAGATGATAGGCGGTTGGGGGAAAAAGACCAAAATACCCCCAAGCCTATCTCATTTCCTTCTCTTTCCTACCCTTTATGGTAATTTCACATTTTCTAATTTATTATATATATATATATATTATATATGCTTATTTGTATATAAATATATATACATTTATCGATATGTCGAACCAAAAATTTCATTGCGCACGCCAACGACACCCTCGGGCGAGCACACCACCGTATGACCCACGCATGTGACCCTTGACCTCGCGTATTACTTGGCGCCCCGATAATTCACTAGTATTTTATTTATTTTCTATTTTAATATATATATATATATATTTATATATATATATATCTATAATATATATATAAATATATATTTATACGTATAATTACACCAATAATTACATAGTTCACGCCAACGAGTGCACTCGGGCGTCAACGCTATCCTGCATTTCATGTGTGTCCTCCTTGACCCACACATGGTATTAGGCATTCCCTCATTTGTCAAGTTATTCATTTATACATACTAATACAGCCCAAACAAACACAATATATCACGTAAATCCACACATGCGTTAATCGTGACAAATCAGGTTTAACCATGAGCCTAACTCGGATTAATTACCATTCAGATTAACACTAATCACGTGCTTCAGGTAATGGGTCGTTACAGGAAAGGCCAAGGGGGCAAAGGTGCCTTCGAGATTACTTCACATCTGTTGTGCAAGAGACTTACAATGGTGTGATGGTGTTACCAGCAAATGGACAAGCATTCGAGTTTAGACCTTTGTTGACTAATATGGTGTAGAATAGTTTGTTTAATGGTTTTCCTTGTGAAGATCCGGTGGAACACATTGAGATTTTTCTTGAAAGATGCGACACTGTTCACATCAATAATGTGCCTAAGGAGATCATCAGGATGAGGCTCTTCCCATTCACTGTCACGGGAAAAACAAAAGCATGGTTTCAAGGATTGAACCAAGGAAGTATCACATCATGGCCGACATCAATGCAAGGTTTCTCCAAAAGTTCTTCCCACTAGCGAAAGTTGCAGAACGAAAGCAAGAAATCACTGCTTTTAGACAAGATGAGACAGAGTCAATTAGTGAAGCATGGGAGAGATTGAAGAAGTTACTTCGCAGGTGTCCGAGACATGGATTTTTGAAATGGTCTATCTTGCAGATATTCTACCATGGCATTACTCATAATACAAGGAACTTGCTTGATGCGGAATCGAGTGGTAGTTTATTGTCCAAGAGTGAAGACCAGGCATTTGAGCTTATTGAAACAATGTCAATGAATACTTTCTCCCCACCAAGAGCACAATCATCATATAAGAAAGCACCGGGCATGTTTGAAGTTGATTCACAAACTGCTATTTTGGCTCAATTGTCTAATTTATCAAGTCAAATGGCTAAGCTTCAAATGGGTCAATCAAGCCAACAACTGCCTAGTCCTCACCATGTGAACAGTTTGGCTTTGGTGGTGAATACGTTAGATCAAATGCAGCAAAGTCCGGAGCATGGGAAAGTGCATTACATGAACAATCAAGGCTATGGGAATAATTTTGGACAAAAAGCTATGGTGCCTCAAAGATACTATTTAGGCCACAATAATCCAAATTTCTCTTATGGTAACTCAGATAATGCATTGAGGCCGCCTCCAGGATTTGAGCATCAAGCGCAGCAAGGCAAAATGGGGCAGAGTGAGGAATTGACTTCATTAAAGTCAATTGGGAGATTTTTGCAGGCTATGGATGTCAACAATAGGGAGCGACATGAGCGAACTGAGAAAGAAATGGAAAGATTCAAGCATACTTTGAAAAGAATAGAAGATGAGAAGAATCAGTCCATCAAAAATTTAGAAAGACAGATTGGACAGTTGACCACGACAATGAATTCTCGTCAAGAAGGGCAAATTCCTAATAACACATTGGTGAATCAGAGGGAAGGTTCAAGTAGCAAAGCTCATGATCAATGTCATGCATTAATAGTGGAGAACAAGGAAAAAGGCAAAGAGCCACAACTTGTGATTCAAAATGAGAAAAAGAAAGTGAAGTTTGATGAAGTCAAGATGGTACATGTAGTGGAAACTTCTAATGCATCACTTCCAACACAGCTTCAGAAAAAGGTAGAGGATCCGGGCAGTTATCGCGTTTCATGTTCTATTGGTCCACTACAATCTGAGAAAGCGTTGTGTGATTTGGGAGTGGGTATAAATCTGATGTCGTTGGCTTTATTTGAGAAATTGGGAATCACCAAGTTGAGATAGGCTGATTTTAGTGTACACTTTGTTGATGGTTCATTGTCTAAGCCAAAGGGTATAGCGAAGGATGTACTTGTCAAGATTGATTAGTTTGTGTTCCCTTGTGATTTTGTAGTATTGGATTTTGAAATGGGAGAAAATATGTCGCTGATATTGGGAAGACCATTTCTAGCGACTGCTCGAGCTCTCATTGATGTTGAGAGTGGAGAAATTACACTGAGAGTGGGTCGGAGAGTAGTGTGTTGAGTGCTCAAGATGATTTCCAGTAGACGAAGATTGGTCAATCATGTCATACCATTAAGGAGATCAACACTATTCTGTTGAGAAGTTGAAAATTTGCAAGAGAAATCAAGTAAGAAAAGAGATGAGTCAAGCCACCAAGTTGAGAACATTAGCTCTATATTTGTTCACAAAATTGAAGTGCAAGAAAAATCCTCAGTTCAAGAAGAAAAACCTCTGTATTGAAGAATTCTCTGAAGGACTCACCTCCAATTTTGCCTACAAGTCATGCAATTGAAAATCTTATGTTGTTCCATGAACTGGAGAGAAAGCTTGCATGTTTCAGAAAGAACAACTAGTCCTTTTTTCCAAGCGCAAACTGAAGACTCTGCAATTGGGCTTGAGACCGAAATGGAAGGGATCACTGAAAGTAAAGCACAATGACAAGGAAGGCAAAGTGGAAATTCAGAACAGTAAGGGACACGTGTTGATTGTGTCTCAACAGAAACTGGAGCAGTTTCATGGTCCGCTTGAGAGGAGTGACACTTTAGTCACTCCCACTTGACTTTCATAGGTGTAGGGCTGAGGACGAAAAACTTAGCACTACTGGGAGGCAGCCCAAGGTTCATTTGTTGATATTTTCAGTGATTGTTTTGTTAGTTTCAATTTTATATCTAAAAAAAAGAACATTATTCCTTATTTTGATTATGTGGTTGACACGAGTTTTGTGATATTTCAAGTCCGATACCAGTTGTCGGGTGACTATTCATCGAATTAGCAGACTAAAGGAAACCATAAATCTTAAGGAATATGATGAGATCCAAGTTTGTGGGGAGCGTGGAGCTATCATGGATGAGAGCAAGACTATCTAAGTGCACATTTGTCAGGTATATTTTAAATTAGCATGCATGGTTCACTCCTACAGATTCTTTTCCCTCATTTCAAATAGGGCAGATGGTGCCACGAAAGACACCACCCCACCACACACATGTCCTACTAGAAATCTTGGCAAATTCTTTACTCTACTTGGAAATTTTTTGCCAATGACTCTGTGTGTGTATGAATGATGATTTTGATTGCTTGCACTAGTTTAGGGATGTTTATGGAACCATTGCCTATTTGAGTGAGATTTATGATGTTTTTTAAAAGCAATTGTATGCATAGAATTCTTTTTGAGCTTCAATGATTTATACTTGATGTGATTGTAACACTTTTAATCTCTTGTGGACATTTTTATGAGTTGTGTGTTGTGCGATCGTTTTTCAACATGATTTGAGCATTCTTTTTGAAAAATTGGCGTCAGGCTCTCATGATTTGGTTTAACTTTTTAAGTCAATTCCTTTGTTCCATAGTTCTTGTTCTTATCATGTCGCAGTTTTTAACATATTCCAAAAGTCCCCTACAAAAAAAAAGCTCAAATAAGACTTGTTTTTATTAATTCACTAGTTTTGGAGACTTTGTCACTTGTTTGCTTGCATTGTAGTTAGTTTTCATGTATCACTCTCATTTTCATCGTATATCACTTGTTCCATTGTCTATATCGTTGTTTGACTCTCGACTTTATTTTGAACATTGAGGACAAGGTTTGAACTAAGTTTGGGGGATGTACAGGTTTGAGGAATGATAGTTTGGATGTTTTTGGGAATGCAAGCTTGACAGGTAATATCATTTCAATTTTTTTATGGGCCAATGCTTGCTATGAATGGTAATGGTGGTGTTTCTCTTTGTTCTTGTTCATTTCATCTCTTTATCTTCCGTGTTCTTCTTGTCTATCCATCATTCTTTCTCATCATTTCATACATCATTCATTCATTTTGTTCATAGCATGCATACATTTTTTGCTTATAAACATGATATGTTTCATGTGTTTCATGCATTTAGAGTGCATTTAGGACCATTTTATTGCATATAGAGTTGCCTAAACTTCACTTTAGTACCATTTGGTTGTGGATTTAATTTATGGATGCCATTAAGATGCAGACTTAGGATGATGTAAGAGACTTTACTTTGTCATGTCCTTGACCCGGTTTGATCATTGTTACGTCATAGGGTCTACTATGAGGGATAGAGTTTTGTGCTTGACACCAAAGTGGGAAGAAGGTCAGAATGGTGCAAGTGAGAAAAGTTAGATATCGAGGGTCCTAGAACGAGGTTGCACTCAACTCAAGGTGAAATTTTAAAAATCGAAGCATATGTAAGGGAAGAATTTTAGGCCATCTTTGTTATAATAAATAGCCACACAGCTCACCTATCATCATTTCCACTAGTTAGCCATTTTTTAGCCTATTCTACCATATTTTTGTTGGTACCTATCATTAAACCCAAATATACTACATAGCCTTTATATCTATGTTACCTATTTGTTGGGAAGCCTAGTTTAGACCAAACGTTTGTTGTAAAAAAGAGCTTATGTGAGCCAAATTGTAAGAAAAGCCCAAGTTTGGAGGTCAATTATTGTTTGAAAGTTTGTGAACCACTCCAAAAGAAAAAAAAATAATGTGCAAAAAAAAGCACTTGAAAATAAGGAGTTGGTGAAAAAAAAATTGAAGTGATTCATGCATTGAAGGTCAAAATTTTGTTGTTATTCACTTAGTATTAGCTATTTGTGTTGTATTTATGGTCTATGCTGGTGTTTTTTCAACATTTTTGAATCCATAATAATCCATTTTCATTGTTAGCCTAGCCAAACCCCATTACAACCCAAATAAAAGTCTCATTTGACTCTTGCATGTGTTAAGTCTTCATTAGTGGAGAGTGTGAGTTGCAGTCTCGCCTATGGGATTCTTGTGCGTTTTAATGTCTTATCGTGAGATCGTAAACTTGCGGCTTGAGCGTATAGTCTGAGAAAACTCATGATTAGTTGATAGCCTTGGCTTTTGATCGAGTTTTAAGTTCTGAAAGTGTGATATTTGATTAGGTCAGACCTAAGTTCTTGACAACTTTTAGTCTCCCAAGTCTCTTGAGTTTTGCGTTGATTTGGTATCTAGTGAAACCAAAGGATTACCACTTTCGTTATTGTTTGGGCTTAGGATTATTTAGCCGATTTGCATTGAATCATGTCATTTATATTGCATTTGTGTTTATATTTTAAGTTCGTAATTATGCAGTCATTAGGAGTCTAGTTGCATTAGTTAGAGTCTTGTTGAATAACATTTGCTCGGGACAAGCAAACTAATAAGTTTGGGGTATTTGATGAATTGGTATATATACCCTATTTTTGTATTTATTTACATTATTATAATGCATCTAAGTCTCCAAATATAGCTAATAAATGTTTATTTTTATTAATTGTAGGTTTCCTTTAGTGTTTGCTTTAAAGGAATAAAAAAGGGGGATCTTTTGGTATATTTTTGGTTTTCACTCCGTTTGGCGCGCATCACAGATCAGATGAAGCAATTAAGCAAGGTCAGGGCCCACATGGTTTCTCCCTAATCACCGCACACATACTCGCAATGTGACTGTTTCACATGCAATTAGGGATATTAACCAGCAGTTGACTAAGCTTCACCAATCCTTGAATACCACGTCAGCGTCCATCAGCACACAATCTACTCATTTACCCAAAAAGTAAACATAAGGCATTAATGGGCATTAATGAGCATTAATTAGGCCATTAACTACACTTTGACCAAGCCAACCATCTCACCTACTATATATATTTCGATTACCTCAACTAGGGGAAATTCTATTCTCTCCTCTATTTCTGATTATTTTATTTTGTTCTTAACATGTTTTATTTTGTATTTAAATCATTCATGGGGTAATCCATTTTGTTTTAGGGGTCTATGGACCCTAGGTTAGATTCCTTTTGATTTCAATGTGAATATATTGTTTATTTCATTTCAATGTGTTGATTTGTGTATTCTTGCGTGTTATGCTATGCTTACCTGATCACGTAGGTGTAGAACATAGGGTTAGGAAGTTACCATGACCATTGGAGCTTTATGACCCGAATTTGAGGAAACACAACCTTAGAACATGTAGTACGTCGACAGACGACCATTGACTAGGGAGGCTTAAGAATTTGGCGTTTATTCCGATGTTCTCACTTACGCTACTTACGCCGACCGGCAGAGTCCAAGTGAGCCACTAGAATCTCCATCATCGAGACCTCGGGATGGAGTGAATTTTTAGGAAATTCGCCTATCAACACATGAATTGAGGAGTTTTCAAATTACATTGGAAGAAAAGGATATAACTTAGATGAAATAGATTCCCTAGAACTATTTTTCCATTGCTTTAAAACCAATTTTAATTCCTTGCATTTAGTGTTAGCTTAATTAGTGATTAGCTTAAATTAGTTAATTAGTTAGTTTAATTTCCATTTCAAATACTCAAATTAAAGTTTCCTAACTTTATGTCTTGATTGAGCAATATATTAGCTTTTAACCGTCCCTTGGGTTCGATATTCATGACTTGAACACCAGTTTGAGTCGCTATTACTACCGCGAAGTCCTACACTTAGGGCTCACCATCATGTAAATGCTCAAATTAATTTAATTGAGTATTAGTGTTAATCATGATGATTAGCGGTTAATTCGGGCGTTACGTGGACAGCTGGGTGACTCAGATGTGGGAACCCAGGTTATAATTATGATATTTGTGCATGGTGTGATGCCTAGTATTGCGATGTTAAGTTTATTAATTATTTTTATGTATATAAACATCGCATATGTGAGCGTTGATATCGGGCAAGGTCACGAGTTGAGTATATATCTAGAAATGCGTGTCGAGAGCCGGGTACTAGGTATCGGGTATCTGGGGTACGGGATATGGGTTGTCGGGTAGCTGAGAGCTAGTGTGACCTCACATATGATTTTTATGAATTATTTGGTGGTCAAGCCTAAGGTGTGTGAGCCAAATCAAGGTTATTAATTTATTTCCTAAGGTTGTAGCTAGGAAAATCAGGGTTCATAGGATGATCCTCGAGATGCACAACAGGGTACATACAAGGACTGCAGTGTCATGATAAGGTGTTAAGACTTGAGTAACACAGGGTGATCAGTGACCATTAGATCGTCCTCAAGATACGTGCACACATCAGATTAGAACAAACATCTATAAATACACACTTGATCGATGGAGACATGCAAAATCCAACAATTTCCAAACATTTCTTAAGAATTCATAGAAGAAACCTGTGGGGGAGGGTGAAATTAGAGTTTGGAGAGGTGATTTAAGGATCAAATACCAAAATCCAAGGTAATCTATCCCTTCTAAATGTAAATTTTTGATAAAAACATGATTTTTGTGGGTTGAGGATAAAACGGATTTTATGATGAAATCATCATTGTTTTTGTTGAATTTGATGTTCTTGAGGATTAGTTTGATGAAATATGTTGGTTTTACTTGGATTTGTGAGGGTTGGTGACCAATTTGGTGATTTCGGATTTTAGACACATTCACACTTTGATCCTCTGTTTTGAGTGAAAATCTTGTTTAATTGGTGTTTTGGAGAGGACTTTGATGTGGTTGGAGTGTGTGAGTGGTTTCTATGATGATTGGTGAGGTGTTAGGAACCAGAAAAACCCATAATACGTTGCTAGAATTCTGGGCAGAGCACACCTAGCACGCTAGGTGATGAACACTAGCGCGCTAAGCACGCTGGGGAAGATGATGATCCTTCTTGCACGAAGATCAACTAGCGCGCTAATTACCCTGCCTAGCACGCTAGAAACTAGAACCCCTAAACTCCTAAAAATGAAATTGAGCCTAGTTGATAACAAACCCACTTAATTAATACAAAACACTATAAATGGACTTCAGGGACTGGGGAACCATAGCTCGGGCATTGGGGAGCTAGGTAGGGTGGATTGACGGGTTCGGGAAGTCGGAGTGCGTGTTTACAAGTGTGTAAAACCCTTGAGAATGTTACACTTTAATTCATGCGTGGTTTGTCCATGTAAACGAGTGTTTATTTATTTATTTATTTATCGCTTTGTTTACTTATTTTGGTTGCCATGTTTATGCACTGTGATCATGTGTTGGTCGGTATTTGATTTGTTCACATGGTCGGAGGTTAATCGAGATGGTCGTGGTACGGAATTGAGCAGGCTAGATTGTAGCGCGTGTATTGGGTGCAGCCGGTGAATAGCTACCCGAGTAGCGGGGTACACGTGTCTGGTGGGTTGTGATGTGTTTCCGGTCACCGTTAGTAGTTCGGGTGTGGTCTAGGCTTGATGTGCTCAACCGGGGCATCCGAATCTACAAAGCATGATCTAGTTTTGTTAGACTCCGTCACACCTCTATCTAGTTTTAATTGATATCGTCGCTAACCGGATTACTCGAATGATATTTTATTTCTACTGTGTGTGATCGATAGTTTTACTGTGAATGTTGTTTACTGCCAACCATGAGAATATGATTCCTGTTGCTAGGATCATATTCACATGTCTCGCAGGTTACTGTGGTTTTTATGATTATCATGTAGATTTCTCTTGGGAATTTACTCACTGGGCTCGTTGATGTATGTGTTGGGCAATTGAGCGCAGATCCTGGTACGAGCAAGTGCAAGGGAAAAGAGGTACTAGGCGACTATCTCTGAGGTCATTGTTGTTGACAGCTCGTGTTCGAACTATCTAGTATGTATATTTTGTTTTGATGGGTTTTGGGAACTTTAGAACTTTATCACATGTATATGGATTTCTGTTTACTTCGTCTCAGTTATATATATGGTGTTTATTTCCGGGTTTTCCACTACTTAGGTTTAATAAATTCTCATAATATACGCATTAAAGGCTTCCGCTATTATTATTAACTAACTTACTCGATGTTTAGGAGAATTAAATAATTCAATATAGTAGGATTAGTTAAACGGAGCGTCACTTTACAGAGTTGCGGACGTGGCAATGGTGATGACGTGTTCGGTGACGTGACAGGCACTACTGGGCTTGCGAGCGGAAGGCGTAGGTCACAGGACGACCTCAAGAATTGGGGTTGTCACACATCAGCTATTCATTCACATTTCCAAAATATAAACAAAGAACAGTAACTGAAAGCATACAATTGCTACTAAGAAAGAAAAGTAGAAAAGAAGGTATGCAATCAATTACCAAGCTACTACAAAGGACAATAATTCAAGAAGTCACGCAAATCTAGGTTTGGTCAGCCGACATCCCCAACACAATGTGTCACGCTAGAAACATCAGCTGTGTGGAGTGCCAACATCCCTAGAGAATCTAACCCCGTGTGTCCTGTTACTCATAATCAATGAACCTAGACTGGTGGGCTACCCTAGACATACTTGGCAATGAATTGAAGTTGTAGACTACACAAATATATTGACATGGAGGTGCACAAATAAGGGAGTAAAACAAATCATATGATACTATTTAAAAGACAATTCAGCAACACAGAGATCAACGACATTAAAAGAATCTAATCATCAGTCGAAATCAAGATAAAAAATGTCATACATCAAGCCATAACATGATTAAGCTAATCTAATAAACTTAAATAGTTAATCATAAACACAAGTCATGGCATTTGGAATATGAGAAAGCAACAAAATAGTCCAAGTGATTGTGTTTTAATACTGAAAACAAGAATGAAATGGAAATGAATGTCTGACAGGTTTACAAACCTCAAACTACACAATATCCTAGCAAAACATGATTGATATCGTTTCAAAACTCGCGTCTAATGCCCGACTAATGTATCTTAAGTCATTGAGTGTTTTTAGATCAATTTAGACTTATTTGAATTGTTAAATATCGATAAAAGTTTGTGCGAGAAAACTAAAGTTTTATTTTCAACACTCTTGTTAAGCCTATATTTAAGCATTAGCTAGGCTAGTGTTTTATATAATCTCGGACTCTAATTCTCAACTTTATTGTGACAAACTCTCACTTTTGTTGATTTTAGTCTTTGGCGCTAAGAACATGAATATGGAGCGAAACCGGGATTCAGGGAAGAGAGTGGAAGGTTCAGGAAAGAATGACCAAAGTTGGCCAAAATTCAGTGAAGTTTATTTTAACCCAACTTCAGTGCTTAGATCATAACTCTATCATTTTAAATCCAAACGACTTTATGTTTCTTCAGTTGGAAAGAAGCCTTAGAGCTGAACGTTTTCATGTTTACAAACCTTTGCTAAATTCAATCTCTAAGTGACCTAAAATCGCGTCGTAAATTGAAGCAGAAATCTAGCCGCCACTCACGCCACCAGTACAAATCTCACAGCGCAAGTTGCAGCATCGTTTCCTTTACCGAGACCATCTTCATTCCGCCACTTGCACCGCCAGAATAACACCCACGGTGCCACCTACAGCGCGGATCGCAGTTTTTAGATTTTTAGGAACTACGGGATCCTTTCTAATTAGGACATTTTTTTGAGTTCATATAAATAAGAACTTGGGATTTCATTGTCTTCTACCTTTTGTTTTACGAAAGAACTTAGGAAAAACTTGCATTTGCTTCAAATGATGCCAGGCTAAACTCCACAGATCTAGGCCAGAGGCGAATCGAATACGTCATTGGTTTCCTGGATTTATTATGAGATCCAATCTATATTCTTTTGTTCTTTTTTTATATTCTTTTTTTTGCACTGATTTGAATTTAGGGTTAGATTTGTTTGTTTATGAAAGGATCCTCACTTGCATTTTAGGTTGATTACCCTTAGTTATTGATTCGAAGCATCTGTACTTGTTCGATAGACTCATCTAAGTAATGATTGTACCAATTGGTTAGCCCCTTTTGGAATCGATCAAATGCCTTAAGAATCTAGGCTAAACCAAAAGCATTCGTACTTGTGCGATCCAATTGTCTAGGTGTAGTGCATTCACAAAGCCTTATGCATTCAACGCATTAAACCCAATTCACGTGAGTCCAAGGTTGTGTGTTTGGTTAGGGAAGTAGTAATTGTCGTACATTGACTACCGAGATTATGAAGTGCGAAGAACCGCGTACGTTACATGGTCTATAGCTACACTATAATATAATTGAATTACATATCTTTGTATGGATTGAGGACCAATGAATCCCATGTATAATTAGACGATGTTCGAGAAACCGAAAACCTAAGTTGCTTCCACTATTGATTTCTTTATTACAAAAGTGTTTTTACATTTCTTCAGTTCTTAATTGTTCACTCAAACATTTTTAAAAACCCTCAATTTCCTTTTTTATTAAACCCCAAAGTTAAAACACTTGGTCCTCGTGGATCGACTTCCGTACTTGCCACTGCTACAGTTCCTGTAGTAATTGGTAGACTTCTTTGGAATTTTCTTTGACGCGTTCGGCACGCGTCAAATTTTGGCGTCGTTGTCCGAAACCAAGTCCTTTTTTACTAAGGTTTTTCTTTTTTTTCCTTTTAGGCACAAAAGTCTTCGTCGAACAAAGTCCACCAGATCCTTAGTGCCCTACAATCCGGAGATCAAGAAGACTTACCGCAAGAACGCTAAAGAAGTGCGAGAGAGGAAGCAAGCTTCCACACTCCTTCCAAGAGGCGAGCAATCTCCAACAATGGAGCACACTGGCGATGATCCACTGCAAGACATTAGGGCACACGAAGTACAACGAGGACCACTGGTACAATAGGTGCCAGTGATACCTCAATTCCAACCACAAGTGCATAATGTGGTTGACCCGGTATTACTGAGGCCAGAGGTTCCTGTTTTGACGTTGTTACTATAGGGATGGAGAATGATGAGTTACAGATTCCTCTCGCTCATCAACCACACTGCATAGCCTACCACGCCAGGAGGGGAGAATTTTAATTGAAAACTAGCTTTGTTAATCTCCTATCGTTTTTCCACAGCTTGGACCAAGAAGATCCTGTCACCTTTATCAAAGACTTTCAGTCTAAGTGTGGGTCGATGATACCAACCCGAGCCAACGAAGATGAAGTCAAACTTTTGGCTTTTCTGTTTTGTTTTAAGGACAGAGCACAAAAGTGGTTGTTTTACCTCTTACCGGGATTGATCACTGACTGGAATGATTTCATTTATGCCTTCTTGAGGGAATTCTTCCCAGAATCCCAATCATCTCAGCTCACCAAAGAAATCTGCAGCATAAAGATGAAAAAAGGAGAAACTTTCAGCGAGTACCGAGGCCGATATAAATGCTAAATCGCACAATGTCCCCAACAAGGTCAAAGTAATCTTTCACTAGTCAGATTCTTCTATGTGGGTTCACACCTCTTGAGTAATGCATGATTGACAATACTTGTGGAGGCGCCTATAAGACACACACAACTCAAGAGATGTTTGAGTTTTACGAATCTATAGCTAGTTGATCTCGTCAATACATTAACAAAGAAAAATATACGTCTTAAAGCCTTATTAATGGAAATGGGTCAAGCCACACCGATAAAAAGCTTGACAAACTCACTGACCTCATGTAGCAATTCCTTACCACCGGAAAAGCTCAAGTAAAAGCTTGCAGACTCTATTCCGCCACTGATCACCCCACTGATTCTTGCCCCACCTTATTCGAAGATGCACAAGTCAACGTTATAGGATACAAATTCCATGGACCACCTAGGAATTAATACGACAACAACTTTAGTATTACCTATAATCATGCCACGAAATGCCCATATCTTAGGTATGGACAGTATAATCAAAATTTTATGCAATTTGTTCCGAAGGGACATCCCCCTCCTTTACGGCCTCAACCTACTTAGAGCTCAGGGTCTTTAATAGAAATGATAAGGACACTTATCACCAAAGTCGATACACTTTCTAAAGACTTCATGCAATATAAAGCAGATAACAATGCTACTGTGTGGAACTTGGAAATTCAAATGAGTCAAATGGTTTTATAGCTAGGGAGACTTGAAGATCAAGAGAAATTGTCGGCATAACCAATTCTAAATCCAAAAGCGTATGTGAATACCATATCATTGGCGACTAAAACTGAGACAACGGAGCCAAATGTTGATAGAAGGGTCCATCAAATGCCATTTGAGCAAGATGAGACTTCATTGATGAGACGAAAGTGCAAGATAATGATGAAGGCTCCTTTCCCACAAAGACTTTACCCAAAAATGTTTAAACATTTGGGAGAATCAGAGAAAGTAGCGGAGACCGCCCCCCCCACACACACTAGCCCGAAGCACAAAAGTTGAATACTCAAGAGAAATGTGAATAGGTTTCTAAACTTCTAGAGCCTAAGGAAGTGAGTAAAGATGAGTGCGTAGATAATGAAAAGGTAAGTTTGGGGGAAAACGTCGCTCCGATTCAGAATAAGATACTTCCTAATTGTCAAGACCTTGGCATGTTTGCTATCCCAAACAAGGTAGGTGATACTTTTGTTGAGAAAGCCATGTGATTTGGGTGCATCCATTAATGTTATGTCTCTCTCTTTATTTGAATCCTTGCATGAAAGTCTACTGAAAGACACCCAGGAGTTATACACCCGATAGGAGTCTTCAAGGATGTCTTAATAAAAGTTTAGTATTTAGTCTTTCTAGCAGACTTTTATGTGATAGATATGAGGAATGAACATTTCCATCACTTACCTCCCATTTTGTTAGGTCGACCTTTTCTTCATACTGCTCGAACCAAAATCGAAGTCTTTAAGAATACTTTGTCTATGAAGTTTGATGGTAAGCTTGCAAAATTTAATATTTTTGATACCATGAAATCTCTTATGGATATATCTTGTTTGTTTGCAGTGCATGTTTCTAACCCTTCATTACACGATGAGATTAGGTTGGACAAGCAGGATGGTTATCAAGAACCGAAAGTTGGTGAGATTCTTTTACCCCCAATATTGACATTAGGCACTTCTCCCTTCCCTTATAAAGTTGCGCAAATGAGAACCACTCGAGGCCTGATCGAGTGGGACAGCATCACCTAAGACGCGAGTTTCTGAAGTCGAGCCTATGACTATAACCAAAGGCGCTCTTAGGAGACATCTTAAGTTTCTACCTTTATCTTTTCATTTGCTAGTTTCTGTATTTTTATGGTGAACTTATCATTATCCCGTTTTGTGACGATTTACAGGTGTTAGGTATCTCTATGTAGCACCAGATTTTGGAGAGCAAGATATCACTCTTGTGGCTCACTATGGCATTCTTATTATCCACGGTTAGTCTAATCGAGATTTGGTAAGTTTTTACATTTAGTTTATTTGTTTTTTGCTATTGAGTCTGGTAGGAACGATGATGCTCAGAGTTGAGCACTTTTTTAAGTGTGTGAGAGCACTTTTATTTTGTCATGTTACTGTATTTTGAGAAACTTGAGTCCAGTAGTAACGCAACGAAGATCTTCTAAAATGATTTGCTCGAAAAACCACGAACAAACAAACTAAGGCCAGATAACACTAAATTCTCAAAGAAAAGAAATCAATTCTTTATTAATTAAACATCAAAAATTAACTCCATCATACTTGCCTAGCCTTTATATATAGGCTATAAAATTACATATTAGATTTCTACTAAAACTGAAATATGCAAATAAGATTAATGAAACTAAAGCCGATCCTTTGTACTCACTATTACCCACTAACAAAATAAAAATCTAATCCTAAACTGATCCATATAGACTACAATAATATCTATCAAATTAATAGATAGACAACTACCTACCAGTACTTAAGATAAACATAATTAATAAAAAACTCACGGCACACATTAATTACACCCCAATTGTTTTGATTTCTTCAGGTACCAAATCGACATGCCGAGAATGTTAAAGCCTCTAACATCTGCATCACATTGATCTTATACTCTCCTCATTGACAAAAGTTTGCCCTCAATTTTTCGTACCTTCAATGACTTTTGATTTGGAATAATCCTCTCCTCAAAATTAGTCTTGACTAATTCGATAATAGGAAATAAGTTAAAGCCATCGGTCTCACTTTCAAGACCCTCTGAATCAATATGACCGAGAAAGTCTTGAGGAAAATCATTGAGGTTGATGTCGTTCGTGACCTCGATCAACGAACGAAAATGTTTTGCAAATTTGGCTTCTGTCTATGTAACAACTTCAACGGAACTTTGATTGACGGTCGCATTGTCAATCACCACTTACACTTGGGAATTTGTAAACATTGGAATTAATTTTCATGACAATACGACCTTCATCTCCAAAGACCACCACCATGTCTTCGATGAAGCCTTGATCATCATCATTAAAGTTGCATAATTTTCCTCGTCTACAAATTCACCTTCCCCATCTGCAGAGAAATCTCCTTGTGTTTCTTCAAAAACAATAGGGTCTCTTTGACAGTTTGGGACATGGATCAATGATTCCTTAACAACTCTGTCTTCCCTGCAGATAAATCATTAAGTTGCACGTGTTTGTTCTTGCAACAAAAAAATTTGAGTGAGAAAATGCTCGGTTCAGACTTGGTTGCCTCGTTGATAAATATCTTTGACTCATTGTTGGTTCTGGTTCTTCTTCAGCGCTATGATTATCTCAAAATCACGATTGATGAAGGCTCTGATATCAACTAACGTAACGATGATCTTCCAAATTGAATTGCTCAAAAAATCACGAACAAACAACCTAGGGTCAGAGAATTAACACCAAATTCTCAAAGAAAAGAAATCCATTCTTTATTAATTAAACATCAAAAACCAATTCCATCGTACTTGCCTAGCCTTTATATATAGGCTATCAAATTACATAGTAGATTCCTACTAAAACCGAAATATGAAAACAAGATTAATGAAACTAAAGTTGATCCTTTGTACTCACTATTTGAGTCCAAATAAAATACCCACTAACAAAATAAAAATCTAATCCTAAACTGATCCATATAGACTCTAATAATATATATAAATTAATATATAGACAAATATCTACTAATACTTAAGATAAACATAATTAATAACAAACTCATGACACACATTAATTACACCCCAATTATTTTTTATTTCTTCGTATACCACATCGACATGTTGAGATCGTTAAAGCCTCTAGCATTTGCATGACATTGATCTGCATCAAGTAGGTTAGCTGTCTTATTTTGACATGTTATATTTCGTTACTTATCATCTCCGCATTATTATTATTATTATTATTACTATATATATATCATGTTCTATTTCACCCATTTCTCTTCTCTTTGTGGCTTGCCCTTCACATTCTTGTTTCAAGTCTTGGGGACAAGTTTTGGAACAAGTTTGGGGGTGTTTTCAAGTATTCAGGTATTGTGGATTAGTCTTTGTTGGATTGTATGGGATTTGCTCAAGATTTCAGGTATAACAGTTTTTTTTTCTACTCTACCATTTCACATCATTCATCATCTTGTTATGACATGCCATTCAGTATAGCGTCTAGCATAGTAATATTAGTTATAGGTGTAGTTTATGGTAATTTATGCAACTACATGTGTCTATTGATGCTTAGTTTACATTTAGAACCATTGAGTTGAGTTTAGAGTGACCTGAAACTTTGTTGAGTGCTTATGGATGAGTTCTTTTAAGGCACTTTTGAGACTTGAACATTTTTGAACATTAGGAGAAACACTCAATTTAGAGCGTTGCCTAACATTGTTGAAATTACATATTAGGGAGCTAGTATGAAGTTTAGGCTTTGTGCTAGATACCAAAGAGGGCAAGCGATCCTACTGTGCAAGTGGGAAAAATTCAGATTTCTAGGTACTAGAACGAGGGTGTAGCACTGTCACGGCCCATTTTTCTAATCTTGATTAACTTGCTTAATCAGGATCACCGACCCGTGATATAGGGCCCGTATGAGATGCGCACATCGACCGAGACACGTGGCTGAGGTAAATTTTATATTTGTACTGGTGTATGCCTAGTGTTGTGTATGTATGTAGACTAGCTAAGTCAGTACTTGCAGCTATCGACATCGAAACGCGAGCGGGGACAACGCGCCTCGAGTTGTGTACGCGCCATGTATAGGGTAGCAAGACTGTGGTAAGTCTAAACTTAGTTAAATACAATTTAGAATAAATTAATACACAACTTTGGTAATTAAATTAATGCACATTAGATCTTATCCTATGGTTTTATTTTAGTAAATCACATATAGATGTCATATAGTTTGTATTGAATTAAACTAACCTTAGGACAGACCTCAGGATCCGTGCTGCACACACTCCCATGTTGAGAGTCACTCATGTTGTGTCACATGGGAAGTTGAACTGCTTAGTTAGGAATCATCAGATTTGCCTCGAGATGTGTAGCACACACTAGATCCCACCAAACCATATATATACTAATTTGATTAGTAGATCTTTCATTTCTTAACCAACAAATTTACATACACACAGAGAAATCCAAAATTTGAGTGTGTTATGGGGGGATTTAAGAGGATTTTTGAGCTGGGAGTAAAGACCAACTAGATCTAACTAAGGTAGCCATTACCACCTTTCTATTTTCATTAAAATGGGTTGAAAATGGGGGTTTTGTGTCAAAATGGGATTTTAACTGTGATCTTCATTTATGAAGTGTTCTTCTGTCATATTATATTTGTTTCAATTGTTATCTTTGGTTTTGATTTGGATTTTTAAAGAAATTTGGGTGTTTGGGTAAAGATTATGTAAATAGTCCATGCATGAATCGATCCGGTTTATTCGAGGTTCTCTTGTATTTCTAGGTAGTTTTTTAGTCTAATCTGATATATTATGATCATGCATATTATTTTGACTGAGTTGGTGGCACCCAGAACGCCGAGAAAACCATAATTTTCCTCTGGAAATTCTGGGTTTCGTGCTAGGCACAATGCCTAACGTGCTGCCTGTTCTAGAGAAGATGAAGCACTGTTCACCCCAAGAATAGTAGCACGTTGGGTGCTACACTGTTTACCCAAGAACAGTAACGCGTTGGGCACATGGCCAGTGCGTTGGGCACTGTTCACAACCCAGTTTTAAATTAAAATATTAAAAGACTAAATTAACCAATCAAGTATACGACCTATACAACCGCCACACATCGACCATAAGTATTATCTAAACACACCAGGACTTAGGAGAGCGTAGGGACACGAGTTTCTAGTGTCAAGAGGCCGGATAGCTAGAACTACTGCTTTGACTTGTAAGTGAAACTTTGGAAACTCTGTACTTTATTTCATTCCAATCATTTATCATTTTTCAATCTATTTGCAGACTTGCTGATTTAATTCCCGCATCATGCTTCCCTTGTTTCTGTCCATTATGAATGTTGATATAGCATGATGCCTTGCGTTGTTATCATTGACTCTATTTGACTCTATTTCCTGAATGCTTGATGATTGGCTATGAAAAGGATTTATGATTTCTTAGAAAATGCATGCTATAGGGTTATCTGTTATGTTTGGACTTGTATTCTATTCCCTTAGGGCTTTGTAGCCTGACTTGTGTTGAAATCATAGCATTGTAGGATATTAATTCTTGAAATCTAAAGTAGGGGATTATCTAGTGTCCATTGCACACGAGATGCGTGGATTCACGGGGGCTTTGGTCTCTCGGGGTCTCCGACACTCGCCACTACACTTAGGTGGCACACGTGGTATGGGTCACTGGGTTGTCGGCAAGTATAAATGATTTATACGCGAAAAGCACAGCTCCACCACTTGAAGTTATTAGAAAAAAGAATTTATTATTATATGTTGAGCACAGCTCTATACAGTAGTGGTAAAGGCTAAGTGATAGTTCTCACCACCGATCGGACGTAAATCATCTCAACTTAGCCCGTGTCAGTCTAGGTATTTATATTAACTGTGGTATTTACTTGCATTATTTATTCAGCGTTCTTCTGCTACTTTATGCTTTTAAATACCTTTTTGTTTAAATTGGAAATGTAGTATTAGAACTCCCCAATTATCACTTAAACATCACTATACTCACCGTCTAGTTTGTGATGGTGGGTGTAGGTCCGCTGAGCAGCACCAGGTCGGGCAAGGAGAAGATCGGCGACTACTTCTGAGCTATGAGCGCGTAGCTGCACGTACATGTAGGGTATTTTTGTATTATGTTTTACTTATGTCTTTTACTTGGGATGTTATTGGGATGAGTGTTAGATTACCCGACTTTTAACTTTCATTTTGTTTATATGTTCGTCATTTACTTGCACATATATATAATGATCATTATTTCCTGGTTTCCACACTTAGGATTATAAAATTTTCCTTTCGCTAACATATTAACGACTTCCGCTATAAATTGTTAAGCCTTCCGCTAACTAAATTAACTATTTAAAAATAGAGAATAGAAGTAGTAAAGGCTGACTAATACGTAGTTGGGTCGAACACGTCGTGATTAGGGCTTAATTACGGGATTAGGCTAGGCTGTGCCCTAGATTAGGAGAGATCGTGACAAGCACGCTCAAGGCGAAACCACATGATTGAAACACAATTAGGGGAATGATTTAGGCCATTTTTGAATTTGAACTATTAACCAAAGGCTTGCCTAACACTTGATCACTAGTTAGCCTGTTTGAACCAATTTAAATCGAATTTTCTTCATCAGTACCTATCCTCAAACCTCTAGCCATTAGCCTTCTATCCTTGTACCTAGTTGGGAAGTTTAGGTCAAGCGTAGCAAAAGTGTGAAAAAGCTTGTGTGACGGCCCCAATTTCACAATCTCAAACAGGGCCTCGCCCGGCTTAGACTTACGTGGACCCCCGAGTCAATCTCACCGAGTCACGCAAGCCTAGTCAACCTTCCTTTACCATTTACCATTTATCAAGCAATTATAAGTTGAGTTATCATAGTTATAGCAGAAGCAATTAAACCTCAAATTAATCAGTTAACTTCAAAGACACACGAGTTAAGACAACTTAAAGTGTGGAAACCCTGCATATGTATACATCCAAAAGTATAACAAGTCAGAGGAGATTTGAATACTGTATACATGCCTCAAAATCTCTCAAACAAATCCCAGTGTTTCAAAAACAAATACATAAATAGTACAAATAACCTATACTGTAGGCAAGAGGGTGTCACCTAGCTGTCCTCAACATCAATCGCTTATTGCCTGTCCTTTCCCCCTGTCAATCCTGCAATATGACGGAGCTGCACCCACCATCATAAAAAAGATGATGAGTACAGAAAATAACAGTAACAACCAAGTGGAGTCTCAATATAATTTCAAATGTCAAATAAATGGTTAAACTAATATCATGCAGGAATATCACAAAGATAATAAAAGACCGCATGATAAATAAAGTACTGAGATATCAACAAGAAATGAGTGTCAAGAGCACAAAGCAAAAAAATATCTAAGTGTTCCAAGTTCATCAGATTGTCACACAGAGTTCACAACCTGACTTCCCCGACAGATTCTGGACCTGAACAAACCACCAACAGTTTATGATGAATCTCAGTATCGTAGCCCACACACAAATCAAATCACGGTCAAACTACTAATCCCTAAACATGCAGGTTTAAGCACGCCTAAAATCCGTGTAGTTACGGTGGTGAAAGAGATCACTAAGTAGTCTCATCACACTCGTAACCACTTAGACCCAAAAGACCACTCATTAAGGAATTCAAGGAAAAACAAAGCCAATAATCCACTAAGGATACACATCCCAAACGGAATTCAAGAAAACACATTTCACAAAAAAATTATGCTTGATAAAGATAACAGCCCAATTTAAATGCACAAATGAAATAATATAAATACTCCAACTGGTTTTACTCACTATACTACAAGAAACTCGGTGCTCGTTGCCTCACACATCGCCAAATCGACCCCGTACGCTCACCACCAGTCCACTAAGCACCTGGTATTAGTTCAGATCCAATTTGGTCGTGTTAGAATCTTATTTTGTATTTAATTGTAATTTTCGTTAATCCTCCCCATTTTCCAAATATTACCCATTTCTACTATTTTTGGGTCAATTCCCCGGGTATTGGTTCGTATTCGAACCCAATTGGATACCCAAAAGAAGCCCTAAAGTTTCAAAAAAATTTCAAATTTTGGGCATTATGAACAGTGGTGTCGTGGGCCAAAAACCCAGCGGGGCCATCTAAAGCGTCGAATTCCCAATCCTCTCCAGTTTGGACGCTGTGACTAACGTCGTGGGCGTTTAACCCCCACGGCGTCTCTCACGGTGTCACTTCTAGAATGTGAATACCGGGGACTTTCGCAACCACGCCCTACGACGTCGTGTTCCGAGTCTATCCCAACCTCTTAAGGACTTCAATACCCATCCAAATCTATCCTCAAACCATAGAAACGACCAACCCTCGAAACCTCAACTCGGACGAAAATACCCGAAACACACACCAAAACGACGACAATTGAATGGGGAGTCGAGATCTCACCTTCGTTTGCGACGTGGCGTGAATCCCTTGACTCTATCCGCATTGAAACTATGAAACCCCCCTCCCCCAGCTCGTGTTCTTGCATGTAGAGAGAAAGAGATAAGAGAGAAATGAAAGGAGTGAGAGTTGACTCACCTATTTATAAGTGGGACGGATCACTTCTGTATCTCGAGGCACATCCCAAAGCTCACAATCACACCAACCAATCACCTCTTATGACACACATTGAGACTTTCTCCCCTTGTTCTCCTCCCATTTGCACTAACAATTGGCCCTTTCTCAAACGTTTCTGTGCCCGGCATGCACCACGACTCGCACCGTCGCGCGCGAATAGAACTTCTAACGACCCGAACATATTTCTGAATTAATTTATTATTGTATTTTATTTTTCGGTCATCTACTAAATCGTTTCCCAGGCCCATGTACTCGTATATCAGCTGCCAGATACCCGTTCTTCACATTTTCAAAGGCAAACCCTATTTGTAACTCGACATGATTGTCTTGTCACACAAACACAAGTATAAATAGGTAATGCACGTCATCACCCAGACATATCATATTTTTTGGGTCGTTACAGTTTGTTTTGGAATGAAATGTATAAAACCTCAAGTTTGGGGGATTTGCGCAAGATTTTAGGTATAACAGTTTTTTTCTACTCTACCATTTCGCATAAATCATTATCTTGTTATGACGTGTCATTTAGTATAGCATCTAGCATAGTAGTATTAGTTATAGGTGTAGTTTATGGTGATTTATGCGACTACATATGTATCTATGCATGCGTAGTTCACATTTAGAACCATTGAGTTGAGTTAGAGTGACCCGAAACTTTATTGAGTGCATATGGATGAGTTCTTTTAAGGCACTTTTGAGACTTGAACCTTTTTGAACATTAAGAGAAACACTCAATCTGGAGCGTTACTCGACATTGTTGAAGTTACATATTAGGGAGCTAGTATGAAGTTTAGGCTTTGTGCTAGATACCAAATAGGGCATGCAGTCATACTACTGTGCAAGTGGAAAAAAGTCAAATTTCTAGGGTACTAGAATGAGGGTGTAGCACGCTCAAGGTGAAACCACATGATTGAAACACCATTAGGGGAATAATTTAAGTCATTTTTGGATTTGAACTATTAACCAAAAGCCTTCCTAACACTTGATCACTAGTTAGCCCGTTTGAGCCAATTTAAACTGAATTTTCTTCATCAGTACCTATCCTCAAACCTCTAGCCATTACCCTTATATCCTCATACCTAGTTGGGAAGTTTAGGTTAAGCGTAGCAAAAGTGTGAAAGAGCTTGTTTTGGAGTGAAATGTATAATACCTCAAGTTTGGGGGTTAATTTTGGAGTGAAATGAATTCCCATCAACTTCAAACAAAAAAAATGAATTGAGCTCTGAACCCAAATAAAAAATGGAATTAATAAAAAATAGAGCCAAAATGAAAAGTTGGTGGTTGAAAAGGGGGAGGAACATGTAATTGAGTGTAATTGTTTATATTTGAACTCCTTTTTGTATGCTCTTGGAATTTATAGTAAGGTTGGCTTGAATTTTCTCAACATTCGCATTTCCCTTACATTTTTCCTTGGTATACCACCCCGGTCTCATTATAACCTACATGAAAGTCCTATTGACTCTTATTGGTGCTAAATCTACATTAGTGGATAGTGTGGTTGCATTTCTCGCTTATGATACTCTTTTAAGTGCTGATGCACTATTTTTACAAAAATTATAAACTTGTGTGCTTGAGTGTAAAGGCCATAAAAAATCTTAAGTAGTTGATCGCCTTTGTCTTAACTAAGTCTAGTTCATGAAAATATGGTTTTTATCAATGTTTGGACTTCGTTTGTAGATAAATCTAAACTTCAAACTTCTTTGAGGAAATGGTCGATTTAGTGGCATTTAGACCAAAACGGGAATTCCACTTGACTTTATGACGAGCATAGAGTTATTAAGGTTAGTCATTGTAGTATTAGGAGTCTAGGTATTAGTATTATGTTGTGTCTTCATTTACTCCTTTACTCGAGACACACAAAACTCTAAGTTTGTGGTTGTTTGTTAAGTCTATATTCACGCATTAGTTAGACTAGTATTTTATATAATTTCGGACTCTAATTCTCAAGTCTATAGTGACAAACTCTCACTTTTGTTAATTTCAAGCTTTTGGCGCTAAGAACGCAAATATGGAGTGAAATCGAGATTCAGGGAAGAGAGTAGAAGGTTTGGGAAAGAATGATCAAAGTTGGTCAAGATTCGGTGAAGTCTATTTTGACCCAGCTTCAGTGTTTAGATCATAACTCCATCATTTCAAATCCAAACAACTTTCCGTTTCTTCCATTGGAAAGAAGACTCAGAGTTGAGCGTTTTTATATCTCACAAGCTTTGCCAAATTCAGTCTATATGGCCCAAAATCACGTCACAAGTTCAAGTAGAAATTCGTGTCGCCACTCGCGCTGCCATTGCAAATCTCACAGTGCGAGCTGCGGTGTCGTTTCCTTAACTGAGACCATCTTCATTTTGCGCCGCCACTCGCATCGCCAGAATAACACCTACGGCGTGAATCGCAGATTTCAGACTTTTATGAACTACAGGATTCTTCCTAATTGGGATGTATTTTTGAGTTCATATAAATAGGAACTCAGGATTTCATTGTCTTCTACCTTTTTTTTACGAAAGAACTTGGGAAAAACTTGTATTTGCTTCAAAGGATGTTCAGCTAAACTCCACGGATCTAGGTCGGAAGCGGATCGAACACGTCATTGGTTTCATAGATTTATTGTGAGATCTAATCTATTTTCTTTTGTTCTTCTTTTATATTTTATTTCCTTTGGCACTTATTTGAATCTAGGGTTAGATTTACTTGTTTGTCAAAAGATCCTCACTTGCATATTAAATTGATTACCCTTGCTTATTAAGTCAAAGCATTCGTACTTGTGCGATGAACTCATCTAAGTACCGATTGGTTAACCCTTTTGGGACCGGTCAAGTGTCTTAGGAATCTAGGCTAAATTGGAAGCATCCGTACTTATGCGATCCGATTATCTAGGTGTAGTGTCTTCACTGAAACGACCCTTTCCCCAACCTAGGGTCGGGTCGTCCGACCCAGACCTCCATTTAAGCCCAATACCTGAACCAGGCCCAAATAACGGTCTGGCACGCCTAAACAACCTGCGGAATGACATATAGACAATATGAAAGTAGTATGCAGAATTCAAGTTTTATTAAATACCATATTTCACCATAATCCAAAATAATGAATAAATCAAATTCACATAATCAAATCAAAAGAATATGAAGTCTCCAAAACCTTCAAATGCTCATAAATGTACCAAACTAACTAAAGGAAAGGTTTATCTACTCAAAGGTCCTACCTAAGTTATAACCCTTATTAATAATTTTTAAATTAAAATAGTAAATAATATTCAAGCAAGGCTCACACAACAAAGAGTCTTCAGACGAGGACTTTCCCCTTGCCACAGTCTACCGCACTCGTTGATGGACTTGTATTGTAAGTGAGGTAAGCTAAAAGAACCAACGGAGCCCAATAAGAGAAGAGCCACGCTCAAATATCAAATATGCAAGTAATACATATAAAGAAAAATAAAGCTAGCATGCATTTGAAATCATGACAAGTATTGAAAATTTGTAGTAGGGTAGCAATTCCATAAAGAGTAAGCATTTCATGTTTCATAAAGTATTTCAAACACTAATAAATAATTCAAGAGTTGTAAAGCATAAATAATCAAGTTTAGCAATGCAAAGGGGTTATAAGAGAGATACATACGAAGTAATAAATATAAATGCAAGTCCATGGTTTCATTTGTCATTGTCTCCCCTTGTTGACCAATCATCAAAAATATAATAAATATGCGTGGGTGACTTGATTCCACCGTGTGTCCACAGCTCCTCAAGAGGCCCGGGAAACTTGGTTTCATCGTGCATCCACAACTCCCCAAATGGCCCTTGCAATGGGTGACTTGGTTCCACCATTAACTATGGCTCCCCAAGAGGCCCTTAAGCATGTAAGGTGACTTGGTTCCACCATATGCCTATGGCTCCCCAAGAGGCCTTACATGAAGTCAAATAAGGTAGGGAACAACCCCATCCCAAGTCCTTTAGTTAAAATCATGATTCTAAATATATTAGTAGCAAGCCATATTTGATAGATAAGCAGAGCTCCCTACTTACCTGTACTCGGCGCGCCTACAATCACTCTCTACACGCCTGGGGTCCTACGTGAACTGTCGCGCGTCACCAGACAATATCATAACACAAGAATAATTAATTATTTGTTTTAAAGTTCCATAATTCCCATTTATTCTCCTTTGGGACCCACTAGTGTGGGTCTCGCGTGTATGGTGTAGTGTCGAGTGGGATGGGACCTGTTGTTGAGTCCCTCTCATGTGTGCACTTTCGCGAGATCACGGATAGGTTTGATCATCTCAACTTTCTTTCCTTTCTTTTTTTTTTAATTTCTGGTCAAACTGATCAACGAGACCAGTTGACCAAGAGGGAAACACAAGCTTCCCCTCCTTTATGGTCATGGAGCGGAGAGCCTCCTCCTCTGGCGCGATCTCGGCGGCCGGCCAGAGGGCCACCGCCCTTCAGTCAGCCGCCGTGGAGGCAGCAGTGGGGAGGATGGATGGTAAAAACCACCCCTCTTCCTCCTCCTCCTCGCGGTTAGGGAGGGCGCAGAGGCGGAGGACCTCCTAGTGGGGTCCTCCCTTTCACGTCGACAGTCGGTGGGACCACTTTATGGGCCTCACCGACCCATAGGGAAGCAGCGACAGTGATGATCTTACCGCCTCTCCTCCCCTCGCGACTCGTTTTGATGCCACCATCGACCCTTTGGTCTCCAAATCTTCAATAAATAATAAAGAAATTAAGGAGGAAAGTGAGGTTGTACCTTTCTTGAGCTTGAACAAAATCCTTAAATCTAAAACGCCCTTATAGGCCTTAGGCCCAATCAACCTTGTTATTTTGATTATTTCCCTTTACTTTAGTCAATTATTCCTTAAATAAAATAAATCAGAATATACTACACGCATAATATGCACACCAAACACAAATAATATGGTTAATTACTGTTTTGCCCCTGATGCGAGCATTTTAAATTCTGGGTCGTCACATTCACAAAGCCCTATGCAATCAACATATTAAATCCAATTTGCGTGAGTCCAGGGTTATGTGTTTGGTTGGGGAAGTAGTCATTGTCATACCTTGACTACCAAGAATAGAAAGTGCGATGAACTGTGTACGTTATTGGGTCTATAGCTATACTAGAATATAATTGAATTACATATCTTTGTATAGATTGAGGTCCAATGAATCCCATGTACCATTAGACGATGTTCAAGAAACCTAAACCCTAAGCACATACATAGGTGAAAATAATCGCCCCCCTATTTTATTGGCCAAATTGATTAAATCATCGTAACCTTTTACAACTTTTGTTATTATATCCTAATCTTTTTGAATTTATTATTATATCCTAACCTTTTCTATATTGATAAATTTGTATCCTAAGTCACTTTTTAACTCTAAATTTGATGAGGTGGCACCTAAGCAATGAGCTTAAATAATAAATTTAATAATTACATGTGATGATGTAAAGTTATTATTTATGTGTCACCTCATCAAATTTGGAGTTAAAAATCGAGTTAAGATACAAATTTATCAATCTAGAAAGGTTAAGATACAATAACAAATTCAAAAAGGGTGTGATATAATAATAAAAAATAGACATTGGGATATTTTATTTAGGTCTATGTAGTAAAAGCATATCTAATGAGATGGGGATTGGATGTCAATGCATGTCACCTAGGACTAAATAGACATTGGGGTGACCTCTCCAATGAGAATATGCATTTTGAATGTTGAGCTGACATAGACATTGTCCATTTTGAATGTCTATTTCTAGATGGTGCAATTCATAGCCACATCAACAATTCTCTTTAAAATATACAAAAATATAATAAAATTTTAAAATAGAAAGAGCAATTGACATTTACCATTAGAGAGCACTTTTGACCGTCAATGTCTATTCAAGATGAACATCCTCTCCATGTTGCAAACGCGGCGTCAATCCACTCTTAATCCACATTTACCATTGGATTCATGCATGAAAGCGATAGACACAACAAGTCCTTCCTTTCTAAATTGACTACTTGTCTCCATCTTGGAGATATTCTAGAATTGAATTCCATTGAAACAACACCGCTATTAGATCTCACTTTGAACCCATCTATAATTAAACATTTCACCAATCTCTATCTATACGTCTTAAACATGCATGAAGAGCCACATAAACGAACCAATAACTTTTTCTAAGATAACCAGCAAATCATGCTAATCTTGGAAATCATATATAAAATTTTCCATGAAGGCAGCTGCTGGTTTCTCTGTTTGAAATGGAAAAAGTTGGTTAAAGAGGAGAAGAATATTTGATGAAGTGCACGCGCAATGTTATTGTAATATTGAAGAGGATAAGTAGGTAGGTTAGCTAGCAAGTTGAGAGCATATATACATAGTGGCGTGTGGAAAATGCACGTATTATAAAGCATGAAAGACAAGACAAGCAGCCTCATTAACATAAAAAGTTCAAAACCACCAACTATTTACTACTAAATTCAACTTTAAAGTTAGTTCAAACCTTTATCATTATATATCAATCCATCTTTATCTACTTTAATGCGTTGAAAGTAAATGAGTCGCCGACTATATATTTGTGCATAATAACGTGGGATGATGGCCTCCATTTCAGGTTATAGCTGACTTTAGCAAGTTGGTTGAGATCGCGAGCTTCTTATATTAATAATAATGAGTTTGAATTTATTTAACCAATAAAGTCAGGTTAAGTAAGCCAGACTCGATGCTTTTTAATCAGAGGTTTTGAGTTCGAGACTTGAGTATAAGCTAGTTTGGGAGACCTTATCCCTTTATAAACCCTGAAAAAGGTCCAAACATAACACAATATAATCACATGATTGATTTATATGTTAATATCTAGATTCTAGTGTTTCATTCTTGTAAGGGCAAAAGGGAAAGGTTGCAAAGCCAAACTCTCTTAGGTTTTAGCAACTAAAGCACTGAAGAAGAGGAAAAGCATGGTTAAAGTGAACAATAATCCATGACTGCATTGATATACAACTTCTAACGAAAATATGCACTGCACAAAGGGAAGGAGATGCAGATATACATAATAAAATATGTTAGGATTTTGGAGATAGGTGGATGACATAATCCATGACTGCATTGATGCAAGCTGAACAATAATAAAAAGGGTGCGGCTATTCGGACCCCATTTTTTACTTTTTTATCCCATCCTTGTAAAATGGCTCAACTACCCCTCCTTATAAAGGGTTTATACTCACGCATACCCCAATCACCTCACTCACACAAACCCCAGTCACCACTTTCTCCAACCGCACTCTCACCACCAATCCAAATCCGATGAAATCCGAGCGAAACTCCATCGACTCAATGTCGTAGGTGCATTCTTCATCTTGTTTAGTGTCGATGTTGTAATTTTTTGAGGTTTTTTTTCCTTTTTAAGTTAGTATTGTTAGCGATTTTGTTGTTGCGTTTAGGGCTTCGATTTGGGGCTTAAATCTTAGATTTTGGTACAAAGTTTTGATAGAATCAAAAATATCGAGCGATTCTGAGCAAAACTCACTATTTTTTGTCATTTTCATGTATTTTTTTAAGGGTTTTCAAAAAAAAATTGTTCGTTCTTGTTGCCCGCGATGTTCAGACGCATAGGGCTGACAACTCTTAAGAGGTGTCGGACGCAAAGGGCCAACATCTCTTGAGAGGTGTCGGCCAAACAGGGTCGATACCTCTAAAGAGGTCTCAGTTGGATCCCTCCGTCACCCATTGAAACTGAGTTTTCTTCACACTGTCGGTCAAATCCGACCGTTACCCCTTTAGAGGTTATGGTCAGAGTCGACCGACACCTCTTCATAAGTGTCAGTCCTGTGTGACCGAATTCTGCGGGCAACACTTTTTTGTTTCTAAAACATATCGCGACCACATCCGACCTTGTTTAACGAAAATACCCTCCTACAACATTTGGTGATATAGTACAAAGTGCTCTACGATTACTAAAACCGAAAAATATAGATGATTGAGGGAGGGTGTTAGATTGAGGGTGATGGGGTATATCCGTATGGGTGAGCAAGGGTATTATTGGAATTTTGAAAAAAAAAATTGGGTTAAATTAAGTAAAAGGTGGGGTAAACAAAGTAAAAATTCAAAAATGGGTAAAAGAAGCAAAATGTGGGGTCCGAATAGCCTGACCCTAATAAAATTGAGAGGGAAGGCTGAGTACAGTGAGAAAAGTTGCTAAGATGCACATTGGAAATACGGATCAAGATGCAACAAAGCAGCCGATTAACACCATTTTTGTTCACGCAAAAAGCGTGGCACTTCCAATTTGTTTATTAACATGAATCGTATGTTATGACTTCACCTGATCATAATCATGTTAATCCTTTTTTTTCAAACAACATCTATCATTTACAACTGATATTCTCAAGCATTCCATCAGACTGCAAACATAAGACAGATAACAGCATGTCGCTGCAGCAAATGCTGAAATTCTGAGCTATCAATATTTCTATTCATAAATAATCGATACTTCATCCACATTTCCAGTAATATGAAGAACTGCGACTTAATAGTTCAATCTCTCAGAGGGCAAAGATTCAAAACGCAAGACGAACGTCCCTACTCAAGAGGGCTAACTAACTTTGACTATATTCCCTCACTGTTTAAAAAAACATACCGATTATACATACGTACTTGTTTGATCTTCAACAAGCTTAGCACTTCTGTGAACGTGTACGCGGGAGAAAACTAAGCCTTGGGGATGACCGCAATTGAGGTGTATTCTTCAGGATTGACCTTTTCACCTGTTGGGAAGGGTTGCATTTCTTTATTTTTGTACCACCTTCACCCGCAGCTGAATCCCGGTCAGGACCTGCCAATGACCACATTTTTAGATATGCAAGGAAAGAGCGAGCTTGACTAAATGCTTACCATGATAAAATGCCGCAACAGCCTTGTACAGATAAAAATGCCCAAGTCCATAAAAATTACCTTTGTGTGGGATGTATAAATATGTTACAGTCACAACACTTTTCCAAAATTAGCATCGTTATACACCATTCAATACCATCATGTTAATATGGTTTCATTAGCATGAAGGAGTTGGTGTCTCAAACATCAGGATATACGTTGTTATGTAGATAGTAGATATGCAATAAAAATACTTAAAACAACGGACCATACAGTCATAGGAGTAGGCCGGCCATATGTAAAGCCCGTGCCAGTAATGCTTCCATGATATAGTTTGTAGAAAATTACCTTCAGTTCTCATGGTGGCGGTTGCATCATCTGACATTCTTAATTTCTTATTTTCTTCAGCCACACTGAAGTTTTCCTTAGAGCTCATAGAAGAAGAAACTGATTTTTTCCTTTTTGTTTCATTGGTTGGAGGGGTATCAAGAAATTCATCGATAGAATCTGACAACACATTTTGAGCTGGCGCACCCTCCAAACCCTGTTTGGTTTCCACAGACAAGCTTTGCACTTCGTTCTTAATCATTGATCGGGTAAACCTTGTTCCACGGACAGTAGTAGCACTTGACTTCATTTCTTCAAGTGAGGATCGTGCTGTGGATTTTCCATTTGAAGCTTCTAGTCCTTTTTGAAGTGATGATCGAGTTACCCTGGAGGATCGTAGGGGACCATTCGCCTTTCCATCAGATATAGGACATGTCAAACTTGTTTCGACATTGGCAGGATCTGATCCAATACAATATGAACTTTCTGCTTTCTGAACTTTGTTTTTCGACGCACTAGAAACATTTTTCAGTGAAGATTTGTGTGGATCATCTGCTATTTTCACATCTTTGATGTGTTTTGAAACATGTTCATCCAGAGATTCTCGACGAGTTTCTAATCTTGGGAAAAGCTCATGCCTTGCGGAGACTTCTTCTTTGAAAGACGCACCAGATCTGAAGAGTTTATCAACCACATCTATAGAAATGACACTAGCATGCTCCTCATGAATGCCAAGAGATTTATCGGCATAGTCTTTCCCTCTCAAATGGGGAATAGAAAATTCAGCTTCTTGGCTTAATTTGGACATAAGTGATGCTAGGGCTGCACGAGCACCTAGAGGACTCAAGTGTTGTCTATTATCAGGTTCTGGCTCGACAGGAGGCGGACTGATGTCCTTTGTTTTTTGCTTTGTTTTATTTGCACTCCTAGTTGTCCTCTTGGAGTTATTTTGGACTTGCACAGGCCGCTCACCAGAAAAACTCACTTTTCTTGCTTGTCCTGTAAACTCGGCTTCATCTGTCAAGGGTCCAAGTCATTGACAATATAAGAATCTGATCAGTCTATGAATATGGATGGTTTAATCACCATTCATTCAAAACAATATAATAATGTACCTTTTTTAAGGACTAGAAGAATTTCTTCTGAGCTATCACTCCTGGATGCATCGGCTAATTTGTGAATCTCTTCTACTTGCTTCTCCACCATGCTTGAAAAATCAGACTCGCAAAATGTATCTTCAAGAAAAGAAGGAAATGGGGATTCGCCTAAACTGCTCGAACTCTTTACAGTAGTCAAAAATTTGTGGACTGTTGGATGGCTGTCGATACTTTTAACAGCCAGTTTTAGGATGGAGTTAGATGGCAGAGTCACAGTTCCTCCTCCATGAAGATCAGATTGAATCCACTTTACCACAAAAGTGCATCTACAGAGTATCCTCTTTGAATGCCGCACCCTAGCAACCTGTAAATTAAGGAATGTAATCTGAAAACATTGCGAACAACAATATAAAGAAACCAATCATTGCAGACGAGGGAATGGTAATAGTCTTGAGTGAAACAATTTTAACTCTTGGCCGATGCGCATGAATTGACGGCAGCCCCATATATGAGAGGATTAGTGGGTCCCTACATAACGGGTCGATATATAACTCTGGGCGGACCAAACACTGTCTGACACTCTTGTGTTGTTTACCCACACTGCAGAGACATGCAAGGGGATTGCCATGGCAGCACTCAAGAATTCCATGCCTTCAAAATAGAACTGATAAACCAAGGATAATCATAACCTTATTCCTAAGCAATTTCAAATCTTTCAAAAGCACAGTGCACCTTGATAACCTTGAGCATTCCAGACTTTTTTTTTTTTTTTTGACAAGATTGTGCATTCCGGATTAAAAGACTTTTCATGAACAACATCTTTATCCTTTGTAATTCCTTTCAAGACATAAAAGAACTTCAAAAGTAGATTCTACAGCTTTTATGATCTAATGACAACCTGCAAGTACTCTTAACAAGAAGAAACCAAGATTACGAGAAGAGCAGAATAGAACATCTTAAATCATCAACTCCAAACAGGAATGAGCAACTTAAGCGATCCAAAAAGCACTATTGGACAGTTGCCTCATGCTGTCATTTGTTGGAATTAACCGACTTCGACCAACAAGCACTCAAACTCGAGCAATAGAACAATAGAACAATCTCATTCGCAAGCGCATATAAAGCAAGATCTCCTTCTAATTACTCTTTCCCAATCAATTCAATCAGAAAAACATTACAAAATGTTGTTCCTTTTTCTTTATCCAAAAATAATCTATTGGGTTTTTTTGCTCAAAACTCCTAGTTTCTATTTTTGTGTGTTAGTACTTAATTAGAAAGTCTAGTATTTAGTTAAGTTTCTAATTATTTTTGTGCTTAGGAAGTTTCTAATTAAGTATGTTTGTTTTTGGCAATGTCTAATTCAAGTCTTTAGTCAAATTAGTAAGTTTGGTGTCCATAAAAAGACCTCCATCTTAGTTTGTAATACACTAGTTTTGAGAAGTTTTAAAGTGATTTAATAAAGTTGTGTTTGAGTGTTTTTTGAGATTGTTTGCTTTCGTTGTGTGTGTGGTTTTTCCCAACAAGTGGTATCAAAGCTAGATTGAGAAATCAATCGGTTCGTTTGGGAGATTGGAAGAGTGAGTGTCATTCGTGACTTTGTTGGTGTGCATTTCCTTGGGCTGGTGGATATTGAATACGGAGCTTTGATCAACTGTAAGTTGTTGATATGGGAAGACATGAATTGATATTCATGGTGTTAGTGTGGTTGTATATGGGTTCATCAAAGATCTTGGATCACGGAGGCTCGACAATATACTTGGTGTTGATTGGTGCAGAGTCTCGCAATTGTTATCTCAACATGTATACATTGAATAAGCATGTCAAATTTGATCCAATGTCGAGACGGATATCTTGCTTGGTGGATCGGTTAGGAAAATTGTTTAACAAGAGTAATTTGTTGGGGCTCCATTGGGGAACGTTCAAGGCCTTTCCTTTGAAGAGTTGTGTGGGCATGTCCTGAGTACAAAGGCTTTGAAAGATGTGAAGTCATCAACTTTTGATCAAACATCACAAGTTGATTTGGTGATAGTAAAGTTGCATGGTGTCAGTGGGTTTGTGTACATGGGACAAGATCTATGTATAAAGTCCAATTGTTGATATGATTGAAGAATATGCTTGTTTGGGTGGAGCGTGTGCGCGCGCATGTGTGTGTTGGTCAACCATGTTGATTGGGTGAGTGTGTTGTTGCACAGCTGAGTGGTTGAAGGTTGACCAATTGTGGGTGATTGATTGCATGTGTTAATGAGGGAGTGGGTGGTTTGTAGTTATTCACGGTGGCTATGACGTTTGAGTGGGTGATTGATGAAGTTGGTGGAGTTTTTTCGCCAAGGTGGAGATTGTTGGGATTTTGGCTCAAAACTCAAGTTTCTATTTTAGTGTGTTAGTACTTAATTAGAAAGTCTAGTGTTTAGTTAAGTTTCTAATTATTTTTGTGTTTAGGAAGTTTCTAATTAAGTTTGTTTTTCGCAATGTCTAATTCGTGTCTTTAGTCAAATTAGTAAGTTTGGTGTCTATATAAAGACCCATATATTAGTTTGCATACACAAATTTTGAGAAGTTTTTGAGTGATTTAATTATGTGTTTGAGTTTTTGTGAGATTGTTTGCTTCCGTTGTATATGTGTGGTTTTTCCCAAACACTCAAACACAACTTTATTCAACTACTCAAAGACTTGTATAAACTTGTATATTACAAACTAATACTCCCTCCGGTCATAAATATAAGAAGTTTTAGCTAAGTTTTCTTGGCAATTAATATAGGTCGTTCTCACATATCTAGACAAACTTTGCCAATTTTACCCTCCATTTAATGAAGGTAAAGAATACAAGGAGAGAGCCTGCACCTCTCATAAGTTTTCTTCAACCTCAACAACATCGACTCCGCCGCTCTCCTCACCCCGTGCTTCCTCATCAAAACCCCATTGCCCTCCCAAAACATGTGATCTCATCCAATCAACAACAAAAGATGCATCACCAAAAACCACTCGATCCTCACTCACTCCCTCCTTTCTCATCACACAATGCTAAGGAGAAAACCCAGTAAGATTGAAGTCAAAGTCGAAAACAAACAAAAAATCGAAGACGCCCGCAAACGCCCCGCCACCCCTCCCCCCACCATCGGCGTCACCGCCATCCTCCACCACCTCGACCGCAACAAAGACTGCACCATCGGCCTCTAATGGAAGAAGTCGGAGTGAAGCACCGCCTCCCCAACTCCGCTTCCCACCAGCGCCTCTCCTACCTCCTCTCCCCCTTCCACCGCCGCGCCCACGTCCAATCCAACCTCATTTTCGACACCCCCTCCGCCATTGCGCCGCCTCCGCTGCCGGAGGGTTTTGGTTTGGCGTCCTTGTTCTTGATGATTTTAGATCTCTTCAACACCTGGCATGCTTTGAGCTTGGCTTTGCCTTTGGTGGTTCTGCTCATTGAGCATCTTTGCAGGAATTGGTAGTTCAGAGATTGAAGAAATTGAACCTAATCGATTGATCGATACTTCACCTGTTCTTATGTTGCAGTTATATTTTGATTACTTCGTTTGTGTGTATGTTTGAGTTGATTTATTTTTTAATTGATTTGGGGATTTTACTTATGTTCAACAATTAAGACTGTGTTTAGTGGAACTAAAAAGGGATTAATAAGGGTAATATAGTAATATGATAGTGCAATTAACTCACTCCTTAAAAACTGGGCTCTTACCTTAAACGACTAATATACTTGGCCGAAGGGAGTATAGGGATTTTTACATGTAGACACAAAACTTACTCAAATTAGATATTGCCAAAAAAAAAAAAAAAACAAACAAACTTAATTAGAAACTTCCTAAACACAATAATTAGAAACTTAACTAAATACTAGACTTTCTAATTAAATACTAACACATTAAAATAGAAACTAGGAGTTTCGAGCCAGAAAACCCAACAATCTTCACCTTCGCGAAAAACTTCACCAATCACCCACTCAATCGTCGAGCCACCGCGACTAGCAATGAACCACTCATTCTCTCATCAGCACGTGCAATCAATCACACAAACTTGGTCAACCTTCAACCACTCAATTGTGCAGCAACACACACTCACCCAATCAACATGGTTGGCCAAAACACAAACACTTGCACACACACATACGCTCCACCCAAATAAGCATCTTCTTCAATCATATCAACAATTGGACTTGATACATAGATCTTGTCTCATGTACACAAATCCACTGACACCATGCAACTTTACTAACACCAAATCAAGTCATGATGTTTGATCAAGAGTTGATGACTTCACATCATTCAAAGTTTTTGCACTCAGGACATTCCCACACAAATCTTCAAAGCAAAAGCCTTATAAGTTCCCCAATGGAGCCTCAACAAATAACTCCTTGTTAAACAATTTTCCTAACCAATCCACCATGCAAGATATCAACCTCGACATTGGATCTGATTTGACACGCTTATTCAATGCATACATGTTGAGATAACAGTCGCGAAACTCCGCACCAATCACCACCAAGTATGTTGTCGAGCCTCTATGATCCAAGATTTTTTATGAACCCATATACAACCACACCAGTACCATGAATATCAATTCATGTCTTCCCATATCAACAACTTATAGTTTATTAAAGCATTGTATGCAATCTCTACCAATCCAAGGGAATGGACACCAACAAAGCCACGAACGACACTCTACCAATCTCTTAAACAAACCGATCGATTTCCCAACCTAGCTCTGATACCACTTGTTGGGAAAAACCACACAAACAACGGAAGCAAACAATCTGTTAGGCACCGAGACCCACAACCCTTCGCTAAGACGTATCGACACAGAGGGAAGTAGAGCAGAGGATCACCTTCTATTAATGTCAACGCAACTACCTTAGCAGTGGGAACCACGAAGAATCCTCTTCTCAACCTAGACAAGAATGTCTACCCAAAGTACAATTTCATTCAATGCCTACACAAGTGAATAGTCACTCGTTTAATACCCTCCCACCTAATCCTCCTCTCTGCATTAACACACTGAACGCATGACACACTCAACTCACCTAGCTCTTACACACGCACTAGTTGCTCTTCGCAGGACCCACTGTTGAGGTAGTTGCGCAGACAACAACAGAAGGTGATCCCCTGCTCTAATTTGTGTCGATGTCTTAACGAAGGGTTGTGGACCTAAGTGCCTAACACAATCTCACAAACACTTGAACACACAATTTATCCAATCACTCAAAATCTTGTATATTACAAACTAATATAGGGGTCTTTATAAATAGGGGTTTTCAAAAAATATAGTGGTCTTTATATATAGGGGTTTTCAAAAAATATAGGGGTCTTTATATATAGACACCAAACTTACTAATTTGACTAAAGACACAAATTAGACATTGCCAAAAAAATAAACAAACTTAATTAGAAACATCTTAAACACAAAACAATTAGAAACTTAACTAAATATTAGACTTCTTAATTAAGTACTAACAAACTAAAATAGAAACTAGGAGTTTTGAGCCAAAAAACCCAACAATATAGATCTTAATTAGACTCTAATAAAAAACTTTCCCAAATCATTACACTTCAAATTAGACTAGAATTCTTAACCAATCATAGAACCACCTAGGCCGTATGGGATTCGATCAAGTAGAGACCAACCACTTGGCTTATACAATTAATTAGATTCGAACACCCAAAATCAACACACTTCTATTAACTAAATATAACTTACATACAACCTCACCCCAACATAGTTAAAGGTCAACATGAGATCACATTTAAAGCACACACAAATATTATCCAACTAAAATATAAATACCACTAATTATGATCCCAAAACAACCATATCTTAATGCAACTCAACCTCTGTAATAAAATAGACTAAAAACATCTAAGAGTTTGATTCTTTAGAGGCTGTTAAATTATTGGAGGATCGATGTACAGCTCAGCTTCGGGACTCCCTAGTCGTGACCATTGGCCAAGAGCTTAACCACGATTGGGGAGTCGTCGTCCAGCACACGCTCAAAGAGAACAGCGTGTCGCCGACAAGCTAACCAAGGGAACACTTCGTGACAAAAATGAGTTCACATCTTTTAAGTCAGCTCCAAACATGCCAGACAAGCTCTACTTTTAGAGAAGGATTTACTAAGTTCAACAACTAGTTGCTGGCTGTTTTAATGACATGTATTCACCAGCCCAAAAAAAATATCCCAATTAGATTACGATATTGCATATATTCAGTTTGAGCCAAATCCTAACATCAATTATGACTTGAATGATGGTTCTGACATTAAACACTAGTACAAGGAAGATCTGATAACCATGCTAGACAACGTATGAAGTGCAAAGCATGCAATTTTATATATGGACATTTTTTGACTTCTTTTATCAATTATCATAACTCCTATAAGCATACTTTGGAGGAAGGAAAAGATAAACTTAAACTGAAGTAAGAAGAAGAAAAGGGTGCTCATAATTTAATGGGCAACATGCACTAAGAGTGGAAATTGTTTTTTGTGCCTCAATTTGTACTAGGGCATTCAAACAATGCTTTTTTTCTATTTCTTATTTTTAGGCATTAATCATCCTAAAGCTAGATTCCGCTTTTGCGGTACACCAAATTCATTATTATCTGGTTGTTGAATCAGTGGCTCAAACTAATTGGAGTTGAAGTTGGAGTTCAATAGTTCAGTCCAAGTTTGCGTCAATATTGTTGTTAGACTCAAATTAGGAGATCTAGCTTATTGTTAACGTGTTAACGTGTGCGGGTGCGTGTCATCTAAAGGCGTTGAGCTATTGCCAATTTGATTACAACTCAAATTGTATTTGTCCTAAGGCTTGGTGATTGACTCTCATAGGCGTTTATATACATGTGAGGGAACGTCAACTAAGTCATAGTGTTGAGGTGCTTGAGTGAGCCGAGAGTGTGTCGTAGCATACGGACCTGAGAGCGGGTATGCGACACTATGAGATTGAATCTTGTTGGAGTTTCCATCTAGGGCTTAGATAGAGGAGGTTTTTCCTTTGTGTACTAAATTATTGATAGTGGATTGCTTTGTTTCTTGCCAATGGGTTTTTCTCTAATTTTGGCGTTTTCCACGTTACCTTGAGTGTCCTTATTCTCTCTATGGTTTGTTGCCTTTGGTGTTAATTGTGTGACTGTGATCTTGGGTATTCTGCAGCATTTCGTAACAACACTGGTCCTAGGTTACTTGACATTTTTACCCATGACCAAAGTAATCTGCCAAACACTTACTATGTGTTCAAACCTGAAATCTGGACACTTCAACGCAAAAAAAAATCTTTCAATGATGTAGCAGTACAATTATAATTATATTTTTATAAGAAAAAATTAAGAGAAAGATATAGAAAAATAACTTCCAAATATAAACAACAAGATATAAAGGAGGAAAGAATAAAATAGGATGAAAGTAAGGGTAATAAGAAAGAATATAGGCTTGTAGCCTATGATAAGTATGCAAATTCCGATGTTTGCATTCCTTTTGACCAAGTGCCTATACTCAAATTGCCTAATAAACAAGTTCCATCCTTAAACCAGCACATATGTTTGATAATATGGTTAAGTCACATATATAGGTCTCATCTACATAATAGGATTCTAATATTCTTCAGTTAGAAAGAAAATATCCTAGTCAAAAGAGGCCAAAAAAAAAAAACATGTAAATGAAATGCAATTAACTGCCACATGCCACAAAGGTCCCATACTACAAAGCCATAGTCCCAAACTAGCAAGGATCGACTACATGGATCAAACACTTTCAATTCGTTTGATTTAATGCACTAGATGGTGTGCTTTCAAAATCCTTGCTAATAAATTTGTTACAAGTTATCTAAGGTCTACTCCTATATCATCAAATTTTGTCAGTTTTTATTGAGTCGAGTTGACTAACTTGGGCCATTTGCAGACCATCTTTGGGCGTGCCCAAACCACCACAACCGACCTTCCCTAATTTTTGTGTCGATGATGTATCTTGGTTTTATATCTTTCATAATTAATTAATGCATCCCAACTTATGTTATCTTAGGTATATCCTCATCCCCTTTAATTCCTTCAAACAAAAGTTGCATGCTAAATTTAAAAGGTACATAATACAACGATAAGAAAACATAGAAAGGAAACCATAACCTAAATTGTGGAATGAGAAAATAGCTAGAAAAATCCAATTCACTTAGGTCAAACAACTTCAAAACAAAAGTACCTGCTCTACCACTGCATCAAAGAGAAAACTCCTCAGTGGTGTTTTCTGACAGGCAAGAACATGTTTTCCTTCTTTAATATCCAAGCATTCATCACCTTGAAGAGCGATAGAACGGGCTCGCAGACGTGTAAGAGCTTCTTCCTTCGTGTGAATAACATATCTTTGAGAATCATGACTTCCAAACTCGATGATCAAACCGAAACCAGTAGACGTATCAGGACTGTGAGCATATTTTGTAATTCAAAGAAAAAAAAGTTACCCCCATTGCCACAAGGATATTTCATCTAAAAAAAAAGTAGATATAAGTCTCCATTTGATTAAGGTTATCAATGCTAATGAAGCAATATATAACTAACTAATCATCAATTTCACAACCACAACCAGAAACCACTGGTCTTCTTATGCATTGATGTTATTACCATAGCGAAAGACCGCCAGATTGTCATCATCATAACGACCATGATTTCACATCTTTCTACCCTTTAATGTCTAAACACAAACAATGCCAACCAATTTTTTTTTTTTTTGGTCTAAACCACCCAGTATCCAGACTATCGGACTACTCTAGGTTCACCCTAATTTGGGTACCGTATAGATGGGGGGAGCTCCCAACTTTGGTGTTTCCATTCCTAGGACTCGAACACGAGTCGCTAATTACGAAACAACAACCCGCTTCCGGTTGTGCCAACCAACCATTGGTGACAATGCCAACCAATTGTGAATACAAATCTAAACCCTAAAAATTAACAGTAACACAGACCCAGATTCAATCTCCAAACACAAAAATGCACTTCAAGGACACCTACTAAAACAAAGTAAGATAACACAAATCCACTCAAAAATCTAGGGTAGTACAAAATGAAGAAAAACAACAAGAATCGTGAGCTCACCTGAGCGAGACCTGGCACGGGTGCCACGAAGAGTCCTCTACGCGCATGAATTCGAGCTCCACATCGGCTGATTCATCCACTACTGTAGCGCCCATGATCGATGAAGCTCTTCACCAGGTTAGAAACTACAAATCCCCAAATTCCCAAAACAATTAGAAAAAGAAGACACAGCAAGATTAGGCAGATTTAGGTCTCATTTGGGGATCAATGATCAAAGATTGCTTTGATGAAGAGTGGAGGTCTTGGGTTTTGGGTTTTGGGGGCATGTGATTCATTGTTTGGAAGTTGGAGAGCGATGGGTGGTGCGCACAGCAGGGCATGCAGTAGAGTAGAGGAGCGGAGAGGACAGGGTACGCACACAGTGAGTGCTCTGTTGATGCCTGGACTCTTGATTTATTAAGCACTAATGGTGATTAATGATCTTCTAATGCAATTGTAATCTAAATAGTGTAACTTAATTAACTTTCTTTTTATTTTTTTTTGTTTTTTTGTTGATTTCCAGATTATTCCATGGCAGTTTTTTTTTTTTTTTTTTTTTTTTTGATCAAAGCCATAGGAGTAACTTAACATTTTGTTAACTCTATTTCGTGAATTCATGTTTAGACTTCGTTTAGTTCATTTGGATACTTCACATGCATGAAATTGATATTTATGTATTTGTATGAGTTGTTGCTCAGTGAAAGTTAAATATTTAGAAGTAAAAAGATTTTAGATTGTTGTAATTAAGTATATGAAAAATAATAATCTAACACACTTTTGACACACACTTTGTCTTTTAACCTATTTCTAGTGTTTTGTTCGATGTAGAGCCTCGAAGACAAGAAAGAATCATAATAGGTTAAAAGGTAAAATGTGCGCTCAAAGTGTGTTAAATTATCGTTTTCTATAAGTATATAACCTATTAAGAAATTAAAGTTAATTTATCTAAAGAGTGCCTTTGTAAGGGGGGCCTTTGTCAATTGGACAAAATGTACACTTTTCTAAGGAAGTGCATCATGGGAGAAAATTGGTATTACTCACTTTTATCTTTTGATAGCACTCACTTTTTTTTTAAAGTGGGCAGAATTTGTCAATTAAGACCACATTTGGCTCATTTTGTTATGTTCAAGGCTTTTTTTTTTTTTTTTTTTTTTTTTTGAAGTGAGAGTCAAACTACAACCTCTTAAAACCTTATTTTTTGACAAGTAATATTTTTACCATCTCACTAGATATACTTTGACATCTCAAAAAGTTGATATTTTCATGTTTAATTCAATTTTGTACTTCTTGAGAAGTTGCACATTAAAAAAACAAATATTTTTATGTTCAATTCAACTTTATATTTTTTTGAAAAGTTGCACATTTTAAAAATGATAAAATATTACAATTAATATAAATACTCGTTAAGGGAGAGAGAGAGAGAGAGAGAGAGAGAGAGGGATTTAATGAATGACAATTGTCTCATAATTCCCTGAATTAGACCCCCCTAAGGGAATCTTCTTCAAATGGAGAAAGTTGGGGGTGTCCAAGAACTCCAACCAAACAAGAAAAGTGTCAACTTCCCTCGAGTTAACTCATTAACAAGATTAAGACCCTATTTAACAATCCAATATCCAAGTACTAAATGCTTACAAGTCACACTCCATACTATTATTTCAAATAGAAGCAGTAACCATTTACAGCTCTAATAACAAGCTCTTATTCAAACCTAAAGCCCTTGCCTAGATCCTATAGACGTTCTTAGCAACACATTACACGACCACAAGAGAGGGCTCAAAAGAACAAGTCGGGAGGAAATTGAATCAGTGCCAACCCTTCCATAAAAAGCACTTCAAGAGTTGGTGTTGCATCACTCGGGTAAAAACTTTTACTGCCCACCTTAAATGACCGAAGGACTATCGCATTTTGTTCGCCCATTCTGGTATTAGCCAAACGGATTACAGTGAAGCATTCTGTAGCCAATGCTATGCAAAGAAGCCCATTGATTATGATGCCTATAACATAAGTATTTGTGGAAGAAGACCATGTTTCACTCAAAATAAGGATGTGCATCCATTTGAGATTTGCTGGATGGTGAATAGAAGAAACAGATTCGAGGGCGGTTTACCTTGTCATTGTAGAGGATTTTCTCCACCATAAATCATAGAAAAAAAACTGATTAAGAGAAACACCATGAGCATGGCAATTACAGCAGTCCTCAGGATTTGTTGGCCGCTGTTGTCTGTATCAAGGTTGTTCTGACAAAAGACTTCAGCCAAGGATGAGTTTTCCTCATTTGAAATATTGAGTTTTGGTCCCAGCATATTAGCATCCCTCTTGTTGCGATTCCGTGTGTTCGTCATAGGAGGGTTTGAACATTTTGGACATGAGCACTTGCCTCCGAGAAAAGAGGGAACCATCTGCAGGTTTTCAGAAAGCACTTTTTCGAACATTTTCCCTTCAATCCGCAGCTTCTCACGAGTGACTGGTTTGAGGACCTAGCAAAAGCCACATACTTTTTTAGTATTCAATTCCTGTTTATAAGGAAAAATAGTATGAACAACGATAGAACATGTTAGAGCTTACTTGAATAAATGTCTGCATAATCACTCGAACAACTGACGGAAGTCGCACGATAAACAAACAACCAAGACGGTTAGGGTAATGATCTTGCATGAGAACAGAGAAAGATCTCATCATTTGCATGGGAAATTTGGCGGGAGGTAAACCATCACAATCCATCAGCACTGTAATTTGCAGATCTTCTGCATTGAGCAGATGCAACACGCCATGTTCAACCTGAGATACTGCAGGCAAGCATTCTTCTATTAGTTATTTTTCTTTTTGATCGGAGTTTTTCCATTAGCTAATAAATATATAAATCTCTTGAAGAACAAAAATAAGATCAGAGGTTTTCGCGACAAAGATGTAGGTCAACCTCACAATTCAAAAGCACAGATATAAATCTAAGTATCTAACCGACAGTCTCATGGACAGAACATGGTCGTGGAGAAATCACATACAATACACTCCCGTAATCTAGTCCCGAGGCTTGCTCTTACATCCACAAAAGTGGATTTCATGGTCAAAGGGATTGCGTTACATTAATTGTAAGTTTGCAACAATATGAACAAAGCAATTATCTAGCAAGCCGAAGCATATAACAACTTTCCCAGCACAAAGAAGAACAGCTTGCTAAAACTGTGTACCATCATAACATCGAGAAGAACACACAGATAAAAAAAAAAACCTAAGACTGAACGCAAATGTAGCTATCATTCAACTTTAAGCACCTTTCCAACAGACTGCAAATAAAACTAGTTCAGAATTCAAATTTAACAAAAAGCAGAACTAGAATAAGTAAAGCAAAGGTGTACAATTTCGTGTAAAGTTGTGATTTGCCTTGAATAAGCTTGTATCATTTTGTACCAAAAACTCTAATTCGAAGAGACAACTTCTAATAATGACACTCCCTAACAGCTGATGATAGAAGGAAGAAACGAAAATTGAAACAACAACAATAACATAGCCTCAGTACCAAATTAAGTGGGGTCGGCTACATGGATCAAACTCTTCCATTGTGCTTGATTTAGTGCAATTGATGGTGAGCCTTTTCCAAACTATTCAAATCCCTCCTAATTAATGCGTCCCAAGTTAACTTCAGTCTACCCCTACCTTGTCGAATTTCATCAATTTCTATTGAGTCAGGTTTTCTAGTGCGTGCATTTGTAGGGTCTTTGCAGGTGACCAAACCACTGCATCCGCTCTTCCCTAATCTTTGTATCAATCGTTGCTACTCCTACTTGTTTTTGAATTTGTATTTCTTATTCTATCTTTACGAGTTGTACCACACATCCACCTAAGCATCCTTATTTCTGGTATGTTCATTTTATGTAGTTGTTGCTTTACAGCCCAACATTCGAGAAACGAAAAATTGGAAGGCATAAAAAATTGAGAGAGCAAGAAGCTGAGGCAATTAAAAGGTTAAACGCAATTGTTGAATATTCTTTACCTATTGCTTGAGCAAAACAAGGTTTTTCATGAGATGCTAAGCTGGAGCATGCAAGTCCGAGGCGAATGACTAGACAAGGCCGTAACTTCTTGTCATATCCATGCCAAAACACCAAATTTGACCACATCTCGAGTTCTTGTGATGAAAGGATATGGTATGTTTCTCTCCACCGGATGGTCTTCTTGAGTGAAGAAAGTAAGGATGAGAAGTTTCCATTTGCAGCATCAAAGAACCTTTGAAGCTCATCCTCATTAATCCTGTGCAAACGTTTGTATGTTAGAATGTGTACTTTATCCTGATAGCTACATTTATGTTCTGAAAAAAAAAAGATAATTAATGCAAGCTTCAGGTTTGTGAAAGTTACAGATGGCCCTAGTCATTAACTAGCTTATTCTAATTGTCAATCATGTCACAAGTAAAGTGAAGCTTTTTGCAATTTCAGATTGATAAGCTTAACCAACAAGTCCCAATAAATACGTGAAGGCAACAGAAATAAAATATGTAAGTCGCTCATTTTTTAAGTAATAGAACAAGTCAAATGAATGAGGAAACCGAACGTGAAAACGTACAGACAGAAATAAAAAGATGAAAAACTAAACTAGAAACCCCACTTCAGGAGAAATGTCATCCTTCCTCGCTGCTAATTATTAAAACAGTTTCCACTCGACATTCTAGACCAGGCAGAATAAGGCCTTGGTCTCTATACTATAATCACCAGAATCCATTTCTCCATCCCGTTCGACTGCTACCATAATCAACCATTCAACGAGACACCCTACTAACTTGTCTCTTTTGAAGTGATTTTTAATAAGTGAAATTTTCTTTTGTAATAAATAAATAATTTACAACTCAGTAGAAAAGAACATTTTTTTTATAGGAATTAGAAAAGAACATTTTAATAGACTATGACCCCAAAAGTTTGGAATAATTAATAGCAATATGACAAAATCAGATCCTCAACTTTGTAGTTCACAAATCCACAATCAGATTTTTTTCCCATAACGAAAACAAACTAAAAAAGACGATGGTATCACACATAAAACTATACCAATAACCAATCACACTGAACATAGAAATTCACAAGAAAAAAAACCCAGCAACAAACAACAGCCCTGACAAGAAAGAATATCTAACTGAATCACCTTACTGGTAAGGTAATATTTTGCTTTTCTAGTTCCATGTGGAGTCGATCCACCCAATTCTCAGACACAACATTCTGCAGAGATTCATTGCCTATTCTGCAGGAAAATAACAAATGAATTAGCAAATATTAGGGTCAGAAAGACACATTTGGTAGGAATAAGGGGGGGAAATAATAGTAGCCAGAGTATATATATTTAACGTATCAGTCATCTCCAAAAAAAATATATTTAGTGCATCATGAAATCGAGAAACGCTTTAAATGGCATAGCAACTTACTAGCCAGATACATTTTCTTTTTTAAAATTCAACATCAAACAAAGAAGTACACACATACATATGATTGCCTTGTCTGCAACGGTTGGTAATGAAAAACAATGAATAGCCTAGTACAAACAAAGAAAGAGAATAAAGAGAAAGACATAGATGCTTGGACTAGTTACCATAACGACAAAATATTTGTCTTTCCATAAGTGAAATATTTATTTGTATCTCTGAAGTCCAAATCCAAGAATTCATGCAAGGAACGCTTCGTGAAAATTTTTTCTGAAGCAAACTCCATGTTACATAGCAATAGACTCCAGTTTTTATCATAAGATAAGATTGTACGAATAAAATATGCTTACAGGAGAAAAGTCCCAACAAAGAAACAGTTTCACCACCTACCTAGTATCTTGAGCTGGCTGTCTGACAGTTTGTTCTGAATCTTGTCCAGAACCTGGCTGAGAATCAGTTATTGGAGCTGGAGCATCTTTGCAAGTCTTAGTTTGGTCAGAGAATGCGGTTACTACTGAGAGAAAAGACAATGGTGTAGATATTTTCTGAAAAAATAAAGATAAAATAATAAACCAAGGATCTAAACCCCATGGAATAGTAAATACATAAGAAGTAAGCAATAGCAACAAAGCCTCAAACCTAAATTAGTTGGGGTCAGCTAATAATATACAAAGAAGAAATAAATAAGAGCAAGGTATTAATCCCTCATGAAAATGGGAACTTGAATAAGAGCATAACCATGTCAATAATTACCCAAAATGATTGAAGAACCACTCAAAAGGAGGAAAAGAAAATACCATTGGCTAAAGCAAAAATCATTCTACGAAGATTACAGTGGAGTAGAACAGTGCTCATGTATTTTTTAGTGCTGACAACACTAACAAAGTAAGAATCACCAGCTTGCCCTCACTATTTGAGGAAGCACGTGGTATTCGTTGGTGGTTGGTTAAATGAAGGGTGGTGGAGGGGGGAATAAGGAAGGAAAGAATAAATTAAATAAAACAGACCCGGGATCAACAATAAACACTATTACAGTAGCTACAGAAGTATACAAGAAATAACCACATCAGTGAAATGAAATGAAATGTTACACTATCTACAAATGAAGATAACGACAACCTGCATGCTTCTAACCAAAATCTTGAAAGGAGCCCATCTTTGTAACCACTTAAATGGCGGAAAACAAAAAACTTGCAACGCCTGAAGGCCCCGCCATGCAAAAGGAAACTTAGCCATCGAGCATCTCCGCATAATCTCGAGAGCAGCAACCTTCAGCAAAAAGAATGTTACATGACCTGTGTATTCATGTCCCAGTCTACATAAATCCAGAGAGTTCATGTGCTTGACTGTCCTTTTCTTCAAAGACTTGGGTGCAGAAGCAACTAGTCTTCTTCCATGCATACTCTTACTACCATTTGTGGCTCCAGCCACTTCGATGCTCTTACTTGAAGAAGGAACACTTGCAGTGTCTCCCATCAGCTATTCAAGTTCAATCTTTCAAATAGACAGTTAACTACAAAAAAAAAGGTCAAAACTTAAACCCAAGAATGGGTAGACTTTTGGTAACATTAGGCTGCCCCGGAAAAATCATATTTATCTACCCTGTACCAAAGACCAGTAATATCATCAAAAGGAATAGCATAACTCAAAAGAATAATCAAAATATCAATCCAACAGCCACCATAATCTTAAAAACGCTCAGAAGCTAATTTGCTTTCTCGTAAATGAAGTAACAAGAAACAACCTATTCACAAAACAGTAATATTTTGTTTTTTACTAAAATTAATGCATCAAAACCTTATTTGGCAGCACATTACATTCTGCATTCTCCCCAACCTGGAAAACACAAACTGGATTGCTATATCATGTCAGAACAAGTAGACATTCTGTGTGGAACGTGTAGCGGAGGAGTTTATGGATCGAGCAGATCAAGTAAAAACCAAGAAGAAAGCCCACAAATCCTAAATTGAAAAGTAGCGTATATAGTGTTTCTTAACTTATTTAAAGCTTCTAAATCATATTAGTTTCCTTTTTCTTAATTATTTTGATTTCTTTCCTTATTTGATGACTATTATTTCAGTAGTTTCTTATTATTCAAAGGCGTAAACGAAATAAGAATTAATAGTAAAATATGACAAAATTATCTTGAGGCTAAATTAACAGACTGATGTATTCTTAAAGTTGCATACTCATTTAGCTATTTCAGGATATGTCTTTATCTGACCAGGCTCAATGGCATTAATGGCATTTAGACGCAAGACTAGCAAAAAATTAGTGACAAATAACAGAAATAATTTACCATCCTGTTCGTAAATCATAAGATTTCTAGTAAACCATTGTTTCAACAAAAATCTCTACATCATATCAACCACAAAACCAAATTTCCGAGAAGTTGCTTGACCATGCCATTATCTACAATCGGTTCTTAAATGCATTGAGATGACTCTAGTGAACGATGTCAACTGTTTCTTTGTATACATCCATCTTTGAACCAAATAAGAATTGAGCTTAACACCACAGTTCTCCAACACTATCTCTATCAACTTTCTTTCAGGGATTGGAAAAAGGATAGGCGACAAACCAAAAGTAGCATACGCACAGACTATAGACAACACTTAATTCAAGGGCTATGGACTGCATGAACAGCACACTAAAAACTATAACATCGAACCCTCTTTGTAAATGTTGCATTGTCTACTCACAACAAATCAATTCCAAAGCCCTTGTAATTTGAAGGCCTCTTTGTAAATGTTGGATTGCCTTCTAAAGAGTTCTGATCAGAATTGTAATTTGAAGCCCTTTCATCCTCCACACGGCGCCATACCTTTGTTGGTTTTCCAACTTTTCATTAATAGCTAAGTCTACTATGCTATCAAGAGATAGCTCAATAGAACAATTAGATTAGCTGAATATTTCTAAAACTTTTCCGTGCTATTTCAAGTCTTTCACTTCCTCCACTTCCCAACTTAAGCATGTTTTGGTCGTCACATAAGTCTAGACCAGCCGAACACAAGACTCGTGGACTATTTCGAAGAAGCAAAATGATTGGTCGACCCACTTTCGACACCTATATTTGGCAACTACTTATTGTAATCATTTGAGTTTTACATCGAGATGTGTGTGCACATGTTTCAAAGTGTACTATCTAAAAGTCCACAACAACTACGTGTCAAATGTAGGTGCCAAAAGTGGGTTACTCTAGCATTTCCCTTCGAAGAAAATCAAGAAGTGAACAAATCCTCTTTTCAACTCTATCAATCCTTTTCCAGTCATTACTTTTCTTTATGTTACAATGAGAGTCACTGCCTTTTGCAGCTTAGCTTACACAACTCGAATTCCCGACACTCCAATCTTCCCCAATTAGTCTCACTTGGGATCACTCCTACCACTCCATGGATCACTTATTTCTAATTATTTGTTTCTATTGTTCTCCCAAATTACCATCTGAACAACCGCATCGGCATTCGATTGTAGCCTATAAAATTGTGCTACACAGACATCTTAACCAAAAGAAACAACCTTTCTAATTCTCTATAATCCACAAATCACTGTCACAAACCTAAAATCCTGAACATTGAAACCTAAGCCGAATCTTTCAGTGACCCAAACGCAAGTGACACTCAAAAAATCAAATTCAATAACAGAATTGGTGAAAAGCCGCGAAGAACAATGAATGATCGATGCGAAGATTAGAGAATTTCAGAGTCGAAACGAGAGAAATCGAGATCAAGAGCGATCGGAGGAATGAAATACCTGAGCGGCGGCAGCTATGGAAGATCTGAATCAAAGAGAGATGAAGATTAGGGTTTTGAGATCATCGCAAGCGTAGACTACGATGAGAAGTTTGAAATGAAACCCAAAAATATGTTTGGTTTTGACTTTTAATCGATTGATTGATTGGCGTGTTCGTCAGGACGGCACGAACGGCGACGCAATTGAAATGGTGTTTACACGTGAGTATGAGTTCTTCACACCGAACCGGACCGGTGACATCTCAGCGACCGATTTTTTTCCTGTTACAGTTGCAAGTGGGGCGGGGAATCTTCATCCCCTCGGTAGGGCTGGGGCAGGGGCAAGGATTACCTGTGCCCCGTGAGTTTTCTCCGTAGACCTGCCCCATACCCTGCCTCATGAGGAATCTCCGTCACCTCACCCGTTCCTCGCCTCACGGAAAATCCCGGGTGCCCAAGAGAAAAAAGAAATTGAAAAAACTATATTAGTTAAAAAATAATTTGATGAGAAAAATAAAGTGAAAAAAAGAGAAAAAAAAACCTATGTAAATATTAGTGAAATTCCAATTTAATACTTTATGAATAGAAGCTATATTTTGTTTTGAAAAACGATTAATTAAAATTTTGTTGCCACAATAAAGGATATATAACAAATTAACATCTTGTAGAATAAACCAAAATAAGGGAGGTCGTTGATATAAACAATGCATTCAGATATTGTCGATCTGTATATGTAATTTCTAAAATATTTTTGTTTGCTCTTGAAAAGAAAAATAAAAAAGAGATCAGAATAAAAACTCAAACGTAAAAATCCAAATATAATAAACACTGAAAACCAAATAACTATCAAAAATTCGAAAAGAGCAAAAAACTAATTGATAAAGTAACCAAGTGACAAAAAGAAGACTAAAGATATGGATCAAGATATAAAGTGCACAAACGAAATTACATAAGAAACCAATTATATAATCACAATAAAAAAGCGAATTAAATCAATTAATTATTAGTACGTAGTTTTTAATAATGTTTTAGAACAAACGTTGATTAATTAAGTTTCCCTTGAAATACCATTTGTAACAGCCCGAATTTAATTCGCCGTTATTTATGAAGTATTGCAGACGTGGCGGATAGCTTAGACACTCGTGGGACCTGCAGCTAGGCTAGAGCGTCAATAGAGTTAGGTAAATAGTTATTTTATGTATTGTTTTATCTAATTTTGCGATGTTTATGTTAAAATAGGTTAAATGACATCGCGATGTGTGCAATTATATTGTTTATTGATGAGTGAGATGGTGCAATGCGTATTCGCCGCGACTGGCGCGTAGGCGCGTGGATCGGGTGGCGAGTAATTAGCACACTAGGACGGGAGACTAGATATACACAATAAATGATAAAATCAATTAAACAATTCATAATAAATGATGTCGAGGCGGTTGGTACCGTCTTTGTGCGCGAACAACACGGGTCGAAGTTCGGAGCTGGGTATTGGAACGTCCGGAATGCATATAATTGGTGACAAGAGGATAGAGACAAGAATGGACATGGGAGTCAATTTTGTCCCATTTCAAGGACCTTTTGACCTCATCTTGGCCATCAAACAATACATGGTGATATGTGTGTGTGAGATGATGACATTTATATACATATAGGTTTTCCCTCATTTTGACCAACTTTTCTCTCTTCTTGAGAAAATCCGAAAACGGGAGAGAAGTGTGAGGGTTTGGAGTCCTTTGGATGATTATTTGAGGAGCTTGTGGGTGTTGGATCAACAAACAAAGGTTAGATCAATAATATCCTCTACTTTCTCTATGTTTTGATACCAATTTTGGGGTTTTAATGAGTTGTTGATGGTGTAATGGAGTTTAGTGAAATTAGTGTTTTCAATGGTGAATTAGTGATTATTGTTGTAGGAGAAGAGAAAAAGAAATGAAGGAAAAAGAAAAAAAAAAATTGTCAAAACAGGGCGTGCGTCCCCTGGGTCGAGTCGAACCGGCCTGGGCCAGCCCGGGTGGGCCAGAACGAGCCCGACTCGGTTGAGTCGAGTCGGACTCGGTTCGGGGGACCCACCCCATATTATTTAAATAACATTTTTTAATTTTATTTAAATAAATTAAAAATAGTTTCTAAATAAAATAAAATAGAGGAAAATATGGAAAATGGCTAGAAAATTATGAAAAATTCTGAAAAATTCGAGAAAATATAAGAAATTAGAAAAGGGCTTATAAATGAGTTTTGAGACTTTCTCGGGATTTTGGAGAGATGTTGTCAGGGTTTTTACCTCGTAAAGCGTATAATTGATATAATATACTCAATTGAAGCTAAATCAATTATAAATAGAAATAGGTCATTTCGAGCGATATTTTGGATATCGGGGATTTGGAGGAGCCAGACTGGGGTTTATTTAGTGGGACGCAAAGTGCGGTTTGAGATGTGTAGTATCCCAACTGAAATTACTTGAGTATTTACTTCTTTTGGCATTTTGAATTAAATTTCTTTCATTTCAATACTCTATTCTTGGTTGTGATTATATGGACGGACGTTGAGCCAGGTTCCCTGCGTTCCATTCTAGTGTGTACGTCCACTACACCATAACACGTGCTACCAGATCGGTCTCGGTGAATAGCACGACCCGAGTATCACGTCGTGACATGTGTCGGTGCGTCGTTGGTGTAACGCCGGCCATCGAGTGGATCCAGATTTTGGCCCTGCTTGAGTTGGATTCGCCAGCAGTATTCTGTGGAAGAGTCCAAATTATGGTGGTAGTCTGACCCTAGGGGCTAGAAACACACTTTGAGCTTTTCCTATTATTTATTCATGCGATAACCGCAGTTGTCTGTATTTATTTCCGCATGTTTATTTAATAGCTTTATTTAAATTCCAGTATTTACTTTCAATATTGCTCACTTAATTTCCTTGGGAATACTCACTCTGTACTCGTGATCTACCTTTTGTGATGGCTTGAGTGCAGATCCTAGTACGACCAGGGGAAAGGGCAAGCTGCCAGAGTACCGTTGATCAGAGATTGCCTAACTCGTACGTTTGTATTATATATATTTTGTTTCTTTTTTGGATTGGGATTTGTGAGATACTTTGAGATACCCTATATATAATGATCTTTTTGTGACTTCAAAGGTATTATAGTTATATATGGGTTTTTCACATTAGGTTTATGGTTTATGTTACACATTTATAGTATCATTATCCCAGTAAATGTGTTAGTAAGGCTTTCATTGTGTTAATTTGAAGATTTTATAATGACTAACATATGATTTGATTTCAATACAATTTAATTAGTAAATTAACTATTAATAAGGTTTAAAAAGATAAAATGAAGGATATAATCTAGTGTAGATCGCAGCTGTCGCTGATAAGACAGACTTTGAGTCCCCATTGGCCCCCGCGGTGGTCTATTTGGAAAATGGGTCATTACACCATTAGCATACAATTGATTAAAAAATTTGTTTCACAGATATTCAATTGTTAATTGGTATAATTGACTTATTATAATTAATTATATAAAATTTGAAACTAGTAGTACTTAGGTAGAGACACATTGTATGTGCATCAAATAAAGACAAAAAAATATTAAAGATTGCAGATCAAAACATGAACTTATATAAAGTTCACGCCCCGCGGGGAATTTGGCGGGGTGGGGCGGCAAAGTTTGCCCCGCGGAAAATTTCGAGGATAAATCCCCGCCCACACCCCCACGGATGCGGAGACGATATCTTTAATCCCTGCCCCGCCCTGCCCTGCCCCACTTACAACCCTACATGTTATTATTTGAACGAATTTTTTCATTTAAACGTTTTTTTAGAGTTTTTATTTTCTTTTCGAAAAAATAAGTTTTTATTCTTCTTGTGATTAGTAGGGCATCATCGAGTAGCTCGGCCTCGCAAGTTCGGACCTTTAGTTGAAGAGTCGGTCAGAACTCACCGAACCTCTAATTGGAAAGTCGTTTGGAACTCACCAAACCTTTAAGTCGGTAGTTATCAACCAAGTATTACCAAAGAGGTTCTGTTGTACAAAATCGAACCTAGAAGATAAATCTCGGCAATACATCGTCGAACCTAAAATAGATGTCTCGACCAAGGTTTTATAATTTTGTGCGTTAGTTGGGATGAAAGGGTATTTTGGTAAAAATGTTCGGTGCCCTCATAAATTTAAATTTGAATTTGAGGTGCACTCAAAATCTAGGTGCCATCATGGAAATGTGAGGGGTATATATATGGACTTTTTTTATTTAAGTACCTCAAAAGTATTCAATGAAAATTGCTAAAAAATATATTTGAGAAACTTAGTAGTTTTTGAGTTTTCTTATTCTTTTTTTCTTATGAAAACCGTTAGATTTGGTTGTAGTGATGCAGTCATGCAATCTACTGTCTTTCACTCCTTTGGATCAAGATTGTAGTTTTTTGTTGCTTAGTTAGATTTAGTTTCCATCTACCGCTTATGTGTGGATTTAGTCCAACTCCATTATAAATCTTGATAGAATAATCTAGATTATAGATCCTGATAGATCTTTAGGTACACACATAGATCGTGGTAATTATGCATGTTCGTTAGGGCCACTATGCTCACTTAGGCTCTATTTGGGTTTGTTTTGTCGACTCACTTAGTTTTGTAGGTCTACCTTGACCAATTAGGTCTGTCCATTACTCCATTGACTGCCAATAAGCTAGCTTTTAATTGCTTCTCATGAGCTTGTAATTGGGCCAAGTTGCATCTTAAAAGGGCAACTATGAAATTGCCTATTTGAGCTTAAAAAACACGTAAAAGGGAAGCTTCAATATTAGTCATTAGGGCCCTCAAAATAAAAATAAAAAGTCATTAGAAATCTTGTAATACTTTGTTTTAGATGACTAATTATAAGTAAGTCATCACTTCATACATGATCAACATTTTAACAATTCAATATATATATCAAAGGTGAATGCCATTATTTTTTTAATATTATAAAATGTAAATCTCTATTTATTTAGAACATAAAATAATTTATCTCAAACCCTAAAAAAAATTTCTCTTCTAATTTCTTTTGTGATTCCTTCATGGACCACCACCAATGTTCTATTTGATCGGCGGTGGTTCCAATTAAAGTGTTTACTACATGCATTTTCTTCAATAAAAACAGATTTATTCAGATCTGAGAATAACATCGGTGTTCCAATGTTGGAAGTTTGTGTTTATCTTCCCTTATTGGAAGTTTTATTTTTTGTTTTGGTCTTAATATGTTTGTGTATTATTGTGTTCCAGACGTTTGTCAAAAGAACAATCATTGATTGTCAAACTGTTCCATTGTTACAATTGCAATTTCTCAAAATCAACTCTATAACAGTTGAATGTTCTAATGAACAATTAAGATTAGCGAATCAATGTGCTTTTATCAAGGTAATTGATTATATGTCTCGTCCTGTTCTACCGAATGTATTGAGCCAACATGATTAATGAAAATTTTATTTTATTTCAAAGAAAAAAAACATAAAATAATTTTCTTACTTTGAATTAATGTCTATTCTATTGTCTACAGGATATATATAGTCTGATAAATATATCCATATATGGATTGGTAACTCACCTTAACAAGCCTTAACATCTCAAATTAATAATCACAAAAAAATTACAAATATAACAACTCAAATTGATATGATTTGAAAAGCAACACTTGAACTAGCACTATCTAAATTGCTAAAAAATAATTAATAATAGACAAATTTGTGACGGCCCCAGTTTCTACAAACTGCCCCCCCGGCCTAGACCTATGTGGACCCCGAGTCAATCCTCACAAAATCAACGCAGGCCTAGTCAGCCTCCAATCACTACATTCTCATTAAAATAAAGTTTTAGAGTTGAGTTATCAAATTATGCCAGTTTAATTTTTAATAGTTACGCAGCGGAACTAAACTTAAGCAAATTTAAATAACTCACGATATATAGTCAAGACAACCTACGATGTGGAACCTTAAAATAAATAGATAAACATGTATATCTGGTGATAAACAGTAAAAAGAACGATAATACATGATATCCTATGTCACTCGATCTAAAAATATCCCAGTGTTATAAAAAATAGTGTATGTACGATAATCACAAACAAAAATGCAGAACTTAGAGTGTACAAGAGAAGAAACCGCTCCTAGAGTCCTTAGAGGAAGTCACCAATAACGACCTCTGGCCTTGCTCGTCTTTGCCCGATTTGCACCCTTCGTCACAAACTAGACAGTGAGTATAGTAAAATAGAAAGTAATAACCATAAGGATATAAAACAGTAATCCATAAATCATTTAAAAGTAATCTAAGAATCATATGGGTATTTAAAAACAGATAAATAATGGAAAAGTGCATGATAAACAAACTAGCAAATAATCACAACGATAATGAGTGCTTAGGAATCAATGAAGGCAAACTAAGTGGTCTCAATCCATCAAGTTGCAGGTCACGACCACAACTTAATTTCTAACAAAGTTTAAGCAAAATGGTTGAATGCCTTTTCTCCTTGAGATTTTTCTCCTTAAATAAGAATAATGTACAGCTTAAATTAGGCAACAAAATATACAATTAATGTAATTGACTATTAGCTAACTATTCTAAGTAATATATACAAATACATGATAAGAATAATAACTTAATTGGAACCACAAATCTTGCTAATAATTCCTGAATTAATGTCATAAATCAATGTCATTAATATCCCCCCTCAAATTGATGCTGGATGATTGTGAAGCATCAATTTGTCAACCAGAAATTGATGACGGTATCGGGAAAGAGCCTTCGTAAACATGTCAGTTGTTTGAAGTGCAGTACTGATATAAGGAAGTGAAATAACGTGACTATCATAGGCATCATGAATAGAATGACAATCCACCTCAATGTGTTTCGTACGTTCATGAAAGACTGGATTGGCAACAATTTGGATGGCACTAGTATTATACGCATGAAGTGCAGTAGGCTCAGCTTGAGAAAATCCAAGTTCACCCAATAATCCCCGAAGCCAAACAATTTCTGAACATGCTGAGGACATCGCACGATATTCAGACTCAGTTGAAGATTTAGAAACTGTCTTACTTCTTACTTTTCCATGATACAAGAGAGTCACCAATAAACATACACCAACTGGTAATAGAACGTCAGGTATCAGAACAACCAGCCCAATCCGCATCACTGTATGCAACTAAACGAATGGAAGTACCCACAGGAAAGAAAAGACCGCGATCAGAAGTTCCCTGCAAATAGCGAATAATGCGACAAACAGCCGCTAGATAGATGTGCGTAGGCGTTTGCATAAATTGGCTAACTTGTTGAACAACAAATGAAATATACGTCCGAGTAATCGTCAAATAATTTAGACTCCCCACCAAGCGACGATACAAAAAGGGATCGGAAAGAAAATTACCATCATCCCAACGATATTTGACATTTACCTCTAAAGGAGTGTCAACCAAGCGACCATCTTGCAGACCAGCCAAAGAAATAAGATCCTGAGTATATTTATGTTGGTGTAAAAAGAGACCAGAAGCAGTTGAATGCACTTCAAGACCAAAAATATATTGCAAAGGACCTAAATCCTTCTTATGAAAGGACTGATGAAGGTGCTCTTGAAGTTGTGAAATCAAAGTAGAGTCAGTACCCGTAATAACAATATCATCAACATAAATCAAGAGTAAAACTATGCATTTCGAAGTTTTGCAAAGAAACAGAGAAGAATCATACTGACACTGAACAAAGGAGAAGCTGATAAGTGTAGACCGAAACTTGTCAAACCAGGCACATGGTGCCTATTTCAAGCCATAGAGTGATCGTTTGAGTTTACAAACATCCGCTGATGGTGTAGAAAATAATCCAGATGGTGGAGTCATATAGATTTCTTCCTTAAGGTCTCCGTGTAAGAAAGCATTCTTAACATCCATTTGATGCAATGGTCAACCTTGAGAGGCGACAATAGCAAGAACAAGTCGTAGAGTAGTCATCTTTGCAACTGGTGCAAATGTTTCTTCATAGTCAATTCCATATTCTTGTCGATTACCAAATGCCACCAACCTTGCTTTATATCTGTCAAGAGACCCATCAGAGCGGAGCTTTATGGAATATACCCATTTACATCCAATGGGTTTTACACCTATGGGGCATGGAACAATATCCCAAGTATGATTCTCTTGAAGAGCTTGAATGTAACGGCCCAATTAATATTTTTCGTTATTTTATGACGTCATTACAGACGTGGACGCCAGCCGGGACGTTCGTGGGTCCCACAGCGAGGCTGGAGTGCGTCTGTATTAGGTAAATAGTTATTTTGTTTGTTGATTTGACTAATTTGCGATGTTTATGTTAAAATAGGATAAACGACATCGCGATGTGTGTAATTATATTTTAAATTGACGTGTGAGATTGTGTGATGAGTATTCGCATCAATATGCGTGTCGACGCGAGTACCGGGTAGATTAAAGATGAAATTTTAAGTTGAGAAAAAAATATTACACATAAAATGAATTAAATGTGATAAAATATGTAAATTGTTGTGCGCCTAGTAAAACGCGGGGTCGTGGTCGACACGCGTGGGTGGTACGTTAGTGTGCACGCCCGAGTACGCTCGTTGGCGCGCACGACGAAATTTTAGGCGCGAAAGTATAGGTAAGTATATATATATATATTTATATATATATATGTATAAAAGGAATTTAATATATATATATAAATATATATTTAAAATCAGAAAATAAATAAATAATAGTGAAATGACCAAAACGGGTATTAGAGTGTGAAGGAGGAGGATAAAATCATAGGGGCAAAATGGTCATTTCACTCAAAATGTTGATAAACACCACCATCGTCACCACTGTTCCTCATTTTTTCCCACATTTTGATCGAAATCGAGGGACCGAAAGAAGGGAAGACCGAGAGAGATCAAAAGGAAGTGAGCTCGCGGGATCGTGGAGAACAAGGTGCGTTGATGTTGTTGTTGTTGTTGTTGTTGTTGTTGTTGGCGGATGTGAGATGATGTGGTGGATCGGTGGTGGTGGAATGGAGCTTGGGAGCGGACGAACGAAAAAGAGTTCGTCGAGAGAGAGAGACGACATTCATGTCGTCTCCCTCTCCCTCTCCCTCTCCTAAATTCAAAAAAAAAAAAAAATGGGGAATTTGTTGGAACGAGCCTTGCGTGTGCTCTGTTCCAACGAAGAAGAAGGGGCCGGTTCGGCTCAATCGAGCCGAACCCGGTTGCTACCGAACTGCCCCTAATTAAAAAAAAAAAAAAAAAAACAACAACAACAACAGTTTGAAAAAAAAAAACAAACAGTTTGAAAAAAAAAAATTCTGGAAAATTCATAGAAAATTCATATAAAATAGGAAAATTTTAGAAAAAAAATATATTTTGATCAAATAAAGGAAATTTGGGATTTTCTTGGAAATGTTGGCGAAATATAGTCGAGATTTTAGCCTCGAAAAACGAAAAAATTGACATAATATATTAAATTGAAGCTAATTTAGTGATAAATGATAATAGGTATATTTCGGGTGATAGTTTAAATTGTCAGCATTTATTGGAGCTGGACTAAGGTTTGATTTTCGAGACGAGGAGTGCGATTTGAGGTGTATAGTATCTCAATTGAACTTCACTTTAAGTATTTACCGTTTGATTTATTTGAATTCAGTTCCATTTATTCTCTACTCCATTTCATTATTGCTTTACAGTGGCTGAGTACTCTCACCTGGTGACTTTACGGTAGTGGAGTGTACTCCTACCTGGTGTCTTTACGGTGTTGAGATCACTCCCCACCTGGTGCTTATTCGTTACGGCCATAGAGTCCACTAAGTCATAACACTTGTTTATGTATACGCCGGTGAATAGGCTACCCGGGTATGGTAGGCTTGTGTGGGTGCGTCATGGGTCTACGCCGACCACCTAGAGGGTCCAGGGCCAACCCATTGGTGTGTTTACGGTCGGTGCCTAGGGAGAAAACCCGAAGTATGACTTGGTCTGATTTTTATGTGCACGTACATTGTTTCATCACTATATTTATGCATGCGATGGTCCTTTTTACAGTTGTCTGTATTTCTCTTGTTCCGCATGTTTAAATTATAGTATTTTTAATTCCAGTACTTTTATTTCCGTAATTACTTGGTGAATTTCCTTGGGATTACTCACTCTGGACTCGTCATCTGTCTTTTTGTGATGGTGAGTGAGATCCTAGTACCGAGCCGGGGAAAGGGCAAGCTTGAGGATTACATCGATTGACAGCTCTAGCCCTTCTCGTACGTATGTTTATATTTACTCGTTTTATATTGGGTTTTGGGCTTTGAGAGATAGGTTGTATATTTTGATATTTTGTGAATCTTCGAGGATATGTATATGAATGTACATTTGATATGGTTTCCACTTAGGCATTATGCTCATAATATACATGATAAATCTTTATGTTGTTAGTAAATATTCCGCTGCGTAATTTGAGGTTAAATAACATTAAAGAAACAAAAGTTAACTCATAACATTAAAGTTAACCGGAAATTGATTAATAATGGATAATTGGGCGTGGGACACAGCTGGCGGTGACGTGGACAGTTGTGGGCCCGCGTGGCCTCCCGTGGCGGACCAATGTGGAAATTGGGGCCGCCACATTTTGGTATCAGAGCTTAGATTTGAGGAACCTAAAGGATGAAGCGTAAATTATTATTAACTCTGATACCGCCACATTTTGGTATCAGAGCGAGGTCAAACTTTGAGAATTGGATATTGAACAATAGTATAAACTCAATGAATAAATCTTAGATGTGGAAACCACAAGTGAATGATTAAAGGCTTAGTTGGGAAGTTATGCGAGGTGGGTAAATTTAGGAAATTACATATGCGTATGTTTGATTGTATACTATATATTATACGCGTATATACTGAGTCTGATCCACTGCACGTTGGTTGTGCAGTTTATGATGGACAGACAGGCTCCTACTACTCCGCCCACTACTCATTTCGGGGAGGTTTGGAGAGATCTAGTGATCATACCACTAGTGACGTGATCGATTTGCGATGCTATGATGCGAGACCGAGCGCGAAGCGAGCGATTGATTCAAAGAGAGCGGCAGCTATTACAAAGAGCTCGGATGTCTGAGTTGATGGAGTACATTCGGAGTTCGAGGACGCCAGCAGTAGCACCGACTGCTGAGCGTGCTGCACCTACTACCACTCGGACCGCATTAGCACCGGTTGTTGCTACACAGGCGGCTGGGTCAGAGACAGTTATAGAGAGGGTTGACCCTGTGGTGGTACCAGCAGAGACTACGGTGGTGACACCCACCACTACAGAGCAGCAGGTAGGGACTTCGACTGTTAGGAGTAGGATGTCAGAAGCAGCGAAGATGGTGAAGGATTTTATGAGATTTAATCCTACGTACTTCACGGGAGTCAGCGATCCTGAGGTTGCAGGACGTTGGTTGATGACTCACAGACAACTACATCAGTTGTTGGAGGTACCTGAGATAGATCAGGCGCGTATTTCAGGCTATTGTTTGAGAGGTCAGGGTGCAGTTTGGTGGACCACCTATACTGATATACATGGTACGCTAGCGACATGGGGAGAGTTTAGACAGTTATTTTTGGATGAGTATATTCCCACAGAGAGAGGTGCGATTACGATCGAGGAGCGATTCTTGGGATCTGCGACAGGTAACATGTCTGTGTCACAGTACATGGATCGATTCAGATATCTCATGATGTATGCCATGGATGTGGCTAACACGGAGAGATTACAGATTTACTACTTCATCAGAGGCCTAGATGAGAGGATTGGTGGGGTGATAGTTGCGACCGGTGCGGAGACGCTACAGAGTGTTTTTGACAGAGCATTGGCTCGCGAGACGTATTTACGACACCGGGGTGAGCTTGGAGACGGGTCTGGACAGAGTTCTTGGTCTGATCAAAGACCGAAGAGACAGAGAGAGCAGTCTGATCGACAGAGACATGATTATCAGGGTCGACGAGATAGACGTTCCGAGCATCAGAGAGGAGACGAGAGGCAGGTAGTGTACGCGTTACCGTACCTACACCAGCTGAGCAGCCTCGACAGCGTGTTCGAGATGGAGGAGGTCGTGGTAGGGGTCAGAGATATCGAGGCCATGATAGGGCTCAGGTTCATATAGTGTCACAGCCAGATTGGCGGGATACACGACGATGTTTCAGATGTCATCAGGTCGGACATATACATAGAGATTGTCCGATGTCAGCTTCATCCTCACGACCACAGATTGAGCCAGTTAGGGAGAGGGCTCATGCAGCTGCTACACCTACTGCGGTACAACCGGAGCGTGATGCGACTCGTCAGCTCGTCGAGGGTATGTTATCTATATGCGATGTCTTCATGCATGTATTATTTGATTCCGGCATTACCTTGTCATTTATATCGGGACGTAGGGTCGGCAGTATCTTGTCCTCAGTACGGCTGTTGGGGATAAGATTTACCCTAACTGGATATGCCGGAATTATGTGGTAGAGATTGAGGGACACCAGTTACCTGTCGACTTTCGTGTCCTAGAGTATTTAGAGTTTGATGCTTTATTGGATATGGACTGGTTATCGGCGTATCACGCATATATTGACTGTTTTGGTAAGGTGATAGTATTTGATATTGAGGGCATTCCGGTATTTACTTTTGTTGGTACGGCGTCAGACTTACCGATTATCAGAGGTCGATTAGCTACGACACAGGAGATGGAGGCGTTTAGGACGGTGGTTGAGCCAGACCTGAGACCAGAGATTAGAGTGGAGGATGTCCCAGTAGTGTGTGAGTTTCCTGAGGTATTCCCCGACGATTTGCCAGGTTTACCACCTCCTAGGTCAGTTGAGTTTATGATTGAGTTGATTCCGGGGACGCAGCCGATATATAGCCGACCATACAGGATGTCAGCGTCGGAGCAGGGAGAGTTGAGGTCCCAATTAGAGGAGTTGTTGCATAAGGGTTTTATTCATCCCAGTATGTCTCCTTGGGGCGCACCAGTCCTATTTGTTAAGAAGAAGGATGGTTCTTTGAGGTTGTGCATAGACTACAGGAAGTTGAATCAAGTGACGATTCGAAATCGTTATCCACTTCCTAGGATTGATGATCTATTCGATCAGTTGGCGGGTGCTAAGTTTTTCTCGAAGATTGATTTACGATCTGGTTATCATCAGTTGAGGATTCGGGAGAGTGATATAGAGAAGACGGCGTTTAGCACGCGTTATGGATTGTTCGAGTTCACAGTCATGCCATTTGGGGTGACTAATGCGCCGGCTATCTTTATGGATTTGATGCACCGAGTATTACGACCATTTCTTGATCGTTATGTGATTGTATTCATCGATGATATCTTAATATACAGTAAGACTCGTGAGGAGCACGAGAGACACCTCAGAGATGTTTTGATGACATTGAGGGAGCATAGATTGTACGCTAAGTTCAGTAAGTGCGCTTTTTGGCTGAGAGAGGTGAAATTTCTCGGACATGTCATTGGTAGTCAAGGAATATCTGTTGATGGAGACAAGATTCGAGCGATCATTGATTGGAAGACACTTGAGACAGTTGCAGACATTCGTAGTTTCTTGGGGCTTGCGGGCTATTACCGACGGTTTGTGTAGGATTTTTCGTTGATTGCAGCGCCGATGAAGAGGTTGACCAAGAAGGATGTCAGGTTTGAGTGGTCTGAAGACTGTGAGGCAGCATTTTTAGAGTTGAAGAGGAAGTTGACTTCGGCGCCAGTGTTGGCTCTACCTGAGACAAGGAAAGGCTTCTCGGTCTACACAGATGCTTCCGGGACTGGGTTGGGATGCGTGTTGATGCAGGAAGGACACCCAGTTGCATATTTATCGAGGCGATTGAGACCCCACGAGGAGAATTATCCGGTACATGATTTAGAGCTAGCTGCAGTTGTATTTGCGCTCAAGGCTTGGCGACATTATCTTTATGGAGAGCGGTTTATGTTATTCACAGATCATCAGAGTTTGAGGTATTTATTCACTCAGAAAGATCTGAATATGCGGCAAAGACGGTGGCTCGAGTTACCGAAAGCCTACGATTTCGCGATTGAGTATCATCCTGGGAAGGCGAATGTAGTTGCTGATGCATTGAGCCGGAGTGGTGTAGAGAGTCAGACTGTGCTGCAACAGATGACACATGAGCATGGATTGCTGGAGGCTGCGATGGTGTTGTGTTTGTCAGATGTTTTTGCTGATGTTCATATCTGTTGCCAGATGCGTGTTCCTGTTGTGTCGTTAGAGAGGGTCGCTGAGTGGCAAAGGAATGACGAACATTTTGCTCGCTTCAGCTATCTGGCTAAGGATCTGGATTGCACATATTGGTCTAGTGGTTCAGACTAGTGCTTGAGACACAGGGGCAGGTTGTGGATACCTGAGGTGCAGGAACTACGTGATAGCATTCTTGAGGATGCACACCGTTCGCGGTATACAGGTCATCCTAGCAGGACCAAGATGTATTATGATTTGCGACATTTATTTTGGTGGCCTGGGATGAAGGCCGATGTGGGTGCATATGTGAGAGCTTGTCATATTTGTCATCAGGTTAAAGCCGAGCACAGGAGACCAGCTGGATTGTTACAGCCACTACCGATTCCACAGTGGAAATGGGAGCATGTTACGATGGATTTTGTGAACGGGTTGCCACAGACTGCGAGACGTCATGATGTTGTGTGGGTTGTTATTGACAGATTGACGAAGTCTGCACACTTCATTCCTATATCGATGAAGTATTCGTTTCCTCAGTTGAGTATCATTTTTGAGTGAGAGGTTGTTAGACTACATGGAGTACAGCTATCTATTGTGTCTGACAAAGATCCCAGGTTGACTTCGAAGTTGTGGGAGAGCATGTAGGAGCAGTTTGGGACGAGACTACAGTTCAGTACGGCTTATCATCCTCAGACAGATGGTTAGTCAGAGAGATTGATACGGATATTGGAGGACATGCTTAGAGCATGCATTTTGCAGTTTGGAGGTGCTTGGGAAGAGTATTTGCCGTTGTGCGAGTTTGCGTACAACAATAGCTATCAGGCGAGTATTGGTATGCCACCATTTGAGGCTTTGTATGGTAGACCTTGCAGATCACCAGCTTGTTGGGCAAAGCACCTGAGGATGTGGCAGTGATTGGACCTGAAGTTGTGGTTGATCATACAGAGAAAATTCGGCAAATTAGGTTGAGATTGCAAGCAGCTCAAGATAGGCAAAAGAAGTATGCTGATAGGTATCTTGAGGGTTTGAGTTATGATGTGGATGACTTGGTATATCTGAAAGTTTTGCCCTGGAAAGGACATCAGAGGTTTGGAATCAAGGGGAAACTAGCACCGAGATATATTGGACCGTTTAGAGTTATGGCACGTGTTGGGACAGTAGCATATAGATTGGAGTTGCCAACAGAGTTAGCAGGCGTTCATCCAGTGTTTCACGTGTCTATGTTGAGGTTAGCTAAGTCAGGACCGAGGCCGATGGTGGATATGACAGATTGAGGTTCGTCCTGATGTTTCATATGAAGAGCAACCCGTTGAGATTATGGATCGTAGAGTTCAGACTCTGAGGAACAGGGAGATTCCGAAGGTGTTGGTACGATGGCAGCATCACGGGACTGAGGGACTCACCTGGGAGCTCGAGTCGACTATGAGACAGAGATATCCTCAGTTATTTACCGGTAAGTGTTGATTATAACTTAAATTTCGGGACGAAATTTCAATTTAGTTGGGAAGAATTGTAACGGCCCAATTAATATTTGTCGTTATTTTATGACGTCATTACAGACGTGGACGCCAGAGGGGACGTTCGTGGGTCCCACAGCGAGGCTGGAGTGCGTCCGTTTTAGGTAAATAGTTATTTTGTTTGTTGATTTGACTAATTTGCGATGTTTATGTTAAAATAGGATAAACGACATCGCGATGTGTGTAATTATATTTTAAATTGACGTGTGAGATTGTGTGATGAGTATTCGCATCGATATGCGTGTCGACGCGGGTACCGGGTAGATTAAAAATGAAATTTTAAGTTAAGAAAAAAATATTACACATAAAATGAATTAAATGTGATAAAATATGTAAATTGTTGTGCGCCTAGTAAAACGCGGGGTCGTGGTCGACACGCGTGGGTGGTACGTTAGTGTGCACGCCCGAGTACGCTCGTTGGCGCGCACGACGAAATTTTAGGCGCGAAAGTATAGGTAAGTATATATATTTATATATATGTATATAAGGAATTTAATATATATATATATAAATATATATTAAAAATCAGAAAATAAATAAATAATAGTGAAATGACCAAAAAGGGTATTAGAGTGTGAAGGAGGAGGATAAGATTATAGGGGCAAAATGGTCATTTCACTCAAAATGTTGATAAACACCACCATCGTCACCACTGTTCCTCATTTTTTCCCACATTTTGATCGAAATCGAGGGACCGAGAGAAGGAGAAGCCCGAGAGAGATCAAAAGGAAGTGAGCTCGCGGGATCGTGGAGAACAAGGTGCGTTAATCTTGTTGTTGTTGTTGTTGTTGTTGTTGTTGTTGTTGTTGTTGTTGTTGGCGGATGTGAGATGATGTGGTGGATCGGTGGTGGTGGAATGGAGCTTGGGAGCTCGGACGAACTGCAAAAGTAGTTCGTCCGAGGAGGGAGACGACATCCATGTCGTCTCCCCTCTCCCTCTCCCTCTCCCTCTCCTAAATTCAAAGAAAAAAAAAATGGGGGATGTTCCAACGAAGAAGAAGGGGCCGGTTCGGCCGAACCGCCCCTAATTAAAAAAAAAAAAACAACAACAGTTTGAAAAAAAAAAAATTTCTGGAAAATTCATATAAAATAGGAAAATTTTAGAAAAAAAATATATTTTGATCAAATAAAGGAAATTTGGGATTTTCTTGAAAATGTTGACGAAATATAGTCAAGGTTTTAGCCTCGAAAAATGAAAAAATTGACGTAATATATTAAATTGAAGCTAATTTAGTGATAAATGATAATAGGTATATTTCGGGTGATAGTTTGAATTGTCGGCATTTATTGGAGCTGGACTAAAGTTTGGTTTTCGGGATGAGGAATGCGATTTGAGGTGTGTAGTATCCCAATTGAACTTCACTTTAAGTATTTACCGTTTGATTTATTTGAATTCAGTTCCATTTATTCTCTACTCCATTTCATTATAGTTTTACGGTGGCTGAGTACTCTCACCTGGTGACTTTACGGTAGTGGAGTTACTCCTACCTGGTGTCTTTACGGTGTTGAGATCACTCCCCACCTGGTGCTTATTCGTTACGGCCATAGAGTCCACTAAGTCATAGCACTTGTCTAGGTATACGCCGGTGAATAGGCTACCCGGGTATGGTAGGCTTGTGTGGGTGCATCGTGGGTCTACGCCGACCACCTAGAGGGTCCAGGGCCAACCGATTGGTGTGTTTACGATCGGTGCCTAGGGAGAAAACCCGAAGTATGACTTGGTCTGATTTTTATGTGCACGTACTTTGTTTCATCACATTTATGCATGCGATGGTCCTTTTTACAGTTGTCTGTATTTCTCTTGTTCCGCATGTTTAAATTATAGTATTTTCAATTACAGTACTTTTATTTCCGTAATTACTTGGTGAATTTCCTTGGGATTACTCACTCTGGACTCGTCATCTGTCTTTTTGTGATGGCTGAGTGCAGATCCTAGTACGAGCCGGGGAAAGGGCAAGCTTGAGGATTACATCGATTGACAGCTCTAGCCCTTCTCGTACGTATGTTTATATTTACTCGTTTTATATTGGGTTTTGGGCTTTGAGAGATAGGTTGTATATTTTGATATTTTGTGAATCTTCGAGGATATGTATATGATGTACATTTGATATGGTTTCCACTTAGGCATTATGCTCATAATATACATGATAAATCTTTATGTTGTTAGTAAATATTCCGCTGCGTAATTTGAGGTTAAATAACATTAAAGAAACAAAAGTTAACTCATAACATCAAAGTTAACCGGAAATTGATTAATAATGGACAATTGGGCGTGGGACACAGCTGGCGGTGACGTGGACAGTTGTAGGCCCGCGTGGCCTCCCGTGGCGGACCAATGTGGAAATTGGGGCCGCCACATTGAAGATCTTCTCGCATGGCTTTCGTCCAGCATGCTTTGTGTAGCTGCTTGAGAATAACAAGTTGGAACTGCAGTGTCAGCTAAAATGGCAAAGAAACCATACCGATTTGGAGGATGAATAGTACGGAGTGATCGTCGAAGAGCCACTGGTGCAGTAACCGGAGTAGTTACCGGATCAAGGTCGGGAAGGATTTGTGGAGAGGGGGGACCGTCTTCGTTGATAGACATGGTCGCGTTTAAAACGCTCAATGGGTGGTGACAGATTATCAAAGGTAGGAAGACAAACATTATCAAAATGAGATACGTGCTGCTGAAAAAAATACTCGCTTTCAAAGAAAATCACATTTCTATAAATACGCATGCGACTATCATAGCACAAATATCCTTTCTAAGTATTATTATACCCCATAAAAGCACATTTTAGTGACTGGGCCATAAGTTTGTGACGTTCATGAGAAGGCAGGTGAACAAAACAAACACATCCAAAAGTGTGCAACATGTCATACTGAGGATGTGAACCGAAGAGACGATGGTAAGGAGAATCAAACCTCAATTGTTGAGAAGGTAAGTGATTGATTAAATACACTGCAGTGGATAAAGCTTCCACCTAAAACTTAGCTGGAACAGAAGACTCCAAGAGCAATGTTCGAACCATATCCAACAATTGGCGGTTCTTACGTTCAGCCACCCCATTTTGTTGAGGGGTATAAGGACACGATCGCTGAGATATAATACCTTTATTTTGCAAGAATCCCTGAAATTCATGTGACATGTATTCCCCTCCATTATCAGACCACAATATCTTAATACATGTAGAAAATTGTGTCTCAATATAGGATAGAAAAGTTTGAAAAACAGTAAATACTTCAGCCTTGGTGCGAGAAAATAAATCCATGTGAAACGGCTGTAATCATTAATAAATGTTACAAAATATTTATATTGTGCATGCGAGATAACAGGACTAATACCCCAAACATCGGAATGTATAATCTTAAAACATGTATTAGCACGACTTCCATATGAAGGAAAAGGTAGAATTTTACCTTTTCCCAACTTACAGGTAGAGCAATCAAAGTGGAAACGTTGATCTTTGTTACCAAGAAAACCACGATTCATTAAAGTAGACAAAATCACATTGTTCGGATGACCCAAACGTTTATGCCAAATGGCAGCCTTATTCTCAACAATAATAGAAGATAAAGACAAATTTCTAGGAACCGAAAATTGCAGCGAAGAAATTCTGCCCAATTTAGGCCCCTTCGCGATTACCTTCCCCGACACCTGATCCCGCACAAGACAACCATTTCGAGAAAAATGCACATCACAATTATTATCCACCATTTGACCAACAGAAATAAGGCTAGTAGACAATCTAGGAGAAACAAATATATGACGAAAAGAAGGCATAATATCACCAATGGCTATAATTGGAAGATTATTGTCGTTGGCGATTTCAATACTTTGTGTACCAGTATACTCCCGTACATTATGTAATAAATTAGGTGAGCTAGTCATATGATTGGATGCTCCATAATCAACAATCCAAGGAAAAGAAGTAGGCTTACTGTTACCTTAAAGTCCAAGAGCAAAGAATGTTGTGAGAATCATTTGTTGTACCATTTCTGGAGTAAGGCTTAGCTGATTTGCGTTTACGGTCGTAAAAACACCATCATTAACTGTAGAAGACAAAACAACAGCTTGAAAGGCTTGGGTTTTCCGATTCTCTGGACGAGTAGGACACTCCTTGATAATGTGCCCTTGTTGTTTGCAGTAGTTGCAGAATTTCTTAGTATAATTGCGTGCGATATGCCCAAACTCCTTGCAACTATAGCATTGCGACTGTCCTTTCCCTCGATTCCTCCCTTGTGCAACATAAGCCAGATTGACTAAAGCGGAAGTTTCTTTAGGTGCACTTATAACAGCTTGGGTAGCCATCCTCTGTTCCTCACGCAATAAGTCACCAACACATATGTCTAATGAAGGAATCGGATTTCTGTTCAACAATCCAGCCCGTACAGTCTCAAATTCTGGTCTCAATTTCATCAAAAATTGATCCCGCTTACTTTCTTCATAAACAGCCTGAAGACCTTCCAACGTCTCTTGAGAGACCTTAGAATAGATAATACCAGAATATTCGCTCCATAGGTTAATAAATTCATAATAATATTGCTCAATGGAGAGATTACCTTGACTGAAATGACTAATCTCAAGTTCAAGTTGAAAGCGTCGTGCAGTATTTTCTTGGTGGTATATGCGTCTCAAGTAATCCCACATTGATTTCGCTGTACCAAAAGAACATAGATTGTTAACCATACGTGGTTCAATAAAGGCTAACATCCAAGAAATGATGCAAGCAACTTTAGTTTCCCATTGCGTAAGATCCTTAGCGTCTATAGGTGCCGAAGAACTGTCGTCGATGTGATTCCAGAGGGTTTTCCCTTTCAAAATTCTAAACTGAAACTCCCAGGCATCATAATTCTTGCCTGTGAGTCTAATGGCAAAAGTCTTCGAAGATTTGCCAAAAAAATTTTCGGTAGACATCATAAACCGAAAAATTACAAAACCAAATTGTTGATAACAAATCAACCCGAAAAAAAGAAGACAAAAGAAAAGAACCAGAAAACAACCCAGAATAGATGATCAGAAGAAAATTTGCAGGCTTTGATACCATAACAAAGTTGAAGCAAAATGGCTGAATGTCTTTTCTCCTTGAGATCTTTCTCCTTAAATAAGAATAATGTATAGCCTAAATTAGGCAACAAAATATATAATTAATGTAATTGACTATTAGCTAACTATTCTAAGTAATATATACAAATACATGGTAAGAAGAATAACTTAATTGGAGCCACAAATCTTGCTAATAATTCCTGAATTAGTGTCATAAGTCAATGCCATTAATAATTTCCATGTTAATCCAGAGTGTAGTCGCAGTATACTTAAATTAAATGGTGAGTGTAGTCGTAGTACAATCCAATCCAGTATTTAAGGTAAAGTCACGTTTGTTCCGGCTAGCACCAAACCACGCAGGTAAGGTCATATTTGTTTGTCTAGCACCAGACCCAAGAATACCTTCTTGACCCACTTAAGCCTTAGACACTCAGCTAAGGAATAAAGAATGAAATTCTAAAAGATAGCACATCTCAACAATAACAAGGAAAGATAGATGATGAATTACTATGCATTCCCTAACTAGCTTTACTTACCTCAAACGTTGCGAAAACCATCTTTCGCGAATCCTATACGTCCAAAGTTGGTCCCCAAATGCCCATCTCTACACCACTAGATCTCTAGTAATCATTAGGGTCAATTTTCGTCACGTGAGTTTTATAAACTTATTTTAAAATTTCAATTTCAATTTTAGGTTTTGGTGTTCAACTTAACTCGCAAATAATCCTACCCAATTTTTGTTATATTTTGTGGCGGCCCCAATTTCCAAAGCAATTGGGGACGCTTAGCCTAGACCCACATAGACTCTCGAGTCGGTACTTGACAAGTCTATGCATGCCTAATCAGCCTCAATTCGTTCATTTACAATTCAAAATATGAGTTATTAGATTATAAAATTTATCCAATCAATACGCAGAGGATTTAACTATAATCATTCTATAACTCAAAGGGAAATCAGGAATTTCTAATAAATGTGGAACCTCGAATACAAAATAAATATGTAAAGCCTGGTGACCAGAGTATGAATGGGGCATATAAATGATATCTAACTCTCACAACCCAATTCTATCCATAATGTTTCAAAAACAACATATGTAAATAAAACTACATACATACTAAGCAGCAAAGAAAGAGATCGTCCTCGAAAAGCGCTCAGAGGAAGTCACCTAACGTCGGTCACTTTCCCTTGCTGTCATTTGCACTACCTGCACTCACCGTCACAAACTAGACGGTGAGTAACTGAGAGACATTGTAAGTAATGCCACAAGAATATAGAATTAATTCAAGATTAACCAAAGAAGCAGTTCAAGAATCATTCGGAAATTGAAAGACAGGAAATAACACAAGGTGCATGATAATCAGACTAATAGATAGTAATCGAAATATGCATGTTCTAAGAATCGAAAGAGGCCTATAAGTGGTCTAAATCATAGCATACGACAAAGATATCGCAAGATCTCCCTGAGCAATGTCGCAACACTAGTGCAGCATGATAAGAGAAATCGCAACCCCTCCAGTACTCAGATACACACAACACCAGGGGTGGTCAGATACTCTTGCAGAAATGCCTCGCGTTTTCTCAACTGGTGCGGGCCACATGACAATAGTTTGAACCCCATAACACAAGTCTGCTTCTTCTCTGTTCGACTCATACGTAGGAGACGCCGCCACACAATGAACGCGCGGTGTCCCCATGGTGTCGGATACAAATCAAAATCCCAGAAATTCACGAACACCACACGGACACCCCACTCTCGGCGATCATCGCCAACATGTTTTCAGGCATTAAGACCCGAAATCGACTTCGGGTCTTCGTGGGGTGCCTGGATTCAATGGAAAACCCAAAACCAACAATCAAATCTAAAAACCCAACCAATTATGATGAAATCAACATTAAACAACAACACTGACATCGATGTCGCGTGTTAATCGCTTTGGGGGTTGTTGAGACATTGGTGGTTCACCAGATTTGTCTTCGCGAGACACTCTTGGTCATTGCGATGTAAACAACCCACAAAAACTATGTGTAGAGGAAATGAAATTACAAAGAGAAAGGAGATCTCACCTTCTCCGATGAGTCCCTATAACTCCGACGGCTCTCCGGCGGGATGGACAACCCTCCAATGGTTGTCCTAAAGCTTTCTTGCTCACCAAGTCTTGAGAGAGGAAAAGAGAGGAGAGGAAGAGAGAAATGAGAGAAAAGTGTGGGGTGGGTTCTTATATAGGCCTACACATTATCAACACACACGCATCTCGAGGTCAGTTCAATTAACACCATCTTAGTTGTCCACCTATCCTAACACCTCTCAATGTGACTCCACTAAGTGATTCGCATACCACTTAACTAACCAACTCTCTGGTTCGTTCTCACGTTCTCGTACTCCAAACGCACCACTACTCGTGAGTCGTGTGTTTTGGGTCTCGCCGATGCTCTCTCGTCATTAATCGGCTAAATTACCATTAATTAGTTTATTTATTAATCATTTTCAGTGTTTTAAAGTCTCGTGTACCCGTATCCCATTTGTTGATGCCCGTTCAACCAGTTTTCCTAATCGTTTACCAACTTCACTGTCCTGTCACTCAAATACGAGTATAAATATATAGTACACGTCATCATTCACAAATAGCCAAATTTTCGGGTCGTTACAATTTTCGACTATCATTCAACAATCTTCAACCTTTAAGAATCCATTACATAAGTTTTTAGGGTGAATTAGAAGTATTCAGACTAGTGGAGACCCTGAAAAAGCTCCAAGAAGTCCAAGGCAAATTGGATAAAATTGCCCAATTTTTTTTATTTTTGTAATGTTTTAGCCCTCTAGCGTCGTAGGTGGCGTCGTGGGGCAATCCTTACGGCGCCAAACTGGGCAATGGTTTGCCCAGTTGCGTCGTGGGTAGCGTTATGGGGATTTGTTCCCCACGGAGCCGCTGGAGCCGCTTGATCGAAAATAGGTGTGGGGGGTTTTCGAACCCTCACGCCTTTGTCGTCACATTCCGAGCCTATGTCATACCCTTTTGGACTTCCAAAGATACCATAGGGTGTTCCCCCAAACATCCAATACTACACAAATTCATCAATTTACCAAATTAACATCAAAACCACTAAAAACATCAATATCTCATTAATTCCTCAACAACCATCAACACCAACACAAAAACACTCGCAAATGATATCATAGACATCAATTTCATCATTTCAAAACTATAAAATCAGTGATCATCATTCCCAATTCATTTTTCTATCAAAACAAATCATATTATCAATTGTTCAAAATTGAAAGAATAAGTGAGATCTCACCTTATTGATGTTAGTTGGTTGATTCAACGCCCTCAAATCCCATAAGAATCGCCAAGAAATCTCCCTCAAACCCAACTTTCGGATATGTTAAAGAGATAGTGAGAAAAGTAGGTCAAAACCCATCAATGTTGATATATATTTATACTCCAAATGTCATCTCATTTGTTGCACAAATCTCGAAGACATCTAATGGCTCTAATTTAGGATGTCCCAACCAATTTGGTGACGCACTCACAAGCTCAAACTTACCTTGTTTGACTTTAGTATTTTTCGGGCGTTCCGCTCATCGATTCGCAGCGCGATTCTCATTTTACATCAAATTTTCTATTCAAATCATCTCAACTATGGTTTAATACACATTTTCACATTTTTCATAATTTCCTTATAATTTTGTAAAAAAAATCATTTATTGTGTTTTGTATACCCATAATTTGCCCAGTACCTATATCGACACGTTTTTCTAGGCAAAACTTTACTCGTAAATTCGGCGTGATAAATAAAATGAAATAATATGTTTAGACATTTGAAATTCACATTCGGGTATAAATAAATAGTACACACACCACAGAAAAATAAAAATATACTCTGGTGTTGACTCCCGAAACTTGAACAAATACGCCCAGTCACGACGACCCAAGTCACAATCCTGAAATGTGACACGTGGTATGGGTTAAATTTAAGGATCGTTGCAAAATTAATTTAAGTCGTAACGCTATAATATTATTATGGGTATTTTTAGATAAAAGATTGTTTCTTTTTTAATTATTTATAAAAAATCGTTTACTTAATTTATTTATTTTTTTGGTAGGAAATCGTTTGCTTAATTTGTTGACGATGGTTAGGGCAAAAAAAAAAGAAAATTAACACTTGAAACATGATCGATCTATACATGTGATTTCAGCTAGCTACAATTAATATATTCTAATCACGGATGATAATTAAAAGGGTTACGTTGTGTTTCATGTAATTCCAAGCACCTACCATCAGCAAAAAAAAACAAGATCTCTATATCTAGCTAGTACTAGCTAATTCAAAATAATTGAAATATATTTATTTTTAAACTATCATGGATCTTAATTAATTGATAGAATAATTCAAGGCTATCTTAGCTAGTAGTTATGTTACCATGTAAATCGGGCCTATTAGGTTCATTTAAGTTTTATGAGTTGGTTCCATCTATAAGTTTTATGGGTCTACTAAAAGGTTCATTTAAGTTATATGAGTTGATTGATTAGGTCTGATTACTAAAAGGTTTTTTTTATGACAAAAAAATTGTATTCATATTTTATTTAAAACTGAGGTTAAGTACAATCACAGCTGCTTCATTAAGAGGTTGATATATTTTATACATTTTGCTATTTGGCTAGCATATGTATGGAAAAGTCGTGTCATTACATAACTAACCTCATTCGCTTACCTGCGAATTATAAACCCAAAAAAAACTAGAACTTTTAACAAGGAAAGAAAATCAAACTTCCAACTAAAGAAGAAAATCTAAACCTTCTAATGAGGGAATAAGGAGACTACGTATTGAAATAAAAAAAAAATAATAATTGAAGTATTGATACAGTAGCAGCAGACGCAAATCTACACACAAGTATAAATGAAGATGTAGAGCTAAAATATTAACTAGACTTGTCCCAATGTTGAATATGATAACAAACAAGAACTGAACCATCATATTAAATCTGACTTATTACGAACAAAAAGAAAAACAGTGTCATTGGAACTATTGTCAAAATATTGAGAAAGAGAGTCAAAATATTAAGAAAAGATCGTAGTTCAGAAATCAAAATCATCAAAATAAAAAGAGTTAAAATATTAAGAAAGAGAGTTTTTAGGGGTTTGGAGAGGAAGCTTCTTTCTAGTTTTTAACCTTTCAAATTAATTAATTGATTACTAAAGGTTAGTAATTAAGATTGTAGCTACTTCCACTAAGTTTGTAATTGATACAAAATACTTTTTAAATAAAAACAGTTTATTTTGAAATTCAAACAAACGCACCCTTAGTCGTGTTCGTAGGCACACATGCATGCAGCTTAAACGGTCAGAGTGAATGAATCGGACACTATGCGTCCAATCGAAACGAACTCAAAATCTGCATGAACGCCAAGTGTCCTCCACACAAACACGTCGACCACTACTGACCGATCTAGCTATGTACTTGTTAGCATATTTATTAATGAATCTCTTCTTCTCAAGATGAATTCAACACATATCGATCGACCAAACAATATCTCCGCACAAACAATCAATCAAACATATAACAGTACTCGATCACCATTTAATTATAAGTTAAGAAGAAGAGAAATATGGCCAGTACTGGTAGAGCTTCGTCAGACCAGACTCCAACGTTCGCCTACGCAGTGGTGTACGCCAAAGACGTGGCCAAGTCCGTCGAATTCTACGCCAGGGCCTTTGGTTACACCGTTCGTCGCCTAGACGAATCTAGCAAGTAAATTCATCTCATATAAGTACACTTTTTTCTTTTTTTTTTTCTAATTATTGTTATGGTATAGGAAGAAGTAGGGGTGCACGGATTGTACTAATCCACGGATCCGAATCAATTATCACTAATTAGATCAATTTTTTGATCCTTTGGACTAGACTGAATTGAAAAATTACTAATCTGACTAAATTAGATCAGATTACGGATCTTACATTAAAAAATTGCGAATCTAATCCGTTTAACACATCAACACATATACATATTTGATCATATATACTATAGTATCTTAAAATCTTAAAGAACATCAACTCAAGTTATCTAACTCTAAACTAAAATATCTAAAAGACTATTTTTGTTCTTAACTCTTTTTTATGCTTTCAACCTTTTTTTTGTTGGTGGTATGTTCAACGTACACTATTTTTGTGTTTTTGTAAGGGCGTATAGTGAAGGTTTGTGGACGACATATTTATTTATGTAGGAATTTACATTTTGAAAGTTAATGTGATGACAAGTTTGTAAAAAATATGTTATATATAGATTTGTGGAATGTATGTTGTAAATTTGTCATTCATAAGATATATAATTCTTCTGATTCATTTGATTAAGTTTAATTTCATGAATCTTTGGATATGAAAACGTTAATCTGTGGAACTTGATCCAATTCGGTCTGTATTTTGTAAATTTGATTGATGAATTCTTTGGACCGAATTGGACTATAATTTTCGCAATAATTGGATTGGTTTATGGATTGACTCTAATTGGACTAGATTCAATTCGTGTGCACCTCTAAGAAGAAGTATAGCTCGACTAATTTTAGAAGCGATGAACGTATAACCGCAAGAGCTACTCCTTTAGTCAAAGAGTTTTAAAGGAACTTTCTTTTATTTTCAAGATCCGACTTTGAAGAGATCCAAGTCATCTCATCACCACAACTCTTTTGCTTACCTTTTTTTTTTGATAGCTTTGGTTATCTTATTTTATTTTTGGATAAGAGGCCGGAGTTCAATATGAATCGAATTTAGGACCTCCTAAATCTAGTATTTTTAGTAAGTGATGTCTCGTATATTTTACGTGAGTAATTTTCAACTATATTTATAATTGTATTGCCTAAGCGAAATTCATAATTTGTTATAATTAGTATAATTAATTTGATGTAGATGGGGAGAGATTGAGAGTGGTGGGACGACGATAGCGTTCACCCCGGCTCACCAGCACGAGACGGATGACTTGACCGGAGAGGTTAAAGTTCCAAAGTCGGGCGCTTGGGAACGGTCTCCTCTTGAGCTTTGCTTTACCTACAAGGACGTTGATGCGGCATACAAGGTGATAGGATTGAGAAACCACGCTTAAAGAGAATCGAATAACCAAACCAATCAGAATGACTAGTCATTTGATTAATTTAATTAGAATTGAGGTTTTATTGTTGTTCTTGTTAATTTGAAATTAAGGCTTTATTGTTGTTGATGATTATTACGTGCAGAGAGCGGTAGAGACCGGGGCGGTGGGGATAAAGGCGCCAGAGGAGAAGATGTGGGGGCAGAAAGTTGGGTACGTCCTGGACATTGACGGCATTGTGATCAGGTTGGGGAGTCATGTCTCAGAGCCGCCTTGCCATTGATCAAACATTCAACACTCTTTTACTTGGTGTAATTTCAGCTCTCTATGCGTTCTCTTATATATGCCGTCTTGCCCGTTGTATTATTGTATAGTTTGTGCTAATCATAAAATCTAAATAATAAGGATGGATTCCTTAGCTATGCTACGATTGGTACATTGTATTATTGTATAGTTTGTGCCAATTATAAAACTTAAGTAACAAGGATGGATTCCTTAGCTATGCTACAATTAGTACATTAATGTAATCTCTTTTTTTTTTTTTTAAGAAAGAGAAGTTTCATTAATCATTAATAACTCGATACAGAACTTGACATAAAATCATCAAAAAGTATATTGATTCACTAATCATATTTGTTCAAAAGATCTTTCATTACTTTGGTTGCGAATGCGATTGTGAAATTGAAACAGTTTGATAATCAGAGACTGTTTTCTACAACGTTGAAACACATTACAATATATAAACACCCGCAAGAACTACATAACGAATAACGAAAATTTTCGACGAGAAGAAAAAAATTTAAAATTTTCCAACGAGGAGAAGACAAATCAAGAACTTCCAACAAAGGAAAGACAAATTACCTAAACATAAAAACTAAAAATAAGGACCAACTTAATTGCAGCACAAATCTAAAAACGAGAGGAACATGTACCACGACAAGGAGATCTAATCTTCAAATATCTGAAACGATTTGCACTTTATTAAACACATACATAAAACATATAGAGATGAAGATTGGAACCACCGCCGATCAAAAGAGAAAATCGGCGATGGTTCAAGATCTTGAATCAAGAAAGAACTCAAAAAAGATGAAGATTGAAACTATCACCAATCAAAAGAGAAGATTTGCAATCTTAAACGTAATCTTATCTAGCTATGTGTTCTTTTAAGCCGTCTTGCCCATTATTGTTCTTTTTTATATATATAATTATTATATAGTTTGTGCCAATCATAAACTCTTAATAATAAGGATGACATTTGGATGGGTACCCCTAGAAAAAAAAAAAGCTTAAATTTTCTTTTTGATATCTCTCTATCATTTCTATGGTAAGAGGAAATGATTGTTTGGCATACTTATAAATCTATGATACATACCTTAGCTTCGTAGAGATAACTCCCCACCTCTATAAGAGATGCCCCGAAAAATTAGGAGGATTCAAACTTAAAACTTTATAGAGGCCCAAACGAATAACTAGTAGATCCCAGCCACTGACAAGGCAACTGTTACTTTGTGTTGGATCTGCATAAGATCTGTCAGATGGGATGCGCTTCAAGACTATAGACAACAAAGAGTGTCATGAGCATTTGACATACGAAACATTGATTAAAGAGGGTTTTGTTCCTTTATGAACATACATTCTAGGTATAAAATGCAAAGGAGCCATCATTCAACCCATTTGAGGCCAGACTAAAGGCGCAATTGTTCATCCACGAATTTATGAAACTATCTATAAATACAAAGTGGTTTATGGTTTTTCAGAATGACTAAAGTAGCAGAAAAGCCAACATAAAGAAGAAATGAAATAAGAAAACATTCCTTTAAAAAAAAAAAAAACAAAACAAAACAAAAACATACATGAAACAAATATGAGAGAGCAGCCGTGCCTTCCCTAAAATAAAATATACTAGATTGCCAAGAACTGAGACGTGACGAGAGCAGATTATGACCTTTTCTTTAAGGAAGGTGGATCACACCATTTCTTGTGATCTTCTAACGGCACGACTCACTTTCTTCTTGAATTCATCTCTTTTTTCTCTCCATTCTTTCTGCAGATGACAAAACAACAGCATTCACAAGTGAGGGGACATCAGGACATTGTAGCAGCTTCATTCATTCGTTGCCAGATTAAGAATTTCATGGGGTACATTGGACATCTTTCGAAGTGTATGTCAATCTATAACATTGTTGTAGTCACCAAATGGTTCAATGGAGATTCTTTTTCAAACCAAACTTTGTAGGATCAAGAAATTAAGAATCACAAGTTGTATAAGAGAACATTACGCACAAGTAGCTATAACTGTAGCACCAAATATAACATTCAAGCGTTAAATAGTAAGTCGAAAGAAAAAAAATTTACAAGAAAGATAATTAGGTAATGTATGCGCCTGCGCTGCTACTGTACGCTAGGATGGTAATTGGTCCTTTCAAAAAGTCTTAGGGGTTCAAGTCTTGCAGATGGGAGAAAATATAGCTTTGTGGGACCTTAGTTAGCTCAACTCCGGAGTAGTAAAGGACCAAAGCGGCTATCGAGTACTGGGGGTAAAGGATCAAAACAAAAAAAATCAGGTATGCACAGAACATCACCGCAGAAATAGGTCAACAGTAAAAGACGAATCTCCAGTAAAGAAATTCAAAATTAAAGTAACACGGAAATCAATATAGCCCATCAGTGGAAATTTGGCTAAGAACTTGTGCCAGCAGGTTCCAAGTCTTGCTCCTAGAAAAGTAAGTTGGAATAGGACCATTGATCGCCAACTTTAAGTATGATAACGTTGGTCGAGTGAGTTTTAACCAGTGAAAAGCACAAATGAACTAGGAATAAACACACTGTACACCATAATTGGAAACGGGCAAAAGAGTATTAATCAAGAATGACAATTATGTTACCTTTTGCTTGAGTGGACAACAATCAGGATGGTATAATATTTATGAATGTTATATATCTTGCAGAGTTTCACTTACCGCAGCTTCAACATTTGCTGGAGATTCATCATTTGGACTTGAAAGCATGGAAATGATGCTTAAGACAATGCTTTCAACCTACAAGATTAAATAATTTAAATTTTTCATTCAAATTTGAATCTAAAAGGGTATTGAATGAAACATGACAACAAAAAGAGAGAAGCACAAAGTACAAACAGCAAAGCAACGGTGAGTTGGAAACTAAAACAATAACTGGAAGGAGAGTGGAAGAATAAGATTAATAAAAATCCAATAGACAATTAAGTGATGAAAGAAATGGGAGTAGAACTCATCATATCACTTCTCATAAGAAAGAAAATTTTAATTTTTGATTGGATAAGAAAAAAAATGTGTGTAACAGTCTAATAAACATGTTGCTCTTTTTTATGTCACGAAATCAGGAAGATAGTAAGCTACTAAGGTCGAAAAATATAAAAAGAAAAACAGAGTTGAGGTGTTAGGAAATGATTTATAACAAGAGCCAGTTGATGTAGATACCTCACACCATGCAGAAGCAAAAAATTAAAAATATTCAAATATGAACAGTGATAACTTTCATCAAGCCGAACTTTTTCAAACTTGTGTCAATAGCTCAACAGCTACAGGCAGAATCAAGAAATTAAAAATATTCAAATATGAACAATGATAACTTTCATCGAGCAGAACTTTTCATTCTTGTGTTAATAGTTCAACAGTTCTAACTCAACAGGAAGATGGAAAATAGGGAACAAAAAATGACAAACATAAAATAATAGACATGTTCAATAGGTGTCTCGCACCGTCTCACGTCACTCGTAATCCATCCCCCTAACACCAATACTCAATAGATCTTGCAATTAAGCTCTAATCATGGTAAGCTTGGAAAACAGTAGGATCCTACTTTTCTGATAAGAAACGAAATGAAAATTAAAACATGTCGAAACCCCAACCTAGACTATGACAAGTGATGATTTGGCAGTAGGATCCAACTTTTTTTTTTTTTTTTATCAGAAACGGCCAGTAGGATCCAACTTTTAATACAGCATTAGCCTCAAAGTGGAGAAGGAAATAGGGGAAAGGCTGAGAAGGTTCCCTTTACAGTGAGCTTTCTGACGAAAAGTAGTAACAGGTAAGTATTGCCCTCATCTAATGGGCTGCACTCATAGAAGGCAGATAGGAAAACATATGAGAGCCTCAAAAGTTTTTGAATTCTCTAACACCAACCTTTAAAACCATTGCAACACACAAAACTCAAAGGAGTGCAGAAGAATTTCATATTTTGGAGGGAGCTTGGTGCAAAGGATGACCATTAACGAAGTTATATATCATTCACTTTATGCTCTCACTCTGACCGCCATGAAGAACTACTAAACGTCTTTGACTTGCCATCATGGAGTTTATGCTTCAAAAAGAAACCTTAGTAGAAAAGATATATCCAATATGAGAATCCCCGTCTCACATTTATTTGAAAACATCCTAAAAAGGTTAGAGCAATTGTAGACTGTCCTACTAATCTGTTCTTCCAAATCAATATTCAAAATTTCAAATGCTAAGGGAACCGCCTCTTTTCCTTAGTAATTTCCTTTTGGAAAATAGAATCGGTTTGAAAAGGAAATTCTATAAATGAGTACTATGAAAAAATTACTCACCACGGATAAAATGCTAAGGAGAGGTACAGATACATTTTTTTTAATCTCTGAGTGGTCTTTGCTTACAAAACAGATTAAGAGATCTTATCACCTAAACGATGATTGAAGCTTCACTACTTTTATATGACCCACAAAGAGAAACTACATATGCTGCTAGAAAAATGTCGATTAGGAATATGATATTCCTAACAGCACGTTGGATCAAGTGGACTAAAGACAAAACAGATTTTTGAGGTCATAAAAATGTGGAATATACATAGGAGATAATCCGCAACAAAGCATTGATACACTTCCATTGGAGAAGCAATCAATAAAAATCTAGCTTTCAGATTTCAGTAGGAAAGGAGCACTAACGTAACATAAAGTTAAAACTAATTTTCAATGCACTAGAGTTGATGAGGTCACACAAACCATAAAGGAAAAAAGACCATTCAATTGGACAACCAACAAATTCCAGCCAACCACCCTCTACATTGGACTCCATAAATCTCTCTAACCACTAACGCCAAAGTCTAAGAAAGGGGTGACCTACGCACCAAATAGATTTCTAGAAATGAGGCATGATATAAGAGCCAAGCTTTCGCCTTTTGCATCATTGATTTAGTAACGTGAAAATATTTAAACAAGTAAGTTCTACTTGAATAACTAACAAAGATACCTCAGTATAAGCAAATTGGGGTGCTCGCAACCAACTGAGATCCAAGGCATCCGACCGAATCGACACCATCCAATGTATTATCGGACGGTTGCTATGGCCCCATCTCGATCGATCAAATGATTCCCTGGTCGGATGGTTGTGGAGGCTCTACATCCACTATCTAACCCCGTCATCCAACTTGTAGCCCAACTTAGGTGTTTCACCTCATGGGGTGCATACACAAGTTTTGAGACAAGGAACCTGGTGGATGAGGTGTGAATGGTGTGGAGTTCCACTTAAATAAGCAACACTCAACTCTTACTACTACACGTTATGTGGGACTAATTGATGCGAAGATATTGCCTTGTTTAAGAGTCTTTAACAGCAAACACCCAATTCCTTACTCTACACTATCAATACGGGACAAAAGAAGATGTTCTCCTCTCCAAATTTTAGTCCCACATTGATTAAAAGTGAAGAAGAGCTCTATCCCTCCTTATATAAATGAAGAGGATGTGGGTAGTGCATAAGCAAAAGCTATGGCAAGACCCAATCTTTTTGAATGAGTGTTGGAGCTTGCAATCTTTTTTTTCCCTTCTCAAGTCGAAAGGTCTTGCAGTCAATCTCTAATGACTGAGCGAACAATTGCCATCACTTTGGTGTTCTAAAATAAAAGCTTTTCATTTTTGGGCTTATTTAAAGCCGAGTTTTTTAATTTTTTGCCTTCCTTAAAGCCCTTGGGTCAAGGGTTTATAGGTTGAATCAATCAACGGACCAGCCCTGATTGGGTGAATCGGATACAGTCTCGCATAACCCTGTGACGGGGACATTTCAGATGTGATAGGTGTCCACCCAACACACTTGAGTCGGACTCAAGTTAAGGGGTCACAGGTCAGATAAGCACCCCTATAAGCAAACTAGCAATAAATTGAGGGATTTGTCAAAAATAAATAAATTTATTGATGAACATGATACTTATTAAAGATTCATACACAACGAAAACATCAACAACAATCAGACTATTAACCCAAGCCCCAAGGTAATCTACCACCAAAAAGACAAGATCTATATTGAGATGTCATACCAATTCCAAACGATGCATTGAAAGTCTATAACGGTACAACCTTCTGGGAATTGCATATACTTGGACTGTTCCAACCTAAAATAAATAAATAAATACTTGGACTGTACATGATGGAATCAGCTATTAAAGCAATTATTGCAGTTATGCCAATGCCCAATCTATTATTTTGAGGATGTCTTGCATTCAAGACACTATTCCATTTTCATAATTGCATGTACTGCAACAATAGTATACTTAACCTTGTACATTGCAGTTTCCTTTCTATTACCCCATGTGCAGGACAGAGTGGTAAACAAAGAGTCCTAGAGTTGCATGAAATACATTATTTTTAGTCATGCATCTTGACTTTTGCTAATGTTCAAACGCTAACATTCAATTCTTTAGTACCCTTCTGACCTCAAAAAATAAAAATAAAAAAATCTTTAGTACCCTTCTTCAAAAGAAATAGAAATTGTCGTCCCTACTAAAAAACAACAATAAAGTCAAATGACCTATTTATTCTAAAAAAAAGTGAAGACAGTTAAAGGCATTATTGCCATCACATTCTAGACAAGAGCATAGCTAATATCAAATATCAACAATGCATTTGAGAAAACGATGTTTTTCTTAAGGAAGTAGGCATGTTGAATTGCATTACAAACATCCTAAACTTTTTTGTGGAGAAGTTGCTAAAGAGGATATCCCCTCATATATATTGCAGCATAAGCCACAAAAAACCTTGTCTTCTACTTTTGACTATTCAAACTACTTGATATGCACATTATTTGTGGTTTACTCGTTTCATAGTTCATAATTTGATTTTTTTTTTTTTTGCGATTAGTTCATAATTTGATTATAATTCCATTCTTAGAGATCTAATGCCTAGCCATTAATCAATGAAAGTCACATTTTGATTATATTTGCACCATGTCACTAGTTAGAAATGTTAGGTTTAATCAGCTAATTATTTTCCTTTTCTATAATTAGTAAACCTTTGCTACTGCAATTTAAAAAGGCAGGTATCACATCCTTAATTGTTTGGATGATAATTTATATGACATATATTCGTCATATGACACAGCAAAGGAAGTATGGAATAATCTTGAGAAGAAATATAAAATTGAAGATGCCGGTGCGAAGAAATTCATAATTGGTAAATTTCTGAAGTATCTCATGGTGGACTCCAAAACTGTCATTAAGCAAGTAGAGGAAATCCAAGTCCTGATTCATGAATTGCATGCAGAAGGATGTTCTATCAATGAACACTTTCAAGTTGGTGCAATTATTGAGAAGTTACCTCCTTCATGGAAAGATTTTAAGATCTATTTAAAGCATAAAAGGAGGGAGATGACTATAGAGGACTTGATTCTGAGGCTTAGAGTTGAAGAAGATCATCGCAAGGGAGACAAAGTTGAAGTACCTACCTTGGTCGCAAAAGCAAATGTGGTTGAAGGAGAGGCTTCAAAATCCAGATTTCGGAAGAACAAAGCAAAGAAGTTTTCTGTGAAACACTCCAACAATTTTGCACCTAAAGGCAAGCCATTTAAGAAAGTTAAAGGTAATTGTTGGGAGTGTGGAAAACCTGGCTATAAGGCTCAAAAATGTCGTCACCGGAAAGATCAACCTGCTGCAAATTCTTCTCAAAAGAATCAGGCCAATGTCACAACTACTGAAGAAGATTTGGTTGCTGTTATTTCTGAAGTCAATATGATTGACAATGTTAAAGGTTGGTGGATTGACACAGGAGCAACTAGGCATATTTGTGGCGACAAGGCGTTGTTTTCAACCTTTGAAGATATTACTAATGATGAAAAACTCTACATGGGGAATTCATCGACTTCAACTGTCAAAGAAAAAGGAAAAGTGTTGCTGAAATTTACTTCTGGAAAAACTCTTACTTTAATTGATGTACTTTATGTTCCTGAAATACGAAAGAACCTAGTCTCTGGTACTCTTCTTACTAAAAGGGGATTCAAACTAGTGTTCGAATCTGATAAGTTTGTGCTTTGTAAGGCTACGGACTATATAGGACGAGGGTACTTAGTAGATGGTATGTTCAAACTGAATGTAATGGTTACTAATGCTATGAATAAAGTGAATGCTTCTATTTATATCGTGGATTCTTATGATATTTGGCATGCTAGATTAGGCCATGTAAATAGTAGGTCTATCAGAAGAATGATTAATCTCAATTTATTACCTAAATTTAATTTTGATGTGAAGCACAAGTGCCAAACTTGCACTGAATCTAAGTTTGCTAAGAAATCTTTTAAAACTGTCCTAGGAAGGTCAAATGAATTGTTAGGATTAATACATAGTGACCTTTGTGACTATAAATCAACCCCTACAAGAGGAGGAAAAAATTACTACATCACTTTTATAGATGATTGTAGTAAATATTTTGCTATGTCTATTTGATTAAAGATGAAGCTTTTGATATGTTTAAGACATATAGAGCTGAAGTTGAAAATCAATTAGATAAAAGGATCAAAGCAATAAGAACGGATAGAGGTGGAGAATATGAATCCTCTGAATTTGCTAAATTTTGCAGTAGTCATGGAATTATACATCAAACTACGGCACCATACACACCTCAACAGAATGGTGTCGCGGAGAGGAAAAATAGAACTTTTAAAGACATGATAAATTATATGCTAAATAGTTCTGAACTTCCACACAACATGTGGGGTGAAGCACTACTTACAACAAATTATATCTTAAATAGAATCTCAATTAAGAAGACAAATAAGTCTCCTTATGAATTGTGGAAAGGAAGAATTCCTACTTTTAAAATTTTAAAAGTGTGGGGTTGTTTAGCAAAGTTACAAGTTCCTATCACCAAGAGAACAAAATTGGGGCCTAAAACTATAGATTGTGTATTTATTGGGTTTGCTAACAATAGTGCTGCATATAGATTTTTGGTAATAAATTCTGAGATTAATGATATCCATGTTAATACAATTATAGAATCTGCGGATGTGCAATTCTTTGAAGGAATTTTTCCTTATAAAGAACAGATATCAAGTTCTTCAAACAAGAGAGTTCGAGATGAACCATCCACTTCTAATGTTCCAACATTAGATGACGAACCAAGAAGGGGGAAAAGATCTAGAGTTCAAAAGAGTTTTGAAACTGAACCACAAATATATAAAGAAGCTATGACTTCTACCGAGGCTATTTTATGGAAAGAAGCCATAAATAGTGAAATAGAATCCATTTTAATTAACCACACATGGGAATTGGTTGATTTACCTCCAAGGATTAAACCAATAGGTTATAAATGGATTTTTAAACGGAAATTGAAAGTCGATGGATCAATTGATAGATATAAAGCTCGTTTAGTAGCTAAAGGTTTTCGACAAAAAGAAGGGTTGGATTATTTTGATACATATTCTCCAGTTTCAAGAATTACATCTATTAGGATGTTAATTTCAATTGCTGCAATTTATAATATGGAAATACATCAAATGGATGTAAAAACAGCATTTTTAAATGGAGAATTAGATGAAGAGATATATATGGAACAACCCGAAGGATTTGTGGTCTAAGGTCAAGAAAATAAAGTCTGCAAATTGGTTAGGTCTTTATATGGACTTAAACAAGCACCAAAACAATGGCATGAGAAATTTGACCATACTATGCTTGCAAATGGATTTAAAATTAATGAATGTGACAAATGTGTCTATATCAAAGAATTGAAAAGTTCTTGCATCATAGTATGTCTCTATGTTGATGATATGTTGATAATTGGGACTAATAAGGATATAATCATTTCAACTAAGAAGATGTTGAATTCTAATTTTGACATGAAAGACTTAGGTCTAGCAGATGTCATTTTAGGTATTCAAATCAAACGAAATGATAATGGATATGTCCTTACTCAATCACATTATGTAGAAAAAATATTGAAGAGGTTTAACCAATTTAATTGTAAACCTGTTCCTACCCCATTTGAGCCAAATTGCAAACTTAAGAAAAATACTGACAGTGCAATTTCTCAATTAGAGTACTCCCAAATAATTGGAAGTTCGATGTATTTGATGAACTCTACAAGACCAGACATTGCTTATGCAGTGAACAGACTTAGTAGATATACAAGTAATCCAAATAATGATCATTGGGAAGCATTGATACGAATACTAAGGTATTTAAAACATACTTTAGAATATGGATTGCATTATACAAAATATCCACCGGTACTTGAAGGGTATAGTGATGCCAATTGGATTTCTGACAATACTGAAACAAAGTCAACCAGTGGATATATTTTTACATTGAAATGGGCATTTATATCATTCAACAAAAGGTTGTTTGTTTTTGACTTTATGCTGAACTTAAACGACATTTTATGTGCATAACTTCCTACTGAGGACCTTGAATATTGTTCCATGTGATTGTTCATAATATACCATTTTTTGCATTTAATTTCTGCAAATAATTGACCTGGCCATTTTGTTTCTAGGACCCAGATTTTTGGACATATAGACCATTGTCTGAGCAGATGGTTTGTGCTGCTGCAGATGATGTTCGCTTTCTGCTTCATATTTACCATAAAATGATGGAGAAAATGAACGAAAGAACCTTGTGGCAACTTGCAGTTCGTGGTGCACTATATTGTAGGTGTTTCTGCATCAATGACAATGATTATGTGGATTGGCCAACCATTCCCCCAATGCCAGGTCTCTAAATTCTTTAATGGTGACATACATTCATTCCATTGCAAGATTTAGAATTATTGAAGCCTAAACCAGAATGTGAAAGGCAGGATGAGCCATAAACCTAGTGTTTCTTGAAATTAAAAAAATAAATTAAACTTTTTTCACAAAACAAGTTCTAGAAAATGTTCATCACTTACGAGGAGACCTTTTGGTTTCTTCTTTTTCCTTTCATTCTTTTGATTAAAAACCTTCTTAGATCTTGATTATTGGTTGATAATGAAATTCACTATGAGTAGGTCAGTGTTTGTGATGTCCTTCAAAGGAGGCAAAGCTTAACCTATAGTGTGGCCAGTGGAAACTAGTTTGTTTGTGAAAGGTGAACTGAGAGACTTGAACACATTTTTTTCCATTTTTAATTAGCTATTCTATTTGGTTGAACTTACTAAAATTCGTTTGATCAGAGCTGCGTAGTGCTGTTGATTGGATTTGTGATCTTATGTCAATGAAATCTAGAATTCTTTTAAGCAAATTTCTTTTCAACAGTGACCAAAATAGGAGTGTGGAATTTGTCATTCTCATGTTCTTGTGGAGGATTTGACTAGACAAGTTTTGAGGACATTTAATCGCCATCTGAAGATGTTAAATCCTTTTTGAGATGTTTCAAATTTAAGTATGCATGCATTGCTACAAGAAGACGGCCAACACTGTGAATTTTATGCGGAATTAGGTTTAATGTTTCTCCAATTTATCAAAGCCGTTGCACTCCACTCTTGAACCTTGATGATGATTTTTTCGAAAAATAGAAATGCAAGTCTTTCTCATAAGGATTTGAGTTGCAATAATGAACGAATTGGAAATCATATTTTTGAAACTACAAAAAAAAGGGATTTGTTAAGAAAATCTATTAATCTATTGGGGCCACACAAATAATATATAATGTGTCACCATAGCTTGGTTAGTGTAAATTAAAAGTGATCTGCTATGGTATAAAGTAATAAGCTACGGGCATATATAATTGTCATACAATAATATTTGAGTGGATACCAGAGTAATTTCAACTTTATGAGGGGGCAAAGTTGGCACATTCAACAGTAGTTGCCAACTAGTTATTTAAAGGGCTATAGTCTCCAATCGTAGTTAACGTGTGTTTTCTCTCGATCCCCATCAAGAGAATACTTAGGAATTTGGTTAACTACAATTGGTATATTTGATTTGGATGATCATCATCAGACCCGGTTCTGCAGCAGGGCCTAGTGGGCCACCTCCCCAGGCCCCCACATAAAGGAAGGCCTCCAATTCCTATGTGTCACGTGCACGGGAAAGCTGGTCTCACATTTTTCTTTTTCTAGAGTCCAAACTTGATGATTGTGAAGGCACGCCACGTACACTCTCTCTCTCTCACTCTCTCTCTTTTCCTTTTTTTAGTAACGTTACCTATTGGCCTTTCATTAATTAGAATGTGAACTTACATTAAAATTCATACAATCATTGTCCTGGATAAATTTGGTGGGGGCTCTAATAAAATGCTAGTACCACCATTTCTTTTTTTTTTGTCATAACTAGTACCACCATTTTTGATAGGCCTAACTTTGCCATGTGATTTACATACAATTGTACAATAATTGATTTGATAGTTGATACAAAACAATTGTACAATAATCGATTTGTTACATCAATATTCTATGTATTATATTTCTATTTAATTTTGAAAGATTTCAATCTAATAATAATCATTTTGAAAATCTTAAATTGAATTGTTTTGCAAAAACTTATGGAAATTGGAGGGCACTCTTGATGGTGCAACAAGCAGTTAAAGTTGAATCGTTGGAGGCATATGAATTTTCTAGTTGCATTAGAATTGATTTAATAAGGCTTGGGGTTTGTTCCTTAGATTGTATTCACTGTAACTTGAGCTGGTAAGCTCCCCTTTTAATAAAAAAAAATATACAATCTTAAATTTAGTTTTGATTTGCATTGTGATAAGCAACCAGTTATCTAACAAGAAAAATAAACACCAATTTCCTTTTAAAATGTATAATTAGCCACGTCTAAAAAATATGTGCAACATATATGTCGCACATTTACTTCATTTTAGATTTATCTATGTTTTTGTAATAGGGCTTTCTTATTTTCAACGACAACAACAAACCCAATCTTAAATTAATTGGGTTAGCTATATGGATCAAACTTTTCTATGCCTATTAACTTATTTTCAACTCTTCAAAAAAAATAGTATTACACTTTTTATAACAACTCATAAGTCCTAACTCCTAGATAGAAAAGTTTAAAAATCTAAAATAACATAATTTTCAAAAGTTAACTAAGTTTAAAAAGACAATCATTATCTTGATGTAACAATTAAGATCTACTTGTTATATATAGTTGTTCAAATGCATGCGGCACCTAAAAGTCACCTATTTGAATCTTCTAACTTTGTAAGACATCTTTTCAAGTTGGATTGTGTTTGATGTGGAATAATCAAGGGCAATTGTGTCACCATAATATTATTAATAAAAAAAAACTCCTTAGCAAAAAAACAAGAATTAAAAAAAAATGTTATTTTTAATACAAAGACCCCATTTTCAAACTTCGCCCGAAGCCCACAAGTTGACAGAGTCGACCCTGATCATCCTAGACTCTAATTGATGCTACAAGTGTGTTTATGCATTTATGTTACATCATCTTGAATGGGTATGATCTAATGTATGTTAAACTCCACCTATGTAGAACACTATGTGTGCAACATAACCGGTCCCAAGTCTAAATAAAGGAGTAGGATTGTGCTAGGTTGACAACCAGCGTAAAAGAGTCAAACTCTTGTCACTCTTTAGCCGACCCCAATTAATTTGGGACTGAAGCTATGTTGCTGTTGTTGTAATGTTTAGAGAGCTTTAGGTAATAGGAAAATAAATTTCCATAGACAAAAATTGAAGAATTGGAATTTCATAGTGAATTAGATTTTTTCCTAACGTAATTTACTGCCACCCCCTACTCCCACAGTCCCAAATGCAAATAACTTCAAATAAGATGCACAAACTTTCGAACCATGAAGTTTCCACTTTCCAAAGTAAAATGAAGTGATGAAAACTGATCTAGCATATACAAGTGCATACCGTGTGAACTGGGGTCCAACGCTCACTTGCAAGCTCATAACCATTTGGATCATCTCCAGGAGCATGAAGAATAGATATGCAAACTCGCCCATCAGGGTAAACTAAATCCATCAATTCATAAAGATTTCAATTAATCTCCACACAAAATCCACCTAATGAATAAATATCCAAAATAGTACAACAACGCACTAACCATTAGGATGCCACATATCCGAAGTGAACCTCACAGTCGGCGGGCTATTTGGGTAATTTTGAGGGAAGCTCATAATCGCATTAAAATACCCGCCATCACTGCAATATTACCAATCAGGAAACATCTCATCATCAATACAATTTATAAGCAAAGAGACCATAAGAAAGCACAAGCCAACACCCAGCCTTGATTTCAAATCACATAAAGTCACAGCTCCCAATCTACAAATTGAAACTAAAAATATTTCTGGATAGACCCAAACCCAAAATCTTAAATTTGGAGATAAGGTAGAGGGCCCTCAACCAGGGGTGATGCTGATTCTTTTTGATCAACCCATTGCCCAACTCCTGCAAGTCAACCTCATCAGATAAAAGAAACCAAACCCTAATTTATAATGAATTATCGAAGGAACTAGCCAAATCAAAATACAATCAACAATATCAACAACACCATTCAATCAATCAATAGCCAAAACAGCAAATAAAACATCAAATCAAAACCCTAGAAAACGCAATTTTCGAAGAAACCAAACAGGAACTCACTAGAGAGTGTCGGGAGGTCCGATAATGGTGACGCTCCACTCGAAGATATTGCAGTCGTCGACCAAACCAGCCGAGAATCCATCGACGGGGTTCTTCATTAGATCTGCCAAGGAACATCAAAACAAACAATCCCAATTAAACAACAACAACAACAACGCGAAAACCCTAGAAAGGCAGAAGTTTTGATCGAGATTGGATGATCGATCGATCGATCGATCGATGGAGTGGGTAGGGCAACCTCTAAGCTGCTTGTGAAGGAGTAGACTGGCTTGAGTCGCGGCGGCCATTAATGGAGCTTGGATCGCCGAAGCCTTTGAGAGAGAGATAACGTAAAGGCTAGAGGAGGAGGAGGAGGAGGACGACGACGAGGACGAGGACGAGGCTCTGGGCGTCTCATTGGCTTAAATACGAACAAAAACTCAAAGCGAAACTTTAGTGCGAGAGAGAGAGAGATGGGAGTGTTTGGACCTTTTTCGTACGATGCGCGCAGCGCTGCTGATGAAAGGATCTTCGATTTTCGTTTTCCTTTTTTGTCTTCTTTTGTTTTTTCACTTTTCCTTTTTATTTTACAGATGCTCGAGTAACCCACTTTAGAAAACAGAGTTAGATGCCTATCGGGTTCAAGTAGATGTCAAGCCTTACGTTGTACGTGTAACTCCTCGAGATACATACACACTTCTCGAGGTGTACCACATAAAATGACACTTATGACAAAGTGAAAGCTTAGGTGAGGGAGTCGTGCCCTAGAGACGCCCACTTGAGCTCATTAGAAAGTGAGTTAGAAAAACACTTTTCTTTTTTTTTTCCCCACCATATCTAACAGACTAATGGGCACTTGGTCTCAAACCAAACTATTTTTAAAAATATGTTAGTTATATTTTATTTTATTTTTTGATAAGTAATAATATGTTATTTTTTATGCGCTCAATTATTTTAAATTAAAAAAAAAACAATTGGAGTAGGTTATATAGATCAAACTCTTTCATTGTATTCGTTTTAATACAATTGATGGTGAGTATTCCAAACTATTTAAGTCCCTCCTAATTAGTGCATCTCAAGTTAATTTTGGTATACCCCTACCTCATCAAATTTTTTCAGTTTTATTGAGTCTAATTTTCTAGTGGAGGCATTTGTAAGCCATCTTTGCAGGTGTCCAAACTACCGCAACCGCTCTTCCCTAATTTTTACGTCAATTGGTGTTACTCCTATTTTTCTTTGAATTTTTGTATTCCTTATTATATTTTTACAAGTTTTACCAAACATCCACCTAAGCATCCTCATTTTTGCTACGTTCGTTTTATGTAATTGTTGTTGTTTTATCACGTAACATTCACTTAATTATTTGAAATATATAAAAATATCAAAATAAATTAAATAGTCTCGAACTTACGTTTTTTCTTAAAATACACTGAAAACAAAATTGCCTTAAAATTCTCAAACTTTAAAATTTGTTTTGCTTTTCTCCTTTTTTTTTTAGATGATGATTTTATACTAGTTAGTTATTTTAACTGGTGTTTAGAATTTTAATTTAGTAAAATTGCCATGTCACATGTGAGGGGACGTCATTCAGGGATGATGAGGGGGCAGTTTAAAATTAAGAAATAAAAGGGGCTCATTTAAATTTAGCCATTTGCACCCAATAAATCAAAAAAATAAAATAAACTGAAAAATCCAAAAAAAAAACATAATGACTTAGTTTAGAACACAGCTCAAATTAAATCCAATAATCTATATCTAAAAAAATAAAAAATAAAAGCCAAAGCATCCTCATACACGTAGAAGGAGCAGTCAAGCAACAATCACTGGTATTCATGTTATTTTAATCTATATTTGAACACCAACTGCCAATGAATTGATTCAAGTGGTAAGAGACTATTTACTTTAATTGAAATTTTTTTTTAATAAAGCATTAAAACTTTAAGTGAGATTTGGGTTGGGAAGGCATGCCAAAAATAGATAGCACGTGAGAAAATAGGAAAATTTATTTAGGGTTAAAACATGTAATTTTAAAATGAAAAATGTTAGACATCCCATGCAAAACACACCCCAGTCAAACGTTTAAGTTTACCTCAGGGATGCAATATTATGCATCCCAAAACGCTAAACATGGTGGGATGGGACCGTGAGATAAAACAAAAGAATTTTAATGGCCTGGCCAAATATAGCACCCAATATCAACAGGAGAATTATGTGGAATTAGTCTTTTCATGTTGTGTCGAGATCTTTATTTCCAGCTACAATGTTAGCTTGCGGCTAGTTGTCGTTTGTTTTCTTTTTTTTTTAACCTGCAGCTTGTCGTCGTTAATTCTAATCCATTGCAAATGTGCTCTTGTGGCGGGTATCCAATAAAGGGTTGTTTCCTTTTTGAAATCCGTGATAAAGAGATGCTCCTTGCAATGGCAGAGCCGCGATACCAAATCATATATTTTTAACGAATTTCATGATGGATTTGGATGAAATATCAAGGTTATTTGGATAAGAAGTGGGAATTCGATCGTTGATTGGACACAATATTACAAAAACTAAATAAATTTATTGAAGAGATTTTTTTTCTCACATGTCCCAACGAACCATGGACTATGATAACAAGTTACTTTTTCATATTGGGTCCACCCACATACACGAGCACGAGCCCATAGATCTCTGAAAGTACTGTTATAGTTTGAGAGTAGGTAATTTTTATTTATTTGCTTCTCATTAATCTCCACATCCCCAATCGCATTATCTAACAACCAAAAAATTTGACGCATGTCACCAAAACCTTTTTGGTTTTTTCTTACTTTTGCTGAAGTTGAATCCTCAACCTCTCTAAACTTTACTTCTGGCAAGTGGTGCCTTGTGATTTGGTCCATCTCATCATGGTTTGGCCACCACGACAGTAACGACCCTCAAATTTAATTGGTAACATGTGTCGTGTTTTTCAGGACCGTGACCAACTCGTTATGATTTGTTATATTACTCAAGCCTCGGGAGTCGACACTGAGGTATATTTTTTTTTCTGTGATGTTTGTATTATTATTTATACTCAAATGAGAACATTGTATGCTAGTGTGTATGGTTTTTGTTTATTAATCGTCACAGATTTCTGTGTGAGATTCGCCTAGGAAAAACATGAATTTTAGTGTATAATACGGATAATTAAACACCAAAAAATGGTAATTAGTGCATTATCAAAAAATAATAAATAATTAAATAAAATGTTGGAGTGAGGTTATGTCCGAGAATGTACGTGGTGAGAGTCATGAGTTTAAACGGGTCCGAGAATACGAGTCATGAGCGAGAAACAACATGGTTTTGAAAATGAAGTCACCTAGTGAAGTCAAGCTAGTGTGTTAGAGTTGGTGGATGGAATATAGAGGAGACACAAAATGTGACTCGAGATTCGCGCGTGTGACAAGGTGAAGGTGTGGTATAAAAATAACTTTTCTCTCTCTTCTCAATCTCATTTTTCATTTCACTTAACGAGAGACGAAAGAGAGAGGGGGGTTTCGAAGTTATTCGAACTTGTTGTGACGTCGAGAATTGACCAAACACACGCAAAAAGGTAGGATTCCTACTCCTCCCATGTTTGTGCACAGTTTGCCGTTAGTTTTCATCATGACGATTTCACACGTATTTTTCGGAAAAATGTTGGAAATGATTTTAATTGATGTTGTTGTGATCAATTGAGTGAGATATTGGTATTTTGTTGATTGGTTTTGTGGATTGGAAATTATTTGGGATTTTTGAAAAAATTTCATGTAATTTTCGAAATCGACGTGTTTCGTAGGGTTTTGATGCAAACCAAATGAGTATTTGAGTGTTAATGGAGGTTTGAATGAAGTTGGGATAGGCTCGAAGTACGACGACGTGAGCTGGTGGTGTCAAAAACCCCCGATAGTTGCGTTCTGGGTGAGATGCCACAAGCAACGCCGTGAGCACAAAAGCTCACGGCGCCACTCCACGGCGTCTAGGGCAGAGGCCCTAGAGCCTACTCCGTGAGGGTACCTGTGGCGGCCCCTCCCTTAATCTAGGGCACCGCCCGGCCTAATCCCGCAATTAAGCCCTAATCCTAGCCTCGTAAGGCTTAACTACGTATTAGTCAGCCTCACAACCTATTTACCTCGTTTCTCATGTCCAAATCCATTATTAGCCTTTAGTGTTAGTTAAATATTTATTAACATGATTTGTTAATTAGCGGAACTAAATTATAATATTATGCGGAAGTCAATGGAAAATAACATAAGTGTGGAAAAACCAAGAATGACCTCATATCAGGTAACCTCAAAATGTAGCAAAAAGTCTAAGTTTAATCGGGGAACTAACACTCAACCCAAATGTACAACCCAATGTAATAAAAGACATATGATATCTAATACATACAAAATATCAAAAAAAAATGGACCTACAACAAAAGTCGCGCTGCGCCGCTACTCAGGGAAAATCTCCTATCTTCTCCTTGCCTGGCCGGCTAGTAGATGGATCTGCACCCACCGTCATAAAAAGGACGGTGAGTACAAGAAATAAACAGTAATCCCCTTTGACAAGTTTAAATTTTCATTTCCAAATATAATTGACTGGTATTTAAAAGCATATAACTAAGAAAGCTGAAAAATAAACCATATGCAAGTAAATACCGAGAGTTAAACAAGTGAAACCGACTTTGGGCTAAGTAGTGGTGAATTAGGTCCGGTCGACAGTGAACCGCGTCACTCCGACTCTATAATGATAAATCACAAGGGACTCTAACCCAAGTGAGTCCAGGGACTCTAACCCCGGTGTGTTGACTACATCAAGGACTCTAACCTTGAGTGTCATATAGTGTCAGGTAATATGTGTCATCAACCCCAGGGACTCTAACCCCGTGAATTGCGCACACCTCGATTGAGTACGGGACCTAATTACTAAAACTACTTTTTTTAATTTCAAGGAAGACAAAGTATGGAATGTCAAGGCATAGGCAAGTCTACCATCTAATCAAATAGGGAGTACAAATCCATATAAAACCTTTTTAATATGTACTAGCCTAATAGCATGCTATTTATCCTTTATTTCATATTTAAACAACAAGAATAGACATAGCATGGGATGGAGGCAATGAATCAAATCAATAAGTAAATATCATGCAAAACTAGACTCACAAGTGAGCATAGAACACCAAGAATATATGATATTAGAATATAATGGGAAAAATAGTCAAAAATGACTATATATAATAACTAACAAGATTATGGAACGAAATGCTAATTTAAATTGTCAATGGGTATACTCACATTCACACAAAATTCCTAGTCAATTCAGCCTCCCGACACCTCGACTTGCTCTCCCAAACTTCCGGAACACCCCTAGATTCCTGAAGTATCATTTTATATCATCATTCATGTGTTTTTATTTATTTATTTATTATATATTTATGTATATACATACATATATATACATATATATGTATATCTAAGAGTATATATATATATTTATTTTATTTTATTTTATTTGTTTATTTATTTATTTATTATATTTTTTTTTATTTTTGGGGGGGTTTGGACCCTGAACCGGGTCTGACCCGGTTCGGTCTAACCGGTCTGGTCCAACCGGACCGGCCAGACCGGTGTGCGTGCGTGCGTTCCCTCCCCCCTTTCCCCCATTTCCACAGAGGCAGAGGCGCACAAGCTTCAAAATTTTCTTCTTCCTTTTTTTTTTTGATTTGATTTGGGAGGGATTAGGAAGGGAGACGACGACCATGTCGTCTCCCTCCTCGGACGAACTGCAAGAGCAGTTCGTCCGAGACCCCAATCCCCACCATCACCACCACGCCAACGCACAAACAGTGAAAACATTGACGCCAACATTAACAACAATAATGCCTTACCTCCGATCCTCTCGTTCGAGCTCGATTCCTCGGTCTCTAGTTCCTCTCCTCTCTCTCTCTCTCGCTCGAACTCTCTCTCCCCCCCTCTCATTCGGTTTGTGAAGAAAGAGTGCCGATGGTGTGTGTGGTGGTGGTGATTTTGACATTTTTGGGGTCAAATGACCATTTTGCCCCTATCCTTATCCAAAATTCATTCACACCCAAATGCCCTTATTGGTCATTTCTCCTTTTCTGATTTTAATAATATATATATATATATATATTTAAATTACATATATATACATATACATAGGTATTTCCCAATATTCTCGCGCCTACAAATTCGTCGTGCACGCCAACGAGTATACTCGGGCGTGCATAGTACCGTACAACCCACGCGTGTCGACCACGACCCCGCTCTCGTCTCGACATCTACACTATACAAACTGACTTAATAAGTCTACACACTACATAACACTAGGCATGAATAAATACAAAAATATCATATACCTCGGTCAGCGTGTACATCACGGTGTGGATCTCACGCGACGGGTCGGCGATCCTAATTAAGTAAATCAAAACGGGGTTAGAGATTTGGGTCGTGACAAATATTCCCAACAAAATGGAAATTTCGTCCTCGAAATTAAGTTCAAGTTAGGGTTATACCTGACTCGAAGAGGTACAGAAATCTATCTCGCATGTAGTCCTCCCGCTCCCAAGTGAGTTCCGTGTCGTCGTGGGCGCGCCACTTGACGAGCACCTTGGGAATGGACTTGCTCCTCAACTGTTGTACCTTTCGGTCTAGGATCTGAATGGGCTGCTCCTCATATGAGATGTCCTCGCTAAGGTCGATTTGACTCATGTCAACTGTCGGTCGCACGCCTGCCCTCGACTCGGCTAATCGAAGCATTGAAATGTGGAACACTGGATGGACCCCTGACATCTGTGGAGGCAGCTCAAGCTCGTATGCCACTTTCCCAACCCGTTTCTTAACCATGAAAGGCCCGATGTACCTTGGTGCAAGTTTACCTTTCACCCCAAATCTCTGAAGACCCTTCCGAGGGGAAACCTTTAAATAGATAAAGGCTCATTCGGAATACGCAAGATCACCGCGATACTTGTCTGCATATCTCTTTTGTCTCTCCTGGGCTCCTCTGAGTCTCAGACGGATCAGTTTGACCTTCTCCGTGTGATCAACAACAATCTCAGGCCCCACAATCTCCCGGTCCTCTGGCTCAGTCCAACATGACGGCGAGCGACACGGTCTGCTATACAAAGCCTCAAACGGCGCCATCTCAATGCTAGCCTGATAACTGTTGTTGTAAGCGACCTCACACAACGGTAGGTACTCTGCCCAAGATCCGCCAAACTCCAACACGCACGCCCGTAGCATGTCCTCGAGGACTTGAATCAATCTCTCAGTCTGCCCGTCCGTCTGAGGGTGGAAAGCCGTACTAAACTGTAGGCGCGTACCGTACTGCTCCTGCATACTCCGCCACATCCTAGACGTATACGTAGCATCTCGGTCTGACGTGATCGTCAAAGGTACTCCGTGTAGTATGATAATCTCTCTCTCGAACAGTACGCTCAGCTGGTCAAATGTGTAATGCGACGCCACTGGTAGGAAATGTGCAGACTTCGTCAGTCTGTCAACTATCACCCAAATAGAATCATGTCTCTTCGCGGTCCTCGGCAATCCTCTAACGAAATCCATCGATATGTCTTCCCACTTCCATCGAGGAATGGGAAGTGGCTGTAGTAATCCTCCAGGTCTGCGATGCTCGGACTTCACCTGCTCACAAATACCACAGTTCCTGATGAACTCAGACACGTCTGCCTTTATCCCAGGCCACCAGAAATGTCTCCTCATGTCATGGTACATCTTAGTCCTACCTGGATGCACGGTGAATCTGGAACGGTGCGACTCATGAAGGATCTCGTCTCTCAGTTCCGGTACCTCTGGTATCCATAACCTGCCTCGGTATCTCAGACACTGATCTGTCGTCTCTGCCCAGTCTATACACTCTACATTATGCGCTAACTCGCTGAATCTCGAGTACAACCGATCGGTCCTCTGACCCTCTGACACCCTCTGTGTAGACACGGTCTGTAGCCTCATCTGTGCGCAAATCATTACCTGGGTATCGGTAGTAACCTCTGTTTGACATGCTGTCGCCGCTGCTTCGAGTAAACCGTACTCATGCATCATGAGACATCTCACAACCTCGGCGTCTCTAGTCGGTCTCCTACTCAGCGCATCTGCGACTACGTTTGCTTTTCCTGGATGATATTCCAAGGAAAAGTCATAATCCTTCAAGAGTTCCAACCATCTGCACTGTCTCATATTCAGCTCCTTCTGTGTGAAGAGATATTTTAGACTCTTATGATCAGTGAAGAGTGTGAATCTCTCTCCATACAAAAGGTGTCTCCAAGTCTTTAGCGCAAACACAACTGTTGCCAACTCCAGATAGTGTGTGGGATAGTTCTTCTCGTGTACCTTCAACTGCCTCGATGCGTATGCAACAACCCCAGTGCCTTGCATCAACACGCAACCTAGACCCTTGTAAGAAGCATCTGTATAAACTAGGAATCCCTGTCCAGCCTCTGGCAATACTAACACTGGCGCGATAGTCAATGATCTCTTCAACTGAGTAAATGCGGTCTCGCACCTCTCAGTCCACTCATAGGGAACGTCCTTTTGTGTCAGCCTCGTAATCGGTGAAGCGATCTTCGAGAAATCCTTCACGAACCTGCGGTAATATCCGGCTAACCCCAGAAAACTCCTAATCTCCGGTACTGATGTTGGTGCCGGCCAATCCATAATCGACTGAATCTTGGCAGGATCCACTGCAATGCCTGCTGCTCCGACAACATGCCCTAAGAACTTAACCTCTGCAAGCCAGAACTCGCACTTACTGAACTTGGCAAAAAGTCGGTGCTCCCTCAAAGTCTGCAACGTCTCTCTAAGGTGCCGCTCGTGATCCTCTCGTGTCCTCGAGTATATCAAGATGTCATCAATGAAGACTATCACAAAATGGTCAAGATATGGTCTAAGTACTCGGTGCATCAAATCCATAAACACGGCGGGAGCGTTGGTCAGCCCGAATGGCATGACCGTGAACTGGTAGTGTCCGTATTTGGTACTGAACGCTGTCTTGGATCTGTCCTCGTCCCTGATCCTAAACTGATGATACCCCGACCTCAGGTCTATCTTGGAGAAACACTGCGCTCCTCTCAGCTGATCAAACAAATCGTCAATCCGTGGTAGTGGGTACTTGTTTCTGACCGTCACTTTGTTTAGCTGCCTGTAGTCGATACATAGCCTCAGACTGCCATCTTTCTTCTTCACAAACAGGACGGGCGCTCCCCAGGGTGACATTGAAGGTGTGATGCATCCTTTGTCTCCTAAATCCTTAAGCTGAGTCCTCAACTCCTCTAACTCCCTCGGAGCCATGCGTATCGCGATCGGTCTGGTACCTGGTATGAGCTCGATAATGAAGTCTACCTCTCGTGGTGGCGGTAATCCAGGTAAATCCTCTGGGAAGACATCTGGGAAGTCTCGAACAACCAGTATCTCCTCAAGTCTGGGTTCCTGACTCTCTGCCACTGTGTACGAAGCTACTAGAGCCTCCATCTCCTCACTGGATGCAAGTCGACCTCTCGTGGTACTGACTCTCGTTGTGTTACCTCGATGAACAAATATCGGTCGGCCGGGAATCTCAAATACAACTGACTTACTGAAACAGTCAATGTGCGCGTGATAAGCTGACAACCAATCCATCCCAAGTAGTGCATCGAAATCTAACATCTCGAGGACTCTAAAATCTGCAGGTAACTCTACCCCACTTATCTCCACTGGACATCTCTCAACTAGACTATGAGGGTAAACCCTATCCCCGGCTGCAGTGCTCAAAATTAGGTGTACCCTAAGCCTAACAGGTGTCAAACCTAGTATGCCTACCATGCGACCAACAATAAAAGACACTGTAGAGCCAGAATTAAATAAAACATAAGAATCTCTGCCAGCAATAGAAATCGTACCCTCAATAAGACTGCGGGTCGCTCCGGCGTCTGGCTGCGCGACCATGTGAGCTCTCTCTCTCTGTTGTGTGAGATGTGTTGCTGGCTGTGTGCACTCCCTGGACATGTGTCCCACCTGACCATATCTCCAGCAAGTTACCTAACGACGTTGCCCTGCCTGTTGTGTCTGTCCCTGTGGTTGCCGCTGACCCTGTCGTGGTACATCCCGACCTCGGCCTCTGTCTCTATCCCGGCCACCCTGATACTGCTGCTGCTGTCTCGATGTCGGTGGAGCGGGTAAAGCCTGTTTGGCGAGAAATGGCAACGGAGCTCTACTGTAAGCCTGTGTCGGCGCATGGTACGGTGTGTACGGCACTGCTGAAATAGGAGCAACTCTCTGTGGACCTCTGTCTCCTCTCCTGTGTCCCTTACCCCTGCGCCTCTGATCGTAATCCGCACCCTGAGCGTAACCCTCTGCTGCTCTCTCCTCCTCTCTACCCAACTCATACGTCTACTGAGCGAGTGATCTCTCATATATCTCTTGCAAAGTGCGTGCCCCAGTGCCAACAACATATCTCGCAATCTCTGGCCTCAGTCCGTCCCCAAAGTAGAATCATCTCGCGTCATCCTTCACTAAGTCACCCGCGAACTGTCTCATGTAGCCATAACTGTCACGGTACTCCATAACGGACTCCCCCTCGGTTTGTCTCAAACTCATGAATTTCTTCTTCAACCTCTGTAACATGGAAGCTGGGAAGTACCGCTTGTAAAACTCTACCTTGAAATCGCCGGGAAGTGAAGGCGCCTCGCTTCGCTCGTGGTCCTCCACCACACGTCAGCACCCTTGTCTAGGGTGTAGTACGAAAGAACTGGCTGCAGCTCGTCCTCAATGTCCAATAGTAGATGTAGCTTCTCCTGCGACAAAATCCACTTCTCGATCTTGTCGTAGTCCCTCTCTCCAGAAAAACATGCCGGCTTGAGTCTAATGAACTCCTTCACTAGCTTAGCGTCCCTCGACAAGCCAGTGGTCTCAGGAGTAGTGGATGTGGACGTGTCTACAACTGTCTCTGCTGCCGGTACGGTGACTATCGGTAGAGCTGGTAGACGAGGTACCGCAGGCTCTGGAGGTGGTGCTGGTGCTCGTGCCTCGGCGGTAGTAGTAGTGGCTGGTGCAAAAGTCTCTATGGTCGGGGGTGCCGTAGTAGTAGCGGTGGGGGCGGGAGCGGTCGATGTAAGTGAAGTCAGGTGCGCCGACATGTAAGTGATGAAGTCAGCGATCTGTCGCTCCTGAGTGGCCATCCGATCAGACAACATCTGAAAATCCTCAGTTGACACGGCGGGAAGCTGATTGCCGCTAGCCCCGGTATCTCTGACCTCGCGGGAATCTGCCATCGGTGTCTGCAGGTTGACCACGTATGCAAATCAGCTACTACGGAAAGTACTTCGTATATAAATACGTATAGAAATTAACATGTATATAAATAAAGACACCCCGGCTCACTCAATTCCCAACAAAATAGTTCCTAGGTAAGGATCATCTGGTTTCCACTTCTGAGGTTTGTGTTTTATGCGAGTTTATGTTTTTCTTTTTTCTTTTCCTAAGGCTTTGATACCAACTGTGGCGGCCCCTCCCTTAATCTAGGGCACCGCCCGGCCTAATCCCGCAATTAAGCCCTAATCCTAGTCTCGTAAGACTTAACTACGTATTAGTCAGCCTCACAACCTATTTACCTCGTTTCTCGTGTCTAAATCCATTATTAGCCTTTAGTGTTAGTTAAATATTTATTAACATGATTTGTTAATTAGCGGAACTAAATTATAATATTATGCGGAAGTCAATGGAAAATAACCTAAGTGTGGAAAAAACAAGAATGACCTCATATCAGGTAACCTCAAAATGTAGCAAAAAGTCTAAGTCTAGTCGGGGAACTAACGCTCAACCCAAATGTACAACCCAATGTAATAAAAGACATATGATATCTAATACATACAAAATATCAAAAAAAAAGGACTTACAACAAAAGTCGCGCTGCGCCGCTACTCAGGGAAAATCTCCTATCTTTTCCTCCTTGCTCGGCCTAGCTAGTAGATGGATCTGCACCCACCGTCATAAAAAGGACGGTGAGTACAAGAAATAAACAAGTAATCCCCTTTGACAAGTTTAAATTTTCATTTCCAAATATAATCGACTGGTATTTAAAAGCATATAACTAAGAAAGCTGAAAAATAAACCATATGCAAGTAAATACCAGAGTTAAACAAGTGAAACTGACACTGGGCTAAGTAGTGGTGAATTAGGTCCGGTCGACAGTGAACCGCGTCACTCCGACTCTATAATGATAAATCACAAGGGACTCTATCCCAAGTGAGTCCAGAGACTCTAACCCAAGTGAGTCCAGGGACTCTAACCCCGGTGTGTTGACTACATCAAGGACTCTAACCCTGAGTGTCATATAGTGTCAGGTAATATGTGTCATCAACCCCAGGGACTCTAACCCCGTGAATTGCGCACACCTCGATCGAGTACGGGACCTAATTACTAAAACTACTTTTTTTAATTTCAAGGAAGATAAAGTATGGAATGTCAAGGCATAGGCAAGTCTACAATCTAATCAAATAGGGAGTACAAATCCATATAAAACCTTTTTAATATGTACTAGCCTAATAGCATGCTATTTATCCTTTATTTCATAGTTAAACAACAAGAATAGACATAGCATGGGATGGAGGCAATGAATCAAATCAACAAGTAAATATCATGCAAAACTAGACTCACAAGTGAGCATAGAACACCAAGAATACATGATATTAGAATATAATGGGAAAAATAGTAAAAAATGACTATATATAATAACTAACAAGATTATGGAACGAAATGCTAATTTAAATTGTCAATGGGTATACTCACATTCACACAAAATTCCTAGTCAATTCAACCCCCAGACACCTCGACTTGCTCTCCCAAACTTCAGGAACACCCCTAGATTCCTGAAATATCACTTTATATCATCATTCATGTGTTTTTATTTATTTATTTATTTATTATATATTTATGTATATACATACATATATATACATATATATATGTATATGTAAGTGTATATATATATTTATTTTATTTTATTTTATTTGTTTATTTATTTATTTATTATCTATTTTATTTTTGGGGGGGTTTGGACCCTGAACCGGGTCTAACCCGGTCCAACTGGGTCTAACCGATCCGGTCCAACCGGACCGGCCAGACCGGTCTAGGGACTGCACGCACGCACGCGTGTGCGTGCGTGCGTTCCCTCCCCCCCTTTCCCCCATTTCCACAGAGGCAGAGGCGCACAGCGCCTCTGCTTCAAAATTTTCTTCTTCCTTTTTTTTTGATTTGATTTGGGAGGGATTGGGTGTCGTCTCCCTCCTCGGACGAACTGCAAGAGCAGTTCGTCCGAGACCCCAATCACCACCATCACCACCACGCCAACGCACCAACAGTGAAAACATTGATGCCAACATCAACAACAATAATGCCTTACCTCCGATCCTCTCGTTCGAGCTCGATTCCTCGGTCTCTAGTTCCTCTCCTCTCTCTCTCTCTCGCTCGAACTCTCTCTCCCCCCTCTCTTTCGGTTTGTGAAGAAAGAGTGCCGATGGTGTGTGTGGTGGTGGTGATTTTGACATTTTTGGGGTCAAATGACCATTTTGCCCCTATCCTTATCCAAAATTCATTCACACCTAAATGCCCTTATTGGTCATTTCTCCTTTTCTGATTTTAATATATATATATATTTAAATTACATATATATACATATACATAGGTATTTGCCAATATTCTCGCGCCTACAAATTTGTCGTGCGCGCCAACGAGTATACTCGGGCGTGCACAGTACCGTACAACCCACGCGTGTCGACCACGACCCCGCTCTCGTCTCGACGTCTACACTATACAAACTGACTTAATAAGTCTACACACTACATAACACTAGGCATGAATAAATACAAAAATATCATATACCTCGGCCATATGCCTCGGTCACCGTGTACATCACGGTGTGGATCTCACGCGACGGGTCGGCGATCCTAATTAAGTAAATCAAAACGGGGTTAGAGATTTTGGCCGTGACAGTACCGCCCAGGGTTGGAAACCCATGGCGCCACTCCACCGCGTATGGGGCAGTGAGCCCCATTCTCACGCCGTAAGAACGCCATCCAGTACAAAAAGTCACGGTGCCTCTGCAGTGTGACACTGTTCGCATGGGTCAAATTTATAAAAATTTCAAAAAATTTTGGAGATTTCTCGAGTATCCAATTGGATCCAAATACGACCCAATACCCAAAAATAACCCAATTATTTATGAAAAATTGGGATAAATTAGAAGTTTTTGATTAATTGACAGACTTTGAGAATTCGAGTGGGATAGCTTAGAGGTACCCTAGAATCGGAGTTTTGTGATCGTTTGAGGTACGTTATCGTACGATTGTAAGCCAGTTAAAAAGTACGCATTAATTCATTTTCCATTGTTGGCATTTTATTTGATTTGAGCTATTGTTGGAATTCCATTCTTTATTCCCTTGGTTGAGTGTCTTGGCGTAAGTGTGTTACAAAGGTACTCCTGGGTCCATATTAGTGGGTAAGCGTGAACACTCCTGCTGGGGTGTTGTCCCAACCCACTGATAGCGAGTTATATCCCGAGTACTAGATTGTTTTGGACACTATTGTGTATGTGGATTGTTTGTCACTGTTGTGACTATAAATGTGGTACAATTGTACTGCATTGACTTTGACCACTTATGGGCCTCTATTGACGCTTTTGACACTCAAATTTCATTGCTCTGTTTATCAGTATGTTTATCAGTCTGTTTATCATGTAATTTGTTATATTTTGTCTTTCAATACCGCATGATACTTGTACGGCTTATTTGGTATATCTTGAATTATTATTTAGTTTCTTCTTACATTACTTTCAATTTTTCACGCACTCACCGTCTAGTTTGTGACGGTGGTGTAGATAGAGGTGAGACGAGCAAAGGAAATGAGCTGATGCTAGGTGATATCCTCTGAGGACTCTCGGAGCGATCCTTTCCTTTACTTAGTGTAGGTTTTTGTTCTTTTGACTATGATTATTGTATTATATGTTTTGTAGACACTGGGACATGTATCGGATTAAGAGACTAGGGATATCATGTATGATCCCTTTGTTTAGCTTTGATCACCAGACATGCATGTATTTATCTATTTCTCAGGGTTTCCACATGATAGGTTATCTATTTGTCATGATTTCCATTATATAGTTATAGTTGATTATAGTGATTTTCGCTACGAATTTTCTGATAACTTTATAATCCTATAACTCATGCATTTAAATGATTAACTTAATAACATATATGAGAATTTGAGGCTGACTAGGATGCGTAGACTTTGCGAGTAAGGGCTCGGGGTCCATGTAGGTCTAGGACGGGCGAGACTCAGTTTTATGGGGAACTGGGGTTGTCACAACGACCCTCTTTGTTGGTTTTAAATATTAATTTTAGAGAAATAACATTTTGGCACACTCAAATTCATGTATGTGTGTGTATATATATATATATATATATATATATATATATATATATATATATATATATATCAAAGTGTCTTTTTTTTTCCTTTTTCGTTTAGTCTAGTATTCAAGCTATCTGACTACTTCGAGTTATATGGCACTGTTACCAAATTGGTGAGTGACTTTTCTTTTTAGTTTCTCATGTAGTGTTTGGGGCTAATCGAATGAACTAATCTACACTTTGGCATTGTGGGTTTGTTGGGTTCATATGGAGACGACTTTTCTAAGTTAGCTTTTTCCATTTACGATAGCCGAACTCGAGACCTTACTTAAAAGAACCACTTGGGCAAACGTATGGGTGTCAATGAAAAGGGGATGAGGATGTGGATAAGAATACCATCCCCATCCTTGTCCTTATCTAATCTCCATGGAGAAATATATTTTTTTGCCATTTAATTTCTCGTGAAGAATTTATATCATTTTCCTTGCAAGGATCCCTATGCGATTATTTTTATTTGAATAATCTATATGTCACACAATAAAACAATTTACTCTAAAATAAATTAATATCCAAAATCCATATCAAGCATTTATACATATCCATTATAAAAAATATATTTCTACAAAAATTAGTTTTTAAAGTGTAGATGCAAAGACACATACACATGTATAAATCTAATATGTATATACTAATATATGCATATAATATATAAACCTATGTATAGTATATCGTATTATACGTATGTATGGTAACACACTATAACATGTATGTATGTATTTTTTTTTATGAAAAATGATTATTTTCATTAATCTTGCTCGCTATTACATCAGTTTAACAATGAGTGAATCTTTATAGGAGCATCATCCCATACTTTGGGTATTACATGACATCGCGAGAGCTTTGCTAGATGATGAGCAACATCATTTGTTTGTCGACAGACATAATGAAATGTCCAAGTCTTGTCCTCCTGAATTATTTTGCAATCCTTCAATATCTGACCGAGTTTTGATTCATCCGACATCAGATTACTGAAACCATGTACGACTGCCCTGGCATCGAGTTTAAATATGAATCTTTGATGATCTAGCTAATTGACCCATCTCAGTGCTTCCCTGAATGCAATTGCCTTGGCTTCTGTCGGGTTGCAACAACCGAGATAGCCTTTGCCATTCCCTTTATGAATCGTCCTTGATCGTCCCGTAGACATGCCTCTATTCCAATTCTCTTATCCGAATAGAAAATAGTGGCATCAACATTATAATTGAGAAGCCCCACTGGTGGTTTTTTCCAGTGTGTGTAGTAATGAGTTGTGTTTTGGGGTGGTTGAGTGTGTGGGCACCTTCTTTGATCTTGCGTTTCACCATGATTCAATCCAGGCGAGCCCATTAGCGATCACCAGTGCTAGCAGTTGATCGTTCTTCCTCCGTACAATGTTGTTTCTATGCTTCCAAATGTAACATCCCTAGATTTCTAACCTGACTTGTGTGACACGTGTCAGGACCGTGACTTGGCCACGCGATACTGGACTGTATTTCGAACCTTGGGAGTCGACACCGAGGTAATTTTATGATTTTTTTATGAGTGTAATAGTATTATAGTTTAAAGGTGTGTCACGGGCCGTTCGGGCAATTTTCAAAAAGAGTGAGGTCCCGCCTAGGTAACCGGGGGAGAAAATACAGTAAAAAGATAATTAAAATAATAATTTAACAATTATATAGTTCAATTGTGTGAGATAAAAGTAAAAGTGTGCACGTGATGGGAACATACGGGTCGATGAGGTAAGATGGGTCGGGGAACCCTTGGGTTAAATTTTGAGACGTGTGGGTTGGTAAAAAAAAAATGGGTGGACACAACTAGAACACACACCACTACTCCTACCATACCTATTCAAATTTTAAATACCCACCCAACCCCATCACTCACATCTCACACCCCACTCACTCCCATCACTCACATCTCACACCCCACCCACTCCCATCACTCACATCACACTCTTACACCCCCCCACTCATCTCACGTCACACACTAAAATAAAACACCCCCCCACTCACGTCACTCTCCCATTCTCACTCATCTCTCTCACGTAACCTCTTCCTCACTCTCTCTTCTCACGGTCTCTCTTCTCCTCACTCTCTCACGGTCTCCCTCTCTCTCATTTCACCATCGCCTCTGCTCTCACCGGTGACCGGACCAGGGACGCCGGAGGTCGTCGTCAACCGGAGGTATGCATTTACTCTTCTCTCTCTCTCTCTCGGTGCTTCTCTCTCTCAAACTCCCTCTTGATCCCTCTCGGTCCACTCATTCTCACGACTTGGTTGCGTCCATGCCGTCCACCGGAGATGCAGTGGTGGCGAGGAAGCTCGTCGGAGGTCCCACATCCTCCCCTCCCTCTCGTGTGCACTAGATCTCTCTCTCACTCTCGGTTTCTCTCTCTCTCTCTCTTCTCGGCCTACACCTCCACGCCCACTGCACCGCCACGCCTGGCCGGACCAGTGGTGGTCGGAGGTCACTCCCTCACCGGAGATCTCTCTCTCCATCCCTCTATTCCTTTCCTTCTCTCCATTTCTCTCTCTTGGCTCACGGTGGTCATGCATGTGTGTACATGCGTGGGTTGTTGGGGCGGCTGCCGTGACGGGGACCGGTTGTGGGCGACCTCCGGTGACTCACCGGAGTCCAGACCGTCCCGGAGCAACCTCCCTCATGACCCATGCAAAGTCCCTACTAGTGTACACACATTAAGTTGGTTTATAGGGTTTTTTTTACCCTCTCGCCGGAAAACCACCTCACCGGCGGCGCCACCGCCGGACCACCATGACTGGGACGCTGTCGGGGACCCCACCAAACTCATATGTGGGTCCCACAGCCCTAAGAGTGGCCACAACAGTTTCATTTCAAGTTTAAAATGTCATTATTTCATGTGTTTTGTATATTGAAGCCTCGCCGGAAACCGCCACTGCCGGCAGTCCTACCGGTCGAACCATGACCAGCGAAGGTTGTCGAGATCTCACCTAACATTGGTTGACATCTCGCAGCCCTCAATTAAGTCCGAAACAATTTTATTAAGGCGTTTAGACGTGATTTCATGTGTTGCCGTCGTCAAGTCGTAATTTGTGTTGACGAAACTTCCGAACTAGTGGAGGGTTTTCCCGGCATTACCCATGCCACGATAACCCTTCCTCCAACATCAGACAGCACCAACGAAGTTCCATGCTCGTTTGTACATGTCAGTTCGGTTTTCACGAGGAGTTGTGGTTGAATGTTGGTTTGGATTGAAACATCACGTGGCGATGAATGGTTACGACGTCGTAGTCATGTCGCCGGTCCTCGAGACCATGACATGACCCACATACGACTGAGCCGAGCCCAGGATTCGAGATGAGATTTATATATATTGTGTTTTCAAAACCCAAGAGAGAGATAGTATTCCTTTGTCGATTAAATTGTCGTGTCGTTCGAGTCATTCAAAACATTGGGAAAAATGATAAGTTTTAACCTAGTTTTAGTAAATGACTTGACCTATTAATACGAGTTTCCAACCTTGTCAGGTAACGAAAAACTCGGGGATACGTGTTAGGAGTCGCGGGAGTGTTATATGCGGATTTCGATAGTCCAGGTAAGTACACTTGCCTTAAAAAGCATTTGTACGTTAGTAAGCCAGCTAAGAAAATATCATGTGATTCATTTTCATTTCCTTGTGTTTGTTATTATCAAATTATTGGCTTTCCATTCTATATTCCTTGTATGTGTGTTCTTGGCATAAGTGTGTGTCTTGAAGGTACATGCGGCCTGCACTAGAAGGGATAAAACGCGGGCACTCAAGCGCACGAGTGTTTGACCACCCCTAGTGATTGTGTGATACCATGTACTGGATTGTTGTGGATTGTTGTGGTATTGTTGTGGAATTTAGACCACTTATTGCCTCTCTTGACTCGTAGAACACGCATGTTTCGATTGCTATCATTTTCAGTCTGTCTATCATGCATTCTTGATTATTTAAATTCTGTCTTTCAAGCACCGCATGATATTTAGGATCTGTCTTGTTTGTTATTTCATGAATTACTGTTATATTCTTCTGGTGTTACTTTCGATTTCTCTCAGTTGCTCACCGTCTAGTTTGTGACGGTGGGTGCAGATAGGACGGAGAGCAGTAGGGGCAAGGGACCTTGCTTATGAGACTTTTATGAGCAGCTGGACGTGAGGTACCGAGATGTAGGCTCATGTTTATTTCATTTTGTATGACGTTTATATATATGTTTATTTTGGAACTGGGGAATATGTTTTGAGGTGGATTCCATCAATCCATTTTGTTGACTTGGATATGACTACATCGGGGTTTCCCACATTTATATAGATTCCTAATTTCCCTTTGATTGAGTTATTTCCCAATATTTGATTAGAATTTGATTTTGCTTCCGCTGTGTTATAATTGCAATAACTCTTTCATAAATCTTGAAATTTTGATAGTTTGAGGCTGACTAGGCTCGTTAGGTTCACTGAGGAACTGACTTGGGACCTGCACGAGTCTAGGCCGTGCGTACCCAAATGCATTGAAAATTTGGGGCCGTTACACCAAATTGCCCATATTACATACACGGACTATAGCTTTTGAACCTGGTCATGCTTGCATATTGAAAAATCAGTCCTTCAGTGGTACATTACTATCACCCCCTTGCTTCCACAACTAGCCCGTCCACCATCCTCCCTAGGGTCGGCAAAAGTTGTCAAAATCTATTTGTCTAGTTTTGTTCGGACTCACTTTAAATGGGTTCGGACACAATTTTTCTGAAAAAAAAATATGGGTCTGGATAGTTTTTGTGTATGTTTAAAAATACGGGTCCGGGTCCGGGTCCGGGTCCGGGTCTGGGTTGGGACAATTGAAAAAAAAGTACCCGTTTACCGATTAATTTGTAGGGATATCTTGGTAATTTCACATATACTATATAAATAAACTTACAAAAATCTAAACACTTTATTTTCCTTTTACCCTCACGCCTCGCTTCTCACTTCTCACATTCGCGACTCTCCATCTCTCACCCTCACGACCTCACCTCTTCATCTCACCCTCACGGCCACAGCTCCTCCGCTCACGACGATCTCGCCTCATATCTCTCCAGCATGACTCCGCTTTTGGATTTCGCTCTCTGACCCTCGTCTCTCACATCTCCTTGCACGTTAATGATCTGCAACAGTGATGGCCTAAATCTGTGTAGATTTTTGCCATTCTGGGATCACATGACTTGAAGGACCGAATTTGGCAATCTATGATATGGGTTTTTGATTTCTAGGTTTATGAAGAAATGGGTGGTCTAGATTTGTGCATTTAGGGTTTTGGGGATTTGGGGATTTTGGGTTTGACTTTGGTTTGTTGGGGTTTTGAGGATCGAGATGAAAAAGTTGTTTGGGGGGCCTGGGTTTGTTGGGGGATCGGTTCTTCGAATTGGGCAATGTTTGTTTGCTTCAGCTTCGATTAGGGCGATGGTTTCTGCTCGACTTCTCTAGGCTTTTGTTGGATTATTTATTATGTGAAGGGAAGGGTGATGTGATGCATTTGTAATGTCTGTTTTTTAGTTTGCCTATTTTTTAGTAGTAAGTATATGCGTTTGTGTTTTTTAATATTTATTTAAATATAAAATTATTTAATCATATTTAAAAATAAATCCGGACAAAAAAGAGTTCTGTATGTTTTACAAGTAATGTGTCCGTTTTAGAAATGGGTACGTGTCTGGACACTATTTTTAGCCATTATTGGGGGATCCAGACTCGTTTTCATCCAGACCTATTTTTTGCCAGCCCTAATCCTCTCGTATATATGAGGGTTCCCCATAGGGATCACTAATGAGGATTCTTTGTAGGGATATTTTCATCTTCATCCCGATCCCCATCCTTGTGCGGGGTATTGAGTTTTTTCCCATCTTTGCACCATATCCATTTAAACATCCCCATCTCCATCCCTTTGCGGATCTTTCCTGTTCTCGTAGGGACTCCCCTCTTTATTGACACCCCCTAGGTAGGGTTGCAACTGGGGCGGGGCGAGGATCGAAATTACCATCCCCGTCCTCGCAGGCGTAGAGCAGAGATTTATTTCAAGAAATTCTCTATCGAGCAAACTTTACCACCCCACACCCCGTCGCACCCTGTGGGGATCCTTACGGGACGAAAAATCCCTGCGCTCCATCAATTTTGTAAGAAAAATGTTTATTTTAATCTTCGCTCTTTGGTCTTTTTAGCACGTAACTACTTCTCAATTTTTTTGAGAAACTACTTTTCTCAAATTAAAGTATTGATGTGATTTATTTTGTTTTTGATATGGTTATGTTGATTGAGTTACAAGTTATCATACTTAATTAAATATATAAGATTTTTAAAATTAGTGTGCTAAATATATTTCAATGATGTTCTAAATATAATTTTATATATCCTTATAATACAACATATATAAGAGCTTACATATATATATATATATATATATATATATATATATATATATAGTAGAGTTGATTTAATGGTAAAAATAGATTTTATTGTTGGAGATATGGAGTTTCATTCCATACATTACATATCTTTTTAGTAAAAAAATTATACATTTTTTAGTAAAAATATAAAAAATGGAGAATTTTATGCAAGGGATGCAGTGTAGGGAATCCTCACGGAGTGAGAACAATTCCCTTCCCCGCCTTGCCTCATCACGCAGGGCAAGGTTTTGCTTCGTGATGTGGTCCGAGGGGAGCAAAATATGGGGAATCTTTGTTCCATCGGGTAGGGCCTGCATGGAACGAGAATTCTCCACCGCACTTACAACCCTACCCCTAAGCCAACCGATCATTGGTAGGTGAGTTGCTTTAAGGGCATCTCCAAGGGTTCCCTTTAGGGGTGGGCACGAAACCCGAAGACCCGACTCGGGTCGGGTGACCCGAGTCGGGTGGCGGGTCGGGTCGAGAGGTTTGAAAAAAAGATTCGGGTCAAAAAACTCGACCCGTCGGGTATTGGGTCGGGTTTCGGGTATGGCCAAAGAGGACCCGAGCCGACCCGACCCGACGGGGCTGTTTTTCCATAAACTCTGAAGACCCGACCCGACCCGACCCGACGAACTCTGAAGTTGATTTTTACTGCTATGGAGACCTGACCCGACCCGACCCGACCCAACGGCGCTGTTTTTCCATGAAATCGGGTCACCCGATGACCCGACCCGACGACCCGACCCTAAACGGGTCGGGTTCATATCGGGTCTACTGCCTGACGGGTCGGGTGGCGGGTCATTTTTATACCGACCCGAATGAGTCGGGTCGTCGGGTATCGGGTCGGGTCGACCCGAACCCGACCCGTGCCCACCACTAGTTCCCTTGGGTGAGCGCCAAACACAATACCATTTTTGGTGCAAATGAACAGTGCGGGGCAAGATACATGCATGTGGACCCTACTTTTTTTTTTTTTCTTAATTGACAACTTTTTGTGGTTTGTGTGAAATAAAAAAGAAACTTTTTGTGGTTCGTGTGTGGGATTTAAGGTGGGGTCCATTAAGTTAGCACCATTTTGTGTAATATGCTCTAAATGTAGTATTACGCTATTATGCTTGATTTCATGAGGGATTGAAGCCCATGAACCGTTATTGGACCCAAAAAAAAGCCCATGAATCTTTTTTGAAAGCCCTCAAATCTCCCGCCCAAACGAAGCTGAAGTCGAAAATTCAAACCAGTGAGAGAAAAAAAGCTAGGGCTTCTACTTGCGAATTGCGATTCAATCCGACGACCAAACTGCACTGAAATCTCAATCGATTTCTCTGAATCTCTCCCGAATTGGACAAAGCAAAATCAGAATTTCAGAAACCAAATCAGAGAGAAACAAAAGCTAGGGCATCTACTTGGGATCGAATTCCAAGACCAAACTGTTCTGAAGCGCGATTTCGGTAAATCACTGATGCGATTCATCTCTCTTTCTTCTTTTCGTCTTCATCAAGTTATCTAAATCTTAGTTTCTGGACTAACATCAGAACGATTGTGCTCGTTTTGGCCATCTTTTAGGTTTTCAATGTATGAGTTGAGACTTGAGAGAACTCAGAAAACATCATAATCAAAGAATTTTGCTACTATTATAACTTTCATAAATTTGTACACTTTTAGCGTCGAATGATATTTTTTATTGCATGTACTCTAGATGCCACTCTCAATTTGTCTAGTGTTAACCTTGATTTCTTGTCTACACATTAGTCCTATAGTTTTTGAGGCAATCCTAGCCACCTTGGTGATTATGTACTAATCAGTTGCCTTGACAACACCTAAGTGATGCTTATGAAATGAAAAGCATTAGTGCGTAGCTTCGGCCGAATGTAAGAGACCCATTTCCTTAACTCGAATACACATTTATGTACTTTGATTTTGATTAATTTTAATATACTTGGAAATTGGAAGATTCCTTATTTGTATTAATCAGTCTTGAGTTTGCTTTACTTTTTAATTATTTATTTTGTTGAATGGTATCCCATAGTAAAGGTATTCCTCATGCACTCTTGATGCCGGTCTTGCTATCAGTTTATCTTATTTATTTTAAAACTTCTTCTTAGAAGCCTGTTTATTCTTTGTTTGTTAGCATCAGTTCTATGCAATTAGCTCCTTCAAGCTGGGTTGCTATGCAACACCTAGATGATTCCTAAGCTGTGTAGAATGCTTTTTCAGGACTTAGCATTTCCATCTAGACTCAGTTGATCTTGGATATATTTGGTTGTTTTGTGTTTGGATATCTTTTATGAGATTGCTTTACAAATACATGCTGTAATGGCCAGAAAATTTTCTCATTGAAGGGATGGAATCTGTGATAGCCACTGTGAGCGGCTACCATGGTTCGGAGAGGTTTAAACTCATCAAGCTTATCAATTACACTGGTGCAAGCTATGTTGGGTCCTTGACCAAATCAACGACCCATCTGGTGGGTTTTGAACTTTTCTGATTGACTATTTTTATTTATTTGCTTTGATAGAAATGCAGTTTCAACTTATCCTAGTTGTGAAACTCCCTTGGTGATTTATTTTATCCTTCAACTTAGGTTTGTTGGCTATTCGAGGGAAGAAAATATGATATGGCTAAAGAATTTGGAACCGTTATAATTAGCCATCGTTGGTTTGAGGATTGTGCTAAGGCTGGAAAACGCCTCCCGGAAGATCCATATATAATGCAAAGGTATACTCTCTTTGAAAGTTTCTCATTCAGAATAAAAAATGTTAACAGATTTTTCCTTGTGAAAATTATTCATTCACCTAATATAATGACACCTACTTGCTTGTTGATGTGCACTTAATGCCTCATAAGATTTTTGGTAGAATTATTTTAAGATGCTTGAAATATTTACACAACAATAGTTGTATTGTAGATCCACGTTCCATATTTATAAGCGACAATGAAATGTAGAACCCGACATTTTTATCACCTGGGGCCTCATATGAGAAGATTATTTATTGGACTCAGAGATCGATACATAAACCCTATTTATATTTATCTTACTCTTAAAGTAAATGTTGATTGCCTTAAGTGCACTTAATCGAGCACAATGGAAAAGATTGATCCATATAGCTAACCCCAACTAATTTGGGACTGAGGCTTTGTTGTTGTCAAAATAATTGTTGATGTGTCTCTTGCAATTACTTTCCAAGTTCATGGTATCATGTTTAAGATGGTTGGAGTTGGAATCCCACAGAAAATTTGAAGGCAAGCTTGAGAATGGATTATATAATTTGCTTGTAAACAAGATGTTACTATGAATTACAAAATAAGTGTCAACAAAAACTTTTAGTAAACACAACTTACAAGCTAAGAAAAAACATAGAAACTTTGAAAGATCGTTCTTAATGGTAAAGTGTTGGTTTAGATTTTGAAATGTGTATTTTGCATGCAAGATAAATAAAATGTGATCAACATGTTGTCAACATCTGTATCATTTGGATGGACTCTACTTTGAGGGTGAGTAGATCAACTATTAAGTTCTGTGTGGAAAGTTATTTACACATCACTTTAGGTAAAATCTTGTATTAGAGGATATTCTAACTAGAAGCAAAAACATGAAATAATTTATGGATAGTTATGCTATGGTTCCTGTGGTAATTGGATCCATGAATTATGGTAATTTGTGAAGATGCAAGGCAACCATAGGTAAGAGAATAACAAGAAGGAAGAAATGGAGAAGCGGGAAATTGACTCAAAGATGCCAAAGAAAAAGTTGCAAGCACAAAAAACAATGTATAACAATTAATCATCTTCCTTATATCCTCCTCAGCGTTGTAGTAGAATGACTTGGATGATAACAAGTTGACTACTTAGATTGAATAACAAAAAGCTTACGCATCTTTTGAGTCTTGTTATAATGTTTTTTTTAGGGAAGTATTGCCAAAATAACTGTGCATTTCGCGGTATCATTTCATTTTGTTGATGTGAATGGCAACGAAATATGCGTTTTCTCAATTTTCTTAGTTACAGATATTTATTCATGCAGTGGACAACAAGTGGGGATACTATCATGGAAAGGTCCACTTACTGGTGAAACTAAACAAAAGACTAATAAGCTATTTGGTGACACTAATACATTTGCTCCTTCCAAAATGCCAAAAGTTCACAAGCGCTGTGTGGATCCTGGCTCTCTTTTATTGAGTGAGGTAATACAAAAGTTATAATTCTTTATTCTTGTTTGTACAAGGGAGGATTGTTGTTGAATGCAGTAGGGACTTTTTGATTTTGTAAAAAATTCTTCGTCTCTTCTCATTCCAAACTCTTAAATGAAGCCCCTTACTCACCTTTAACTTTGAACTAGTGACTAGTAAATGCCGGGGACGGCAACATACGCTTTTTGTGGGAATGTGGGGAATTTTTAGATAGGTTCTCCAATCTCCTAAGTGAAATCCACGGCCAGATCATGAGATTGGCTCAAGTTTTTCTGCTCAAGGTTTCTGCTTTACTCTTTTTTTTATTATTCTAATTTCTATGACAATTTCTTTCAGAAGCAGAATGCTACTTCAAGCACTTCTTGCTGCTTGCCTTCTGTGAGGAGTAAAAGGAATTTTAGCAGCAAAGGACCCACTATGGAGGGAGAGCGAACTCATAAGCGACGACTTGTTAAGAATGTTTGTAGTGAAAGCTCAGAGACTGTTATGTTTGATTCAGAGCAGCAATTCTTTCTCAATGAAACTTTCAACCAACGTAATGCCGCTGCTGCAGTGGATTATTCAAGCAGCAGCAATGGGAATGAATCAGATATGCTTTGTACCGACCAGAAGATTAACCCTACTGGTTCTTGTGTCTTCCCTAATAATGTTGCTTTATCTAATGTTCCAGGCCATTTGAAAAATAAGAAAATGCATGTTTCTAACAGTTCAAATACACTAATTGAGGATGTACAGCCTCAAAAAACAACTTCGAATTCTGCTTGCTCTGATATTGAGAAGGATATGGATGATGGTTTTGGCAAGTCTGAAGAAATCAACAGCATTTCTTCTTCAACAGAATTGTCATGTGTCATATGCTGGACAGACTTTAGCCCAACAAGAGGTGTTTTACCTTGTGGACATCGTTTCTGTTACTCATGCATTCAAGACTGGGCCGATCATATGGTAATTACTTTTTTTGTTACTTACGGTAATTCTTTCTTTTGTAGGATATTTTTCTTTTCTTTTTTATTGTTCTGCTCAATGAGTTGCAGTTTTTTAGGTTTTCTTTTATTTATTAGTAGATGCTGTGTTAAAATCCAGAATTTAGCTATTTTGTTGAACTTGGAAACATGTTCAAACCCGGGAGACTTGCTACAAAGAAAATCTGAAAGTTTTTTGCTTTAATAACATTTTGAAAAAGGAAAAGGATTGCGTGACGCAATTTTTGATGCACACCTTTGCTAAACAGTTGATGTACATGTCAATCATTTTCTTTGTTGATTTTTGAACTAGTGGTTTGGAGTTTCCTTTGCTGTGATTGATGGTTAATTAATTTATTTATTTTTTGGTTTCCATGGTTGATTTATTTACTACATTCATTAGAAAAATCTAGTTTCTGTGACATAAGACCTAGCAATTAAAAAAAATAAAAATCATAACTTTCTTTCATGAAGAGGTAGCAGTTGCTCTTGCTTTTTTTTGAAGATGTTCATTTTTGTTGCTGAGAGTTAGTTGTTTTTTCTTTGGGAAGTTGTGATTGCTGCCTGGCATATTACCCATTATATTAAGCCAACGGTGGCTGAGTTTTCATTCACAGCTGACAATTATTAAGAAGAAAATTATGATTCATATTTGTTTTGTTTCGATGTTTTATTGTAGATCTTGCTTCGTTGTTTCTTCTACTCTTTTGGAAAATTAAAATCCGAACTTCATTCATATAATAACAATAGTGTTATCACTTGTACCAAAATAACTCATTTAAATCAGATATAACCACCATCAATTAACTACGTCAAATGTCGAATACCTACCTGAAATTGAATAAAGTGTACCCTTTGAGCTAATTGGATAAGAAATGCTGATGCAGAAGCAAAGAGAAAAAACAATGGTTGACAGCATCTTGCATCTAATATTTGTGGCGAAACTCATTATTAGATGGAACTCCCTTGTGCTTACTCTCACCACTCCTTTCCTTTCCCTTTCATTGAATTCATTTATCCTCATATGCATTTGGAATTTAACTACAATATAATCAATTCATCTTGAAAAAAATATTATTTCAGGATCTCAAAGAATGTGTTTGGTTACATCACAATTAGAGATCTTATAAACTTGTTTAGTAAATATCATTTGATTTATTAATTTGTGATACAAAACTTCACCATTTGAGTGGCACAAGGAGAATTAACCACCACTGGATATGTATTCTTTTTTGTTCTAGAGATCAATATAGAAAAAGTAAGATATTGTTCTGTCTTTTGAATAATACTTATGAAACCGATCATTGCTTGTTCAGGCTACGAATAGAAAAGCTTCAACGTGCCCTCTTTGCAAGGCTTACTTCACGAGCATTATAAAGGTTGATGGTGCTGCCTCCTTTGATCAGAAGATATACTCTCAGACTATTCCATGCGACTCACTGGCAGCTGATATTTTTGTGTTGCCAAAATTTGGAATTACAGGTTCTACGACTCAGGTACAGGTACGGGCTCTCTTTTTCTATTAAAAGCATAATAACAAGCGAACTTCTCTTCAGGTTGCACTTTTCAAGTTCTCTCCTTTGCACAATCACAACACAAAAAAGAATGCATATTGAAACTATCTTGCTTTGACTCTTCTTTGCAGTGTGCCTAATTCCTTAGAAAAGTTGTTTATTTTCCATTTACATACATAGGGAATAGTACAGTGCTGTATGTTGGTGAAATGCCTATTGTTAATATAAATACATGCTTCATTCATTCTTCAAAAAATTATTGTTTTTTATTTTGGTGCACAAACTATGTTGTATTTTGAGTGAAAATGTATATTCTTAATCTAAACCGTACCTCATACTTGGACTGGAATTCTGCTTAACTCTATGAACATGTTTAACAGTTCCATATGATTGACTTTCATGTTTCCTTAACCTGCTTTTTTTTTTCTTTGTTCTGGACTTTGTACAGTCCTCTGCGACATCAATTTGTTGTAAATGCCGTTCAAGGGAACCGGAGGATCTCCTTGTTTGCTGTCATCTCTGCTTGAACCGATGGGTCCATTCTTACTGTCTAGACCCCCCTGTGAGTCCGTGGACATGCGTGGAATGCATGGACCTCAGAATGTTGTACCAGAGATTCCATTAGCTCTGACAAGTGAGGAACTGTATCATAGTGCTCTACTCATTTCTGGGATGATGCTTGAAGATTCTTCCTTTTAACAAATAAATATAAATGGTCGGCCACTGGATACAACTCAAGCAAATGAGACACTTTGATAATCTGCCTTTTTTCCATATCTCTTTACGTTTTAAATCAATTATTCTCTGGATATGTTCCGTTAGATTGAATGATTCATAATCGTCGTTAACATTTTAAGATAACTAACATTGAGATAAAACTTCAAGACACGTCAAAAAGTCTGAAATGCTACTTAGTTGAGATTCTATAATCTCTGAGGCTCACACAACTTAGATTTAGAGATTAAAAAATTATTTTACCTTTATTGGTTGCTAAATGCACATGTGGTATGAAACTTATGTTATAATATTATTCTCCTTTTGCTATGGAGCGTATGTCACAAACTATTATTGTACATGTGATAGTTCATATATACTCAATATCTACCTTGAGTCTACAACACTACTTTATGTTCTCAAATTATAACCATAGCTTTCACCTGGCATATAAAGACAACTAAGGTGAACTTGAAGGAGGTTTCACCTTACGGTCACAAATGACCTCATCTTGATTCACTATCAAGCCAATTGATCGTTTTAAGCTCGAGCTCTCCAAATTTATACTAAAAAGCTTAAAAACCAAACTCATTTCTATACACAACTAAGTCATAGAAGTGACTGCAGTGTCAGAAGGCCAATTTGTTGTCTAACATACCTTTACTTTTATGTACATAACATAAATGTGTGTGTATGCATGAATCATGATAAAACAAAGTATACAACTTTGATAGGCATTATTATATAACGAATAGTATATTACAAGCATAAAGGAAGAGAGGCTTCAAATTGTTTATTTTTTTTAGTACATACTTCAAATTGTTTTAAATCAAGTACAATGCATACATGCTAGACTCTACGCAATCTTAGAGCATGGTCCATGAACACATCTCTAAGTATTGGCTTTGTAAAAGGATCAACAATCATTTTGTGCATAGATATGTATTGTGCTTTCACTTCCTTTTGTGTAATTATGTCTCTAATGAAGTTATACTTGGTATCAATGTGTTTGTTTTTCGTGTGGTATTTGAGACCTCTTGTGAAAGCAATTGCAGCCTAACCATCACAATTCACCAAAATTGGATTTGATGCATCTTTGTCAAACCCCAATTAAGTGACTCAAAAATCTCTTAAGCTAAACTGCTTCTTTCACTGGTGCTGAACATGCTACAAATTCAACTTCTATTCTCGACAAGTCTATACATATTTGTTTCTTACTATTCTATGAAATCACTCCATTGTTCAGTAAGAAAATATGACTTGAGGGAGATTTTCTTTCATTTAATAAATCTCCTCCCCAATCAACATCAGTATAGCCAACTGGATGCAAATTATTGTCTTGATAACACAATGAATAATCTGCGGTGCCTTTGAGATACCTAAGTATCCTTTTGTCTCGCACTATTTTGCATTTGATTTATAAATTTCTTGAGTGCTTTTGATATGGATTTTGTTATTCGACTGTTGTGTTATTGTTGATCGATTTGTATGACTTGAATTGAAGTTTGTTGGTGTAAAATGCTGACGAGTTCTAGAAGAGCAAGTGATCCATAGAACAATGAGGTAAGTTTTACTTTGTCACCAGAGGCCTAAAGATTAGGAGCAGTCGCACTTGTGGTGGTCTCAGTTCATGAGACTAATACTATCAGTCTAGGACCTGTTCAATCAAAACCCACTCTTCAGGTCCTAGTCTTGTGGTGACAAACAACATGAGCGACAAAAAAATCACGAAATTGCTCGGATCCATATGCCTTTTAATTAGCTAGAAATGGATTGAAACAGGGTCGACGAATCTTATGAAAATAATTTAAGGGTTAAGAAACGTGGGAGAGGAGCGTAGGAGGTTGAGGTACGTAGGAATTGGTGAGATAGATTGGGTGTGTGTTTTTGAGGGGAGGGTATTCTTAGTTCTTTAGAAAAAAATAAAAAGGAGGTATGCTGAACAAAAGTGGGTTATGGGTGAGTAATGAGGTACGTTCAACAAAAAGTATGGTCCTGTTAGCAGCTCCCTTAGCAAATTTACTATATATTCTAAGGAGCAGAATGGAATTCATACTGCCTTGGGTTGCGTTGTATAACGGATTGATTGTGATTTGTGAACATATAACAGACGCAAGTTTAGTCACGATCAAAGCATGTTAGTTTAATAATACTTGGCAAAAAAATATTACAATGACACCTTAAAGTTACACCGGATTACGCGGCATGTAGGTCCGTCCTTAGGAGCCGTTCGTGCATACTTCAGGGTACACACCCTGTGTGTTATGCCCTCAAAAACTATGAGCTCACACTTATTTTCTTGTAGGGCGCTCACACCCATTTTCTCGTAGGATCCGTCATGTCACTTCAGTGATACTTTAGTGTGATCTTGAGGTGTTATTGTAGCATCTTCCTACTTTGACATTTGTCCTAGAGTCTGGTTATGTATTTATTTTTGAAGAATAGAGTTCGGTTTTTTGACAATCCCTATTATTTTATGGCAACTGCTATTCGAACTCCACTTTTTGCTCTTTATACCCCTTTTTGAATTTTTTTAAACCCTCTTGTGAAATGTCTTTGATGTCCCCATATATAAAGGTGTTATACTGTAGCGGCCCCAATTCCATTGGCCACTACGGCGTGCACCGCGGGCCCATAGTCTTGCCAACTCATCTTCCGACTGTGTCCCATGGCCACTCATTTTCCATTTACTAATCAATTTCCTATTAACTTTGATGTTATGTGTTAATAATTACTGATTCACTTAGGTTCCTTTAATATCATTTAATCTCAAATTACGCAGCGAAAAATTAAATTAACAACATAAAGATTTAACATGTATTTTATGAGCATAATACCTAAGTGAAAACCATACCAAATGTACATCATATACATATCATCAGAGGTCCTCAAAATATCAAAAATACGACCTATGATTTATATGCAGGTCATATCTACCTCTCAAAACCCAAAACCCAGCATAAAACAAGAAAAACAAACAAACATACGAGTAGGGATAGAGCTGTCAATCTACGTAGTCCTCAAGCTTGCCCTTCCCTCGACTCGTACCAGGATCTGCACTCAAGCCATCACAAAAAGATAGATGACGAGTCCAGAGTGAGTAATCATAAGGAAATTCACCAAGTAATTACGTAAATAAAATGCTGAAATTTAAAATACTATAAATAAACATGCAGAACAAAAGAATACAAGCAACTGTAAAAGATCATCGCATGCATAAATATAGTAGCGAAGCAAAGTACGTGCACAGTAAAAATCAGACTAAGTCATACTTCGGGCTATTCCCCAGGCACGGCCCGTGAAAACACCTCTAACGGGTGACCCTGGACCCTCTAGGTGGTCGGCGTACATCCACGACACACCTACATAATCCTATCATACCCGAGTAGTTTATTCATCGGCGTATGCCTAGACAAATGCTATGACTTAGTGGACTTTATGCCCCGTAACGAATAAACACCAGGTGGAGAGTGAACTCAACAGCGTAAAGACACCAGGTAGGAGTAACTCCACTACCGTAAAGACACCAGGTGTGAGTACTCGGCCACCGTAAAGCAATAATGAAACAGAGTAATGAATAAATAGGACTGAATTCAAATAAATAGAACAGTAAATACTAAAGTGAAGTTCAATTGGGATACTACACACCTCAATCCGCACTCCGTGTCCCAAAATTCAAACCCCGATTTAGCTCCAATAATCACCCGACAATCAAAATTATCACCTCAAATATACCTAAGATTATTTATCATTGAATTAACTTCAATTGGCATATTATGTCAATTTTATGTTTTTCGAGATAAAAACCCTAACAACTCGCCAAAATCCCAAGAAAATTTCAAAAACTTATTTATTAACCCATTTTCTAATTTCTTATATTTTTCTAGATTTTCTGAATTTTCTGAATTTTCCATAATTTTTAGCTATTTTTCTCTAATTTTCTATATTTTATTTTTATTTAAAACTGTTTTTAATTATTTAAATAAAATAATAAAATATTATTTAAATATTATGGTGGGTCCCCTGAACCGGGTCCGACCTGACCCAACCGGGTCGAGCCCGGTCCGGTCCACCTGGACCGGGTCCGGGTGGACTCGATCCAGGTTGGGCCCAGTCCAGGCCCACCCGGGTTGGGCCCAGTCCAGGCCCACCCGGGTTGGGCGTGCGTGCACCCTCCCCCCATCGTCTTCCTCTTCCAAACAGAGGCAGAGCCTCTGGTTCATTTCATTTTTTTTTTCTCATTCCTTCTATCTCTCTTCCTTCCTTTCTTCACTAATAGAGTTGGGAGGGTGGGGAGACGACACATATCGTCTCCCTCTTCAGACCGATTCCAATTCTCGGCACACCCACAAACCACCACAACACACACAACGACAACGCACACACAACATCACTGAACTCACCTCGGGCTCTCCTCAACTCCACGATCACGCGAGCCACCTCCTTCGTTCTCTCTTCCTCCTTGTCTCCACCTCGTCTCCTTCGTTTCTCCCTGTTTCTCGATTTCACAATGAAGAAATGTGGTGGCGGCGACGAGTTTATCAAATCTTCAGGTAAAATGACCGAAATGCCCTTGTGTCCATCCACTTTTTCTAAACAACCACATACCCTTTTTGGTCATTTCACTATTATTTTCTTAATTTCCTGATTTTTAATATATATTTATATATATATATTAAATTACCTATATACATACATATATATATATATATATAAATATATATATTCGTCTATACTTTCGCGCCTAAAATTTTTTCGTACGCGCCAACCAACGTACTCGGGCGTGCACACTACCGTACTACCCACGCGTGTCCTTAGGTGCCCACCAATTTACTATTTTGTCACATTTAATTTATTTTATGTGTGTAATATTTTCCTCAACTTAAAATTTCGTCTTTAATCTATTCGGTACCCGCGTCGACACATATCGATGTGAATACTCAATACACAATCTCACACGTCAATTTAAAATATAATTACACACATCGTGATGTCGTTAACCTATTTTAACATAAACATCGCAAAATTAAACAAAACAACACACATAATACTATTTACCTAATACGACCGTACTTCAGCCTCACTGTGGGACCCACGAACGTCCCCGCTGGCGTCCACGTCTACAATGACGTCATAAAATAATGACAATTATTAATTGGGCCGTTACAGTTCTTCCCAACTAATATGAAATTTCGTCCCGAAATTTAAGTTATAATAAACACTTACCAGTAAATAACTGAGGATATCTCCGTCTCATAGTCGACTCGAGCTCCCAGGTGAGACCTTCAGTCCCATGATGCTGCCATCGTTCCAACAGCTTCGGAATCTCCCTGTTCCTTAGAGTCTGTATCCTGCGATCCATAATCTCTACAGGTTGCTCTTCATATGTAACGTCAGGACGAACCTCAATCTGTCTAATATCCACCATCGACCTTGGTCCTGACTTAGCTAACCTCAACATAGACACGTGAAACACTGGATGAATGTCTGCTAACTCTGATGGTAACTCCAACCTGGATGCTACCGTCCCAACATGTGCTATAACTCTGAAAGGTCCAATTTACCTCGGTGCTAGTTTTCCCTTGATCCCAAACCTCTGATGACCTTTCTAGGGTGAAACCTTCAGATATACCAAATCATCCACATCATAACTCAAACCCCCAAGATACCTATCAGCATACTTCTTTTGCCTATCTTGAGCTGCTTGCAATCTCAACTTAATTTGTCGAATCTTCTCGGTATGATCAACAATAACTTTAGGTCCAATCACTGCCACATCCTCTGGTGCTGCCCAATAAGCTGGTGATCTGCAAGGTCTACCATACAAAGCCTCAAATGGTGGCATACCAATACTCGCCTGATAGCTGTTGTTATACGCAAACTTGCACAACGACAAATACTCTTTCCAAGCACCACCGAACTGTAAAATGCATGATCTGAGCATGTCCTCCAATATTTGTATCAATCTCTAACTGACCGTCCGTCTGAGGATGATAAGCCGTACTGAACTGAAGTCTAGTCCCAAACTGCTCCTGCATGCTCTCCGATAACTTCAAAGTCAACCTGGGATATCTATCAGACACAATAGATAACAGCACTCCATGTAGCCTAACGACCTCTCGCTCAAAAATAATACTCAGCTGAGGAAACGAATACTTCATCGATATAGGGATGAAGTGTGCAGACTTCGTCAATCTATCAATAATAACCCAAATAGCATCATGACGCTTCACAGTCTGTAGAAATCCACTAACAAAATCCATCATAACATGCTCCCATTTCCACTGTGGAATGGGCAGTGGCTGTAACAATCCAGCTGGTCTCTTGTGCTTGGCCTTAACCTGCTGACAAATATGACAAGCTCTAACATATGCACCCACATCGACCTTCATCCCTGGCCACCAAAACAAACGTCGCAAATCATGATACATCTTGGTCCTGCCAGGATGAACTGTATACCGCGAACGGTGTGCATCCTCAAGAATGCTATCACGTAGTTCCTGCACCTCATGTATCTATAATCTGCCCCTGTGTCTCAAGCACTCGTCTGAACCACCAGACCAATCTGTGCAATCCGGATCCTGAGCTAGACAACTGAAGCGAACAAAATGTCCGTTAGCCCTTTGCCATTCAGCGACCCTCTCTAACGACACAACAGGAACACACATCTGGCAACAGATATGAACATAAGCAAGAGCATCTGACAAATACAACACCGTCGCAGCCTCTAGTAATCCATACTCATATGTCACTTGTCGCAGCACAGTTTGACTCTTAACACCGCTCCGGCTCAATGCATCAACAACCACATTCGCCTTCCCAGGATGATACTCAATCCCGAAGTTATAGTCCTTCAGTAACTCCAGCCACCGTCTCTGTCGCATGTTTAGATCCCTCTAAGTGAATAAATACTTCAAGCTCTGATGGTCTGTGTATAACGTGAACTGCTCCCCATAGAGATAATACCTCCAAGCCTTCAGCACAAACACCACTGCAGCTAGCTCTAAATCATGCACTGGATAATTTCCCTCATGGGGTCTCAATCGCCTCGATAAGTAGGCAACTGGGTGTCCATCCTGCATCAACACGCATCCAAACCTAGTTTCGGAAGCATCTGTGTAGACCGAGAAGCCTTTCCCTGCCACAGGTAGAGCCAACACTGGCACAGAAGTCAACTTCCTCTTCGGCTCCCAGAAAGCATCCTTACACTCCTGCGACCAATCAAATATGACATCTTTCTTGGTCAACCTCGTCATCGGCACTGCAATCAAGGAAAAATCCCGTACGAATCGCCTATAATATCCTGCCAAACCCAAGAAACTTCGTCTGTTCGAAACTGATTCTGGTGTCCTCCTAACAATAATCGTTTGAATCTTGTCTCCATTAACCGATATCCCTTGATTACTGATAACATGTCTGAGAAACTTCACCTCACTCAGCCAAAATGCACACTTGCTGAACTTGGTGTAAATTCGGTGCTCTCTCAGCGTCGTCAACACCTCCCTGAGATGTCTTTCATGCTCCACACGAGTCTTGCTATAAATTAGGATATCATCGATGAAAACTATGACGTATCGATCAAAAAACGGTCGGAGCACCCTGTGTATTAAATCCATAAAGATCGCCGACGCGTTAGTCAACCCAAATGACATGACTGTAAATTCATACAATCCATATCGCGTACTGAAAGCGGTCTTTTCAATATCTCCCTCTCGAATCCTTAACTGATGATATCCCGATCTGAGGTCAATCTTCAAGAAGAATTTAGCTCCTGCCAACTGATCGAATAAATCATCGATCATGGGAAGTGGGTAACGATTCCTAATAGTCACCTGATTCAACTTTCTATAATCCACACACATCCGCATCGAGCTGTCCTTCTTCTTCACAAAAAGAACTAGAGCTCCCCAAGGTGACATGTTAGGGTGAATGAATCCTTTCTGCAGTAACTCCTCTAATTGGGTCCTCAATTCCCTCTGCTCCGATGCTGACATCCTATACGACCTGCTGTAAAGTGGTTGAGTTCCAGGAATTAGCTCGATAATGAATTCAACAGCTCTCGGTGGTAGCAATCCTGGCAAATCCTCAGGAAATACGTTGGGAAACTCACAAACAACCGGGAGATCCTCAACCCTAATCACTGTCTTAATCTCTGGCTCCACCATAGCCGCATACGCCTTCATCTCCTGTGACGTAGCTAGTCTGCCTCGAGTGATAGGTAATGCTGACGCATCTTCGACAAAAAACTCTGGAATTCCCTCGATGTGAAATGTCACCGTCTTGCTAAAACAGTCGATATGTGCGTGATACGACGATAACTAATCCGTATCGAGCATCGCGTCGAATTCCAAGTATTCTAATACTCTAAAGTCAGCAGGTAACTGATGTCCCTCAATCTCAACCACACAATCCCAGCAAATTTGGTTAGAATAAATCTTATCCCCAGTTGCCGTGCTGAGAACAAGATGTGTATCTAAAGTCTGTGCACCTAATCCTAACAATCCTACCATATGTCCAGATATAAAGGAAAGTGTGCTGCCAGAATCGAGTATAACATCTCGTGTAATCTCTCGTGAGCAAATAGCCACCTCCTGGCTATCTTTGGGTCTCCGGCTCCATAAAAGTATCCTGGAGAGAATCTAAGATAATCCTTCAACTTTTTCGCCTCCACTGTCATCAAACTCCCTGATGAAGACGCTATAACTGACTGTTCAATAATCGAAGGAGTTACAATTATCGCAGTTTGTCCCTAAGTCTCAGCAGTAGTGGGAGCAACAACTGCAGGAGTAGTAACCAATGGTGCAGCCATAACTGTAGTAGGAGCTGTCACAGTCTCGCGAGTCCTCAATAAATCCAACAACTGTGCGAACCTATTATCCACTGTCCGCCTAATGACTCTAACGTCAATGTCGACCTAGTAGGATCGCTAGTATCCCCAACCTCTGACTGAGTCGTACCTGAAGGCTGCCCGTCCATCGGTATCTGCATCGAAGAACGTGCCTCGGTACGAATATACGTGTAACGTAGGTAATATACAGACAAAAACATAACACGTATATCCTGATTTCTACCCATCTCTCATTGCTTCCCAACTAAGACTTTAGGCAATTCCTTTGGGTTTCCACATCTATAGCTTATTCAATAGGTTTATGATCAGGTTTTCCTTAAATTTGAGCCCTAGGTTTTCCTAAACCTAGGCTCTGATACCAAAATGTAGCGGCCCCAATTCCGTTGGCCACTACGACGTGCACCGCGGGCCCATAGTCTTGCCAACTCATCTTCCGACTGTGTCCCACAACTACTCATTTCCCATTTACCAATTAATTTCCTATTAACTTTGATGTTATGTGTTAATAATTACTGATTCAAGTTAACTTAGGTTCCTTTAATATCATTTAATCTCAAATTACGCAGCGAAAAATTAAATTAACAACATAAAGATTTATCATGTATTTTATGAGCATAATACCTAAGTGGAAATCATACCAAATGTACATCATATACATATCATCAGAGATCCTCAAAATATCAAAAATATGACCTACGATTTATATGCTGGTCATATCTACTTCTTAAAACCCAAAACCCAGCATAAAACAAGAAAAACAAACAAACATACGAGTAGGGATAGAGCTGTCAATCTACGTAGTCCTCAAGCTTGCCCTTCCCTCGACTCGTACCAGGATCTGCACTCAAGCCATCACAAAAAGACAGATGACGAGTCCAGAGTGAGTAATCCCAAGAAAATTCACTAAGTAATTACGTAAATAAAATGCTGGAATTTAAAATACTATAAATAAACATGCGGAACAAAAGAATACAGGCAACTGTAAAAGATCATCGCATGCATAAATATAGTAGCGAAGCAAAGTACGTGCACAGTAAAAATCAGACTAAGTCATACTTCGGGCTATTCCCCAGGCACGGCCCGTGAAAACACCTCTAATGGGTGACCCTGGACCCTCTAGGTGGTCGGCGTACATCCATGACGCACCCACATAAGCCTATCATACCCGGATAGTCTATTCACCGGCGTATGCCTAGACAAGTGCTATGACTTAGTGGACTCTATGCCCCGTAACGAATAAACATCAGGTGGGGAGTGAACTCAACACTGTAAATACACCAGGTAAGAGTAATTCCACTACCGTAAAGACACCAGGTGTAAGTACTCGGCCACCGTAAAGCAATAATGAAACAGAGTAATGAATAAATAGGACTGAATTCAAATAAATAGAACAGTAAATACTAAAATGAAGTTCAGTTGGGATACTACATACTTCAATCCGCACTCCGTGTCCCGAAATTCAAACCCCGATTTAGCTCCAATAATCACCCGACAATCAAAATTATCACCTCAAATGTACCTAAGATTATTTATCATTGAATTAGCTTCAATTTGACATATTATGTCAATTTTACGTTTTTCGAGGTAAAAACCCTAACAACTCGCCAAAATCCCGAGAAAATCTCAAAAACTCATTTATTAACCCATTTTCTAATTTCTCATATTTTTCTAGATTTTTCTGAATTTTTAGCTATTTTTCTCTATTTTTATATATTTTATTTTATTTAAAACTGTTTTTAATTATTTAAATAAAATAATAAAATATTATTTAAATATTATGGTGGGTCCCCTGAACCGGGTCCGACTCGCGGGCCCAGTCCAGGCCCACCCGAGTTGGGCCTGGTGGCCCGACCTAGTTGGGGTGTGTGCTTGCACCCTCCCCCCATCGTCTTCCTCTTCCAAACAGAGGCAAAGCCTCTGGTTCATTTCATTTTTTTTCTCATTCCTTCTACCTCTCTTCCTTCCTTTCTTCACTAATGGAGTTGGGAGGGTGGGGAGACGACACATATCGTCTTTCTCCTCAGACCGATTCCAATTCTCGGCACACCCACAAACCACCACAACACACACAACAACAACGCACATACAACATCACTGAACTCACCTCGAGCTCTCCTCAACTCCACGATCACGTGAGCGACCTCCGTCGTTCTCTCTTCCTCCTCGTCTCCACCTCGTCTCCTTCGTCTCTCCCTATTTCTCGATTTCACAATGAAGAAATGTGGTGGCAATGACGAGTTTATCAAATTTTCAGGAAAAATGATCGAAATGCCCTTGTGTCCATCTACTTTTTCTAAACAAACACATACCCTTTTTGGTCATTTCACTATTATTTTCTTAATGTCCTGATTTTTAATATATATCTATATTAAATTACCTATATACATATATATATATATAAATATATATATATTCGTCTATACTTTCGCGCCTAAAATTTCGTCGTGCGCGCCAACGAGCGTACTCGGGCGTGCACACTACCGTACCACCCAGGCGTGTCGACCACGACCCCGCGTGTCCCTAGGCGCCCATCAATTTACTATTTTGTCACATTTAATTTATTTTATGTGTGTAATATTTTCCTCAACTTAAAATTTCGTCTTTAATCTATCCGGTACCCGCCTCGACACACATATCGATGTGAATACTCAACACACAATCTCACACGTCAATTTAAAATATAATTACACACATCGCGATGTCGTTAACCTATTTTAATATAAACATCGCAAAATTAAACAAAACAACACACAAAATACTATTTACCTAATACGGTCGTACTTCAGCCTCACTGTGGGACCCACGAATGTCCCCGCTGGTGTCCACGTCTACAATGACGTCATAAAATAACGACAATTATTAATTGGGCCGTTACATATACACCCCCATACCTCATGACTCCCACAAATTTTTTTTGAAGCAAGAGTGCTATACGAGAAAACCACCCCCACACTCAACCTTTGACTGACCAAATAAGTGCGAAACCACACAAAATAAACTTAATAAATTCATTCTCTAGTCGATTCCCTTTCGTTTGGTGTTTTTTTGGGTCATTTAGTGGTTATTTGACTGCATCTGCTCATTTCAGCACGGAGTAGTTTGCCCATTTCTAGGTTTATTGCATTTTTCGATTTTTAGGACTTCGAGTTTGGTGTTGATTAATGCTTTGTAGGGACTAAGATGTTGAAGGAATCACCAAAACGAAGTAAACCCGAGCAGTACGAGATAATTTTTGGTGTTTTTCATGGTTGTGCGGACACACAAGACTAAGATGTACAATATATAGTACATAGCGTTGTATGTTGGCTGAGACTCATAGTTTCATGTTAGCTTTGTGTCATCGAGAAGCTCTTGTAAGTATCGGCCCTGCTGCGCCTAAATGTTATCCGTACCCCATCGAATTGCTCTTTGTATCCCACCCTAATAGCACCACTCAAACCCACTCAAGCGTTTCGGTCGAAGATATCTGATATACACTCATAACTTTGCACTCTAGGTGTTGATATGCTAGTTATACCCCACCAAATTATTCTGTGTATCCCATAATAGTCCACTTATTCTATACTAGAGTATCGAAGGAACGAAATCGCAATATTTGTTAATGTAGTGGTTGCACATGACCGATAGACATTTATAAGTCTCAGTTTTGATGAATCGATACCAATAAATGCATGTCGGTTGAGTGTGGCTAATACCTTTCTAACCCTCTCGGTTAAACTTAACCGAGACCCTTTACAAAGTCTCGTTCCTGTGTGGCCGTATATTTTGGTTCCTCTAACTGAAAACCAAGGAAACCTACAAAGTCCACAAAAATGTTACCAATACATTAGGAATTTCATGGGGAACAAAACTCACAAAGTTTTAGGGCAAAAAAGTTATACAAAAGATAAAAAGAAAACGAAGATAATCGCGACGGTCCCTCGTGTAGATACGATGGGCTGGGTTTCAAGTCACTAAAATGCTCCTAATGCATTGACGACCTCAAACGAGTGTTCGATAAAACAAGAAAAACAAATCAATGAGGGTGGTGACGAGTTTGGTTATGGGGTACGTGAGTTAGGAAGGTGGGTTGAAGATGAGGTTTTGTTTGTTGAGGGTGAGAGTAGTTTTGGAATAATTTACAAAAAAGTGGGGTAAAAGCAGTAAAAAAAATTCAAAATTAGGGTACAACGAAGTAATGGGGTAAAAAGAGCAAAAAGTGGGGTTCGAATAGCCGCTACCTATTGTATTTGCACTTAGCAACCCCTATTGGTAATTTTATCTATAGTTAGTGAATCATGTTCACCATATGAATTGATGGAAAAATATCTCAACCACAAAAGTTTTTTTATTTTTTTATTTTTATTATCAGGAAGAGGCTGTGTCAAATGTCTATATATTCATATATGTCAAAAGTGTCAAAAGAGCATGGGGAGGGATTTTGTTTCCCATCCCATTTATAAGTGAATCTGCCACAAAAGTTGTAATATGTAATAAACAACCATATTCTCATGTTAAAAAATAAGTAATTTTTTTTATTTCTCAAACAAATTAGTACATTTAAATTAGTTTGAAATTATTGTTCATTAATTATGTCCCCTTGTTCCCACGTTTGTCTTTTGATATTTTGATTACATTCAGTAAAACAGTACTGATTTACCTCAGCCGGTATATCATACGTACTTACAAAGTGTTCTGCACACAATTTGCATGCATGCCTAAGTGGTTTATGCTAACAAACAGTCACACAATTTTTGTCCCTTAGATGAGCTCTACGAGTGAGCAATTAGAAAGTCACACACTCTGTGCCAGTGGATTGTATGAGCGTTGCATCATTTTAAAATCTCTCGATCTACAAGTATAAAATACACTTAGTTGTAGCAAACTAAAATGAAAAGAAATCCCAATTAACTCAATCTAATGGCGAAGAATGCGAAGATGGGCACCATTTTTCTGCAACATTTCACTAAGAAGCAATCACTTCTTCCATATGGCGGTGGTCAGGGCCTAGGGCGACATGAGAAATGGGGGGTCTCTTATGTTCGACTTATTTTCTATGAAAGAAATTTTACTCTATTGTTAGATTCATATAATTTTATGAACTTTACATTTCTTTTTATATATAGAGTTTTTTTTTTAAGAAAGATCGGGTGTGTGTGTTTTTAAGAAAAATAAATTTAATATATAAAAAGTACTACGCATAGTTAAAGATTTTATTAAAGATAATATGATCAATACGTATAATATAAAAAATTAATCAAAAAGGTAATTATTTTTTGTATTAGACTTATATATCAATTAAACTGTGTATATAATGCTAATCGTTTTTGTTTTCGGGTAGCCGTTAATTAGTTTTTAATCAGTTGCATTTTGAATTTATGTATATTACTAAAAAAATTTAATCAAAACAATAAAATAAAAATATAGATTTTATTAATTTATTACTATATAAAGACAGAGAGTAGTCGGGTAATGAGATTTAATAGAAGAGGGGTATTTTTTTTAAACAAAAGGGATGTGTAACGACCCAGAAATTTGGCTATTTGTGGATGATGATGTGTATTACATATATATACTCGTATTTGAGTGACCGAACAATAAAGTCGGTGAACGAGTAGGAAAATTGAGTTATGGGTACATGGGGATTTTAAACACTATTAAAATACAATTAAATGAATTTTCTAATAATTTAATTAATTAATTGGCGAAACAATGCGAGACTACGCGCGCTACGGGAGTAGGGACAAGATAAGGCGGACCGCGGAATGTTGTTTGAACGCGGGAGTTGGTTAATTATGCATTTCACAGGCTATAGGATAAAAATTGTTAAAATGATACAACATGATGAGGAACAACCATGAGATTAGCCTTGAGATGTGTACTTGTGTTAAGTCATGATGAGGAGGTAAATGACCCATAAGGGCAACTGTCCAAGAAATGAACAAGTGTTAAGATAAGGGTAAAAGGGTCATTTCACATTTGTTATGTATATATAAAATAAGTAAACCCTAAATACACTATTCATCTTATTCATATATGCACCCCCGCCGCCACTCTTCTTCCTCACTTCATCTCTCTCGTCGGTCACCCACTCCACCCTCTTCCACGACTGTGTCATGAGCTAGCCGGAGCTCACTCACCGGGGTTCGTCTCTCTCTCTCTCTCTCTCTCTCTCTCTCTCTCTCTCTCTCTCTCTCTTTCTTCTCTCTAGGTTTCTCTCTATCTCTCTCGGTTCGTTTTCTCACCCTCACCTCTTGACAGTCACCGCCTCTGCCAGACGAGCCACCACCCTCCCTCGACGGCGTTGGAACAATGGACACTCGACGGAGACGGCTCGACCACCAGAGTAAGTGTGCATCTCTCGATTGTCTCTCTCTCGGTCACTGTTTCTCCATCTCTCAGTCACTCCTCCTCCCATGAGCCACCTTTGGACCACCATCTCGTGGTGTCTAGCCTCGTCGGAGAGGTCTCCAGTCACCGGAGGACGTTAGGTTCTCTCACTCTCTCCCGGTTTGTTTCTCTCCCTCTCGTTTCCTCACTGGTCTTCTCGTCCTCACTGCTGTCCGCCTCTGCCGTCGCTGCCGTGGGTGACGGTGGTCGAGGACGAACCCTCGTGGCCCACCGGAGCTCCTATATCCCCGGGAGACCTCTGGACATTGGATACATAGAGTAGATGTTGTCCATTCTCTATTTTCATATATTAGTTGTTATTTTATGTCTCGCCAGAATATGCATATGTGGGCTGCCCTGCTGGCCAAACCACTGAGTTTGGGGGTTGTCGGGGACCTCTCCATGACCTCGAGGATGCCTCGCTGCCCTTGTGATTGATTTTGTTGTGTTGGGATTGATTTGATGTTTTGAATCCATGCGAAGTTATTGTCGTGCTCGTATTGAACTGTTTTGAGTCATCGCCGAAATCCGTTGCCGTGGTCGACACCACCGCTGTGCCACCGTGACCAGAGAAGTCAGGGACCAAGCTAAGTCCATACTTTTGTCTCACAACTCTTGGAGTGGCCTAAAACGGCGACATTATTGTCTATATTATGTTGTAATGTGTTGTATGCCTTTTGTACCTTTCTCGACGGAAACCACCATCATGGTAGGTTTGCCGTTGACGCGATGACATGAGGGACTACCGGAGACCTTACCATGTCCGTCATGGAGTCTCATAGCCCCGAAGCGTCCATATCGATGATGATGAGTCGTAATGGCGGAGATACGCGTGAGTTGTTTATATTGCGTCGAGTGGTCGTCAACATGACGTAGGGCATGCACATGACCTCCCCATGTCGTGTTGATACCCTACGGACGTTAAACCACACTCGCGAGGTTCCCAAACTCGTTGATGCATAGTCATTTTGAGTCGCGTTTGACGGATTTGCGTTTGAAGGTCGGGAATCGGTTATGATGTCGTGGTCACGTCGTCGGCTCATCGAGGCTATGACGTAACCCACATACGACTGAGATGAGCCTACAACACATGAGTAGGCTTATATACATTATAAGTACCAACGTTGTGATGTCATAGTCGTGATTATTGTCACTGTTTTTCAAACCCGAGAGAGTATACGTTTTCATAACAATTTGACGAATCATGTAAATGCTTAAAACATTGGGGATGCACTAGGGCTTAAATTAAGGTTTAGTTAATGACTCAACCCGTTAATTAGAGTTTCCAACCTTGTCAGGTAGCGAGAAACTCAGGAATACGCGTTAGGGACGTGAGAGTGTCTACGGGTTGCGATAGTTCAGGTAAGTACACTTGCCCTAAAAAGCATTTGTACGTTAGTAGGCCAGTAAGGAAATAACATGTGATTTATATATCCTCTATTCATTGATATTGTTGAATTGATCTACTTGTTGGCATTCCATTCCGTATTCCTTGTATGTGTGTTCTTGGCATAAGTATGTGTCTCAAAGGTACATGCGGCCTGCACTAGAAGGGATAAAACGCGGGCACTCGTGCGCACGAGTGTTTGACCACCCCTAGTGATTGTGTGATACCATGTACTGGATTGTTGTGGTTATCGATGTTGCGACATCGGTGTTGTGGATTTGTTGTGGATTTTAGACTACTTATGGCCTCTCTTGACTCGTAGAACACGCATGTTTCAATTGTTATTAATTCCAGTCTGTCTATCATGCACCTTGTTTATTTAACTTCCTGTCTTTTAATTCCTGCATGATATTTAGACTGCCTTGTTTGATAATTCATGAATTACTGTTATATTCTTCTGGCATTACTTTCGATTTCTCTCAGTTGCTCATCGTCTAGTTTGTGACGGTGGGTGCAGATAGAGCGGAGTGCAGTAGAGGCAAGGAGCCCTGTTTAGGCGACTTTTTGTGAGGATTAGCGGCTGGACTTGGAGACTATTTTGTAGGTTTCCTTATGTTTTGCTTTTATGTATATGGTTTCATATATATATGCTTTGGGATTATTGAACTTGGAAATTTTTTTGATGAGATTGGTATCATGTACCTTTACATTTCGAATTGTACATGAATACCTGGGGTTTTCCACAATTATAGAATTCCTAATTTCCATTTGATTGAGTTATTTCCCCTTGTTATTTATCGTTTAGTCTTCCGCTGTGTATTATTGCAATAACTCTTTCATAAACTACTAAATTGATTTAATTGAAGGCTGATTAGGCTCGTCAGGTTGCCAAGTGATGACTTGGGGCCTGCACGGGTCTAGGTCGGGCGTATCCAATTGCACGGAGAAATTGGGGCCGTCATAGGATGCTTCTTAAATAAAGAGATTCATATAACTAGAGCCCATATGGTTTCAAAAAAAAAAAAAGTAGAGCCCACATAATGAGTTGACTTACAAATCATTCATCTATGTGGGGCCTTCTACAACACCACATAATGAATGAGGCTGCCACTCACACAAATAGATTAACTTAATTAAAAAGCCCATAATTACATATATACTAAAACTCCATTAATAGCTTTGCACTAACAAAGCTCTCCTAGTGGATGCTGTTGGGACTTGGGACTCTCGTTGTGCTCACACAACCCATAGCGCAGGTGGTTTGATAGGCATTTTTTTTTTTTTGAAGAGATTGATTGGCATGCATTAATACTTGATTTAATGATGTGCTTCTTTAATTTTGATATATGGAATAATTAATATTTGATTTGGTTTCTTTGGTTGTGATTGAATTGAGTTTGAGATGTGTACGTATGTACGTTCTGGGTGTTATGGTTTAATTTTGTAGGTATACAGAAATATTGGGGAGAAGTATGGAGTGGAGTACTCAGAAGATGAGATTAGGAATCGGTTTCAGAGGGCTTATGAGCAGCCATGGACCCAATCTGTGCTTAGGTATAAAGAAATTAATTCGATTTGTTCAATTTTTTATTTATTTTTGTTGTCTTTCAAGTTTGATTACTCGATCATCACTAATTGTGGATTTAAATATGTCCAAGTTGAATGTGCATCTTTGTTTTATATTAGTAATTTTGATGTTTGTCTTTGTGTTGCATTTGGAATTGGATCCACTACAGGCTTGGCGTCTTTGTGTCCAGAAACTGAAGTAGTGTTTAGTGTTTGAACTGCAACCACTGGTTCGATGCAGTTATTGTGTCAGCCGAGGTGGGTGGGTTACTCTTAGCACCTAAACTATCACCATGCATTCATCCACCGCCATTTGCCTTTCATGTTCGCTTCTTAATTTGTCACAGGTGGGAGTTGAGAAGAGATGCCAAACCCAACTATATTTCTCAATTCTTGTGGGCTTCTGGGGTTAAACCTGAGGACGCTAACCCGGCTTGGGTTGCCAGGATGGCAGGAGGAGAGCACGAGAAGCTGTTGTAATTGGGGGGACGCGAGTTCGAATTCTGCCCAAGGTAATAGGGTCGGGCTACTGGGGTACGCTTTGGTTGATTGCACCAGGGTCTTGTGGGACTAGTCACGGAAGACAGGCTGCGGACATTGACAGATATCAAAAAAAAAAAAAAAAAAAAAACCCTGAGGGACGCTGTTCACGTGGGGGATGAGCCAGAGATGCTGGATGCCATGCTTGCCTGTGGGCAAGCGACGTTCACTCTTTCAAAGAGGTTAACTAATTCGTGTTTTTCTTTTTTCATGTTGAAATCTTCAGAAGCAATGCCTAACTAACTTACTGACTGTATTTGCAGGTTGTTGAAAGGATTGTGAGTTCAAGTGTGAAGTTTAGAGATCATAGATACCGAGGGGGCGTGGGGCACATATATATATATATATATTTATATTAAAACTGTTGTGAATTGAATTGAGACTTGCTACAAACTAGAGAATGAAATAGAAGAACTTCTACTACTACATACTACTACTACAAAGTAGAAGAGAAGAAATGAGATAGTTGGAATGAGAAGTTTTCATTCAACTTGGTGTGTTTTTACAATGAGGTTGACACCCTTTATATAGGCCTTTTGGTGATGATGATAAATGTACTAAGACAATGTTTACAAGTTACACATATATCACATGTCATATAACTCTTTACAAGCAATATTGACAATACATGAAATAATGAGTACATTGGATATAGATGCAAGTAAGAGCCATGCTTGATATTACCAATCAATGTAAGAACCATACTTGACAATGATTAGTCATACAAAGTCTTGATTAATTGGTCATCCATATCATAACACTCCCCCTTGGATGACAATTGTTGAGAGAATGTGCCTCATTAAAACTTCTACTAGAAAAAACCCTGTGGGAAAAAATCTAGCAAAAGAAAAAGAGTACACATTTCTCATTAATCTTAAGATGAGTATTGTTAGGATTGCCTCATTAGAAACCTTGCTAGGAAAACCCAATGGGATAAAACCATAGCTAAGGGAAAAAGAGTGCAATACACTAATCAATAACTCTCCTTCATGTGAATATGGGTGAAACTTGTTCAGTTTCTTTACTTGTAATGTCTTTAAGTTTACGCAAGCCAATACCATATGTAAGCCTTTTAAATGTCGTAGTTGGTAAAGCTTTTGTGAATAAATCAGCAAGATTATCGCTCGATCGGATTTGCTTGACATCAATTTCACCATTCTTCTGAAGCTCATGCGCACAAAAATTTTTTGGTGAAATATGTTTTGTTCTATCCCCTTTTATGAATCCTTCACTTAATTGTGCAATACATGCTGCATTATCTTCATATAATATGGTTGGAGAATCTTTTATTGAAGGCAATCCGCATGATTCTTGAATATGTTCAATCATGTTTCTCAACCAAACACATTCACGACTTACTTCATGAATTGCAAGTACTTCAGAATGATTGGAAGAAGTAGCAACCATAGTTTGTTTTACTGACTTCCATGATACAACAGTATTACCACAGGTGAATATATATCCCGTTTGAGAACGGGCCTTGTGGGGATCAGATAAAAATCCAGCATCAGCATAACCTTAGAGATTCAATTTTACCCCTCTCGAGTAAAATAAACCCATGTCACTTGTTCCTTGAAGATATCGAAAAACGTGTTTAACACCATTCTAATGTCTTCGAGTTGGTGAAGAGTTATATCTTGCAAGTAGGTTGACAGCAAAAGCAATATCGAGTCTTGTACAATTTGCAAGATACATAAGTGCACCAATTGCACTTAAATATGATACTTCAGGACCAATTAGCTATTCATCACTTTCATGAGGTCGAAATGGATCCTTATCCACTTCAAGTGATCTGACAACCATTGGAGAGCTCAATGGATGTGCCTTGTCCATATAAAATCTTTTTAATAATTTTTCAATATAATTTAATTGATGGACAAGTACTCCACTTGAAAAATGTTCAATTTGCAAACCAAGAAAAAGTCTTGTTTTTCCAAGTTCTTTCATCTCGAATTCCTTTTTCAAGTATTCGGATGTTTTAACGATGTCGTCGTGGTTTCCCACTATATTTAAATCATCAACATATACAACAATAATCACAAATCCTGTTGATGATCTTTTAATGAAGACACATGGGCAAAGTGGATTATTTACATATCCTTCTTTCAGTAAATAATCACTAAGACGTTTATACCACATTCGTCTGGATTGCTTCAACCCGTACAAAGACATTTGTAATTTTATAGAATGCATGTTATGAGGTTTTGATTTTATTTCATTGGATATTACAAATTCATCAGGGATTTTCATATATATCTCACTGTCTAGAGATCCGTACAGATATGTTGTAACGACATCCATTAAACGCATATCAAGCCCTTCAGAGACTGCAAGGCTTATCAAGAACCGAAATGTGATTGCGTCTATAACAGGAGAATATGTTTCCTTATAATCGATGCCAGGTCTTTGTGAGAAACCTTGAGCTATAAGTCTTGCTTTGTACCTTGTAACTTCATTTTTTTCATTTCTCTTTCGTACAAATACCTATTTATATCCAACAGGTTTTATGCCATCTGGCGTTTGGACAATTGATCCAAAAATCTCTCGTTTCCTTAACGAGTTTAGCTCTGCTTGGATAACATCTTGCCATTTTTGCCAATCAGGTCTTTTTTGACATTCGTCCACTGATCGTGGTTCTGGATCATCATCATTTTCACATGTTTCAAATGACACATTGAAAACAAATATATCATCAGGAACAATTTTATTTCGATCCTAAATCTTACCAGAGTTTAAATAATTTATTGAGATCTCATTACTTTCATCTTTTTCATATTTTTTTAGAGGAAGTTGTTCCTCATCAGAATCAACTTGTTATGACAAACCCTTATCAAAGGATTCTTGTGCTTTCTCAGGAGTATTTTGATTTGTATTTATTTTTACTCCCGTTTTCCTCTTTCGAGGAATTGTATCTTTTGAACCAACCAGTCTTCCACACTTTAAGCGTTTTGTTGGTTCTTTTGCATTTTGTTGCACAGAGACATCAATTCTTGCAGGAGCATTTACAGCTGGAATATGTGATTTTGTCATTTGTTTTGCATCATTAAATGCATATGGTAATTGATTTGCAATTTGTTGCAAATGAATGATCTTTTGAACTTCAAGTTCACACTGATTTGTTCGTGGATCATAATGTAATAAAGTTGATGCATTCCAAACAATTTCGCGTTATTCCTTTTGAATTGACTTCTTATCTCCCCCTAATGGTGAGAAAATTGCTTCATCAAAGTGACAATCAGCAAAACGTGCAGTAAATAAATTCTCTGTTAAGGGATCAATGTATCTTATAATGGACGATGAGTTAAATCTAACATAAATCCCAAGTTTTCGTTGTGGACCCATTTTAGTTCTATTGGGAGGTGGTATAGGAACATACACTGCACAACCAAAAATTCTTAAGTGTAAAATATTTGGTTGTTGACCTAAAATGAGTTACATGGGGGAATGTTCATGGTATGTAGTAGGCCTATAACGAATGATAGATGATGCATGAAGGACTGCATGTCCTCAAACTGAAGTTGATAACTTAGTTCTCATAATTAAAGGTCTGGCAATTAATTGAATGCGTTTGATCAGAAATTCTGCCAAACCATTTTGGGTATGCACATGTGGAATAGAATGTTCAATGGTAATTCCTATAAACATGCAATAATTTTTAAATGCTTGTGTCCGGCATTATCAAGACGGATGGTCTTGATTGGGTTGTCAGGGAATTGTGCTATTAACTTAATGATTTGCACTAAAAGTCTAGCAAATGCAACATTGCGGGTCGAAAGCAAACAAACATGTGACCACCTAGTTGATGCATCTATAAAAACCATGGAATATCTAAATGGTCCACAGTGAGGATGAATAGGTCCACATATGTCTCCCTGAATGCGTTATAAGAAAACTGGCTATTCTACAACAATTTTACTTGGGGATGATTTAACTATCAATTTACCTTGAGAACAACTAGCACAATTATAATCACCAGCTGAAAATATTTTGTGACTCCTTAAAGGATGCCCATGCGAATTATTAATTATTCTTCGCATCATCGATGATCTTGGATGACCAAGCCGGTCATGCCATAAAATGAATGTCTTTGGATCATTAATTTTCTTATTTAAGACGACATTCGTTTTGACATGCCTTATATGAGTAAAATATAATCTAGAGGATAAAGCTGGAAATTTTTCTAACACTTCTTTTTTCCCATTTGAAACCAATGTGACATAGAGAAATTCTCTATTATTTTCGTTCATGGTTTCAATGTGATATCCATTTTGTCGAATATCTTTAAAGCTGAGTAAATTTCTTCTAAATTTTTCAGAGTATAAGGCATTGTCAACATGAATTGTTGTTCCCCTAGGCAACATAATATTTGCTCTTCCAGAGCCATTAATCAAATTGGAGATGCCAGATATTGTTTGAACATTAGCTTCAGCTAAGTTCAAATTAGAAAAATATTCTCTGTTTTTAAGGATTGTGTGCGTTGTAGCACAATCGGCAAGACATATATCGCTCTTATTTGATTCATGATTTGAACACATGATTTGTTGATCCATCTAGACAAATAATGTTTGGCAAATTAGAAAAAGAGTCATATTTCATTCATAATAAGAAACTAGTACATATAACTAAGAAACATAACAAAAATCAATACATAGAATTATTTAAAATCGTTACATATGATCATTAAAAATATCGAGATTAGTGTTTAGATCATCATGAAAATTTGGGGCATCCATATAATTGATGTCCGACGAGCCATATCCGACAGTGAAGTTCATCTCAACTGTTTTGCCTTTCTCCTTTAAGGAGGCTTGATAAAGATCAATAAAATGCTTAGGCGTGCGACATACATGAGCCCAGTGGCCTTTTAGACCACATCTGTGACATGGTTGGTCACGATTACGAGCATGCCCATTTTCAGCAATATTTTTCCCCTTATTCTGAACGACATCATTCTTATTCTATTTATTTTGGAACTTATTGCCACGAAATTTAGAATAGGGCTTGCCACGTTCTTTGTTGATTGATCCTTTCCCATTTCCACGTCTGTAGTTTTTCTTTCCATGACCCTTTTTATGGTCATTATAGGATGTTGCATTTGCTTCATTAATTGAAGCGGAACCAGTTGGACAGGAGTTTTGGTTCTTCAATAGAAGCTCGTTATTTTGTTCAGCCACCATGAGACAAGAAATTAATTCTGAGTACCTTTTAAATTGGCGCGCTTGATATTACTGTTGCAATAACAGATTCGAGCATGAAAAGTACTGAATGTTTTTTCCATCATTGCCTCATCAGATATATTTTCTCCACAAAGCCTCAAACGAGAGGTAATATTAAACATGGTGGAGTTATACTCACTGACTGTTTTGAAATCTTACAGCCTAAGATTCAACTAGTCGTTTGGTGATAATATCGCTCTTTCAAGCTTAACCACAAGGTGAGAGGATATTTTATAGTGAAATACTCACTTTTCAAGCCTTCATAGAGATGACGGCGAAGGAATATCAGTGCTTTCGCACGGTCTTGCATTGATGTTTCATTTCATTCTATAATAGTTTCTCCTAAGTCTTTAGCTTGGAGATGTATCTCGGCATCCAGTTGCCATGGCAAATAATTATTTCCAGTGATATCAAGAGCAATAAATTCAAGTTTTTGAAGGTTTGCCATAGTCTGAAAATATGTCAAAAAATTGAGTAAATAATTTTTCTCTTTTATAAAAAAATAAGTAATATACGATTAAATATATGTTCACAACTTGATTATTAATATGCAAAATGTACTACTTGTATGAGTTGGTGGGACAACCTCCAGGTTGGGTGGTGAGACGAAGTCTACTTAAAAACCATACCTCCTCGAACGGGATAACTCGTCTCCCTTTCAATGTTTAGCTTTACCGGGGATAAGGCTTACCCACTATTAACCCAAACTCATAACACTATTTGCAATATAAAAAAAATCAAGAATGGAGCATAATTAATCGTTTGTAGTATAGCAAGAAAACTAGTTATGTCACATATTGACTTTTGATTTCTGATGTAGAAGATCGTATAAGACGCAACTACAGAGCATACTTTCGCAATCGGTGACGTTATAATGCATAGTATATGAATAAAGTATGCATATAAAAGTGAAGCAACCAAGATAATATAAAAATAAACCGAACTCATAAAAGTTATACCTTCCTAGCTTTGTCTCCTTAACAAGCCTTCTTGAACTTCAAGATCTCCTTAATATTAGAGCAAGCTCGTGCTGATAACGTGTTGTGAATTGAATTGAGACTTGCTAAGAACTAGAGGATGAAATAGAAGACTAAGAACTTCTACTACTACAAACTACTACTACAAAGGAGAAGAGAAGAAATGAGATAGTTGGAATGAGAAGTTTTCATTCAACTTGGTGTGTTTTTACAATGAGGTTGATACCCTTTATATAGGCCTTTTGGTGATGATGATAATGTACTAAGACAATGTTTACAAGTTACACATACATCACATGTCATACAACTCTTTACAAGCAACATTGACAATAGATGAAATAATGAGTACATTGGATATAGATGCAAGTAAGAGCCATGTTTGATATTACCAATCAATATAAGAGTCATGCTTGACAATGATTAGTCATACAAAGTCTTGATCAATTGGTCATCCATATCATAACAAAAACTTTATTATTTAAATATTCTTTCGATCTCATCTCCTTTTTATCTTTCAAGTACTTCCCATATATGCTGGCATATATAAGACTTTATTTTTTAAAGATAATTAATATATGAAGGATTTGGAGTATTGAAAAGGAAGAATCCAAAGCTTTTATTTTTCTTCCGTTGGCAAAGTACTGATACTGTTCCTTCCAAATTGCAATGGGTGCTAAGAATCTTTCTTTAATGTCAAACAAAGGTCTCGTTTGTTTTGTTTTTGTCAACTTACGGTACTGTTAATTAGTTCGGGTAATAGTTCCAGTAAACATTGTTTTTGGTTAACTAACCTCACAAGCATGAACATTCTCAAGAGCTTTGGGGATGAAGGCAGGAAAAACATTCTCAAGCACTATGTTTCTTGAAAATTTTTTCGCAAGTCTTGATTTAATCTCTCATAGTCATTCTTGTTTGCCACGGCAACCTGTTTTAAGAGTAGACTGGAGTGAAAAAGATTATACAAGGAGAAAACTGCAACAAGAGAAGGGGATGTAGGTCATGTACCTTATGAACTCCTTTTCGACATAAAGACTCGGTGATGGCGCCTTTCCTTTGAGAAGTACTTGTTCTGTTACTTTTGGAGTGCTGTTAATCACAAATGGCAACAGTTAATGTACTTCCCTCCACAATTCTGACCTTGAGTTTAGGATGCTTTTGAATGTAAAGTATGCCATTTTCGTTTAATTCTTCTCCCTGTTGATAGTTTGTTTTAGACATAATCCTAGCTAACAGTAAAGTCATTCTACCTTATTTTCATGAGAAACAATAGATTATGATTAGAAGTTCAGACTCAATATGGCCAAGACTCAACACCTTGGCTCCTTCTTCTTCAGCTTTCAAGATAGCTTTCTCAATTATGTGATTGATCTTCTCTTTCTGCCAAGGAAGAAAAAAATATAAAAAAACAAAGGGATGCCAGCAGTTTTGATCTAGATATTTAGTATTTCAGCAGCAGTAAACAAAGGTACTTTGATCCTCTGAAATCATTAAAAGGCAATAATAATAAACTTAAAGGTGCACTATCTCACAGGGAAAGAAACGTAAAGGTGATGGAATCAAACTTATGAGACGACAAAAAAAAATTCTTAACTGTTATCAAGGAAAATAGGAAAGAGGAAATGAAACGAAAAATAAAAATGAGTACCTCATACTCCGCTAGAATTTCTTCCGCGTGAGACAACTTGCACCTTTTCTTAATAGAACAAGCATGCATCTCTAAGGCTCCTTAATCCACTTTACCCCAGTGATTAAAACAGGATCTTGACTTCCTTACGCATTATTACAAATATAAATATTACAAAAATAAATATTAAAAAAGTAAAATAGATGGAAGAGAGGAAGGAAAAAACCTCTATTTTCTTCAATTATATTTGGTGCACAAGGCACATATATATAACTACATCCTAGGTAGATGATAACTACAAATAAAGAAAAAAAATCTTGACTAACCAAATCAATCATAACTAAATAATTAAAATTAATCCTAACTAAAATATATGAGTGCAAGATTTACATGTGATATTTGATATTATCTGATACCCTCCCGCAAGCTGGAGCATACAAACTTTGGATGCCCAGCTTGAACAAAAACATCTTCAATCAAAATAAAAAATAGCCGCCTATGAACATGGTAACTTGAGATCTGCAACGAAAACGTTGACATCGATCAACATCTGAAAAACATTTGAATTGAAGAAAAAAAAACATTCCAAATGAATGTTGATTGAATTGATTAGATCCTCAAGTCGAACAGGCAACTAGCCAACGGGGACGGGCATATTAGCCAACTCAAGTCCAACAACTGGGATGGGCATACTAGCCAACTCAAATCTAACGGGGCATTGACCAACTTGAGACTTGACAGCAATGGATCGCGAACACTTGATGATAGCTTAGTTGGGAGAGAACTTGATGATAGCTTAGTTGGGAGAGAACTTGAATTGAAATCTTACGCACCTACCTTTTATTGCTATGATACCATATTACAAAAATAAATATTACGCATCAAAAGACATGTCTCATAAACACTAAGATGTTCAATTTTCCACGCAAGTAGAGCGACAAATGTCCAGGGGAGAACACAATATTCTTCAAAGTAGAAATAAAGATGAAAATAATAAAAAAAAAATCATGAAGGAATAAAGTTTGTCCACCAAATTCAAAGCTTTCATTGCATAAATGGTTGTGATCATGCCGTTCTTCTGTTTGAGATTCCTGTCAAGCTTTGATCTCGGGCACCAGCAGGCCTCCCTGATGTTTCTATTCCCCGCTGTGTCAAGATCGATTACCCCTAAATGGAGATTAGTTGTAAGGGTGCAGATACACTTCACAGTTATCAAAAAATAAAAAACTTTAAACAACTTTCTTTCAGCGTGAAAGGAATATGGAAGTGTTGATTCGTTCCGCGATTCTTGCGGTTCCCAAGCTAGCTAGAACACGTATGAAGGCAGTATTTTCTGTTGTCTATTTGAAAATCACATTTGAGCAATTTCTCTGTTTCAAAGCTTTGCTTCAAAGAATTATGGGTTTGCATTATATGAGTCATGACTTGTTCACGATGACACCACACGTTTACAACAGGCGGACACGAATTGTCACCCCTAGTTCGGAGGGTTTGAGCAGTTTCTCTATCGAAACTCACAAGTCATCTGGCAAGAGATCAGTGAGCAGCCTAGTCAGAAGGAGAGTGAGACACTTGTTTATACGGTAAGAATCGATCAGCATTTGTTCAATTTAGGCAAATTGAACTGATGAAAACTCAATTTTAGTTATAGTAACTACTACCACTTTAATGGTTCAAGTTCTGAATCTTCTAATACAATATGTGGTTAATGAGAGTCATTGTTGATTGTTTGTTCTGTGCTTTATTTTTGTTACTTTTCGATCCCATCAACACACTATATTTTGTTTCAATTTGGGAATCAATATGACGGATGCCATACTACACTGTTTTTTAACCCGATATTGGAAGAATAAATTAAAATTGATTCAATTGTATGCCATACTTTGGAACTCGTATGATTTGCAAAAGTTAAATTCGTATTGTTGAGGATCTCTTATCAGTGATAATCAAACCACTTGAAGGACAAATCTCTTTATAATCAAACTGATGACAGGGCTTAAGGTAATTAATAGCTATGCTAAAATAATAATAGTTTCACTTATCCATAATAATTAGTTTGTGTATTGGTGAGGATCTTTTCCTTACCATCAATTACACTAAATCGAGCACAATAGAAGAGTTTGATACATGTAGCCGACCCCAACTAATTCGGGATTGAGGCTATGTTGTTGTTGTCTTTGTTTATGTTGTATTTGTTCTCCATTAGACTTTGAACTGTTTTTGTCTCTGTTTATGTTGTATTTGTTCTTCATTTGACTTTATACTACCTACTGTAGTCATTACCAGCCATATCTAGTGCTTTCTATGTCAAGGATGTACATTATTCGTATACAAGCAAGACAAAATTTAAGTTTTTATAACTCTAAACTAAAACTTATTGAAGTTCTCAAAAGAGTAGCTTTCCGAATAGGGATGAAATTATAACTAACCTACATGGATATGATAATTAATCTCTAACTTTTGTATGTAAGCAGGCATAATTTTACAATCTTTTTCAGATAGGTTACTTAGTTTGGAGGTAGAATAGTTCTCTTAAATAGTGAGAATGACCCTCTTCATCTAAATCTTTTCTGTTCCTTTTCTTCCTTTCTTTTCTGTTAGATTTGTTTGGCCTTGTCTATCTGCACAATGAAAGGCATGTCATTAATAGGGACATCAAGCCATCCAACATTTCTTTAGAGTTAGTGATTGAATTTTACTTTCAATGTTTCTGGTTTTAGTCATTAATGGACCTGGGTATTATATACTTGAAATGGGTCGCATCCTCCATCACCACGAATTGTAGACTTGCTCTAGACAATGAGGCTGTAGAAAGTATGCAACAAGAGCTAGAGAATCAATTGTTGACTGTTGCGTTCAATATTTTTTGGGATTAAAGCTTTGTTCTTGTTGATGTTAGTTTCAATCTTTCATGTCTGTAGACATTTTTCTTAAGTTTTTATTTACTTTTTGAACCTAGTAATTAACCCCTATAGATGTTTGGTTTTATAACTCCTTTGTTTTAGTTTCACAAGTATTCACTAGTGAAGGTTTTCCTTTCCATTGATATTGCTTATGAGTAGATTCTTTTATCAATTGTAAAACATGATGTCATTGATTACCATTTGAGGGTCAAGGTCATTAGTGGGATTAAGAATTTTATTTATAGAAGAAATAGGTGAAGAGAACCCATAATAGTTTTTGTTTTTGATGTGTGCATTTGAGTCTTAGTTTCTATTGTGTGTGCATTCTGCGGTTAATATTGAAGCGGGATTAGTAATCTTATTTATAGAAGAAATGGGGTAAGTGAACCTATAATAGCACAATTGGTGTTGCTCATTATGCCTTTTTAAATCAATTGTGTGTAAGATATTCTTCATTGAGAATTTTGGTTTAGTTTGAATTTAGACTACTTGAACTAACTAATCTTTTTTATGAATTGTTTAGCCGTCATCTTACATTATCTCATGTGATAACTGCAACCATGGATCCGTCTATGTGGGTGTCTACAATCTCCATTATCTTTGGAGGGTACAATCCACTCCAGTTTTGCTTCATACTTTAATCACTTGGTTTTGCTTTCGATATTATATAGTATCTCATATTTTCGCCTGGCCAATGCATAGAGGCCCGGATATTCTTCCTTAAAGCAGCGTGCTCTAGCCCTTTCGCCTTTTTTCTTGACAAGTAAGTATATCTATGATTAATTTGTTGTTTGTTGTTTGTTGATGCAAATTAAATTTAATGATGCGTGTATATAATTAATTAATAAGAGTGGAGACGCTAGTACAGTACTAGCAAGACTAATTAAATAGAGCTAAAGTTACAAGGGCCTTTTCTGTTTAATAGTTGGCGCAAAATAAAAAAGTAAAAAAAAAATAGAAATTCCCGATCAAGTAACATAACAGACTTTAAAAAGTTATTATTATTACTATTATTATTTTTTTGATATAAGCGAGACTTTATTCATTCCCAGCTAAATAGGAAAATGTGTACATAGCAAAGACATCAACTTAGGTATATTGGTGATCGTGCGCTGTTCCATACATTTTGTGCGTGTATCACAATGTACATCAACGGCGCACGATCTCAATGTAATCAAGTCGATGTCTTTACAATGTACCTCTAGGCCCTAGCAGCTTAATACTAAAGAGTGGCGATGAACAATGTGTTCCCACCCACCACTCAAATCTGTCCTTCCAGCTTTAGGTGCTAGAACTCTTTTGGTGCCCAAGATTGTCGTTGCAACTGAGCGATGAATCGAATCCAGGTTCGCCGTTGCCAGACTTTAAGGAAAAAATTACATCCGTATTTTTTTTTTAAATTGGTAAATTACTGTAGTTTTTTTTTTTTTTAATTCTTTGATTAATGTATATCACCTTTGAAAAGGTGTCATTACCTTTAAACAGTAGTGTAACACGAATTGCGCCTTTTGTAAAGGCACCATTTGTGTTATGTGGCGCCATGTCATCTGACCAACACGAATAGCGCCTTTACAAAAGGCGCCATTTGTATTACGTAGCGCCACGTCATCTGACCAACATGAATGACGCCTTTTGTAAAGACGTCATTTGTGTGATGTGGCGCCACGTCATCTGAACAACACGAATGACGCCTTTACAAAAGGCGCCATTCGTGTGACGTGGCACACCACATAGATGTGGGCATTCAACGAATGGCGCATTCGAAAAATGCGCCATTCGTGTTAGGTGGCAGCCACATGGGATCCACGAATTGCACATTTTTGAAATGCGCAATTCGTGTCTCCCTCTGCAAACCCCCCTACAATTGAAATTGTCACCTCACACACCCACGCCACGTCACAATTTCAGTTGTATGAATGACTCTTTTTGTAAAGGAGCCATTCATACAAAGTCACATTGTATGAATGATACAAAATATGAAATGTATGAATGACTCCTTTACAAAAGGAGTCATTTATACAATTGAAATTACCACCTCACCCATCCACCGCCACGTCACACTCAATGGCGCCTCTAGTAAAGGAAAAATATATTGTTTTTGAAATTTTAAAAAAATTTATCCTATTTAATGAATTTTAAAGTAAACCAACCCTACTTTTTGAAAAACACCGACTTTAAGTGGAGGTGGGCCAGCCACTCTATATATAAAAATACATATACAAGGTATTGTTGAAATGAAAATTGCGCATAGATATATATATAATACTGAAATAAACATTGCAAGTATTTTACTTAACTATTGTATATATGATAAGACGATTTTTTTCTCGACCTTAATTCCTCGTAACACAATGACCAATCTTTTTGTCATTTTTCTTCTATTTTTAGTATGTAGATTTCTTTGTTTTTCTTTACAGGCACAACTTTTTTGTTGAAAATATAAGTTTTTCGAATTCCCAACATAACTATATTTTAAGTTCCATTAGAAAGGCAATGGATGTACTGCGTGCTTTGTAAATACTAACGTATAAATGTCATTTGTTAATATAATGCCCTTACGTGTGTGAACCCAGATGGATTGGCCTAATTGGGTGCTTAAAGTGGGTCAACCAATTTTTTATTTTTTTAATTTTATTAAAGGACAACCAATCATTGTTATAAAAAGTGAAATTGTTGATTCATTGAGTTGTTGATTTATTAAAAAGTGAAATTTAAATGTTAGTTTAGGGATTCTATTGTAGTGGCGGATATTTCTATTTTTAGTCGTGCCTTAAATCTTAATGAGCCAATCATTACCAACATATAACTTAGTTATGGTCTAGCAAAAGGGCAACATAAATTTCTAGGTCCATGACTCTTGAAATTTATAGAAGAAGAACCCTTACTGCACAAATCCTCTCATGAGTGCACTGTGCCATCAAATTTGTGTCCACTACACTCTGCCCATAACCACCAAATTAGCGCCTGAAGATTCACCTCCCACAATTGGTTTCTTCTCGTTTGTTTGCCCTCTGAAATTTGCTGCTCGAGCAGTCTTTTTATGTCTCTCGGTCTGAATCCAAATAATGCCCAAACTAGTGATCTGCAAACTCACAATCAAGGAACATACATTGAGAAGGTTGGAGATTGGCCTTCTCAGTTGCAAGACGTCCATGGCGTTAATCCTTATTCGATGATTTAGGGTCCAGCCTCCAAGTGAAAGAAATTAATGGAAAGGCTCGAGAGGAATTAAAAGCTGAACATCTATGCTGAAAAAAAAAAAAAAAAGTTAGCATCTTGTATATACAAGATGTTAACCTCAGCATACATGACTAACCAAGTTTAGCTATGCAATATTACTAGTTCTAACCAAATTAATTTCATTGTGATAACAAACATATTGTATGCATGACTAACCAAGTTTAGCTATGCATAATATATTTACTAGTTCTAACCAAGTTAATTTCATTGTGATAACAACAGGACAGTGAGGCCCAATATGACATTGCCATATTTTTCAGGATAATCCTTCTGGGTTTGCTTGAGTAAGCAGTACTATCTGTATAAGTTAAATTTAACCAATCAATCCGTGTTAAATTAATTTGTGTGATCTAATATAATCATATAATGATTGATCACCAGACCAGTCATTGACCAAAATTTATACTACACGGGGATGGAGTTGACAACTGCGACATTCACTTCGGCGATGTGTAATATGCTTCCGGCATTAACCTTCTTCCTTGCCTACATTCTAAGGTATGTATATATAGTTGATATTGTATTGAAATTAATGTTTATAAATTTTATTTTTTTTCACAAGTTTATACATTTCATTTTTTATTACTATATTTGTGATAGGCTAGAGAAAGTGAGCATAAAAAAGGTCCGAAGCCAAGCCAAGCCAAGATACTAGGAACATTAGTATCAATAGGTGGAGCCATGATCATGACTCTCATCAAGGGCCCCATTTTAAAACTTTTCTGGACAAAAGGAAGTTCAAGAGGCAATGAATCGGGAACAAGCGAGGTCAAACATGATCTCAATTTCATCAAGGGTGCTATTATAATAGTTGTTGCATTATGCAGTTGGGCTTCTTTCATCATTTTACAAGTATTTATTTACCACATATATCCTCTCACTCTCTTACACATAAAAATTAAAATACTAGCTATATATAAATAATTAATGCCTTAACTACTAGTAATAGATATAGTTAATTAAATATATATATATATAAATATATTATTTTCTTCCTCATATAAATCAATGTACTATATAATTAATGATTAATGATATCGTTTCAAATGTGGTAAATTAGGGCGACAACACTAAATGTATACCCAGCAGAGTTCTCTCACAGCTTGGATGTGTTTGATGGGAGCTGTGGAAGGGGCAATAGTAGTTCTTGTATTTGAATGGGCAACGCTTTTGCTTGGTCCATACATTGGGACATGAAGCTCTTGGCAGCACTCTACAGTGTAATTAAGTTTGATAACTATTATTAATTGTATACATATAAATTATGCTAGAAGAAAATTAAAATTGATTAGTTTTAGTGCACACACATGCAGGGAATAGTTTGTTCAGGACTGGGATTTTACTTGCAAGGAATTGTAATAAAGGAGAGAGGCCCGGTATTCGCGACAGCCTTCAGTCCACTAACAATGGTGATAGTCGCCATTCTTAGCACTTTCATATTATCTGAACAAACGTTCCTGGGAAGGTAATAAGGTTCAATATATTATTTTTCAAAATTTGACGAGAAAAGCCAATATTCAAATAGATGGGCACTAACACTTTTGTCAATTTGCATTGGATTTGTTCTGGTGATGTACAGGGTGATCGGAGCTTTTGTGATTGCAGTTGGCTTGTATCTTGTTGTGTGGGGAAAGAGCAAGGATCATATTCAATCGACGGATGCTTCAGTTGGTGAATGTGCTGGTGTTGAACTATATGTGAGTTTGTATTGTACCCAATGTTAGTCCCACATAGGAAAGAAACATTTTTGTTTCTTTCCTTATAAAATATCTTTCACTTATAAGTCTTAGTTAAGTGAATATGGGTTGGAGGCAAAGACCATGGTATTCCCCATTGATTAATATATATATTAAATACTTGATATTTAATATGTCTTCGGGGCTAATGTTAAATTAACTTAGCTAATTCACAACATAAATTTTTTGTTTTAAATTAAGTAATTTCATAATTACTTATTATGTGAACAGTTGTAACGGTTGTATGTGAACAGTTGTAACGGTCGTATGTGAACAGTTGTAACGTTTGTGAACAGTTGTAATGGTTGTATGTGAACAGTTGTGTTTTGTGAACAGACACATTATTTGTCTATATATAGTTTGTACGAAATGAAAAAAAAAACAAGAGAAGAAGAAAAAAAAAGAGTTTTTTTAGTAGAGAGAAGTTTTGCTGTTGCAAAAGAAAGGTTCTTTGATTGGTGTGTAATCAAAGATCAATCCAGTTGTATCCTGGAGACGAACCTCTTGAAGCATTCATACACCGAATTGGAGAAAAATTCGTCTTAGGATATTGCTATTGAGTGCAAGCCTCTGGTATGATTTAATTTAGTTCTTTGTAATTGAATTCACATATGATATATATTATAGTTCAGTGATATGCATATAGTATAATTGTTCTAACAATCTAAGACGAACATTTAAATCTGTTCAAGAAAGATCAAATGAATTATTAGATTTAATTCATAGTGATCTTTGTGATTTCAAATCAAATCCTACAAGAGGAGGAAAGAACTACTATATCACTTTTATTGATGATTGTAGTAAATATTGTCATGTCTTTTTGATCAAGAATAAAAGCGAGACCTTTGATATATTTAAAATATATAAAGCAGAAGTTAAAAATCAACTTGACAAAAAGATAAAAATATTAAGAACTGATCGAGGTGAAGAATATGATTCCATTGAATTTACAAAATTTTGTAATACAAATGGAATTATTCATCAGATCACTGCGCCATATACACCTCAACAAAATGGTGTGGCAGAGAGAAAAAATAGAACTCTCAAGAATATGATTAATTCTATGTTGAATGATTCTGGGCTTCCCCAAAACTTGTGGGGTGAAGCATTACCGACTGCAAATCATATTTTGAATAGAGTTCCGTTCAAGAAATCTGATAAGTCTCCATATGAGATTTAGAGAAAGAGAAAACCCACTTACAAAACTTTAAAAGTGTGGGGTTGCTTAGCAAAGGTTCAAATTCCTTTACCAAAAAGGACTAAATTAGGACCTAAAACCGTAGATTGTGTGTTTATCGGTTTTGCTAAGAATAGTGCAACATATAGATTCTTAGTAGTTAAATCACATATTTCAGATATCAGTGATAATACTATCATAGAATCTGCGGATGCTACATTCTTTGAGCATATATTTCCTTTTAAGGAAAAACAAAATGGTTCATCATGAAAAAGGACGGCTGAAGAGAGTCTAGAAGAACCATCCACTTCAAGGGTTCAAGAACAAGAATTAGAACCTAGAAGGGGAAAAAGAATTAAGGTTCCAAAGAATTTTGGACCTGATTTTATAAGTTTGTTAACTGAAAATGAACCTCAGACTTATAGAGAGGCTATGTCTTCGACGGAAGCGCCTTTATGGATGGAAGCAATCAATAGTGAAGTTGAATCCATTTTACAAAATAATACATGGGAATTGGTTGATTTACCATCCGCAATCAAACCAATTGGATATAAATGGATATTCAAAAGAAAGCTTAAAACTGACGGTACTATTGATAAATACAAAGCACGATTGGTTGCAAAAGGTTATAGACAAAAAGAAGGTGTAGATTACTTCGACACCTATTCTCCTGTTTCGAGAATAACTTCCATTAGAATGTTGATTGCCATAGCTGCTTTATACAATATGGAAATACATCAAATGGATGTTAAAACAACATTTCTAAATAGAGAGTTAGAAGAAGAAATCTATATGGACCAATCTGAAGGGTTCATAGTCAAAGGCCAAGAGAATAAAGTTTGTAGACTTGTTAAGTCATTACATGGACTCAAACAAGCTACAAAATAATGGCATGAAAAATTTGATCATACTATGCTAGCAAATAGTTTAAAAATAAATGAATGTGACAAATGTGTGTACATTAAAGAAATGAAAAACTTTTGCTTCATAGTATGTTTATATGTTGATGACATGTTGATTATGAGCACAAGTAGAGATGCTATAATGTCAACCAAAAGGATGTTGAATTCTAGTTTTGACATGAAAGACTCAGGTCTTGCTGATGTAATACTAGGATTTCAAATCAAAAGGAATAACGAAGGTTATATCCTCACACAATCTCATTATGTTGAGAAAATCTTAAAAAGATTCAATCAATTCGATTGTAAACCTGCTCCAACTCCTTTTGATGCTAATTGTCATCTTAAGAAAAATAATGAAGAAGCAATTTATCAATTGGAATATTCTCAAGTAATTGGAAGCTTGATGTACTTGATGAATTCTACTAGACCTGACATAACTTATGCAGTAAGCAGACTGAGTAGATACACAAGTAATCCTAATGATGCTCATTGGACAGCGTTAATAAGAGTTCTAAGGTACCTTAAATATACCTTAAATTATGGACTTTATTATACAAAATATCTACCTGTACTTGAAGGGTATAGTGATGCAAATTGGATTTCTGATAATACAGAAACCAAATCAACAAGTGGATATATATTCACATTAGGTGGAGCAGCGATTTCTTGGAAATCAACAAAATAAACGTGTATAGCACGTCCCACTATGGAATCTGAATTCATAGCTCTTGATAAGGTAGCTGAAGAAGCTGAATGGCTAAGAAATTTTCTAGAAGATATTCCTTGCTGGCCAAAACCAAATCACATGAAGAATTTGTATACATTGTGATAGTATGGCAGCACAAGCAAGAGCTAAGAACAATATATATAATGGTAAGTCGAGACATATAAGGCGCCGACACAATACTATAAGACAATTACTCACAAGTGGAGTAATTAGTATTGATTATGTTAAGTCTAAGGAAAACATTGCAGATCCTTTGACTAAAGGCTTACCAAGAGATCAAGTGAAGATATTATCGAGGGGAATGGGCTTAAAGCCTATAGAGTAAGTCAAGTCCAGCGGAAACCTAACCTAGCTGATTAGAGATCCCATGGTCTAGGTTCAATAGGCAAACTAGTTAGACTTGACTTAACAAACATGACACACAATTACCTGTTCCTATGATGAAGTAAGTGTGTTGATAAGAAGTTTAGGGTATGCAATACCGCATTTAATGATTAAAGATAAGTCACCTATATGATAGTAAATGTGGGGTCACATTTATGAGAATGAATAGGCTAAATTCTCTAAAACTATCATGAATCCAGGATATGTTCAGGACCAAAATGAACAACAAAGAATAACGTGCATCAGTAATCATGTCATAAGTGAGACATATTGTCTTAGTTTACTATAAAAAGTGAACAGTTCAAGATACATACATCACTGCGTCGCGAAGTAAACTCGATATGATCTTAGTAGGGTAAGTTCAAGTCTATACGACACTTTCCTGAGTAACATGACATGATAATCTCTCTCAAATCTCTCTCAATTGTTTTGAAGTAATGTTATTTTTAAAATAATGATATTTTTTTTTAAATTTGTGTTTGTGAATTGGCAAAGTAAACTTGGTCATGGTTTCAGATGGATACAATACAAATGTGTGGTATTGTTGAACTAGTGAGTTTGTATTGTACCAATATTAGTCCCACATGGGAAAGAAACATTTTTGTTTCTTTCCTTATAAGATATCTTTCACTTACAAGTCTTAGTTAAGTGAATATGGGTTGGAGGCAAAGACCATGGGTATTCCCCATTGATTAATATATATTAAATACTTTATATTTAATATGTCTTTGAGGCTAATGTTAAATTAACTTAGCTAATTCACAACATAAATTTTTTGTTTTAAATTAAGTAATTTCATAATTACTTATTATGTGAACAGTTGTAACGGTTATATGTGAACAGTTGTAACGGTCGTATGTGAACAGTTGTAACGGTTGTATGTGAACAGTTGTGTTTTGTGAACAGACACATTATTTGTCTATATATAGTTTGTACGAAATAAAAAAAAAAAGAGAAGAAGAAAAAAAAAGAGTTTTTTAGTAGAGAGAAGTTTTACTGTTGTAAAAGAAAGGTTCTTTGATTGGTGTGTAATCAAAGATCAATCCAATTGTATCCTGGAGACGAACTTCTTGAAGCATTCATACACCGAATTAGAGGAAAATTCGTCTTAGGACATTGCTATTGAGTGCAAGCCTTTGGTATGATTTAATTTAGTTCTTTGTAATTGAATTCATATATGATATATATTATAGTTCAGAGATATGCATATAGGGTGATCTGCAGAGATCAGCTCAGGAGCCAAATACGCCTCCTCACATTGACTAATCAACTTCCACGACATTGGCTATTAAGTCTTGATTAATAAGTATAAAACTTCAATTGGTGATTGATGTTTTGTTTCCTTTTTTAGATTTCATAATAGAATACATGAACTTTTATCTGTGCTTGGGACGGATAGATACATGGTTTAAGAAAAATATATAAACAGTACTTAGTTCAGAAATCTTAATTAATAAGTCTAATAAGTCTAACATATATTCATTTTGAGACCCTTAACTTTTTCCACATTAGATTGCGAACAAGGTCACCGTCTGAGCAGCATATATCAATTCAAACGGAAGAATCAATTGCACTTCACAAGTGCAAAAACATTCAAGAATAGAGCATAGGCAAATCTATGTTACGACAAAATTCTTGGTCTTTTGCTGCTGTTTTTGTTTTGCTTCATTGATTTATTGACATCTTTGTTTTGTCTTTTCTGTCCAAACATTACCTGTGTCTATATATTCATGTGTTGGTGTGTGACACCAACTTTCGCTGTCGTGCGCAGGCCTTCTTCAATGGTTCACAAGGGCCAAGTCGAGATTTCCTTCCCTGCTTCCGATCCGCCCCTGTGCGTTTGTGTAACCACTTGCATGTCCCTGCATCTTTGTTTTCTAATCCTTGCGTTTTCTCCACGAGATCTTCGGTGCCACTCTTTTGTTTTGTTTGTGTGCATTTAGGGGTGCACACGAATTGCACTAATTCGCAGATTCGGTCCAATTCGGACCAATTATCACTAATTGAATTAATTTTTTGATCCCTTGGATGGGATTAGATTGAAAAATCATTAATCCGGCTGGATTGGATCGGATTACGGATCCTACATTAAGAAATTGCGGATCCAATCCAATCCAATCCAGTCCGTTTAACACATCAACACATACATATATTTCATCATATGTACTATAATAGTTTAATTAGCATCAATTCAAACTATCAACTCTAAACTAAAATATCTAAAAGACCATACTTGTTCTTAACTATTTTATTATGCTTTCGATTTTTTTATCGTAGGTTGTATGTTCAACGTACACTTTTTTTGTTCTTTTGTGAGGATGTATGGTGAAGATTTTTGGATAACATATTTATTTATGTAGGAACTTATATTTTGAAGGTTATTGTGATAACAATTTTGTGGGAAATATGCTATACATAGATTTGTGGAATGTATGTTGTAAATTTGTCATTCATGAGATATATAATTCTTGTGATTCATTTGATTAAATCTAATTTCATAAATTTTGGATAAGAAAACGTCAATCTGCAGAACTTGATCCAATCCGTTCCGCATTTTGCAAATTGGATTGAGTTGGATTGATGAATTATTTGGATTGGATCAGATTGTAATTTTTCAATTCGCAATAATTGGATTGAATTGCGATTGACCCTAATTGGACTGGATCCAATTTGTGTGCACCGCTATGTGCATTTGTGAGCCTCCATTGTGGGCTTAATGAGACTTTTTGCTGGGTAGGTCGTGGCATTATTTTTGTTATATTCTTTGTCTTGAATGCTCTCATATGGGGAAGTAGTCATCGGGTATGGTTGTGTTAGGAAACTAATATTATGTAACGTCTACATTGATTATGTAACTTCTACACTGATTGTGTAACGTTTACATTAATCGTGTAACGCCTCTACTGATTATGTAATGTCAATATTGATTATGTAACGTCTACACTGATTTAGTTCTGTACCATTTTATAAATAGGGCATTATACTATACATTCGAGAAATACAACAAACTTATTCTATTCAGAAACTATCATGGTATCAGAGCTTGGTTTCTAATCCAAGGTCGGTCGACTTTTGAGTCTACGACCGATCATTGATACATCTTAGTGCTTGTTCTTATGTTTGATTATGCTCTTGTTTTGATTTCCTCTTGTTTCTCTTATGCGTCTTCACACACGTCTGTCTGTTGTACCAGTCCGTTTGCCTCTTTCGCGTCACTCAGTCAGCCAATTTACCTACCATGTTCGCACAAATTTGATGCCTTCCAACTCGCATAACCATATGTGTGTCTCGAGAGGAATTAAAATTTGATGCCTAAATTTTGAGGAAAACATGAGTTGTTGGGTTTTAAAGGTTTAAACCGGATTTTAAAGAATTTATGCTTATTTTTGATGAATTTGGTGTTTATGAGGTTTATTATGACAAAATACTTCAATCGAATCGGATTTGTGAGGATTTGGTGACTAATTTGAGAATTACGGATTTATGGTCATGCATGTTTGGATCCCCTGTTTTGGGTTTAGTTCACATTTAATCGGTGTTTAATCAATGAATTTGGTGCGATTGGAGTGTGTGGGTGTCTATGATCATGTTTGGGAATATTAAGGAACCACAAAAACTTAGAATTCTGTTATGGAATTCTGGGCAGGGACGCACCCAGCTCACTAGGCAGGCTGGAGAAGACGGCTGTACAGTAACGCTATGTATCGCCCAGCGTGCTGGGTACCCAAAACTGGAAATTTTCCAGCAAGTGTTCACAGGATTTAGGCCTAATCAACATACAATACCTAATTGACTATAAATACACCATAAATGACTTTAGGAACTAGGGAACCATAGCTCGGGCATCGGGGAGCTAGGCGGGTCTGATTGACGGGTCCAGAAAGTTGGAGTGCGTATTTCAGGAGCGTAAAACTATTGAGACAGTTACACTTTAATCCATGCGTGGTTTGTCCTGGTTATATGAGTGTTGATTTATTTATTTATCATTTTGCATACTTAATTGGTTGCTAAGCATATGCATTGTGATCATGTGTTGGTCGGTGTTTGATTTGTTTACATTGTCAGAGATTAATCAGGATGGTCATGGTACAGAATTGAGTAGGTTAAATTGTAGTGCGTGTACTTGGTGCAGCCGGTGAATAGATACCCGAATAACGGGGTGCACTTGTCCGGTGGGTTGTGATGTATTTCCAGTCACCGTTAGTGGTTCGGGTGTAGTCTAGGCTTGATGTACTCAGCCGAGGCATCCAAATCTATAAAGTATGATCTAGTTTTATTAAACTCCGTCACACCTCTATCTAGTTTTAATTGATATCGTTGTTGAACCGAATTACTTGAATGGTGTTTTATATTCACTATGTGTTATCGGTATGTTTGCTATGAATGTTGTTTGTTGCCAACCATGGGAATATGATTTTTGTTGCCAAGGTCATATTCACATGTCTTGCAGGTTACTGTTGTTTTTCATGGTTATAGTGTAGACTCCTCTTGGGAATTTACTCACTGGGCTCGTTGTTGTATGTGTTGGGCAATTGAGCGCAGATCCTGGTACGAGCAAGGGAAAAGAGGTACTAGGCGACTATCTCTGAGGTCGTTGCTGCTGACAGCTCGTGTTTTGACTACCTAGTATATATATTTTGTTTTGCTAGGTTTTGGGAACTTTAGAACTCTGTTACATATACATGGATTACTGTATATTTCGTCTCAGTTATATACATGGTGTTTATTTTTGGGTTTTCCACTACTTACGTTTAATAAATTCTGATAATATACGCATTAAAGGCTTCCACTATTATTATTAATTAACCTGTTAGATGTTTAGAAGAATTAAACAACTCAATATAGTAGGATTAGTTACACGGAGCATCACTTCATAGAGCTGCAGACGTGGCAGTGGTGATGACATGTCTGGTGACGTGACAGTTGTTGTTGGGCTTGCGAGCGGAGGGCGTGGTCACGGGACGACCTTAAAAATTGAGGCCGTTACAGTTTGGTATCAGAGAAAGGTCGATAAGGCCTTGGAATAGTTGAGTCTAAAGAAAGATAATAAAATTTTAATAAACAAACACTAGTGTGGAAACCCAGAAATCCTAACTTAGAATCCTAGTTGGGAAGCGATAAAGGCGGGTAGAGTTAGGATCTGTTATGTGATATATGTTAGGTTATATGTATATATGTTATATGCATACGTATATCTTAACTGATCCAGAACACGTATACCGATGCAGAACACTATGGAGGGGCAACTAGTGACACCGCGAGAGCTAAAGGACTGTCCGTCACTCTGAAGGACTGAGTGGCTGCACATGAGATCTAGATAGCTGAGGTATTCTGACTACTGAGAGAGCAGGCGGTCACGATGGCTGCGATGCCGACGACCCAAGAGACAGCAGCTATTGCGGGATCGACAGAGGCTGCAGTTGCACCTACTCAGACGGCAACAGCTCCCATGGAGATTTCGACACAGTTATAGACGATTACCTGAGACTCAGATGGTAGAGACTACACCGGTTATAGCGCCAGTGGAGACACCGACTCCTACACCCATACCAGCAGTGGAGGCTACCCCGACAACAGCTTTAGAGTCATTATGGATCCATAGGCTCGGAGACTATGAAACTTCCTCAAGTTTCAGCCAACATACTTTTATGGCGGTGGAGATCCTGAGGCAGCCGGGGACTGGATTGTATCTCATTAGCATCTGCATAAGGAGCTGAACACGGAGGAGAGTCACAGGGTGAAACTGTCAGGATCGTGCATTAGGTCTGATGCAGCGGTGTGGTGGACTAACTACCAGGAAACACATGCCGACCCGACAACTTGGGATGAGTTCCGAGAATTATTCTACGATCAGTTTATTCTGATGGAGGTCTGATTGAGGTTGAGAGAGGAGTTCTTATCCCTGAGGCAGGGAAAGCGTACGATGTTACAGTATATGGACCGATACCGATATCTTCTGCAGTTCTCGATGGACATCGCCAGTACCAAGCATCTACAGATTTACTACTTTGTTTGGGGGGTTGAGGAGGTGATTGCGAGCGCCATTGTATCCTCTGGGGTACCGACACTACATGCTATGTTGAGGAGGCTATGACTTATGAGACATTTCAGCTCCAAAAGAATGGTCTTCCATTGATTGCATCAGCAAAGGTAGATGTCAGACAAAGTTCTCAGCCGGATAGGAGGCTGAAACGGCAACATGAGGGATCTAACAGAGATAGTGTGAGTGATCACCAGGACAGTAGACCCAGGTATGAGGACAAACAGCGGGATCGACATCATAAAGGTGATGATCGAGATGGCAGGACATATGCGATATCAACACCACAACAACATTACACTCAGGACCAGAGAGCTAGAGATCGGGATCAGAGGGACCGAAGTTGGGGTAAGAGATCCAAGGGTCGACAATCTGGAGGAAGGGACAGACATAGATGTTATAGGTGCGGTTAGAGAGGGCACATTAGTGTAGATTGTCGAAGAGCCTCTCCAGCACCGGAGATTCCACAGACCAATAAAAGAGCTCATGATGTGACACAGCCAGTAAGAGAGACGACCTGACAGCACGAGCAGGGTACGTTGTGTTGTGTTTTCCCATGCATGTGTTGCATATAGATTGATTAGTTCATGGTATTATTGCATTTGTTGCATTTCCATGCATTCGTTGCATCCAGGTTGATTAGTTCACTTAGACTGGTGTGTCCTAGATAATTCATCCACTGGGGGATTGTGAAGACTGGTTGATTTGTTCACCAGGAATTAGTTGAAGACTAGTTGATTCGATCACCAGGGCCAGGTCGATGTGTTTCCCTGGGATAGGTTGATTTATTTCCTAAGAATTTAAGTTGATTCGTTCACTGAGGGGTTAGAGTTTATGAGTTTATCAAGACGACGAGTGTCATGTTAGTTAGTTTAACAGGTAGTTGCATCAGCATTGCGATCTTTGAGAAGAGGTATCGGTTATCTCAAATTTTGGAGACGAAACTATCCTAGTTGGAAAGAATTGTAACGACCTAAATTAATTTAATTGAGTATTAGTGTTAATCACGAGGATTAACAGTTAATTCAGGCGTTACGTGGATAGTTGGGTGACTTGGATATGGGAACTCAGGATATACTCGTGATATTTGTGCATGGTGTGATGCCTATTATTGCGATGTTGAGTGTATTATTTATCATTATTGTGTATATAAACATCGCATGTGTGAACGCTGATATCGTGCAAGGCAACGAGTCGGGTACATGTCTTGAAGTGTATGTCGGGGACTAGGTACCGGGTAGTGGATAACCGGGGTACGGGGCATTGGTCGCGGGGTAAACTGAGAGTTAGTGTGACCTTATCTATGATTCTATGAATTATTGTATAGCCTAACTAAGGTATATAGGTTGGATTAAATTGATTAATCAAAAACCTATAGTATGGCTAGGAAAATTAGGAAGCATAGGATGATCCTCGAGATGCACAACAGGCTAACACAAGGTGGGCTGTGTTAGGATAAGGTGTATGGATAATAAGTGACACATGCTGGTTAGGAAGCCATTAGATTAACCTCAAGATGCGTGTTCACTCCAGATTAGAACCCATGGTATATATACCAATTGATGGGTGCTTCCATGCAAATCTAAGCATATTCTTAAAACATTATGAGTTTTTGAAAGAGCTGGAGAGGGTGGAATTCGAGTTTTGAAGAGCAAGTTTAAGTGTTCAAACTCAAATATAAGGTAATCTACTTACCATGAAACCTAAATTTTGAGGAAAGCATGAGTTGTTGGGTTTTAAAGGTTTAAATCGGATTTTAAGGAATTTATGCTTATTTTTGATGAATTTGGTGTTTATGAGGTTTATTATGACAAAATACTTCGATTGAATCAGGTTTGTGAGGATTTGGTGACCAATTTGAGAATTACGGATTTATGGTCATGCATGTTTGGATCCCCTGTTTTGGGTTTAGTTCACATTTAATCGGTGTTTAATCAATGAATTTGGTGCGATTGGAGTGTGTGGGTGTCTATGATCATATTTGGGAATATTAAGGAACCAAACAGAATTCTGAGCAGGGATGCACCCAACACACTTGGTGATGAACACCAGCGCGTTGGGCAGGCTGGAGAAGACGACTGTACAATAGCGCTATGAATTGCCCAGCGCGCTTGGTACCCAAAACTGGAAATTTTCCAGCAAGTGTTGATGGGATTTAGGCCTAATTAACATACAAACCCACCTAATTGACTCTAAATATACCATAAATGACTTCAAGAATTAGGGAACCATAATTCAGGCATCGGGGAGCTAGACGGGTGGGATTGACGGGTCCAGGAAGTCGAAGTGCGTATTTCAGGTGCATAAAACCTTTGAGAAAGTTACACTTTAATTCATGCGTGGTCTATCTTAGTTATACGAGTGTTGATTTATTTATTTATCATTTTGCTTACTTAACCGGTTGCCATGCATATGCACTGTGATCATGTGTTGGTCGGTGTTTGATTTGTTCACATTGTCAGAGATTAATCGGGATGGTCGTGGTACGGAATTGAGCAAGTTAGATTGTAACACATGTACTTGGTGCAGCCTGTACTTGGTGCAGCCGGTGAGTAGCTACCTGAGTAGCGGGGTGCACATGTCTGGTGGGTTGAGATATGTTTCCAGTCACCGTTAGTGGTTCGAGTGTGGTCTAGGCTTGATGTGCTCAGCCGGGGCATTTGAAAATATGAAGTATGATCTAGTTTTGTTAGACTCCGTCACACCTTTATCTAGTTTTAATTGATATCTTTGTTGAACCGAATTACTTGAATGATGTTTTATATTCACTGTATGTGACCGATATATTTGTTGTGAATGTTGTTTGCTGCCAGCCTTGAGAATATGATTCCTGTTGCTTGGGTTATATTCACATGTCTCGCAGGTTACTGTTGTTTTTCATGGTTATAGTGTAGACTTCTCTTGAGAATTTACTCACTAGGCTCATTGTTGTATGTGTTAGGCAATTGAGCGCAGATCTTGGTACGATCAAGAGCAAGGGAAAAGAGGTACTAGGCGACTATCTCTGAGGCTGTTGCTGCTGACAGCTCATGTTTTGACGATCTAGTATGTATATTTTGTTTTGTTGGGTTTTGGGAACTTTAGAACTCTATCACATGTATATGGATTACTGTATATTTCGTCTCAAATATATACATGGTGTTTATTTCTGGGTTTTCTACTACTTAGGTTTAATAACTTCCTATAATATACGCATTAAAGGCTTCCGCTATTATTATTAACTAACCTGCTAGATGTTTAGGAGAATTAAACAATTCAATATAGTATGATTAGTTAAACGGAGAGTCACTTCACAGAGTTGGACGTGGCAGTGGTGATGACGTTTCCGGTGACGTGACAGACGCTGTTGGGCTTACGAGCGAAGGGCGTGGGTTACGGGACGACCTCAGAAATTGAGGCCATCACACGTATACATCAATGTATGTGAATTGCATCACCCTAATTCTCTCTCCCTCTCTCTCTATTGGCGGTCTCCTTTCGTTCGCACTCGCCCTGTTTTCTTCATTTTTCTATTGGTTTCTTTCACTCGTACTTACCCTGTTTTCTCTGTTTTTCATGTTTTGATTTTTTTGTCTAGGTTCGATTCCTATGTATCTTCAATTCATAAATTGTTTTGTTATTCTTATAAAAAAATAAATTGTTTTGTTATGTCTCATTTCTTTGATTTGTGCACTATGTGATTCACATTATAAATTATAATCTTGCAACTTTACACAATTCTAACCTTGTACGTAGTATGAACGCAATAAGGTCCGGTTATGAATTCCCAAGAGCAAATCAAGCGGGTTCATTCGCGCGAAGCATGTAACGAAACTAATATATATACACATCAATCACTGACAACGCTCACACCAAGACATTCACCATTTTATACACCCACATTTTCTTTTAAAACAGAGGAGCTACGAGCTAAAGATTTAAACTCATTACCATTATGTCATTGTATGTACTTCTAACCACCAAGATATCTTAGCGTGTATATATATGCATTAGTTTTATATGCATACTACGCACGTTTGAACCCGCTCGCTGCGCTCGTGAGAATTTAATTGGTCTAACAACTTATTTTTATTATCTAAAAATATACTACTTGACTTATGTTGGTTTAATTAATTGGCTTCTATTCAATTATGTTTTCAAGATAATTGCCTAAGTTCATAAAAGAAAAGATAATTACCTAAGTAACATTAATTCTAAGATAAGATATATATAAAAACAAATTATGAATCTAAATACATCCCAACTAAGCAATTATCTAATCACCCCCAAATGTTGACGTCAATCTTAACTCAACAATTATCTAACTATGTACATACGAAAACTACATGCTCTCAAACTATGACTTTATGGTCTTAAAAAAATCATGACTTTACAACAAAATAGATAAAAAGAAAACAATTTGATTAAAAAGACATTAAAAGTAAAAGCTTATGAGTCAATTACAAAATGGATAAAACGCTCCAATATATATATATATATATATATATATATATGTCAACTATATAAAAGAGTCAATAACCAATTCATATATATATATATATTGTTGTGAATTGAATTGAAACTTGCTAGAACTAGAGAAGAAAAGTAGAAGAACTACTAACTTCTACTACTACAAAGAACTACAACTACAAAATAGAAGAGGAGAAATGAGAGAGTTGAAATGAGAAGTTGTATTCAACTTGGTGTGTTTTTACAATGAGGTTGGCACCCTTTATATAGGCCATTTGGTGATGATGATAAATGTACTTAGACAATGTTTACAAGTAATACATACATCACATGTCATACAACTCTTCACAAGCAACATTGACAATACATGGAATAATGAGTACATTTGATATGGATACAAGTAAGGGCCATGCTTGATGCTACCACTCAATGTAAGAGCCATGCTTGACAATGATTAGTCATACAAAATCTTGATCAATTGTTCATCCATATCATAACACTCCCCTTGGATGACAATTATTGAGAGAATGTGCCTCGTTAAAACTTCTACTAAGAAAAACCCCTGTGGGAAAAATATAGTAAAAGAAAAGAGTACACTATTCTCATAAATATTAAGATGGGTATAATATTGTTAAGATTGCCTCATTAAAAACCTTGCATGGAAAACCCAATGGGATAAAACCATAGCTAAGGGAAAAAGAGTGCAATACATTAATCAATAACTCCCCTCATGTGAACATGGGTGAAACTTGTTCGGTTTCTTTACTTGCAATGTCTTTAAGTTTACGCAAGCCAATACCATATGTAAGCCTTTTAAATGTCGTAGTTGGTAAGGCTTTTGTGAATAAATCAGCAAGATTATCACTCGATCGGATTTGCTTGACATCAATTTCACCATTCTTACAGAAGCTCATGCGCATAAAAGAATTTTGGTGAAATATGTTTTGTTCTCGTCCCCCTTTATGAATCCTTCACTTAATTGTGCAATACATGCTTTGCATTATCTTCATATAATATGGTTGGAGAATCTTTTATTGAAGGCAATCCACATGATTCTTGTATATGTTCAATCATGTTTCTCAACCAAACACATTCACGACTTGCTTCATGAATTGCAAGTACTTTCGAGAATGATTGGAAGAAGTGGCAACCATAGTTTGTTTTACCGACTTCCACGATATGACAGATATTACCACAGGTGAATACATATCCCGTTTGAGAACGGGCCTTATGGGGATTTGATAAAAATCAAAGATCAAGATAACCTTGGAGATTCAATTTTACCCCTCTCGAGTAAAATAAACCCATGTCACTTGTTCCTCGAAGATATCGAAAAATGTGTTTAACACCATTCCAATGTCTTCGAGTTGGTGAAGAGCTATATCTTGCAAGTAGGTTGACAAAGAAAAGCAATATCGGGTCTTGTACAATTTGCAAGATACATAAGTGCACCAATTGCACTTAAATATGGTACCTCAGGACCAATTAGCTCTTCATCACTTTCTTGAGGTCGAAATGGATCCTTATCCACTTCAAGTGATCGACAACCATTGGAGAGCTCAATGGATGTGCCTTGTCCATATAAAATCTTTTTAATAATTTTTCAATATAATTTGATTGATGGACAAGTACTCCACTTGAAAAATGTTCAATTTGCAAACCAAGACAAAGTCTTGTTTTTCCAAGTTCTTTCATCTCGAATTCCTTTTTCAAGTATTCGGATATTCTAACGATGTCGTCGTGGTTTCCCACTATATTTAAATCATCAACATATACAAAGCAATAATCACAAATCCTGTTGATGATCTTTTAATGAAGACACATGGGCAAAGCGGATTATTTACATATCCTTCTTTTTCAAGTAAATAATCACTAAGACGTTTGTACCACATTCGTCCGGATTGTTTCAACCCGTACAAAGACCTTTGTAATTTTATAGAATGCATGTTATGAGGTTTTGATTTTATTTCATCGGATATTACAAATCCATCGGGATTTTCATATATATCTCACTTTGTCAGAGATCCGTACAGATATGCTGTAACGACATCCATTAAATGCATATCAAGCCCTTCAGAGACTGCAAGGCTTATCAAGAACCGAAATGTGATTGCATCTATAACAGGAGAATATGTTTCCTCATAATCGATGCCAGGTCTTTGTGAGAAACCTTGAGCTACAAGTCTTGCTTTGTACCTTGTAACTTCATTTTTTCGTTTCTCTTTCGTACAAATACCCATTTATATCCAACAGGCTTTACGCCATCTGGCGTTTGGACAATTGGTCCAAAAACCTCTCGTTTCCTTAACGAGTTTAGCTCTGCTTGGATAGCATCTTGCCATTTTTGCCAATCAGGTCTTTTTTGACATTCGTCCACTGATCGTGGTTCTGGATCATCATCATTTTCACATATTTCAAAGGACACATTGAAAGCAAATATATCATCAGGAACAATTTTATTTCGATCCCAAATCTTACCAGAGTTTAAGTAATTTATTGAGATCTCATTACTTTCATCTTTTTCTAGAGGAAGTTGTTCCACATCAGAATCAACTTGTTCTGACAAACCCTTATCAAAGGATTCTTGTGCTTTCTCAGGAGTATTTATTTTTACTCCCGTTTTCCTTTTTCGAGGAATTGTATCCTTTGAACCAACCGGTCTTCCACGCTTTAAGCGTTTTGTTGGTTCTTGTGCATTTTGTTGCACAGAGACATCAATTCTTGCAGGAGCATTTACAAATTTGGAATATGTGATTTTGTCACTTGTTTTGCATCATTAAATGCATCTGGTAATTGATTTGCAATTTGTTGCAAATGAATGATCTTTCGAATTTCAAGTTCACACTGATTTGTTCGTGGATCATAATGTGATAAAGTTGATGCATTCCAAGCAATTTCGCGCCATTCCTTTTGAATTGACTTCTTATCTCCCCCTAATGGTGGGAAAATTGCTTCATCAAAGTGACAATCAGCAAAACGTGCAGTAAATAAATCCCCTGTTAAGGGCTCAAGGTATCTTATAATGGACGATGAGTTAAATCCAACATAAATCCCAAGTTTTCGTTGTGGACCCATCTTAGTTCTATTGGGAGGTGGTATAGGAACATATACTGCACAACCAAAAATTCTTAAGTGTGAAATATTTGGTTGTTGACCTAAAATGAGTTGCATGGGGGAATGTTCATGGTATGCAGTGGGCCTATAACGAATGATAGATGCTGCATGAAGGACTGCATGTCCCCAAACTGAAGTTGATAACTTAGTTCTCATGATTAAAGGTCTGGCAATTAATTGAATGCGTTTGATTAGAGATTCTGCCAAACCATTTTGGGTATACACATGTGGAACAGAATGTTCAATGGTAATTCCTATAGACATGCAATAATTTTTAAATGCTTGAGATTGAAATTCCCTCAAACATTATCAAGACGGATGGTCTTGATTGGGTTGTCGTGGAATTGTGCTCTTAACTTAATGATTTGCGCTAAAAGTCTAGCAAATGCAACGTTCATGGTCGAAAGCAAACAAACATGTGACCACCTAGTTGATGCATCTATCAAAACCATGAAATATCTAAATGGTCCACAAGTGAGGATGAATAGGTCCACATATGTCTCCCCGAATGCGTTCTAAGAAAATTGGGGATTCCACAACAATTTTACTTGGGGATGGTTTAACTATCAATTTACCTTGAGAACAACTAGCACAATTATAATCACCAGCTGAAAATATTTTGTGACACCTTAAAGGATGTCCATGCGAATTATTAATTATTCTTCGCATCATTGATGATCCTGGATGACCAAGCCGGTCATGCCATAAAATGAATGTCGTTTGATCATTAATTTTCTTATTTAAGACGACATTCGTTTCGACATGCCTTATATGAGTAAAATATAATCCAGAGGATAAAGCTAGAAATTTTTCTAACACTTCTTTTTTCCCATTTGAAACCAATGTGACATAGAGAAATTCTCTATTATTTTCGTTCATGGTTTCAATGTGATATCCATTTTGTCGAATATCTTTAAAGTTCGAGTAAATTCCTTCGGATTTTTCGAGTATAAGGCATTGTCAACATGAATTGTTGTTCCCCTGTGCAACATAATATTTGCTCTTCCGAGCCATTAATCAAATTGGAGATGCCAGATATTGTTTGAACATTAGCATCACTAAGTTCAAATTGGAGAAATATTCTCTGTTTTTAAGAATTGTGTGCGTTGTAGCACAATCAAAGAAGGCACATATCGCTCTTATTTGGTTCATGACTTGAACACATGATTTGTTGATCCATCCGGACAAATAATATTTGACAAATCAGAAAAAGAGTCATGATAATATTCATAATATTTTGCCTTTGATTTTAAAGGCATGGTAAAGGTCACAAAAATACTCGGGCATATATATGACAATATTTAGGCAAAATAGCCTTTCATATATGACTAAAAAATGTCACAATTATGAGCGCTCATTGTTAATAATTATTTGCCCTTTGTAGTGGTGCACCACTTTTATTCCAAAATTTGGTGGAATTGTCAATACGACCTTTACCTGATATTTTCACCTTTTCCACGTCCATAAATTTATTGCGATCATGATCATTATATGCAACATATGCTTCTTAATTTGAAGCTAAACTAATTGGACGGGAGTGATATTATATTTATAATATCTCATCATTTTACTCAGCTACTATGAGACAAGAAATCAATCCTTAATATTTATTGGATTGATGTGCGCACTCGATAATTTGTTGCAGTAATACATCGAGGCGAGCCACGTGGCTTTTATTTGTCTCATCGGTCATATTTCGCATAGCCTCAATATAGAGGTAATTGAAATTGCAGAATAATAAATGATATTTGATCGATATAAATTTTTGTAGCATGAGACCCAGTAGCTCATTTTGAGCCTTTTGGAGCATTACCCTTTTGGTATGTATAACTCCATAAGGTGAAAATATATATAAAGTGAAGTATTCACTTTTCAAATCTCCAAAGAGAAATTGACGAATGATTATGTATAACACACACAAACCTTGCATAGAATTATCATAACAAGAATTATAATAAGGTAACAAATGCAAACTATGGTTGAAAAGAATTTTGAAAATAAATTTAATATAAAAGAGTTTTCCCTTTATGTAAAAACATAACATATGATTAAATATATGTTCACAACTTGATTATTAGTATGCAAAATGTATTACTTGTATGAGTTGGTGGGACAACCTCCGGGTTGGGTGGTGAGACGAAGTCTACTTAAAAACCATGCCACCTCGAACGGGATAACCCGTCTCCCTTTCAATGTTTAGCTTTACCGGGGACAAGGCTTACCCACTATCAACCCAAACTCATAACACTATTTGCAATATAAAAAATCAAGAATAGAGCATAATTAATCGTTTGTAGTATAGCGAGAAAACTAGTTATGTCACATATTGATTTTTGATTTCTGATGTAGAAGATCGTACAAGACGCAACTACAGAGCATACTTTCGCAATCGGTGACGTTATAATGGTATATGAATAAAGTATGCATATAGAAGTTATGCATGTAATAAAAGGAAACAACCATGGTAATTTAGAAATAAATTGAACTTATTTAAATAACAAAAGTTATACCTTCTTAGCTTTTTCTCCTTAACAAGCCTTCTTGAACTTCAAGATCTCCTTAATTCTAGAGCAAGCTCGTGCTGATAACGTGTTGTGAATTGAATTGAAACTTGCTAGAACTAGAGAAGGAAAGTAGAAGAACTACTAACTTCTACTACTACAAAGAACTACAACTACAAAATAGAAGAGGAGAAATGAGAGAGTTGAAATGAGAAGTTGTATTCAACTTGGTGTGTTTTTACAATGAGGTTGGCACCCTTTATATAGGCCATTTGGTGATGATGATAAATGTACTTAGACAATGTTTACAAGTAATACATACATCACATGTCATACAACTCTTCACAAGCAACATTGACAATACATGGAATAATGAGTACATTTGATATGGATACAAGTAATGGCCATGCTTGATGCTACCACTCAATGTAAGAGCCATGCTTGACAATGATTAGTCATACAAAATCTTGATCAATTGTTCATCCATATCATAACATATATATATATATATATATGTCAACTATATAAAAGAGTCAATAACCAATTCTTGAGTGGTAAGCAAAACTACTCTCTTGCCCTTTTAATTTTGCATGCCTAATTATCTTGCTCTCATTCGTGATATTACCGTTTGACCCTTTTCCCACTTTTCCGATTCTTCTCTTTAATGAATCCTCTCTTTATCTATCAAATCATCTATCTATCTACTCATCTTTATCGAATATATCAACATTGAAGACGGACTACCTTCCCTAATCTCTCGGGACTAATATCCACTCTCTCTCTCTCTCTCTCTCTCTCTTCGTCGCACAATTCAATTGTTTTTTTTTGTTACATGACATGATTTTGTCAATAGATAGGTCTTTGGATCGGTATGTCTTTTTGGGACTTTGTTAACATGGAGAACTTGGGTTTTTCCCTTGATCTAAATTCCCATACGTTTGTAAGTGCATAATGCTATGTGTGGGTGAAGGTTAAAAGTTCAATAAAAACAATTTTATGATTTTTTTATGGGCATTGTTTTGATTTTTGTGATTTCGCTTTCTAAGTCTCGAGGTGCTCATTAACTATTGAGCTTGAATTAATCTACTAAGAGATTACTATCTATACTTCTGTTTAGAAGAAAGAAAATTTCTACTATAACTCAAAATTGAGAGACATAGATAGGTGATAATGAAAAATGATATCTCATTGTTGCACATGATTGAGGTAGTATACATATGGTTGCAAAAGTTTTTATTTACCAAAAAAATAAAGTTTTTATTTTGTGTTGATCAGCGTTTGTAAATGAAAATGAATCCAAAACTTCTCTTAATTGTTTTTTAGATGTTTATAGTGGTGGGAGTAGGACAAAGTCTCTGCAGAGATTTCTCACATGTGATTCCATCTTTACTAAAAAACTTGGAATTGATAGAAAGTTTTTCATGATTAGTAAGATTTGAAATTTCAGATGGATTACATATTAATTTTTTTATATATAGAAAATAATATTTTTTACGTACTTCTTATTGGTTTTTATGGCATATGAATTGGTGGTTGTTTCACTAATTGAGATACCAAGTGGGGTTTATGTTATCATTCTTAATTTGTGAATTCTTCTTTTCATGATTTAAAACAGTAAGCTAGGGTTAAATTTGTTCTTTACGCATGTCAACATTGATTCTTAATATAATTTTGCGCTTTCTTTGTGTAGGCTATTTCAAAGACCAACAATAGAGAGAAAAAAACAAAAGATAGAAAGCTCGTCAATTCTTAAGATAGAAATCCTCTTGGAACAAGGAAGTTAATTTGAACTCGTCTATTTGACACTACTAAAATAGTGAAGTGTTAAGGGATCAAGTTAGGTACAAAAATAGCACACAAGTTTACAATCTCATTACTCATCTTAAATCAGCTCCTACCACTCATTTTCATCAAAAAATAGGTTGTTTTAACTCTCAATATTTTAATAGATTATAATGCGTTGTATTAATTTGTCGATTCTTATATATAAATATTACAAAACAAATTATTGTCAATATTTAAGTGTATATAGTGCATTTGAATTTTTTGAATAATAATAAGTTAAAATTTTTCGCGAGCATAGCGAGCGAGCTCATTTGTCCGTAGCACATTACAAAACTAGTATATATATATATATATATATATTGTAATTTGATTCATCAAGGATTACAATATATAAGTGTACATTATGTTACAATCAAATTAATTTGTTACAACTTACAACCAAAATATAAGAAGGAAACAGTAATGAGATAGAAAGATGATGCTCTTATGTTTATGAAATATAGCAGACAGGATAGGGCTTTAGGCTTTTGGAGGTTTCAGATCATCTCCAACGGTAAACCATAAATTGATGAGTTGGCACCTTTTTGTTTTTAATAATATATGTAACGGCCTAAATCCACATTGGACCGTTACGGGAGGCCACGCGGATCTACAACCGGTCACGTGACTGCCAGCTATGTTCCACGCTCAATTCAACCACACTTTACCTCAAATTATACAGTGAAAGTATTGAACATCAAAATGTACAGTGAAAGCCAATATTTAATATAAAATCGTAATGTGGAAACCAAACCAAAATGTGATTATATCATATATAAAAGTCAAGACTACCTCGATGTGTCACAATGTAAACATGACTCATAGACAGAGTAAAGTAAGTCTCACAACCCATCCCAAACAAAAACAATATTATATATAAACATGCACACGTATGAGTGGGGTAGTCCTCAGTCAGTCAGTCACAGATATTCTTCGAGCTTTCCTTTTCCCCTGCTCATACCTGGATCTGCACTCAAACCATCACAAGAAGCTAGATGGCGAGTCCAGAGTGAGTAATCCCAAGAAAATTCACCAAGTAATTACATAAATAAAATGCAGGAATCCAAAATACTATAAATAAACATGCGGAACAAAAGAATACAGACGACTGCGGAAGATCATCACATGCATATCAATAGTAGAGAAACAAAGTACATAGACACTCGAAATCAGACCGAACCATACTTCGGGCTATTCATTAGGCACGACCCGCGAGTAAAACCATCCAACGGGTTGACCCGGGACCCTCTAGGTGGCCAGTGTAGATCCTCAGCACACCCACATATGCCTACCACACCCAGATAGCACAAATTCACCAGCGTATGCATAGACATATGCTATGGTTCAATGGACTCTATGCCTAGCACGAATGATCACTAAGTGGAGAGTAATCGCATCACCGTAAATACACCAGGTAGGGAATAAACAACCTCTACTATAAAGACACCAGGTGATGTTATGCTCAGCCACCGTAAAGAAAGCACCAGATGAGAGTAAACTCCACCATCGTAAAACAAAGAGGAATAGATTTGTGAATAAATGGACAGAATGTAAATAAATCAAGCAGTAAATACTAAAGTGAAGTTCAATTGGGATACTACACACCTCAAACTGCACTCCAAACGTCGTTCCTAGGCCAACTCAATGCCCCAATGCCAGTCAAATCACCAATCGTATTATCTAAGTTCACAAAAGTTTGATAAATTCCAAATATCATAAACCTCAAATATTCGATTTAAAACCCCAATTCATCGATGAAATCATCGATTAAACACCTCAAATAGTCCATTTAAACCCTAGATTACATCCTATTTGGTAGATTTTTATTAAATTTTTAGTCCCAAAACTGTCCAAGACGCCGTTGTGGACGCCGCCACGTTCAACTCTCACGGCATCTTGGGCGCCATGAACGCGCCATTATGTTATCTCCTCACAACGTCTTCAAAAACGTCTCCCTCACATTACGCCTCCGCCCAAGACGCCGCGGGTGGCGCCGTGGGTTCTAAATCCCACGGCGTGCCTGACGGCATCTTCGGCAGAGAGGGTTTTTTCAAATTTCTGAACCCTCTCGGCTCGTCACCGCGATACGTGCTCGCTCTAACAACTCATTAAAAGCCCCACAAAGCCTATGAAACCAAAACCCCTCGACAATACACATCCGAAACCCAAATTCGACATTTTTTGACTAAAAACCCAAAAAATCACTTGTAAATCAAACCACCATAGCAATAATACCAAAACCACATCCAACACACTCAAAACCATTCAAAAATTCATAGCAACATCATCCAAACATTGGTGTGCTTGAAACCCCCATCGAAATCCTAGTCAAAACCCACAAAATACCCGCCAAAACGTAGAGAATGGAGAGATGGTCGAGAATTTTACCTCGTTTATCGAATCCTTCACGTTCTTGAGCTCTAAATCACCAATGGAAACCACTCAAACCCTCGGCTCTCTCACCAATTTTCGTTCAAACACAATAGGAGAGAGAAAAGATGGTAAAACCAACATTATCCTATATATCCATCAAATCATCTCAAGTCCACTTCAAAGGATGAGATTGAGTAAAAAATCTCCATAAAAGCATAAAATACTTGCTTTGTTGTTTTGTCCAAACCCCATTTCCTATAGCTACAACCCAAACCTCGGGCATTTCGATACCCGGCTTCGGACAATTCGCTGTCCCGTTTCCACAAACTAACGATCCTGAACACTCCCATAACATTTATTATGAATTAGTAATTGTATTTTATCATTTATTTAATGTGTTTAGGCTTCAGGCCTAGTGTACTAATGATTCGTCACCCGGTATTCGCTCCTACGCGCTAGTCGCAGTGAACACCCATCACACCAACTCGCACGTCCATAAATAATATAAACAAGCATATTGCGATGCAAAATAACTAAATTGGACATAAACATCACAATTACACATCAAAAAGCACACAAGACGGACAATATATCTAATCCGTACGCTCTAAATCCTCACTGTGGGACCCACGTCCGTCCCTGCTGGCATCCACGTCTGCAAATGACGTCACACATAACGACATATTAGAATTGGGCTATTACAATATAAAGATAAAATAAAAAATAAAAAACTTGGGACTTGTGCGAAATAGTTAGACTCGCTTGGATACCACAATATCAATAAAAAAACTTTTAAAGAATCAATAAGTAATTGTACACTTTCCTGACACCTAGTCCTCAAGTTCTCAATCTAGTAAGGCTCTTAAGATCTATTGGATTTATTCAACCCCTTCGAACAATAAAACGAGTGAATAATAAATTCCACCAAACCATGATACATGTACAAAAAATAAACACACCACAAAACAAGCAAGATTTAATACGGAAAACCTTTGCAATCTCCCTGTTCTGTAGAGTCTAATCATCCGATCCATAATCTCCACCGGCTGCTCCTCGTACGTCACGTCAGGCCGAACCTCTATCTGTCTGACATCAACCATCGGTCTCGGTTTTAACCTAGGCAGCCTCAACATAGAGATATGGAATACAGGATGAACCCTCAATCTGTAAGCCACAGTGTCGATGCGTACCTCAACCCTGAACGATTCAATGAACCTTAGTGCCAGTTTCCCCTTGATGTCAAATCTATGCTGACCTTTCCAGGGTGAAACCTTCAGATACACCAAATCACCAATCTCATAGCTCAGACCCTCGAGATACTAGTCTATATACTTCTTCTGTCTGTCCTGGGCCACCTGTAGCCTCAGCTATATCTGCCTAACTATAACAGCCCTCAAATTTTAACTCGACTTGTATGACACTTGTCAGGACCGTGACCCGGCTACGTGATACTGGAAAGTATTTCGAGCCTCGAGAGTCGACATCGAGGTAATTTTATGTTTCTATGATTTGTGTATTAGTATTGTAGTCCATGATGGGTCTCGAGAAATTCGGGTGAGTAATAGTCTGAGTGAGGCTTCGCGTAGTTAAACTAGGGAGTAAAACGCCGTTAAAATTTAAATAAATGAAATTTTGAATAATTTAATTATTTATTTATACGAGAAAAAGGAAAAAATATACTTATGATAGGGGAAACACGGATCGAGGAGGCAAGATGGGTCAGGGAAAATATTTGGAAAAATACGGGTGTTGGGTTAAACAATTTGCAAAGTGACATAATTTAATAATGGGGAACCCTTGGGTTCAACTTTGAGATGTATGGGTTGGTGAAAATGGGTGGAGACAACTAAGACAACACCCCACTTAACAAACTATTCCCACCATACCCATTTAAAATTCAAACACCCACCCACTCACATCACTCAAATCATCTCATACCCCACCCATTCCCATCACTCAAACCACCTCACCACCACCCCATCACTCACGTCACCCCATCACTCACGTCCCTCTCTCCATACACCATATACACACTCCCTCACTTTCACTCACTCTCATTTTCACTCTCCTCACGACCCCTCTTCTCACCCTCATTCACTCACGACCTCCCACCTCTCTCTCATCTCACCACCGTCTCGACCCTTCGCCGGTGACCGGAATAACGCCGGAGGTCACGTTGTGACAGGAGGTAAGAACCGTTTCTCCTCCCTCTCGTGCTCACGAGATCTCTCTATATCTCGGTATCTCTTGTTTCTCTCTCTCTCTCTCTCTCTCTCTCTCTCTCTCTCTCTTTCTCTCTCTTTCTCACGGCACCACCTCTCCCGCCAGAACTGGTGGTGGTCAGGATCACATCCCCCACCAGAGATCTCTCTCCCTCCCTTTCCTTCTCTCTTCCTCTCTATTTCCCTCTCTCGGCTCACTGTTTTTCTTCATTTTGTGTATGTATAAGGACTATTGGGGTTGCTGCCGTGATGGGGACCGGTCGTGGATGACCTCCGGTGACTCACCGGAGTCCAGATCGTCCCGGAGCACCCCCTCATGGTCCATGCAAAGTCCCTACCTAGTCGTACACGTTGTATCAATTTATATGAGTTTAAATCCTCTTGCCGGAGTGCAACCGAAATGGCGGCGCCACCGCCAGACCCCCATGACTGGGACACTGTCGGGACCCCACCAAGCTCATGCGTGGGTCCCACAGCCTTTGGAGTGGTCGAAACAGTTCTATTTAGTGTGAAAGTCTTGTCATTTCATATGATATGCGTGTTTTGAGTTCTCGCCAGAAACTGCCTCTGTTGGCGGTGCTACTTGCCGGACCACCACAAGTGGGGGTTGTCGAGGATCTCACCTAACCCTTGTTGACGTCTCACAACCCCTAGTGTGTCCGAAATAATAGTGTGATAAGGTGATTTTTATGATTTTATGTGAATCTTTAATGTGAAACTTTTATTTGTGTTTGTGTGCGTGCGTTTAAATTTTGACTAAATAAGGTGTTTCCAGCCATCCATGCCAAGGAAACCCCTTCCCAACATCGAACAATACTAGAGAGAAGCCATGACAGTGTCTTTATTGATTGGTGTTTAGTTATGGAGGTTTTGTGACCCTTGATGACAAACCAATTTAAGTTTTCCTATTTGGTTTTAATGATTCAGTTTGGCGATGAATGGTTATGATGTCGTAGTCACGTCGCCGGTCCTTGAGACCATGACATGACCCATATACGACTGAGCCGAGCCTATGATTCACGATGAGGCTTATACATGTGATTTCAAAACCCAAGAGAGTCATTGTGTTTTCATTAGATTTCTGATCAGTTTTCCGATCGATTTTCATCGACTTGTTCAAGTCGTTTGAGTCATCAAAACATTGGGAAAACACCAGGGTTTAAACCTAGATTAGTTATTGACTCGACCCATTGATTAGAGTTTCCGACCTTGTCAGGTAGCGGGAAACTCAGGGATATGCATTAGGATTCGCGGGAGTGGATACGATTCGCGATAGTTCAAGTAAGCACACTTGTTTAAAAGCTTGTGTATGTTAGTAAACCAATTAAGAAAATACTATGTGATTCATTTTCATTCCGTTGTGTTTGATATTATCTACTTGTTGGCATTCCATTCTATATTCCTTGTATGTGTGTTCTTGGCATAAATGCGTCTCGAAGGTACATGCGGCCTGCACTAGAAGGGATAAAATGCGGGCACTTTTGTGCACGGGTGTTTGACCACCCCTAGTGATTGTGGATACCATGTACTGGATTATTGTGGATATTGTTGTGGATTTCGATGTTGGGACATCGCTATTGTGGATATTGTTGTGGATTTTAGACCACTTATGGCCTCTCTTGACTCGTAGAACACGCATGTTTCGATTGCTATTATTTCCAGTCTGTCTATCATGCATCTTGTTTATTTAAATTACCGTCTTCCAATTTCAGCATGATATTTAGACTATCTTGTTTGAAAATTCATGAATTACTGTTATATTCTTCTGGCTTTACTTTCGATTTCTCTCAGTTGCTCACCGTCTACTTTGCGACGGTGGATGCAGATAAGACGGAGTGTAGTAGAGACAAGGGACCTTGTCTAGGAGACTTTTTGTAAGTAGCTGAACTTGAAGTACCGAGATGTAGGCTCATGTTTATTTCTTTTTGTATGACGTTTTATATATATGATTTTTGTTTGGAAGTGGGAATAGATTTTGAGGTAGCTACCATGAATTTGTTAAGATTACTTGGACACGAACTAATCGGGGTTTTCACATTTATATAGATTCTTGATTTCCGTTTGATTTAGCTATTTCCCAATAATTGATTAGTATTAAATTTTCTTCTGCTGTGTTATACTAGCAATAACTCTTTCATAAAATTTGAAATTTGATGATTTGAGGCTGACTAGGCTCGTTAGGCTCGCTGAGTGTCGACTCGGAACCTGCACGGGTCTAGGCCGGGCATACCCAAATGCATTGAGAATTTGGGGCCGTCATACTAACTTTCTCTGTGTGATCAACAACAACTTCAGGCCCTATAATCGTTGCATCCACTGATGCCGCATTGTGACAACCCTAATTTTCCCGTGCAATTGAGTACCCCCGGCCTAGACCCGTGCAGGCCCCGAGTCATCACTTGGCAACCTGGCGAGCCTAGTCAGCCTCTGATTAATCAATTAAACAGTTTATGAAAGAGTTATTGCAATGACACACAGCGGAAGACTAAACAAGTATAATAAGGGAAATAACTCAATCAAATGGAAATGTAGGAATCTATAAGTGTGGAAAACCCCGGGTATTCATGTACAATTCGATATGCATAGATACATAATACCAATCTCATCAAAAATACCAAGTTTTATAACCCAAAACATATATATGAAACGATATACAGATAAGTAAAACACAAACCTACTATAATGGTCTCCCTGGTCCAGCCACTAGGTCCTCAAAGTAAATCACCTAAGTAGGGCCCCTTGCCCTTGCCGCTCTCAACCCTATCTGCACCCACTGTCACAAACTAGATGGTGAGTAACTGAAGAAATTGAAAGTAATACCAGAAGAATATAACAGTAATTTATGATTTTAACATGTAAAACAATCTAAATATCATGCGGAGATGAAATGGTAGGAAAGTAAATAAATCAAAGTGCATGATAAACAGATTGATAGATAAACAATCAAAATTTGCATGTTCTAAGATTCAAAAGAGGTCCATGAGTTGTCTAATTTCACAGCAATACGACAAAGATTTTGCAAGATCTTCCCGGGCAATGAAGCAACATTAGCGCAACTTGAAATCGAGAGGCATTGCAACACCTCTCGAATCCAGTACCCAATACACACAACACTAGGGGTGGTCAGTTACCCCTACAGGAGGCACCCTTGTTGTCCCAGTTAGTGCGGGACCACATGATACCTTCGAGACACACACTCATGCCAAGAACACACAACCAACAATATAGAATGGAATATCAAGCAAGGGATCAATTCAACAATATCAATAGAAATAGGATGTATAAATCACATGATATTTCCTTACTGGCCTAATAACATACACACATACAAAGCACGTGTGTACTTACCTGAACTATCGCAACCCGGTACCACTCCGAGACTCTAATGAGTCCCCTGCGGGTTCCCGACTACCTGATAAAGGTTTAAACCCCGAATATTGGTTTAGGGTTAATATTTAATCTTTGGGTGTTCCCTATAAGTTTAGTTTAAAACAGTTAGTTAAAGTGACTCAAACCGTTGTGAAAAAGTCCACCAACACGGTAAACATATACACACTTCCATAGATAATGGGCCTAACACCAATCTTGTCCCTTTTTGGGCTCTTGTTGGGCCCAAACATTAATTCCATACTCACACAACCATTCTATTTGTTGGATCCTTATTAGGCTTAAACACTTAAGCCCATTCCATAACATCATATACTAGTTATGGGCCCTAGTATCTAATTGTCATGTTGGGCCCTTATTGGGCCCTAATACAAGACCATTTACATACACTTTATATAACCATGACCTAACAACACACATCACATTTTATTTTAACACACGCACACATCGCGGTTTATGGTCACACACCACACACAAAACGCACACCACACCCCAAATGTGAGGCACACACACCATCACACACCCCACACACACCTAATGGTTTACATCAACACACCCCACCAAACCGTCCAACACACACCTATCGAAAACACAACTGCCACACATGGAGGGGAAGCCACCTCCGGCCAGTGGGGTATTGGAGGGTCACCTTCGATCAACCTTGACTGGGGACGGTCCCACCAGCCACGACAGGCCTAAAACGTCCACCACAATACCTAAAAATAAGGAAAACAGTGAGCAATAACCCTCATCAACTCGTCGGAACAATACATCATCTGCCGGACGTGAAGCCCTTCGGGAACGTCGAGACACACATGGGTGGTATACGCCCAAGTTCCTCGTCGGAAGTGCCCTACGGTGGCCGGATAATGGGTGTGTATGTGGGTGCAACAATGAATAATGAGAGAGAGAGAGAAAGAAATAGTCGAGAAAGAGAGATAGTCGAGAGAGAGGGAGAACAGAGGGATCAAGAGAGATATACCTGCTCTGGTGATTGAGGGGTTTCCGGCGAGGGTCCGCAGTCCAGCGACGTCGAGGGGTGGTGATGACAGTCAAGAGAGGAGGAGAAGACAGTCGAGAAGAAGAGAGAAAACAAAAAGCAACGAGAGGGAGAGAGAGAGTTACCTCCGACGACCAGCAACTCTAGAGGAGTCCAGTTCGGTGAGGGGGGAGAGAAGAGAGGAGAGGTGGTGGCGGTTCTTTGAAGAAGATAATGAATAGTGTTTTGTGGTGTAGGTTTTTCTTTTACAACTCACATTTATATATATATATATATATATATACAATTGATCAAAATGACTTTTATACCCTTTTCTTTTATTTTTCTCTTTATTTCATCTCAAAACACACATACACCTCGAGGCCAATCCCATGACTCTCCTTATGAAACTGTGTCATTTTAAAAATTCCTTATCACACAGCCTGTGTGTTGCGTAGCTATCCAACTCCCCGGGTCCAAGTAACGCGCCTCGGTCTGTGTTTCTTTGCCATGCGCGTAGTCTCACCTCGTCTCACCAAATAATTATTTAATTTATCCAAAAACTCAATTATTAGTGTTTTACAGTATTTTATATCCCCCGCGTACCCGTAACCCAATTTTCTATACCCGCTCGGCCAGTTTTTCCTACTCATTTACCGACTTCACTGTCTAGTCACTTAAATACGAGTATAAATACATATTACACATCATCATTCACAAATAGCCAAATTTTCAGGTCGTTACACACACATCAAGCAGGTGATCTAGAGGGCCTACCATACAAAGCCTCGAACAATGGCATGCCAATGCTTGTCCGATAGCTATTGTTGTACGCAAACCTCGCACAACGACAAATACTCCTCCCAAACTGCAAGATACAAGCCCTGAACATATCCTACAGGATATGAATCAACCTCTCTGACTGACCGTTGTCTAAGGATGATACATCGTGCTAAACTATAACCTGGTGCCAAACTGCTCCTGCATGCCCTCCCAAAGTCTAGAAGTCAACCTTGGATCCCTGTTAGATACTATCGAGATCGGCACTCCGTGAAGTCTAACAATCTCTCGCTTGAAGATGATGCTCAGCTGTGGGAAATAGTATCGCATCACAATCGAAATGAAATGAGCCGACTTCATCAATTTGTCAATCACCACCCAAACTGCATTGTGACACCTCATAGTCTGTGGTAGCCCGCTAATGAAGTCCATCGTAATGTGTTCGCATTTTGTAACGACCCTAAAAATGTAACTCGTGCCACGTGTCAATACAGGTGATATGTGGGCTCACTCCGTGGTACAGTCATCAATTCTCGAACGTCGACGCCGAGGTATGTTAGTTTTGTATGATGTTTGTATTATATTATATTTCATTTGTGCAATTTTAAGTTTTTAACGGGTAAAGGCGTTGCGTACGAGCGTTGGTAGTCCGGGGAACAAATTTAATTAGAAACACTGACAAAAAAATATTAAATAAATAATAATTAAAAGGTTTTAAAGTCCGTTTGTTACGTCGGTACGTCTGTAGTGACGCGACGAACAAAGTTAGTATTATGAGTCGGGTGCGAAAATACCCGAAGGAAACTTCGAGTGTTGTGTGAAATGGATGAGAGCAAAAGACCAAAAGTCAACTAAGTCACCCAAGTGAGTTATCAAAGTTGGTAGGTGAAATGGTAAAAAGACCAAAAAGGGCATTAAACTTGTAAAGGGCTTAGTTAAGGGTGAGGGGTATTTTGGTCATTTGACCAAAATACCCAAAATAACAACACGCCACCGTCACCGCAGTCCCTAGTTTCGATCAAAAAAAAAATTGGGAGGAAGAGAGGAATCGATCAAGAGAAGGAGAAACTAAGGAGAGGAAGGCGACGGTTCGCGGAGACCGTGGACGCGACGTCGAGGCGAGATTCAGGTAAGGATTGATTTCGTTGTTGGTGTGTCTTTGTGGTTGATTCCGAGTTTTGTTGTCGAAGTTGTCGTTTAGGGGATTGTGGATTTGAATGGTGAAAAGGGTGGTGATGATGATGGTGAAGTGTGTGTTGATTGTTGTTTGTTGTATTGTTGTTAGAAAAGAAAAAAAAAAAAAAAAAAAAAAAGAATGAGAATGTATTTGCTTTGTGTTTCTTTGGATTTTCCAAAGAAACACAACAACGAAGAAGAAGAGAAACCGGGTCGGGTCGGCCGGGTCTAACCCGGTTTGACCGGTCGACCGGTCAAGCGGGTCGGTCGTCGATCGGTCAAGTCGGGTCGGTCGACCCGACCGCGACCCACCCACATATTATTTTATTAATAAAAAAATATATTTATTTCAATTAAATATATTAAAATTGATTTTAATTGAAATAAATTCCAGAAAAATAGGAAAAAATTCAGGAAAAATTCTAGAAAATTCTAGAAAATTATATTTTCATCAAATAAAGAGAAATTTGGGAATTTCTACGAAAAGTGAAATATTCAAAATTTTTACGGGACGTTTTGTCGGGGTTTTCGCATTGGAAAACGTGAGATTTGGCAAAAATAGCTAAAAATTTGGAAAAAACCATAGGAAATTGAGGAAATTGATATAAATTGCGTCATCAGGATTATTGTACACACGGGGACCGAAAGGGACGTGTTGGAGTTCGTGTTAGCGCAAATTAGCTTGGATCAAGGTAAGTAAACCAGTGAGGAACACCACAGTATTTCTTGAGCTTTTAATTATTTATTGATATTGTTTCAATACTATCTTGTCATTCCATTCCTTTTGAGTTGTCCTAAGGCAAGTGTGTCAAGCGTGATCCTTGCAGAATTTCGGGCTCGCGGTGTATTATACCGGAGTTTACGGCTGGGGATACGTGATTAGTTGTAATGACATGTACGGGGTTAGAGTTCTCCACCAGATTGCTGGGGACTCTGCACTCGCGTAGGGGTCTTAGAGGAGATTCTGTCCTCGACTCCTAGCCTTTGAGGAGATTTTGTCCTCTGCTTAACGACTTTAATTGGTCGGGACCACTTGTGCCTTTCCCTTGTATTCCGGGACACTCAATTTCGATTGCTTATGTATTTATTCACAGTTTTTATATATTCATGCGCTCCCTGTCCTTTTCTTTCTATCTGCATGAATTGACTGTTTATTTATTTAATTCGAAATACTGTATTTATTGTTGTACCTGCTTGGCGTTACTAACCTGGACTCGTCATTCTTGTGTTTGACCGAGTGCAGATCCGGAGTCCAGCAAAGGAAAAGGCCGTGCAGTTAGGTGATATACTTTGAGCGGCCCTCCTCTGCTGATATAGGTGACATATTTTTGTTGTATTAACTACTTATATTGTTTTTGTACATGGGGTAATGGGTTGAGAGATCTTTTTGGATATTAAGACTTGGATGATACTCTCCTTGCTTTACATGATATATATGATATACGGGGTTCCCACACCCTAGGTTTTTGTCCTAACTTAGAGATTTTGAAGTTGATTTATTAGCTGAGATTAATTGTTTCCGCTTATTACTTTGATAACTCGTTAATTAATTGACTTCACTTTTAAATGCTTAATAAATGATTGAATGGTAAGGATATGCTCACTGGCCCCGCGTGACTCGTCGAGATTGGCTCCGTGGTTCGCGCGGGTCCAGGCCGGGCGGCGTCCGATTCTAGGGTTGTGGAATTTGGGGCCGTCACAGTTGGTATCAGAGCATAAAGGTTGAATAAAATACTCTTAAATTTAAATCACAATCCACTAAAACATAGGAAAGCGGAAGTTAGATATTGTTTGAACTTAGAGTGGAACCCTATGAACCTAACTTAAGTCTTAGTTGGGAAGTGAGGAGAGTTGGGGAAAAGTCGGAACTGATAATGTATATGTTATATTTAAGATGGTGTATTATTATTATACCGATTAGCTATTCACTGATTCGGAGATTCGCCAAATTGCAGGCTGCGATGGCGGATCAGCCGGGTTCAGGTGATGATAGTGGGACGCCAGGTCCTAGAGGAGTCAGTATGGAGGAGTTCCAGATGTGGACTCAGAGGATTATGAGTCAAGATCATCGACTTAAGGAGATCTTGAGACTATTGAGAGCACCCCCTACAGTGACTCCATCTACGCCGACTACTTCCCAGTTGCCTCGCACAGAGAGGCGGTACACCAGCCTACGCGCGGCGACGTGACACTCCTACTCCGATTTCAGCGATGCGGAGACCACCGTAGCTCGATAGCACGAGACGGGGTTGTATTGCCTACTCGAGACGGAGGTGATACCATCGACACCGAGTACGTCACTCGCTGGGATGCCTAGTACCCCGACTACTCCAAGTACTAAGGCTACGCCAGAGGCGAGGCAGGCCAGAGAATTTTAGAGGCATCAGCCCGAAAAGTTCTACGGAGGTATGAATCTTGAGGCAGCAGAAATCTTTTTGAGGAGTCACGAAAAGATTCACGACATTCTTGCTACACCGGCCCCACGCATGCGACCTAGTATATCTTCCGCTTCATTGTTCGGAGAGGCCGACGTCTGGTGGCGCACTACGGTGGCCACGAAGGGGAAGCCCCGAGATTGGGCTGAGTTCAAGGGGAGATTTGAGCAGAAGTACATTCCTCCTACTGTCCGTAACTTGAAGAGGACCGAGTTTCAGAATATTCGACAGAGCCGACGAGTCCGTGATGCACTACATGGACCGATATTTACAACTGATGGAGTATGCCGGAGGAGCAGCAGATACTGACGCCGACCAGGCTTATTACTTTGTACACGGGCTACTTGATTCGATAGGTTCGATGGTAGTGACGACAGCTCCGAGCACACTACAGGCGACGTATGAGAGAGCTATGGCCAGTGAGGGTTTTGGTAGTACACGCACCGGGGCACAGGCTATTTCATCGGCACCTTCTCAGTCGGGGAGGCCTTCGGGGGATGGTAAGAAGAGGAAGAGATTCAGGCAGTGGTCACAGAGAGACCGAGCTCATAGTGTAGCATCAGTAGCATCTCCACCCACCGCAGCAGTTGTATCATCCGCTCCGGCACGGAGTTATGCTAGTGTTCAACCACCACAGTCTCAGTCGGGCCAGCATAGACAACAGCATCAGAGGACTGAGGGAAGAGGCGGTGGTCAGGAGCAGAGATATCGACAGGGACAGCGACACGGGACAGAGTTCTGATCAGGCATCGAGACAGGAACAACGTGGTCCGCTTAGTTCAGGGTCTGAGAGGGGAGCATGTTTCGAGTGCGGACAGTTAGGCCACTTTATTAGCGCTTGCCCACGATTGGGTCGAGGACAGCCACAGAGCCGGGAGCAGGTTCATGCCATCGCTGCACCAGACGCGACTGCCTCATGGAACCTGATTGAGGGTACGGTTTACATTTGCAGTCGATTTATGCATACCATGTTTGATTCCGGTTCTACAGTTTCTTTTATTTCGGGTCGTATGGTTGACGAGTTAGGGTTGAGATCTATTCGATTAGAGAGACCCTTGATCCTTAGCACAGTTGTTGGAGACAAGATTTACCCAAGTATGTATAGACTGTCCGGTAGAGATAGAGGGACACACCTTACCTGCAGACTTAAGAGTGTTGGAGTTCCTAGAGTTTGATGTACTATTGGGCATGGATTGGTTGGGTGTTTATCATGCACAGATTCACTGCTACGGTAAGAGGATCATGTTTCAGATTCTTGGATATCCGGAGTTTAGCTTCCAGGGGACTTGACCAATTTACCGATCACCAGGAGTAGAGTCGCCACTAGCGTAGATGTAGAGACATTCGCTGGCGTATTGAGTACGACAGCAGAGTAGAGACTAGGTTAGAGGATGTGTCAGTAGTATGCAAGTTCCCTGATGTTTTTTTTCAATGGAGTTACCAGGCTTACCACCACCTAGGGAGATTGATTTCATCGTCGACTTGGTCCCAGGGACCAAACTCATTTCTATTCCTCCGTATCGCGTGGCTCCGAGAGAGTTAGATGAGCTGAGAGGACAACTCGATGAGTTGTTGGAGTTAGGCTTTATTGGCAAGTATGTCGCCTTGGGGAGTGCCGGTATTGTTTGTGAAGAAGAAAGACGGCAGCTTGAGATTATGCATCGACTACATACAGTTGAACAAGGCGACGGTGAAGAACAAGTATCCATTTCCTCGCATCGACGATTTGTTCGACCAGTTGACAGGTTCGCAGTGTTTCTCGAAGATTGATTTGAGATCCGGATATCATCAACTGAGGATAAGAGCAGAGGACATGGAGAAGACTGCATTTCGTACTCGATATTGGCACTGCCAGTTTACAGTAATGTTGTTTGGACTGACTAATGCCCCAGCGATGTTCATGAATTTGATGCATCGAGTGTTAAGATAGTACTTGGACAGATTCGTCATTGTGTTCATCGACGACATTTTGATATATTCCAAGATTCGCGAGGAGCACAAGGAACACCTTAGGTTGGTTTTGCGGACACTGTGAGAGCATCGATTATTCGCTAAGTTTAGTAAGTGTGAGTTTTGGTTGACAGTGGTAGGATTCCTAGATCACATTGTTGGGACCGACGGAGTGTCAGTGGACCCCGCTAAGGTCAGGGCAGTTAGCGATTGGCCTACACTGAGATCAACGTCAGATATCCGTAGTTTTCTAGGCTTGGCGGGTTATTATCAGCGTTTTGTACAGGATTTCTCGAGGATCGCGACACCGATGACTCAGTTGATGAAAAAGAATGTTAAATTTCAGTGGAATGATGACTGTGAGCAGGCGTTCAGGACATTGAAGGAACGATTGACTACCGCACCAATTTTGGTTTTGCCCGAGTCAGGGAAGGGTTTTGAAGTGAACACCGATGCTTCTAAGATCGGTTTGGGTTGTGTTTTGATGCAGGAGGGAAGAGTGATTGCCTACGCGTCCCGACAGCTGAAGATTCATGAGAAAAATTACCTTACTCACGACTTGGAGTTGGCGGCAGTGGTTTTTGCATTGAAGATTTGACGCCACTATCTCTACGGGGAGAGATTTGTCCTATTTACTGACCACAAAAGTTTGAAGTACCTCTTCACGCAAAAAGAATTGAACATGCGACAGAGGCGATGGCTTGAGTTCCTGAAGGACTACGATTTCTCATTGCAGTACCACCCGGGGAAGGCTAATGTTGTTGCAGACGCATTGAGCTGTAGAGGGTCAGACTCAGATGTTACCTGCCACATGACGCACGATTACAGTTTGCTCGAGGCGGTTGAGAGGATTTGTACCGAGGATATTCCAACCGATACTAAAGTAATGATTTGCAGGCAGATGAGGACTCAGACAGTGTCGATACAGAGCGTACTCGAGGGTCAGCAAACAGACGAGCAATATCAAAAGTTTTTAGAGCTAGCACAGAGTTCAAATCATTGAGATTGGAGTCAGTCGACAGACTTATGCTTGAGATTTAGAGGACGACTGTGGATTCCATCAGTGGCTGAGTTACGCGATGAGATACTTTATGAGGCACACCGCTCACGATTTATGGTTCATCCGGGCAGGACTAAGATGTATGCAGAGGTGCGTCACCTCTTCTGGTGGCCAGGGATGAAGACCGATGTTGCTAATTTTATTAGAGGGTGTGATATTTGTCAGCGTGTTAAGGCTGAGCATCGCAGACCCGGTGGGTTATTACAACCACTTCCCATTCCTCATTGGAAGTGGGAGCACATTGCTATGGACTTCGTTAGTGGGCTACCTCGATCTCGGCAACGACATGATAGCGTTTGGGTGATCGTGGACAGATTAACTAAATCCGCGCACTTCATACCGATCTCGACCATACATCGGGTAGACAGACTGGCAGAGCTTTACGAGAGAGAGATTGTTAGGTTGCATGGGGTACCGTTGTCGATTGTGTCTGACAGAGGGTCGCAGCTTACATCGCAGATGCGCGAGCATGCAGCACGATTTGGCACGAAGTTGAATCTTAGTCGCTCGCCTATCACCCATGAGATCGATGGACGAGTCAGAGCGTTTGATCCAGATTCTCGAAGATATGCGAGGATGTGTGTGTTAGAGTACGGTGGATCTTGGGAGGAGTACCTTCATTTGTGTGAGTTTGCATATAATAACAATTATCAGGCCAGTATCGGCATGGCACCATTTGAGGCATTGTATGAGAGGCCGTATAGATCTCCATCTTGTTGGGCGGAGCCCGAGGATGTGGCGGCGATTAGGGCGGAGATTGTGGTAGATCACACAGCGAAAATACGCCAGATCCGTTTGAGATTGAAGGGTGCGCAGGAGAGACAGAAGAAGTATTATGACTTGTACCACGGGGAGTTGGAATACCAGGTCGGGGACCTTGTATACCTAAAAGTATCGCCATTGAAGGGGCGCAAGAGGTTTGGGATCAAGGGGAAACTTGCGCCGAGGTTCATTGGTCCGTTCAGAGTGGTGAAACGGGTAGGCAAGGTCGCGCACGAGCTAGAGTTACCACCTCCAATGTCAGGGATTCATCCTGTCTTTCACATATCGATGTTGCGACTGGATAGGTCCAAGGAGGGCAAACGACCGACAGTAGATTTGAGCCAAATAGACCTAAGAGAGGATGTTACATACGACGAGCAGCCTATCAGATTGTAGACCGCAATGTCAAGACCCTAAGGAACAAGGAGATCCCATCAGTTCTCGTCAAGTGGCAGCACCACGGGGACGAGGAGCTGACGTAGGAGCTGGAGTCATATATGCGCGAGTGTTTCCCCTACCTCTTTTGAGTTCGGTAAGTCTTTCCTTTAATTTCATTTAAATTTCGAGGACGAAATTCCAGTTAGTTGGGAAGACTGTAACGACCCTAAAAATGTAACTCGTGCCACGTGTCAATACAGGTGATATGTGAGCCCACTCCGTGATACAGTCATCAATTCTCGGACGTCGGCGCCGAGGTATGTTAGTTTTGTATGATGTTTGTATTATATTATATTTCATTTGTGCAATTTTAAGTTTTTAAAGGGTAAAGGCGTTGCATACGAGCGTTGGTAGTTGGGGAACAAATTTAATTAGAAACACTGACAAAAAAATATTAAATAAATAATAATTAAAAGGTTTTAAAGTCCGTTTGTTACGTCGGTACGTCTGTGGTGACGCGACGAACAAAGTTAGTATTATGAGTAGGGTGCGAAAATACTCGAAGGAAACTTTGAGTGTTGTGTGAAATGGATGAGAGCAAAAGACCAAAAGTCAACTAAGTCACCCAAGTGAGTTATCAAAGTTGGTAGGTGAAATGGTAAAAAGACCAAAAAGGGCATTAAACTTGTAAAGGGCTTAGTTAAGGGTGAGGGTATTTTGGTCATTTGACCAAAATACCCAAAATAACCACGCCACCGTCACCGAAAGTCCCTAGTTTCGATCAAAAAAAAAATTGGGAGGAAGAGAGGAATCGATCAAGAGAAGGAGAAACTAAGGAGAGGAAGGCGACGGTTCGCGAGACCGTGGGACGCGACGTCGGCGAGATTCGGTAAGGATTGATTTCGTTGTTGGTGTGTCTTTGTGGTTGATTCCGAGTTTTGTTGTCGAAGTTGTCGTTTAGGGGATTGTGGATTTGAATGGTGAAAAGGGTGGTGATGATGATGGTGAAGTGTGTGTTTATTGTTGTTTGTTGTATTGTTGTTAGAAAAAAAAAAAAAAAAAAAAAAAAAAAATGTTGCATTTGTTTTATTTGGATTTTCCAAAGAAACACAACAACGAAGAAGAAGAGAAACCGGGCCGGGTCAGACCGGGTCTAACCCGGTTTGACCGGTCAGACCCGACCTGCGACCCACCCACATATTATTTTATTAATAAAAAAAATATATTTATTTCAATTAAATATATTAAAATTGATTTTAATTGAAATAAATTCCAGAAAAATAGGAAAAAATTCAGGAAAAATTCTAGAAAATTCTAGAAAATTATATTTTCATCAAATAAAGAGAAATTTGGGAATTTCTACGAAAAGTGAAATATTCGAAATTTTTACGGGACGTTTTGTCGGGGTTTTCGCCTTGGAAAACGTGAGATTTGGCAAAAATAGCTAAAAATTTGGAAAAAATCATAGGAAATTGAGGAAATTGATATAAATTGCGTCATCAGGATTATTGTACACACGGGGACCGAAAGGGATGTGTTGGAGTTCGTGTTAGCGCGAATTAGCTTGGATCGAGGTAAGTAAACCAGTGAGGAACACCACAGTATTTCTTGAGCTTTTAATTATTTATTGATATTGTTTCAATACTATCTTGTCATTCCATTCCTTTTGAGTTGTCCTAAGGCAAATGTGTCAAGCGTGATCCTTGCAAAATTCCGGGCTCACGGTGTATTATATCGGAGTTTACGGTTGGGGATACGTGATTAGTTGTAATGACATGTACGGGGTGAGAGTTCTCACCAGATTGCTGGGGACTCTGCACTCGCGTAAGGGTCTTAGAGGAGATTCTGTCCTCGACTCCTAGCCTTTGAGGAGATTTTGTCCTCGGCTTAACGACTTTAATTGGTCGGGACCACTTGTGCCTTTCCCTTGTATTCCGTGACACTCAATTTCGATTGCTTATGTATTTATTCACAGTTTTTATATATTCATGCGCTCCCTGTCCTTTTCTTTCTATCTGCATGAATTGATTGTTTATTTATTTAATTTGAAATACTGTATTTATTGTTGTTCCTGCTTGGCGTTACTTACCTAGACTCGTCATTCTTGTGTTTGATCGAGTGCAGATCCGGAGTCCAGCAAAGGAAAAGGCCGTGCAGTTAGGTGATATACTTTGAGCGGCCCTCCTCTGCTGATATAGGTGACATATTTTTGTTGTATTAGCTACTTATATTGTTTTTGTACATGGGGTAATGGGGTTGAGAGAACTTTTTGGATATTAAGACTTGGATGATACTCTCCTTGCTTTACATGATATATATGATATACGGGGTTCCCACACCCTAGGTTTTTGTCCTAACTTAGAGATTTTGAAGTTGATTTATTAGCTGAGATTAATTGCTTCCGCTTATTACTTTGATAACTCGTTAATTAATTGACTTCACTTTTAAATGCTTAATAAATGATTGAATGGTAAGGATAGGCTCACTGGCCCCGCGTGACTCGTCGGGATTGGCTCGGTGGTTCGCGCGGGTCCAGGCCGGGCGGCGTCCGATTCTAGGGTTGTGGAATTTGGGGCCGTCACACATTTCCATTGTGGAATGGGCAGCGACTGAAGTAATCCGGCTGGTTTCCTGTACTCAGCCTTCATCTGCTGGCAAATTTAAAATTGTACTTCGTCCGATTCACAGCTTCCATCCATTATTTGTACCAACACAACATGCTCTTCCGGATCTAATCGACCAGCGTATACGTGACCCTCCAAATAAGAACCAAGCACGTGGTTACGACGCCCATACACCACTTTCACATGCTATAAACCATATGCATGTTACTTATATTTATTACAAATGTACAATTACATTTTTTGGTGCCAAATATACTCCTTGATGTCCCTTTCAAAACCTCTTCATTTTCATCCACCACAATTCTTTTCTTAACAATTTCCGCACCTTCACCGGTTTTCATTTTTTCAACTCTTTGGACATCGCCCTTGTAAGAACCAGACCTCACACCCCATTGGAGTTTTTCATGACAATGGCGAATCCTCTACTAGTTCCCTGCATTTGAACCCATTTGACCACCTCAACCCTACTTCCAAATAGTGCGTCTATCTTGAAGTCATTACTATAGTTAAAATACTCAAAACGGCAAGGTTTTCCCTGCAAGATGGTACCTTGATTAAAGTATAACAAAATATTACAAAAACCTTGAAAATAGACTATTTGGTCAACAAAGACCGAATAAAACTATTATGTTCGGTAATGACTAACTAAAAATATAAGTACCGATCGACTGTTATATACCAAAATTTGATCAGCTTTTCTTGACTGAACAAACTCAAAATTCTTTAAACAATTTCGTTTGGTCCCTATGGACCGATCAAAGTATAATAGATTGGTCCTGCGTGACCGAACTAAAGAGCGAAAACCTGAGTTTTAACTAGAAAAAAATATGAAAAGTGATTCAAAACTCATTAAATACCTCTCTATCTTGCACATTCGCATCTCCTACAACTTTTTTCTCCATCTTTTATAGTAAATCCTCACTGAACAAAGCAAACAAATAAAGACCTAACAAAACATCAAAATTTGTACAAATCATTTCAAATGCTTACCAAAAATAGTGCAACTTAAACATTTTGCATTAACAATGACGAAATAGACTCTTATAATGGTAGAGGCCTATGAATTTGCAAGTTCGCGTCGCTAGTGGTCGGAGGGAATCGTCAAAGTCGAAGCTTGAACTTCAAATTTCCTTTGTGGGGTACACATGTTTTGAACGAAAAAGGGTATGTAAAAAATTGAGGGACTGGTAAAGGGTAAAGATGTTTTTTCATATAGAGGTATATGTGAAAATTGAGTTAATGATTTATCTACAGTAAAAACTGATTTGCGCCGATGCATTTTCTTAGAATTCCATGTTGGGTCCCGTCCCGTCCCGTCCCGTCCAAAATCATCATATCGAAAATACACTATGCATAGGCCCATCGAGTGGCTTCAAACGAGAATCTCGAGACGCTGGCATCCGTCCAAAAAGTGCCAAACCTCCCGTTCAACTATTTCGACAAAAAGACCATTCTATCATTAGCCTCTTTCGCCCTTATTTAAAAAAAAAAAAAAAAAAAAAACCAATGGCATTTTCGGAAACACATAAAAGCAAGCACGGACAAATCTCCGTCAGATCTTAGCAGAATAAAGATAAAGAAACCCTGGCCTACTTTCACAGTTGTTTCACGTGAAAAGCAATTAAGCATGCACTTCTCCCAAAACCAACACACAAGAGACACAGACAGACACACTAGTACTAAAAAACACATCATCACACTTCCACACAGCAGCAGCAGCAGCAGCAGCAGCAGTAGCAGTATCCTTTGAGAGCTACAGAGCAGATATGCGTATACAGAGATAGCAGTAATTAGTCCCTAACAAGTTACTAAGTAATTAATCAGTGACAGAAGATGATCTTGAGCTCATTAGGAGCAGAGCACTCATGCATGAGAGAGGGAGTGTCGTGTGCGAAAGTGAAGGTGGCGGGGCAAGCATGTTTGAAGAACATGGAGTAGGTGGAAGCCCTGCAAGTCTGAGGACTGTTGTAGTGGTTCCTACAGCAGAGCTCGTCGGTCCCAAACGCCTCGCACCCGCTCTTGCAGCCGACCACCCCGTGTCCGTTGGCGCGGAGCTGGAGCGGGGCGGGGCAGGAGGCGAGGAGGTTTTCGCGGCAGCCGACGACGGGGCAGAGGCCGGAGCCGCCGTGGGGGGTGATGGTGAAGGGGAGGTTGAAGCCGTCGACGAGGCTGACGCCGTAGGAGGAGAGGGAGGCGCCGGGGCCGTGGCGGATGGAGAACTGGGCGAGGGTGGCGGGTGGGGAGCCGCCGGCGCCGGAGCACTGGAGGCGACGGGCGCAGTCGCCGGTGGCGCAGGAGAGGTGGTTGGCGGGGCCGGCGGGGAGCAGTGGGTGCGGGCCCACATGCGGCCGGACCAGTGGGCGGTGGGGGCGGCGAAGGAGCGGTGGGTGAGTGGGGGAGGGCGAACCCGCCGGACTCCAGGACGGGGTGCCCGGCGTTGGGCTGGATGCCGGGCCAGACGGTGTAGGGGCAGTTGTTGACGAGGGTGAAATTGAGGGGGTGGGTCGCAGCCGCCGCTGTGAGAGTGATCATGAGGAGGGTGATGAGGAGGAGAGGAGAAGATGGCATTGTTGTTGCCATGGTGGTAGTAGCTACCCAGGTGTGAGAGTTGGGGGAGGGGTTTGGGGTGGTATTTATAGGAGTGGAGGAGAGGGTGATCCTTTTGGTTTCCTTTGTGGGAGCTGTGCTTGATAAGTTGGTATCCTAAGTTTTGTCCCTGCTAATTTCAAACCTGACATAAAAAACCACAATTCTCATTAGGTCACTGCTAGAGTGATCAGCTTTAAAAATATATATTCATTTGCGTGCAAATAAACATCGATGCACAAAAATCAACAAACACTAACAAATGAGGTTATGAAGGTACTAATAAAGCAAATGAGGTTCAATAACGAAAAGGTATTTTTGATATTTGTAAAACTTTTAAAAATCTCGCTATGAGTCCGGACCCTTAAAGTCTAAATAGATTTTTTATTTCTAATGAAGCGCCAACTTGTAGCAATTACATTAAAATGGTGCAAAGAAAATATGAGAGGAGATTTGTGGGGCTCACTTTTTTTTTTTTTTTATTGTCAATTTTTTTTAAAGTTGAGGTGAGTTTTGGATGTGAGATTTGTAGTGTGACCACTTTTGGTGTGAGATTTGATGTAAAGAATTGGAGATAAAAATAGTGTTTTATATACTTTTTTGCATCGAAAGGTGCAATACATTAGAAATGTCCTTAGTATTTCTAAACAGGTCACTAAATTATTTTACATCTCATTGTATTTTTTATAGATTGTTAGCAGGGTATCCAATGCTTTATTCAAACTAACCTCTGTTTGAAAAATGTAGAATTGCAAGACTGTTGAGATTGTTGCCGATTAATATCAAACTCGATGAACGTTAATATTTCAAAAGTGACCCTCTACTTTTATATTCCCAAGGTTCCAAATAGAAACTCTATAAAAGCATGAGGGTGAGGGAGGGGTATTGATATATCCATTTATTTATTTTTATAACCATTAGTGTTTGAACTTTTTTTAGCCCTTCTTACTTTAATTTGATTAATCTCATAAGAGTTAGTCGAAGGTGTGTTCAAACCTATAACTTGGGAGAGAATATAATGTTACTGTCAAGAATCGAAAAGTTCTAAATTTATTATACTAAATTGCTACTATAATACCTTAAAAAATATTCAAATGTAATTTAGTTGGAACATTTTCTCAAAGCATCTTTGGTGATATAAAGGTATCAATTTAATAGCTAGTGTAACCATTGACCGGTGCAGCCCACATTGTGGATGGCAAATACTCTTGAATAGGCCTCTTGTTTGAGAATCAGGACTTGAACAAAATAATAAGCCGCAATGCTTTAACATTCAATATTTAATCAAAGCGCCTATTAATACCAAAAAAAAAAAAAAAAAAAACCGCGTATATCGGAAAGCAAAAGAGAGAATGAATTCAAAACCAACGAACCAAAGTGGCACACCAAGTTTCTTTTGGTGGCTTAAAAAAATAGTATTAATTAAGATATTGAAAATGCGGAGTACACCGACTTAGTACATTTGTAATCGTGCACCATTTGATGTACTTTGCACGCTCGCACGTATATCTCGAGGTGTATCCACGATATACAGTCTCAGTGTATCCGAGTCAGTGTCTTCACATTGTGGCCCTAGCTGCATGCTTGGCATATCTTTAACATAGCTTCCATTCAATCAGATTCTGTAGAGTTTGAATGATAGCAAAGTCTCAGAAACAGGGACCACTATCCTTCTGAGTTGCAGCCTATTGTTTACAGGCAGAGTGGTTCACTTCTCTTATATTTCCACTGCTCAGAATCCACTTTTTTTATTTTATTTTATTTTATTTTATGAAATCTCAATTTCTGTGTACCTAACTATACAGGAGTTTGGATGACATACTTTCTAGGCATTGAATCAAAGGACTCTGATGGCAACTGCATGGCAAATATATGTATCAAAGCATGACACCCTAACAATTTTCTATTAAGTAATCCCATTTTAAAAGAAGATTATTATATTGTTTAAACTGGGAAAGTACTTCAATTTAAGTCAAGATGTAAGGAGGCGAGTCAGACACGTGTAAAAAAAGTGTAATGAAGAGATTTGGTAAAGCCTAGTGGTGACAAAAAAAGAGAGATTTGGACAAAGATAATGGGACAAAAGAACGACAAGAAATGCAAGAATAGAGGTGCGTCAAGTAAGAGCGCGGATCCTACAAAATATAGTAGTATATCATTAAGGAAAATAGAAAAAATTACATCCGTATAATTTTTTTATTATTTTATTATTATTATTTTTTTTAATTTGTAAATTATTATAATCTTTTTATTTTTTAATTACATTATATCGCCGTGCCTTTTGTAAAGGCTCCATTCATGTTAACGTGACACCACGTCATGAGCCACATAACAAGAATGACGCCTTTTGTAAATGCGCCATTCTTGTTACGTTGGGATGCAGGAATATATATATTTTATATATAAATATTTTACAAAAATCTCAAAACCTCATCGTCAATAACGCCTCTACTAAAGGCGATCATTATTTTTAAAATTTTAAAGACCTTATTTTGTTACTTTTTTAATAACCCCAAGAAAATATATTTTATACACAAAACGCAAGGTCTATATCTCAACTCATTCACGTCGACTCTTGAGGACTACGCGACTTGACAAATGCTGCCCTAAGTTTTAGTGTGTCGTGAGCCCAACTCACATTTGGCACAGACTCACACTTCACAAGTGCATAAAAACCTAAGTTTTTAAATGAGCCTAACTCAAATTTAGCAACCGTCTTTCTTAAATATTGTTTAAATAACTTCGAGATGTGTGAACACATTGTGAGCTGAAAACAAATGACATTCAAAAAAGTCGTTGCTAAAGTTAGTTACTCTAATATTTTTTTTTAAATTTAAATTTTCCAACCTTTTGAGACATGTCTAATAAAGTAAAATGTATCTCTTGTGAAGAATTTAAGAATAATTTTAAACCTCACGAGGTTTCAAAAAAAAAAAAAAAAAATCATCCACAAAAAAACCAATTAATTGAATGATCCAATAGTTTATTATGATATTTGAGAGTAAAAGGTATTGAGTTCCAACCTCAATTTTCTTATTAAAAAAAAAAACTACATTAGAAAGTACTTGTCAATGATTATGTGTGTACTTCTAGCAATTGGAAAGGAAAGTGGGTTTCTCATAATAAGATGGTTATAGGTTCAAGTTTTGCGCTTACCCCATCTAAAGAAAAACAAAGGGTGCATCATGTATGCGAAGGTATGAACTACGTGTGTGAACCATGCAAGAACTATATTGCAGGCTTAAATTGTGCATCAAAGTTATGCATGCCACCATCCCAAAGTGGTCCAAAGGATCTAAACCAACCAAACCATATTCCTTAGGACCCCAAAGAAAAGGAAAATGATTTTCTAATTTATTTTGGACACCAAAATTCAACACCCATCTATGTGACACTAACATAAGGGATCCACAAAAGTTACTATTGTTCTCCTGTCATTGACTGTGCACTCAATTGACTAACTGGTAAACTTACTAACTGAAAGGAGCAACAATTGTAAATCTCCAATGCCACATCACCTTCATGCTCGATCTAGGTTCCAAAAGTGAGTTTGTATAGCAGCTTCCCAGAGAAAAAGTGGATAGGATGCTCTAGAAAAATGTTCTTTTTGATTTTTGACATATTTTACAAAGAAGGCCAAATCCTTATTACTTTCCAAGTAACTACAGTAATTTGGTTTTCTTTATTTCACCTTGAATTCTTCTTACTAGTAATTAGGAGCTCAGCACGAACACACATGTCAGGCATGCATTCATAAACTGAGAATCACGGGAGACTCATGCGTGTCCTAGCTAGGGTACCAAAGCATTTTCCTTTCCCTTATATGCTTCCAAGTCACTTCAGCATAAACCCTAAAGTTTTCACCAATCAATCTCTGTTCAACAAAACTAGTAGAAATAACATACCTGAAAAGCTAATGGCTTAAAAGTCGAATGCTACTTCATGTAACATCCAAAATATTAGGGTTGATGAAAATAATCTAGTTAACCAAACATTGTTGATTGGTCAATTTAGATTATAAGTTAGTTTGTGCTTTGCCAACACAGATGTTAAAGCAATTGAGTTTGAAATAAACTAGGATCAGGGGATGCTTTGATCTTGCGCAACAAGAAAAGACATTAATTGATGCTGATAATACCAAGGAATATGGAAGCAAAAGAATAACAAATAAATGAAGATACTAAGAACACGAAGCAAGTCCTATTAACTATGAAAATTAAAATAAAAGAGGCAATAAAACAAATAAGGTGGTGCTTATGTTTGAAGAGAACACAAATAATTTAACAAAGACTAAAGATACAAATTCATCAGAGCTATCCAATCACCTGTGCTTCATTCTCAACTGGGTTCATCTCAAATTCAAACTGGAATTTATTCACCTATACTACTGTTCACTGAATTTATAATTAATGCAATTGAAGGACATCTATAGTCAGGACTGCTACAACTTTAGTTAAAAGCAAGAAATGCAAGCATAACTAGAGTCCCAAAAAAAGTGTATCAATATTCTAATCCATAAGCTCTTTCAAGAGGTCCCACCCTCATAACCACAGCACAAGGCTTGCAGTATGCAGAAGTTGCAGCTACAGGGCACTTTCGACAGTAATAAAAGTATTGATATGAAACAGTGCACCTAAAATTTATCTAGTTGAATGTGACTACCATATATTTTTTCTGCATAAATTAGCGAGTCAAAAGATCTACATACCAGCTCAACCACAGGGAAAGGCCAGAATATTTTAGATTCAAAAAAAGGAGAAAAATCCTTGCAGCTGACCTTTTAGCTTAGGCGTAATGAGATCCAAGCTCATGACTGGAACATTGGAGATGCCATACCAAACTTCAATAAAAACTGAAGCATGATATATACTTTGGAATCCCATCAAACTTTGACTAGGAAACAACGGAGGCTTCAGCTGATGATCATCTTCTCTAGGTAAGCAGCTTGCTCTGGGAAATATTTAATCAATTCATCTTTCGTTACCCAAACATAGTCCTCACACTTTCCCACCTTAAACTTGTTGGTAGCAATCACTTGGGACTTGAAAAAGAACCGCTGAGGGGGGAAAAGTCAAGGAAAAAAAGGTAAGCTGACAGATATTCAGTATGTTAATTAGAAACCATAATTGATATCAAATTATCCTTCCCACACACTTCTATCTTAGATGTGGAGAGATGAAAATGAGATAGACGCACAGCAAATACTAACTAAAACAATCAGAAATGCAAATGAGAACAGAAACACTAGAACTGAAGATGTCCTGAAAGAGAACTACGAAACCATGCCAGTTGCTACTACTAAACCCCAAAGGTTAGGTTGACAAGCATAGGAGCCGCACAAAAGAGAACAAGCATTCAAAAGGAAAATTGATGTATCTTCAACAAAATCAATCTAGCAGTATTTCATGAGCATATACCTTAAAAGATGGAAGGTTGGGCGAATCTTCTGCTGGCTGCATACTTACATGAGCAAAAGGAGCATTTCCAACAAAGTATGTATGAGAAAGGTCCCCAATAACAGATTTTAATGCAGACTCTGCACACTGTGAATTGAAGGATTAAACTACAGCATGTGCAAGAAAAGATGCAGATAAGAAAAGAAAAATACTTATGTTCAGTCCTACAACTATCTCATTTAACAGTAGTCAGTTGTCCAGTCATTCCACTCAGTTCTTATGGAGTCCCTAATTCTCTTTGAAGATAGAGCCTTCAGCTTGGCAGTAACTCACTGGCAATATCAGCTATGAGTAGCCTATCCATAAAAGAAGTATCCATAGTCACTGATCAACGTGTCTTTTGCAGAGAACACAACTAAACTCTGGATCATTTACTCATTCATCTGTTTGCTAGTTGCTAGGAGTTATTTCCCAAGCTTTTTAGGAGGTCTAATCTTTCTCGGGTGACAGTATATGGATGCAGAGACCTGAGAAGCCTATTGAAGGATGAAATTTCAACAAAATCATATTGAATATAGCAGACCTACTTTCCCTTCTACAGTAAATTTGAAATTGAAAGAACACTTAAATCTTTACTGAGAAATTCTGATGAACAGTAAATATGGGACTTGCGCATACAAAGGTCCATCATGGATTTCCTTGGATAAGTAATTTAAAGATGTCCTCGAAGAAGTTTTTGTCAGGCATTATTAGGGATTAAAGGTCTGCCCTTGAAGATATCAGGCCCTCTTTTTTTATGCTCTTCTCTGACCATATATTCTTGTCTCTAATTCAAAAAGGAAAAGCGAAAAAAAGGAAAGAAGAGAAGATGAAAAATGACCAATAAAGATTTAAGGAATGATTGAATGAATTTTGAATGCAACCTTGCGTAATGTCTCTTCATTTTCATAAACTTTCTCCGGAAAGTGCCACACAGGTTTTCCTGCAGGGGATCCATAGGTGTTACCATATAGAAGAAGATAAAGTCTTCTGTCCAGAGCTCTCTTCAATGACCTTTTTTAAAAAAAAGTACTTATTTTAGTAAAGTAAGATTAATCTAGATGGAAAAACAACTTCAAAAAATGATAATGCAAGCTGGTTGCTTGGATGCAGAATGTATCCAATAATAAAAAAAAAAAAAAAAATTGGGGAAAACGAGAAAAGGGAATCATTTCTTTATTCAAATTTTCAAAATTTTGAACACAAATAAATAATGCAAGATGGTTACAATGAATGAAAGCCCGCCTAAGAATCAACATAATTTGAGATCAACACTGTTAAGACATGGCTAGAAGCAAGGACACCAAGAACTAATAACTGGGTTCATGACTGACTGATTCAGGCCAGTTCATGACTGACTGAGAGCATCTCCAATGGGACCATGGATTGGGGTGGAAATGGATCCACCTTGGATGCAATCCACATCCAACCCAAAAAGTGCTCTCCAATGGGACAATGGATTGTGGATGTCTATCCTATGTGGCAAGGAATCAAAGTGGAGGGTGTCTACCACAATTTCTACTTCTAGACATTGTGATCCATTGCCACATCATCAATTGTTTGTTACATAAAGTCAAAAAGTCACAATCCATGGCCTAAATTCACATTACCATTGGAGATCATTTTGAAATTTGAATGTCCATTTAATGCCACATAGGATAGACATCCTCCCCACATCCATGATAAGGCACCAATCCATGGTCTATACCCACATTACCATTGGAGATGCTCTGATTTAGGCTCCATAACGCAAGCATGCACCTTAATCAAATACACAGATTTACTCCACAATTAATGTATGCTAACTAAATTATTTTAACAATGGCTCTTCCATAATCCAAGATTAGGATTGAGGGTGTGGACCTTTTCCTCTAGAGAAAAAGAACCCTTTTATTTTATTTTATTTTGTTCATAAAGAAATTTTATTGCAAATATAGACAAGGCACTTTAAACTTTACATTGATCAACAAGGCTGAAGGCTTAGAGTGGAACACCAACTTGGCACTTAAAAAGTTTGACAATCAAACTGAAAGATACAGAATTCTCAAGATATCTGCATTTTTACTAAGAATATTGCTGCAAAGGCAAAGAGCTTATGAGCTTTATTGAACTACAGTTATGAAATAAATAAACAAGCATGCAACAGCATTATATTTTGTTTTCTTATTGTAAAACTAACAAATCAGTAGATAAAGATTCAGAAAATTTTTGCGCTGCAGTAGTGGATCAACATTAAGTAGAACTTCTTTTACTCAAACTATCCAGGATGGCTTCGAGAACCCACTTTCTCTACTATATGAAGTGTTAAACTGTAGTTGTAACTGACATCATAAACAACCAAGTGTCACATTCTTGTTTTTCAGTACTCTTTTCCTCTATCATTGTCATTATTTTCATTTCATCCATTACTCTTCCAACAATGTCATTTATCTCCACATAATGAAAATTATAACTTATTATTGGGTGCAAATTACTTAAATAAGATTTTCGATTATCGTTTTTGATAAGAGAATAAGAATTTGGATTATCAAACTCACAAACGATGAAGATGACTTATAAACAAAAGAAATGGCTTGTAAGAAATAGCTTATAAGAGAATAAGACTTTGGATTACCACATTAACTAACATACAATCTAATTTATACCTTCTATCATTATTCTTGTCAGCTTCAGTGATCCTTGGGGCAGGTACATAATCAATTTGATAGTCACCTTTTCCCCTGTTTAAAAGAAATGGCTTGTAAGAAACTATATACAAGTCTGCTGATCTCTAGAGGACAATGGCTGAAATATAGAATGCAAGTCATGATCATAATTAGCTCATGCTGAATCATGAGTTGAACATGGAAATGGAAAGAAACACAAGTCATCGTGTTAACTAATCGAAAGACTAACGCATGTTAGCAAGTGCCAAATTTGAACGGAAGCCCTCAGCAGTTGCTTTCTTGTGGCATAGAAGTCTCAGCTTTGATTCAAAAAGCAAAAATAACTTCGCAAAGAGATGTAAAGATCTTATAAATCAAGTAAAATCTAGTTCATCTCAATTGGGCTAAAGATCTAGCAAACAACAAAATATTAGTTAATAAAACATGGTTAGCCTGTATGATATATTTACTGAAAATCGATGACCTTGTGATGCACGCATGTGGTAAACCGTAAACCAAGTCAAATGTTGTTACTTGTTAGGACTGCTAATAAACATGGGTAGTTATTGTACAAAAATTGTGAACATGGCTTCCACTATTTCTACATGTGCTTGTTGTATGTAATTGGTTATAAAACCAAGTGGTGAAATAGTTAAGGATGTGAAAAGAATTAACCTTCAAAATCTTTTGAACTCAGTCTTCAAATCTATTCACGTCTCCTGATCAAATCATTTTGTGGTTAGAGCCTGGTTAATCCATGGACACCAGCGGAAAAACTAATGCCAAATTCCGCAGCGAGTAGCATGAAATGTTGACTCAACTTTAGTTTAATTGCAGTCAAACAACGTGATTGAGAATAAATCATAAGATGATTCTTTTCACATCCTTTATTATTTCACAACCTCGTTTTTTAATCAATTAGAAACAAGTACATGAAAAAATAATGGATCGAATTGACCAGGTTCCACACTTTGGAAACAATAACTACTCATGTTCATAACAACTGTAACAACACTTGACTTGGTACACTAAATGCACGTATCATTTCTCCCCTCTTAGTTTTTCCGTAGGTGTCCATGGATCAACCGGGTTCAGATACAACAAATAACCCAGGTTCGGCATTAGCACTCCTGCAACTCCAGTCACTCCTAAACCAAATACTACTTTGCCAGCTGGTACTCTAGGCCCTTTCTCCAACTTCTAATCTCATTTTTTTGATAAGAAAGAAACAATTTGCCTCCATTGAGGTTTGAACCCAAGACCTCTTACTCCCAAACTTCGTACCAAACCATTGGACCACCCAATTGATTGGTTACTTCTAATCTCATATAATCTTCTAGCAATGTGCAAGTACCGTTTCGATGTGCCACTACGAAAGAAACACTAACACTTAAGGAAAAGAGACTGTGCAACTATTGTAATGAAAGTTAGTTCCTGACCAGCATTACCATTTGCCAACAGTCCCCATTGCATAAGATACAAGATTTTTCTACTTCTGAAAATATGGATGTCTCTAGCGATATCATGTGAAGTTGCCACACTTCTCAAAATCATATCACAAATTCTCTCTTGCAGACAAGAATGATCCGATGGGAAGAAATGATATGTGCAAATGGCATACATTCGTAATTGCCCAAATTGTGCAACGTGGCAGATTTTTTTTTTGTTATTCTTGCTAGTACTCGTTTGTAATTGGTTATAAAACCAGGTAACGAAAATAATGAAGGATATGAAAAGAACTAATCTTCAAACTCTTCTATGCTCATCTTCTAATCTATTCACATCACCTTGATAGCTCAATGTTATCCAGTATGGTTGCTCTAATGTACACTACATCTGTCAGTGAGCTCATAATCACTCTTCCAATTCTCGTTTCAAAACAATTTCAACAGTCTTCAACAGAACTAACATTTCTCAGACGAATAATCACAAATGCAATACATCAACACCAAATTGAGCGAATCAGATCAATCTCAAAAACTTTTCAAAAAGCAAACTTGCCTCGCATCGGATTTCGACAAAACCTCATCAGGATACTTCCGCCGATACTGCTGCCCCCATCGAAACCTAACACAAAAATTTCAGATCAATCACAGCTCAAGCTATCAAAAACCCTAACATACAAACTCAGATACCGCGAAAACACAACAAAATCCGAGATTTTCACCAAGAATACATTCAATTTCGTGAAACACTCACGAGAACTCCTGAAATGCGTAGACGACGGGGTCGATCTTCGGAATCACTACTGGCAATCGCTCGAACAGCACCGAAGCGACGATGTTCTCCGAACTAGTTGTGCTGAATCCTCGCGTTGTTGCGGTTCGACATTGAGAGGAGAACAATGCGAGTTTCTGCATTTCTCGGAAGAGAACTCGAGTTTCGCTTCAATGGAGTTTTCGAGGATTCAGAGAGAGAGAGAGAGAGCTCGTAAAACCCTAGGAAGCAATGAAGTGGGAGAGAGGGGTTTTAGAAATGAGCCCATCACCTTTAGCTTATATTAGGTAATGCCCCCTGATGGAGGAGGTTAGTCTGAAAATGCAATATTTTGGTGTTGGGCCACCTGGGCAACATCGTGATTTGTTTGCACGTCTCGATGAACAGACACTGCGTGTTGGGGGCATTTCATATTTCAAGGGAGGCAACAACCGCACCGACCCAACAGTCTTTTTTATTTTTTTTTTTTTTTGACTTCAATGTGACTTTCGAATACCTTGACTTTTGATAGATAACATTTTTACCATCTCATCTAGATATGTTTTAAACATTTAACACGTGCCACCAACAGTTAGATTTGATTTATTTTGACTTGGATTATACCAACACGGTTTGATCATGATTTGGGTTAGGGTAATTTCTAACATTTTTCTTTTTTGATATATAACTGGGGTCTTCAAGCCTTTGGTTAGACTAACATGTGTCAGTTGGATGCGAAAATTTTATAACTCAAAGAGAAACTTGACGTTGGATGGTAGAATTGAATCCATGATCATTTGGAAGGGTGCAGGTTTACATATATAATAAAAAGAGCAATCATTGTGTCAACTCTTTAGTTTGGCTCGTATTTTTACAAATTACAAGCTATAAGCAACAAGTAATCGGTGGGCATGAATCCCATGGTGTTGTTCACGACGCCGAATTGGGCAGAACTTCTGCCCAGATGGCGCCGTGGGTGGCACCGTCAGATTCATGCCCACGTCGCCAGCGGCAACGCCAATCACGACAGATATGGAAAAAAAAAAGTTTTGGACCTCCAACTCGCACGCTGACTTCCGAGCCAATTCCCACCCTTAGAGGGCTTCAAAAACTACCAGAGAGGGCCCTCAATAGTAGGGGTGGGCAGCGGTTTTCAAAAAACCGCTCAAACCGCCCAAACCGACCAAACCGCACGGTTTGGTTTGGTTTTTGAAGCTCGTGGTTTGGTCGCGGTTTGGAAAATGACCAAACCGCAGATTCGCGGTTTGGTCGCGGTTTTAATTTTAAGAAAACCGCGGTTTAACCAAACCGATGGCATTTTGGTAAATACAAACCAAAAACCATAAAAATTAAAAAAAAAAAAAAACCACAAATCTCACATCTTGGTAAATACAAACCAACTCGAGGACATTTTGCTTCTTTGCTTTTTTTCATTTTGGCTTCTTGTTTTTTCATTTTTGCTTCTTTTTTTTTTTTTTTTCTTTTTTTTTTTTTTGGCTTTCTTTTTTTTTTTTTGCTTTCTTTTTTTTTTTTCCCGAAAATAAATTACATGAAAACCGCGAAACCAAAACCGACCAAACCGCGCGCAAACCGGTTCGGTTTGGTGCGGTTTTGGTGATCTGGCGGTTTGGTTGCGGTTTGGAAAATCACCAAACCGTAGACCCTCGATTTGGTCGCGTTCCAAACCAAACCGCGGTTTGCCCACCCCTACTCAATAGGGTCTTATCTCAAATGTAAACCATCCATCATCCATTAACCCATGAACTTGCACTTTGAAACAACATTTCAAGAAGTCCCAAGATTGGAAAATTTGGGGTTGGTACCAATTAAATTAACAATCTCTAAATTAATAAGGGGTTAGTTGAATTTAAAAATATAGTCAATCTATAAACATCGATTTTTTTTTGAAAGCTATAATTAAACATCGATTTTGATTCACAATTAATTAATTAATTAATTAATGGGGTAAACGAGCAACGTCTCAACTGTATGGCGCACACCCCTCCCAAGTGGGAATTTGCTTAAAGATGCACTTGTGTCTTCACATCGTCACTTATGCTTATCTCACATGGTGACCGTCAGATACTCCTTTTTTCTATACTATCCAACATATCAACTCTCTAGATCTCTAAAAAATATCAACTCGATCGATCTCTAAAGAGCCAAAATTAATTGTTTGATCGAGTTTCCCATCAACCCAATCAAAAGGTCGTGAGAGGGACTATTGATTGAAATATTGACATCTAAGGTTACGGTCACGTTGGGCAATAATGGACTAATTATAAAAGTCTTGCCTTTCCTTCCTTTTTCTTCATTTCAGCCTCTCCTATATATATATATATATATATATATGGGTGTTTCTTGTTGTCAAAACAAATCAACAAATCTCTAACTGATCTCCCTTTTTCTTGGTTCTTTGGTATATACAATTATAATAAAGATCATATCTAGCCATGACAAAGGTACCACTATTGATGTGTAACACCACCACCAACAACAATGAGCGATCATCAAGAAGAGAAGAGAACCAAATAAAGGGTTCACTCATGGTCAAGCCAAAGATCAGAATTGTTCATATATTTGCACCCAAGGCCATAGAGACCGACCCGGCTAACTTCCGGCAACTAGTTCAGCGACTCACTGGAAAACCGGCCGCTCGCAAAGGAAGGAGTAGTGGAAGCAAGAGGAGGAATGATCATAAAATGATGGTTATGAGGAGAGGTGCCAATGAGGGGTTGGTGCCGTTGGAGGTGCAATTAATGGAAGAGGCGTCTTTGTCTTTGACTTCCTCGCAGAGTTCTTGGGATCGATATCGATGTGATCCGATGATAGGGATGAAGGAGGAAGAAGGGATGTGGAGGGGTGGTTTGGAGGATTTTGATGGTTTTGTTCAAGGGCTCGTTGAATTCCCTTTCATGCCTCTCTTGAATAATACCTCCTGTGATCATCATATGGATGTGTTGATTTGATGAAGACATGCATGGTTTTCAATCTGATGCATATATATACGAACTCATAGGTCTGCCTTGATTGATTTTTGATGAATTTCTCAGATGTGATTTTGATTTTGATTTTGATGATTTTGTTTTGATTCTGACAAAATCATGCAACTTTTTTTGGTACAACTTGTTTGTTGAATTAGTGTATGCATGAGAATCGATCTTGTAAATATGTTGGAGAAAACAAAATATTTGTATTTTTAGTACTTTTGGTAAATAAACTTGTCCATCTTTTGTTATACATAATTAGCTAATGGGCTTGTTTCTCTGCTATCTTGTTCTTGAATCTCTTCATTTTCATTTTAATGAATTATTATAAATCTCTCTCAAGTTTGTCATTAATATGCACTGTAGGCCCTATTTTGTTCCATTTTTGGTTTTGCTTATCGCTAATATGGCACTCAATGAGCAACTTGTTTACCATTTAGTTTCATTTTATGTTTTTGCGATTGGTTGATATGTGGATTTATGCGGTGGTTGATGTCACAACTAAAACTACCTAAAAATATTAAAATTATTATGAAAAAACATATGTCCACTGGTCTCTTGCTTTTTATAAATACTTATTCATGTCGAATTACCGTTGTTCTTTCTTTTCGAAGCTGTTTAAGATTTTTTTCTTGGTTCTCCTTCGTGTTCTTTTGATCTTGAGCCACCGCCGATCCTCCTTTTTCAATCGACATTGACTCCAATCACATCTTGCATTTTATTCTTTCAATAAGCTGCAGATCTAGTTATATTTGTGAAGGTTGGTTTTATCCTTATTGCAGTATATCTTCCCTCAACGGTAATGTGTGGATTTGTGCAGCGGCTTGGTAGGTCTTTTCTTTAATATTTAGTTTGTCTTCTATAATTGGAAGTTTTTTATTTGCCTTTCCTTATTGAAAGTCTTGATTTTTTTTATTATTATTAGTAGTCTTAGATTTTCTTCTCTTGTTAGAAGTTATGTTTTCTTTTTGTTTTTTTTTGGAAGAAAAATCAAAATTTCATTAATCATTCATGGCTCAATATATGACCAGACATAGAATCAAGTACATTAATTCGCTAATCCTATTTGTGCAAACAAAATATCATTAATTTGACATTTTTTTTAAATTGAAATAGTTTAACAATCAGGGATTGCTCTCTACAACGTTGAAACTCATGACAATACACAAAAGTACTAAACCACAAGGAGAAGACCTAAAACTTCCCAACAAGGAGAAGACCTAAAACTTCCCAACAAGGAGAAGACCTAAAAATTTCTCAACTATGAGAAGACAAATAAAAAACTTTCAACTAGGAGAAGACAATTCAAAAACTTCCAATTAGAGAAGAAAACTAACTATAAAGTAAAAACTAAAGATAAATCAATACAACTCACCGCACAAATCCATGCAACACCATTGATAAAGATGCACCGCAACAAGGATGGACCAATATCTACAAATCTGATTAGATCTGTTGCTTATTAAATGAACAAATAGTAAAAGAGATTTGATTAGAATCATCGTCGATCATTGTTAGAAGTTTTGTTATTCGTTATTCGTTATTCGTTATGTGGTTCTAGTGGTGATTGTATATTGTCATGTATTCCTAATGTTGTAGAGAATAGTCCCTAATTGTCACAATGTTTCAATTTCACAATTGCATTCACCGCTAAATTAGTGACAATTAATCTTTTTGAACAAATACGATTAGCGAATCATGTACTTTTATTAAGGCAATTGATTCTATGCCTAGTCTTGTATTGAACCATTAATGATTAGTAAAACTTCTATTTTTCTTCAAAAACAAATAAGTACTTATTAATGTCATAAAGCACACATAATTAAGTTAAAAGCAAAAGCTAAAGCCAAACAAAGTTAGTCTTTCTATTTCTAAAACTATACACTCAAGCCTTTTAATTACTTTTCGGCAATTACATATGAATATGTATTAGCTAAAAATGAATTATAAACATTATTAACATTACTATGCATAATGGCCAAATTGGTTAAAATATCCTGACCTTTTACATTAGTAAATTTATATTCCAAGTCACTTTTTAACTCTAAACTTGATTATGTGACATCTAATTAATGAACTTAAAATATAAATTAGATAATAATTTTATTAATTATATATGATGAGATGACTTTTTAAAGTCATTATTTATGTGTCACATCATTAAATTTGGAGTTAAAAAGTGACTTAGGATACAAATTAATCAATGTAGAAAAGTCAGGATATAATAACAAATTCAAAAAAATTATGATATAATAACAACAATTGTCAAAGATTAAGATATTTTAACCAATTAAGATACATGCATAATATAGCATATATAGTTTTTTCTATTGATTTCAACATTTTCAAAAATATGAATTTGAGTTAGCGAAAGCATACTCAAAGAATTAGAGCCAGAGCCTTGTGTGTTGATTAGTGACGATAACCTCAACGCTGCACAAGATTATAAAAAAAAAAAAAACTCAAGGAATTGAAATGTATATTAATGATTTGTAATTTAGCCTTATGCACGATTTGCTTTTAGTGATTTGGCATCCTTCTACTTCTTCAAAGGTTGGAAGTTTTTGTCTCCTGCGCTGCCTTTTTTTTTATATTTTTATATTTTTATATTTTTATATTTTTATATTTTTTATTTTTTATTTTTTATTTTTATCAAGGAGGGTTTTAGCCCAAAAAAAACTACATCGTCAAATTGGACAGTCTGGGGAGAAGTGCACCAAATAGATTGTGGAATTTAATGGTTTACAAACCAAGGGGGCAGAGCCGAGTTTCCTGTGCTCTTTAAAGGTTGTAATTTAGCCCTCTTTGAACCCTCTTATATATCGTACATAAAAAAAATCAAATGGTAAAAATTATAGTGCATTTTTTTTTATAAGAAAGAAATAACTTGTTTCAACTATAATTCGAACCCATGACCTCTTATTCTTAAATCTCATACCAAATCATAGGACCATCCAATTGATTGTAAAAATTATAATGTATAAGATTATGAAATTTTGTTCCACAATTAGGATCAAATTGTGGCTTAGATTAGATAAGAGTGATTGACCAGCGGGAACAGCCTAAAGTCAACTCTTAGTCTATTTTGGTACGCAAGTTGCACGACCTTAATTTGTTTGCTCTTTCGGGGTGTTGATTAAGTGATAATTTTGTTCTCTAACACATTAATTAAGGCAAATGTGTTGAGTTTGAAACTTACACTTATAATTTCTCTCTTCAATTTCTTGATGGAGGCAATTAAGGACCCCTAAAAGATTCGATGAGTCTACCATCAATCTGGTGTTAGAGATAGGCGCTTGAATAACCTCGGTCCTTAAAAAAAAATTTTGTTCTTTTTTTAATCATTTTGTTTTCACTGTACACGCGCTCATATAAATAGGAAACGTTACAATGACGCACCAACAACACATAACAAGTACAATATATACATAGTTGAAGACATATGCACAATTTTATTTTTTATTTTATTTTATTTTTGTCAAACAATGATATACACAATTAGTTGTGACTCGAACAAGCAAACATTAATAATATCACCCAATTAATAGCTACTCGTACCCCAGAACTAACTATTTGGTGAACCAATCATTTTTATTTTTATTTATTTTATTTTTGTCAAAGGAGCCAATCATGTTAATAGTCAGGGCACATACCATTATGCAAACCACAAATTGTCTGCGTGAAGCAATGTCTCCATTTCAAGCCATGCGGATGGAAAAAACTGGATTAGGTGGGTTGCCCTCCATATAAAGCTCAACAATGCTCGCCAACGTCCATATAAAGCTCAACAATGCTCGCCAACGTCCATATAAAGCTCAACAATGCTCGCCAACGCCCACTATAGTGAGAAATCAAAAAGAAAGGAGCCTTATACAATTATCGTCTATTCTCTCTTCCGTCCTTGTAACTGCCAACAGGCCCAGTTTTGTTATTTTGGGAGCTTAGGGCGAAGATAAAAATTTGGGCCTTTATATTTGATTTCTTAAAATAATTTTTTTTTTTGTGAATATATATAGTTACAACAACAAAACCGTAATCTCAAATTAGTTGGGTTGGATGCATAAATTAAAAAAAACTCCTCTATTTTGCTTGATTTTTTTTTCTCCCAATTTTGCTTGACTTTTAGTGCAATTGATGGTGTGCTTTTTGTACTTAAAGTTAAGTTTACATATTGTGAAAAAAAAATTATATAAATTGCTAACTATTCTCTTACTCAAATTTAATTTTTAAAAAAATTGTTTTGATTTTGGTTTTATTAAATTTTAGTTGGTGGAGATGTAAATTTTTTTTTATTTATTATTATTTATTTATTGAGATCAAAACTTTATTTATTTTGAGATTGTAGAAAAAACGCAATTAAAGAAGTAGACATACATATAAAATAAATTATTGTGTTACCAAAAAAAAAAAAAAAGATTGTGTGACATTCAACATGCATTGAATGATTTAGTTGTTAAGATCTTATCAATATACATTGAGATGAGTACTTACATATTACAACGAGTTTTCATAAATAAACCCCAACAAATTTATACAAAGATGATACTTTAGCAATATTCCACCAATGCCCAATCTCATCAAAAAAATAAAAAAATAAAAAAATTGCAGCATGACTGAAAATATAGAGGGCCTTGAGTATGGGTGGGACCTAGGGTAGTCGCCCATGCCCAGCACCGGCCCTGATCGCCAACGCCTTCTACGATGAAAGGTATGCCTTCCCTAGCAAACCTGATTTTTTGGTTTGGTTACTATACCAAGACTTAAATCTATAACTCATGTAGTGGGCTCCTAACTACCAAATTAAAGTATCTTAGATTGGTGTTTTCAATTTTCATGTACTAAAAACTATAAATCAATTATATGAAACACTATTATGGGATTAAGGTTTTTTTTTTTTTAGATGGTGATTAACTTGGCAAAACACTCAATTGAAGTTATTGACCAATGGGTGCAAACTTAAGTCAGCTGCATAGTCAACTTTGTTATTTATTTATTTTAAAAAGCGACTCCAATTCCAATTTCAAAGACTTAGACCTACCTCAACCTTGTCTTTTAACAACATATGCCTCCTCCATCCCACCAAAAATACAAACCACCAACTTAATTATAAACATTACTGCACCACCAATGTATAAACCACCGACTTAATTATAAACATTACTGCACCACCAATGTATAAACCACCGACTTAATTATAAACATTACACATTTGCAAGTTAGTCATGCTTTTTTTTTTGGGTGGAAACTCATGCTTATTTTTCAATGTAACTAACCGACTTAATTATAAACATTACACATTTGCAAGTTAGTCACGCTTTTTTTTTTTTTTTTTTTTGGGTGGAAACTCATGCTTATTTTTCAATGTAACTAGACTTGGCAAATTACAATTATGATGCAGAGTTATGCAGATTTGTACTTATAAAAGATCAGCATTAATATTAAATGATTATACATTGTATGTTGGCTTATTATTTCAAGTTTTTTTTTTTTTTCGTTGTGATCATCCTGATTCGACAATAACATAAAAATGAAGACATGTCAAACTAATATAACAACCACTTGATTGGTTACCGTGTAAAGTACAACAATTAACAGTACAATAGTTGCAAACCGATGATGACAATAACATAGCTGCAAGGGTCACGAAAATCAATTGGCATTAAACTAAATAACAAACTCTTTAAGTCAAGTTAGCCCAAATTAATTTTTATTTGAAAAAAATGGTCCCCCATTAAATAAGAAGTAATGAGAGATGGCCCTGATGGAAAAGCTAGTCTCTGTGCATGATGTGAGCTGATCTATATTTCAACATTGGATGTCAGTAACAACACTTGATGTACTGACATCACATTAAATGTAATGAATTGCTATTAAAAAACTTTATGACTTTCACCTCAAATTATAAAATACACGAAACCCAAAAGTCAGAATGATCAAACACCCCACTTGTTACAGGGTGGTTTCAGGGCTCTCCATGGTTGACATGTCTACAATAGAATAGCAGTCAAATTGGGATGGAAGTTTAACATATACATAGTCAATGAACACACAAAGGGGGACTTCACTTGCTCCTTAAGGAAACAACTTGCTATGGAAACCAATGCCTTAAATTAAGACCCTTTATTAGATGAAACTCTGAAAGAAATAACACATGTGAGAAGAACATTCAAACTTCCAAGGACGTGCTCTGGTGATCTCATTCATGCATAATATAAGAGCAAACATGACTAATTTAGTTTTCAGAATCAGTTCCCATGCCTTCTCATGTGGTTAAGAAGTCTAGATGTGGAACCTCAACATTGTATCTTCATGGTTTGCAAATACAACAACAACAACAACAACAACAACAACAAAAATAGCTTCAATCCCAAATTAATTGGGGACGACTTCATGGTTTGCAAATAAAAACATAAAATAGACAAACTGCTAGTGTTATAATTTTCTGCTCTACAAACAAAAAGCAAACAAATCCCTCAGTCAAGGCAATGATTTATGCAAATGAAAAGTTACATCTCGGACTCATCTGTAATATGTTTATCGAACACAGCTTATGGTTGACATCTGAATGGAAGACAATTTATATTAGGAAAATGATAATATGACTCACTTTCAACACAAGCGTGGGGCCCCACATCTGACAAAACACTATAAACAACTAAAAGACAAGGGTGTGCGTTGAGAGTGTTAGATTATCATTTTCCTTTATATTATGCTCCATCTTTAGCAATTATGTGAAAGTAAATTCGTAAATGATGCAATACTTCAGGGGAGGGCACTGCAAATCGCATTGCCCGCCCCTTAATTGTTTGCCAAATGTGAATTGAAACACAAATTAGGCCTCGGCAAGTTCAAGAGAAGTTCTCCACGGATAAAATCTTCGATGCCTGAGAGAACCTTAGTCCAAGAAAGGTTTGACATAATATATATCAAGTTTCAAATAATTTTCTATGTGGTGGGAGGTCTCATAGAGAATAGAGAATACTGAATAGGGAGAGAGGAAAGCACTGAAGAAGGGTTGCTTAATGGTTACGCAATCATTTTCAGCATTCAATGATGATTTTCTCCATCTTTTGATGTAGGCATGATTCATGTTTCTATTGTATGTGTGAACAAATAGTTTCTTGTGTGTTTACACTTGATAGTATTCAACTGATTAGATCTTCCGCTCCTCATTTTGAAATCCAACAAGTTAACTAACGATGACTTATAAAAACATTTCAGGGTGTTCAGGAGACAGCCAAGGAAATAGTATTTTATCACCTTTGACATTTTTTTCTTTAATACCATTTTAGTTTACTTAGGTAGTTTTTTTTCTTGAAAAAAATGGGGATGTACGCGTCTGAACAACTTCTCTTGAAAACAAAAAAAATCACAAGAAAGTGTTGTTAAATTGGACTGTGGAGGTCAAGTAAACTAATCCTGGCCATATATTTCACAGCTTCACCATTCTAGGATGCAAAGACTTCGATAAGTAGTATTCCAATATTTGATTCTTCTTCTTCTACCTTGTAATTTTTTATTTTCTTAATTTGCAGTGTGACCTATATCATCAAATACAAATATCCTCTAAAAAACATTTTATTATGTTTAAATGAAACACTTCTAGACTAGCCCATTCGATAATTTTATAGAAAGAACTTTACTAGCTAAAATAATCTAAAATAAAGTGCTAACCTAGACTTTCATAAGAGTTGGGTTAAGATGATAAATCCTTTTCTAGGCCTCGAAAGAAAACAAGTAACAAATTTGGCAAGTACAAATTTGTCGAGATAAAGAAGGATATGCATCATGTAGAATGTAAAAGAAGCAAAAGAGAACAACTGCTTCAACGACAAGATAGTAATAGAACTACCACAAGATAGTAATAGAACTACCAGATGAAGCTCCAATATACTAAAAAAATGTGTGTGCTTATGGAAGTTCAGTGAAGCAACCTTCGATGGTGATTAATGGACGTTGAGTCTATTCGGTGCCAGCAGAATAATCTTAAGTTAAAACTATTACAGTAACAAACCCTTTGCCAGTTAGCCACATAATTTTATCTGGTTAAAAGGAAAGCATTGCAGAAACTTTGTAATCATTGCCAACACATCCTTTGTTCCTTCTAAACAAATCTTTGGAAGTTTGGAACAACAATCTAAACTTAGTAGCCACTTGCTAAGTGAAGACTGCACCTTAAAAATGAATTCTATAAACAGGCAGAAATTAATTTAATTGAGTTTTAAGAATGATAAAAGGTAAAGACATTAAGAAAAAAAGCACTTGAAAGTACCTCAAAACACAAAGCATTTAAACCCTTTAGTATGATCTAAAGATGCACAACAAACAAATGGGGAATGCTTACTACAACACACAAAACAAACACAATTGCATTCGGCTTACACACATTGGCATGTACGCTGCATGCACACCTCAATGTATCATCTTAGACAACAATATATGTGACCTTCATGTGAGTTTCTATGTTATTTATAGCTTTTGCCTAAAAAGATACCCTTATATTATCAACTTTATCGAACACCAAATAACAGTTGATTATTAACTTACATGGCCCATAAGAGGTCATGGGTTCAAACCTTGGTGGGTGCAAAAAGTTGTTTTATTTCCTATAAAAAAATAAAAATAAAAAACTTACATGGCCCATAAAAATGGATATTAGTAACAAAAAACAACCAAGATAATATGGAAAATGCTGTACCAAGCCTTAGCCACCAATATGTATCATAGGCCTATTCGTTGTCTTAGCAATATCAAACATTCCAGCATGAGCAGCTTTCTTCCTCTTAACCTAACACAAAGAATAATCACTTAATATATGAGAACATGGTGTGGAAAAACTGCTTTCAACTTCAAAGTTAATCATGTCAAAAAAATTTAAAAATAAAAAAAAGAAACTTGACTCAATGATTTAGGCAGATATCACACATACGGCTGCTCCTATAATCTGCGCTAGCTGCTGGTCGTCAGCACCAGAACGCATGGGATCTCTTAAGCTAACCTGTCAGGAAATAATAGCATTTGCAAATTGTAAGTAACGTGAAAAAACAAGGAAAAGACAACATCGCATTTGAAAAAACCAATAACATGCGACCATGTTAGAAATTCAATCATTAGCAAATAAGATAACCAGCTGTAATCAATTTCGTTCTAGCTAAGGAAGCTGATTTCTTTTTAATCGATTAGGCACATAGTATTGTTCCAGAAATATTGTCTGATGATCATCACTTGACTCCCTATACATTGACAACAAAAGCAAAGAAATTAGAGAAAAGCAATTTGAATCTCAAACTTAACCAAGTCAAATTGAAATTTTGAGTATTGAATCTTCAAATACAAAAAATAAACCAATATTGATGGACCAACTTGATTTAGCAGGCCATGCATCTTGAATCAGTTCAGCCTCAAGTCGTTTTGTTAGTGGAAATCTTAAATAAGTTTGATAAACGACACACTTTTCCACACAATATATGAAAATTTAAAACTACACGAAGAATTTAGAAGCTTGATCTATTTCGATTGGCTATGGTAAAAGCCTTCTGACAGTAAAACTCAAAAACAATTTTATTTGGCCAATTTGGCTCATATATTCTACTTCCGATACACTCCAACCACCAATAGGTGCATTTAAGGCATGCATTCTCCATGCCACTTTTGTATGAATGGTTATCTCTTTTTGGAAAAATAAAATAAAAAATAAATAAAAATTGGAGGGCGCAATTCTCCATTCCTGAGTTTAAGTGGGACTTGCTAATTAGTACTGTGAATCTTGCTATTTCTGTGTAAATTCACAACATAAACAGAATCATTCTCTCAATTAGCAATAAAGAGGATTTCAACCAGTTATAAACCTAAATTTGAAGTACAAGATCATTTTAAAGAAACTATACTATTGAAAGGTTAAGAGTAAGGATAAAGCAGGAGATGAAGACATTGTCATGGATTAGATATCCACATTGAAGATTTAAAGTGGAGCCAGCTAATTCTTCGTAAATTTTAGCAAGGGTAGATCAATTCTTGTATTGTACAACATAGATGATCCAAACACAGAGTATCTTAAAACACACAATATTGACTAACAGCTAAAACTATGGATGAAGTGGAGACAAATACATAGACATGGATTTTAACTTTGTGAGACTTCAGGCTAAATATAAAAGGCAGACTCAAGACTGACAACTGAACACCCTGCAAGGCTTAAACCTCACTATTATTGCATATGAAGTTCAACTTCTGTAGCCTAGTTAAATCAATTAAATTTGAACGCCAAATGCACAAGCCAAATTGCTTTACATACATCTACGGAAATTGGGATCTTTTGAATGTAAGACCAGAAGTCTCTCGACAAGGTTTGAAGTTTGCTACATTTGTCAGCATCTCTTACTCTATATTCCACATTAAAGTTCTTATAATGTATATGAAAAACTGACAAAATGGAGGACAATAACAATGCACGTCAGGACTTTTCATATCATAATGATTCATACCATACCGTTTTATTTATTCAACCCTACCTGGCATTACTTCTTGAGTGTGACGTGCTTTAGAAAAACGAATTCTAGCATAAAGGTTTCTAAATTCATCCATTCCTATTATCCTATCAAAAAAAATATTCATCTATTCCTATTTTAATTGTAACAAACGAAGGTTAGTGTCATAACTAGCGACAATAACATGCATTTGCAGAAGTTGATCTTTAGTTCATTAGAAAAAACATACTTGGAGGACAGACCAACTATTGAACATTTAGCTCAGTTTATAGTTGGAACCTGGAGATACCTAATTCTTTTTGAACTAAAGATATCCAAAAAGGAAAGGCTCGCACCTAAATTGTATCATCAGTACTATAATTCAACATAACTGGTCCAATGTATTTTTTGAATTGGACCCAAAATTGTAATTCGACAAGCTGTCCTTGAGCTTTATTTTGACAGCACCCCCTCCCTCAAAAGCAGCAACAACAACAATATAGCCTCAGTCCCAAATTAATTGGGGTCGGCTACATGGATCAAACTCTTCCATTGTGCTCGATTTAGTGCAATTGATGGTGAGCATTCAAAACCATTCAAGTCCCTCCTAATTAATGCATCCCAAGTTAATTTCGGTCTACCCCTACTTCAAAAGCAACAACATGTTAGAACAAAGGAGTGAGCAATGACTTCAAGGCGTGTAACACACTGCCACTTTCCTAAATGAAACTTTTGCACTCTCATCTGCAAGAGTCCAGCAAAAATTCACTAGGATACCATGAAGTCCCGATTTGCTGCACTTGCAGTAGTGAAAATCGAACTAGAGCAAATGCTGTAATTTTTGTTATGTTCTTTTTCCCTTAAGCATCTTCTCTTATAGCCCTCTGTTCAAGCCAGTTAGAGAAGAAATGGGATAGTGGAGAAGAGTGGGGAGTTTCAATTTCCTTGGCAATTAAAACTGCTCTACTTAGTCAACATTGAATAGGTTTTAATCAACTACCCATTAACTGCCCACTTATATTGAGGGGGTTAATTAATTAACCACCCACTAATTAAATCTGAAAATGGTAAAATGGTAAAAAACTTTAACCATGGTTAGACCACACACGTACGTGCCTCGTGCAAAGTGCTAAGTGCGCATATAAAGGCACCTAAAATACGCCATATGCGCTGCACGTGTGGCTCACTTTGCATAGCTCTTGTGGTTTACACTTAAAAGTAGCGCAAGAGTATATCTACTCTTTAAAGTAGAACTTTCTAACCCATGTGAGACTAAACATTTCCTTTGTTTTGAAAATGTCCAACAATCCCCCACCGTTTTCAAAATAAACAGATCATTGATCCAAGAACATTTTAAACATTATATGCATAAATAATGGTATTTTACGATTTGAACAACTAATTTGTGAAAAGTTCATTACATCATATCAGAATTACATGGTAGACAAACTTTGAACCAATGATTCTATTTGATATGTAGCACAAATAGGTCACACATAACATACACCAGCAAATTGCCATAAATTTCCTGACACATTCAACATTGGCCTTATGTCCCGTATCTTCCGTGAATGTTTTCGGAACCACTCCTTTTAACTCCTTGAAGCGGCCGCACTTCACATCCACATAGGTAGTCTCTAGTTTAGCACCCCCGCAATTTAAGCACCTTTAAAGACTATTAAGAGATTAACTCAACCTCCTCCCTTTTTTCATGCAGGTACCAAGCACTTTCATGTTTGGATTTGGATAGTTTTAATTTCATTATTGCGAATAAATGTTGGGGGCATGTGCCCTAGGTCAAACATTGTTTCTATTATTATTTTGGTTAATAAAAATAGAGAATTCGTTATAGTTTCCATTATAATGACCGACTAGAGACATTTAAGATATTTCAATAACATTTAGGATATTTCAATAAACATTCATGGATCTTATTATAATGTAAACATGCAAACTAATTATAATAAACAACAAATGAATCATCTATTTTTATTAACCAAAATAATAATAGAAACAATGTTTGACCTAGGGTACATGCCCTAACATTCGATGACGATAAAAATTTAGTGCTCACAGTCATACTGATAATGTACTTTGACTACATTGAACTCAAGAGTTAACATAATGTTAAGCGTCGAGTTGAGTTTCCATTATTGATGACTTGAATTCATGGGCTTGAGACCCATCCCCCTAGATGTTTTATTCACCAAATCTCTAGGCAAACCTTAGTTAAAGGATCTGCCAAGTTTTGACTAAATTTCACATAGTCAATAGTGATAACACCATTTGTTATCAATTCTTTGACACAACTGTGTCTTAGTCCAATATGTCTAGACTTGCCATTGTACACTTGGCTATAAACTCTTTCCAATGTGGCCTCATTATCACAATGGATAGAAATTGGAACTATCGGCTTAGGCCACAACGGTATCTCGTGTAATAATTCACGTGGCCATTCAGCTTCTTTTGAAGTCAAGGCTAGTTCAATAAACTCTGATTCCATGGTGGAACTTGCTATTAATGTTTCCTTCTTTGAAGCCCACGAGATTGCACCTCCAACAAGTGTGAAAGTCCACCCACTTGTAGAAGCATGATTTTGATTTTTCACAACCCAACTTGAATATGAAAATCCTTCTAGGACCGAAGGATATCCACTATAATTGTTTTCTTCATATATTTTAAAACACTTCAAATTGCAAACCAATGAAACTTGCTTGGATTAATTGTGATTCTGCTCAACTTGCTTACTACTAAGGCAATATTTGGTCTGGTGCACGTCATTGCATACATTAAGCATCCAATTAATCTAGAATACTCCAGTAGTGAAACTGGATTGCTAGTGTTTTTCACTAGTTCAATACTCGGGTCTAGCGGGATAGAAACAGGGGCACAATTCAAATGATTGAATCTATTGAGAATTTTCTCAATATAATCAGATTGAGTTGAGTAATAATCCCCTCATTTCTTACAATCTGAATCCCGAGAATGACATCCGCTTGCCCCATATCTTTCATTTCAAATTTACTTGAAAAGAAGTCTTTGGTCAACTGAACTTGTTCCAAGTCAGTTCCAAAAATTAGCATGTCATCTACATAAAGACAGATAATGACACCATTTCCTTTTTCATCAAACTTCCTATATATACATTTATCATATTCATTTATTTTCAATCCATTAGCAAGTACAACCTCGTCAAATTTTTGGTGTCACTGTTTTGGTGTTTGCTTTAATCTATACAATGATTTTTGCAATCTACACACTTTATTTTCATGACTAGGCATAATAAACCCTTCAAGTTGGTCCATATATATTTCCTCATCCAATTCTCCATGTAGGAACGCAGTTTTCACGTTCATTTGGTGGATGACCAGCTTGTTAATAGCTATAATTGCAATAGCTATTGGTGAATAGGTATCGAAATAGTCTATTCCATGCTTTTGGGTAAATCCCTTAGCAGCCAGTCTTACTTTGTGTTTTTCAATGGATCTATCAACTATTCTTTTTCTTTTGAAGAGAAATTTGCATTTAATGGGTTTACACCCGAGTGGTAGATCAACTAGCTCTCAAGTATTATTACCCATTATTGAATCCATTTCATCATTAAAGCCTCTTTCCAGAAAGTTGAATCTCTTTCTTTCATCGCTTCCTCTACTGTTTGAGGTAACATTTTCCGTATTAAAACAATACGAAATTTGTCTAGTTACTGTTTATCTACTTCCTTCAACTAAAAATGTATAGAAATCAGAACCAAATGACTTAATTTTCCAAACACTTTTGCTCCTTCGAAGTTCAGGAACTTCTCCTATTTCATTGTCATTCTCATTTTCAATGACTTCCTTCCCTTTTCGGTTTTGTTCAGGAATATTTTTGGGAACATATTTGAATATGGTCTCATCAAAAATTGCATCCCTCGATTCAATTACAGTATTCACTGAAATCGAATTGTTAGGCTCAATTACCATGAACCTATATGCCATGTTGTGTTGTGCATATCCAAATATACACTCCTTTCACCCAATTTCCTCCTTTTGGGTTTAGGAACTTTTACTACTGCTATACAACCCCAAACTCTTAAATAATTAAGGTTTGGTTTTTGCTTATTCCAAAGCTCATATGGGGTGACCTTATTCCTCTTTTGTGGAATTCTGTTCAAAATATCGCATGCTGTCAGCAATGCCTCTCCCTAAAATCCACTACTCCTGAGTTTGATAGCAAAGCATTAACCATTTCGTTTAGAACGCGATTTTTGTGTTTAACCACACCATTTTGTTGTGGTGTATAGGGAGTTGTAGTCTCATGGACTACTCCAGTGGATTCAAAGTACTTTGGATCATAGTAATCTCCTCCCCTATCAGACCTTAAGCATTTTATAAGGGCCTCACATTGCAATTCAGTTTCTGTCTTATATCCCCGAAACTTTACCATTGCCTCATCTTTTGAATGCAACAAATAAACATATCAGAACTTGTTGTAATCATCAAAAAATGTTATAAAATATTTATTGCCTCCTATTGATGGTGTACTATGCATATCGCATACATCAAAATATATTAAATCAAGTAATTGTGAATTTCTTTCAACCTTGGGAAAAGGATTTTTGGTTATTTTTGTTTTCATGCATGTATTGCATTTTCCTTCACTTTTATCAAAATAGGGTAGTAATTCCAAATTAACCATGTCATATAATTTCATAAAGTTATGTCCTAATCTATGAAGCCATAAAAATAAAGCAGACTTAACAAGATATGCAGAAAAACATTCTTATTAGATAAAGCGATTACATTAAGCTTAAACATAACCCTCATAAGCATAACCCCTCCCCACAAACATAACACCCTTGGACATTACAAACTTGTCAGCCTCTAACATAAGACTAAAACCAAACTTGTTCAACAAACTACCTGACACCAGATTCTTCCTTACTTCTGGTACATAGTACACATTAGCAAGTGTTACAATCTTTCCAGAAGTAAATTTCAGTTCAACACTACCTATGCCTTTAATAGTGACAGTAGTTGCATTTCCCATGTACAAGACAATATTCTCATCTACTGCCTCCATGGTCTTGAAGAATCTCTTGTTCTTGCAAAAGTGTCGAGTAGCTCCATAATCAATCCACCAAGCCATGTCGTTCTCAATCATGTTGATCTCCGAAATCATGACAATAAGGTTATCATTGTCATTTCCAGTACTACTTGAGGAAGCTTGTTGTTTTCCTTTCTTCCTCTTCCAATGAAGACATTTAGACTTAATGTGGCCATCTTTGTCGCAGAACCAACAACTTACGTTCTGCTTCTTTTGATTCCGGTTTTGGTAATTCGGTTTTCCCGAACCACCAGGCTTGTTGAAACCACCAGGCTAGTGTTACCTTTTCAGCGAGAGCTTTTTGAACTTTGCTTCCTCTACCACATGCACTTTTGAAATTTCCTGAGCATTTTGCTCTTTTTCATTTTCCTGCATGCGACAATCCTCTTCTATACGAAGATGGTTAGCAAGCTCATCAAGGGTGATGTTCTATTTTTTATGCTTCACAGTTATTTTGAACTCTCTCCAAGATGGTGGTAGTTTGTCAATAATGGAAGACACAACAATGGTTTCATCCAAACAAGACTGTGTTGAGAGAAATGATTACAAATTCTCTCAATTTCACGGAATTGTTCCATGACAAATTTATCATCTACCATTTTAAAATTATTAAAATTAGAATTGATAAATTTCTTACTTGTCGCGTCTTCCTTGTGGTACCTTGCCTCCAATTTCTCCCACAGTTCCTTCGCCGAAGGAATGTTGTGGTAGAGGTCGAACAGGGAGTCCTTCATCGCGTTTAGAATGTGACCTCTGCAGATGTGATCATCTGTCTCCCACTTCTGCCTCTTCCTGATTTGCTCGACAGTTTCTGTTAGCCTAAGTGGTTAGTCACTCTAACTCCGACCGGGATTTTGATGGAAACAAACAAGGTGAAAATATACTAATAAGTTTATCAAGTGTATTTTAGTTTCGTCAAAGGTTGCAAAACATCACAATCTCAAGTATTCAAGCATTCAAGCCATACAAGTTCAAGATTCGGCAAATATAAGGAAAAGAAGATGAAAGATCGAACCACGAGTTGTAACATTGATGTAAGGTATACAAGTTCATTTACGCAAGCTTATTGCATTAGTTCATGCACATCGTGTTTTTAAAATGGATTTTCAAATGTCAAGTGATTACTTGAAGTTTTAAGTTAAACTTAACACTTGACTCGGTCTTATAAGTTTAAACAATGATAAACTATGTGTTCATGCTCACATCGCATTTTGAAAACCATTGTGGAAGTTTTTGAAAAAGTAAAACTGGTTTTTGAGAGGTTTTTGAAAAGAAAACTGCATATTTGCAGAAAATCCCCTTGCATGTCATGAAACCGAGATTTTTTGTCTTCGGGATTTGTGAAAATATCTGGACAATCCAAATAGGCTTTATGACCCATAACAAACATATGTAATATGTTATATGAGGGTTGGTTGGGTCCCGGACGCGATAAAGGGTTGCTAACCAAAGGGATGAAAATATTTATTATTAGGTCCCTGCAGTTAGCGCGCTAGATCTGAATATTAGCGCACTAGATCTGAATATTAGCGCACTAGATCTGAATATTAGCGCGCTAATTACTTTCCTGGCAGCTTTTTTAAAAAGCTGAAAAACACACTTTAATTTGAATTTTAGATGGAATCTCAGCCCTTGGATCCCTAGAACGGTCATAAAACTATTATATAAGAATATAGAACACTCTCAAACAACCAAGCACAAAGGATTTGTTTTGAGGATAAAGAAAAACACAAGTGCTCAAATTTTTCAAGAGGAGGAGCTTGGAGTTTTGTGAAGAACACAAGGAATATTTTGAGGCTGTTGAATCAATCTTAAAATCAACATTCTTGAGGCCTTCTAAGGTGTACTACAACCTCTCCAAAACTGATTTTCAAGTCACCATCTTGAGGTTGTAAGAAAGTCTTATTTCCTAGCTTTTCTTGTGCTTAAATTATATATTCTTGTATGCTTGACTTAGGAAATCACTTGTTGTGTTGTTAAACATATTTGTCTTTGGTTTTGCACTTAAACTTGATTTACTAAATCCTATGACTGATTTGGACAAGAGTTTGCACTTAAACTTGATTTTTATCAAACTTCTTGTTCATTGGATTTGAAACCGGATTTGTTCTAATCGATTTGTTTGAAACGATTTCATATTTGAGTTTTGCATAAAATCAGTGATATCTTTGCATTTCTCAATTGTTTTCATACTTGCATTCATTAAAGTGGTTAGGCTCTAGGAGGCTTGCTTGTATTTGAACTTGGTGCCGCTTTACTTTGTAAAGTGTATTTCATTGTATTCATCAAACTTTGATTGTAAGACTTAGTAGGATCTAAGTCGAAAGGGAAGACCTAGTTGAGGCTAGGCATAAATCTTAGTTGCGGCTAGGTGGGGAAAATCCTAGGTGAGTCTAGGTGGGGAAAATTCTAGTTACGGCTAGGTGGTTGTATAAGACCTTATTGCGATAAGGCATCTTGTAAAAGACCTAGTTGAGACTAGGCATTCACTAGGCTAGTTAGCTTAGGGTGTAACACTTATTGGTAATATAAGTGGGGGTTGAAAATCCTAACTGGGGAGGTTAGGTAGTGGATGTAGATCGGTTGGGTCGAACCACTATATATCGTGTGTCTCATTTCCATTTCTTCTACCCCATTCACTTGCATAGCATCCATATTTGCGTTTTGGTGAGCATATATCATCTTGATTATTGAACTATAATTAAAAAGGCAATAACTACTCGGTAATCCAATTCACCACCCCTCTTGGGTGACCTTCAGTTTCATCATCAGATTCCACAGGATTAGGTGTATACAAGACATAGACCACATGAAGCACCACCAACAGGAAATGGACACGCTTCTACCATCGCAAAAAATCTCCTTTGTCAAAGCGATCGAGCTTCACGATGTTCGAAGATAATTCCTTGATCGAAGCCATTGCCATTGCAAAAGTTTCCTTTAGATTGTTAGAACAAAGGAGTGAGCAATGACTTTAAAGTGTGTAACACTGCCACTTTCCTAGAGGAAACTTTTGCACTCTTATCTGCAAGAGTCCAGCAAAAATCCAATAGGATACCATGAAGTCCCGATTTGCACTGGCAGTAGTGAAAATCGAACCAGAGCAAATGTCGTAATTTTTGTTATTTTCTACTTCCCCCAAGCATCTTCTCTTATAGCCCTCTAGTCAAACCAAAGAAATGGGGTAGTGGGGAAGAGTGGGGAGTTTTAACTGCTCCACTCAGTCAACATTGAATGAGTTTAAATTAACTACTCATTAACACCCATTAACTGCCCACTTATATTGAGAGGGTCAATTAATTAAATACCCACTTATTAAATCCGAAAATGGTAAAAAAAATTATCCATGGTTAGACCACACATGCACGCACGTGCAAATTGCTAAGTACACCTATAAAAGCGCCACGCCGCACGCGCGCGACTCACTTTGCATAGCTCTTGTGGTATTTCTCTTACACTTAAAAGTAGTGCAAAAGTATATCTACTCTTTAAAGTAGAACTTTCTAATCTATGTAAGACTAAACATTTCTTTTGTTTTGAAAATGTCCAACACAACAAAAAAAAAAAAAAAAAAGAAATAGAATTACAAAAAGTATTCACAAAGCATTTCATTGCCATTGAGGGGGATTAGTTCATGAATAGGGGAGCCTGGATAAAGCTAAAAGAAGGTTAATCGTCAAAACTAGGGAAAAAGTGGGCCGAACGTCGAAAGCAATATAAAAGAAATTCTGATCAGTTTTAACTTAAAAGAAGAAATTAATAAGAATGCCCCTACTGATACCTCGTTGATGTTTGTTTTATTTCATCTATTTCCTTCTCGAATTAAATTTTTGAGACAAAATGTCAGAAACTAATCCATTGGTTCACATTCATACATGTGCTTCACAAATCAGGAACTTTGGATGTGTATGTAGAAGTCTCGCAGTAGTACAAAGAATTTGCATGAACAAGTCTAAGACCTAAGTCTTCAGCCTGGGAGGCAACCACTATAATGAATTAGTTGTAAATTTGTAATAAATATGATAGAGCACTAGTTCTATTGATCAAGAATTTTTTTTATAGGAATTCTATTGATTGAGAAATTAAGTGGTTAAAGAAGAAAATCAAAGAATTAGAGAGATAATCGAAAGAGATTTCATTAAGGATACAATACTAAATGATAGACAGAAATTCAAGAGGCTTTTTCTCTTCCAAAACCCAGTCAGAGTGTCCACAAACACAATTCAAAATCCAGGATGTCCAATACAACTAACTCACCCTATTTTTTTGTTAAGAAAGCAACTTCATAACTTATTATCCCTAAGACTTGCACATAGGGAGACTCGAACCCTCAACTAACTCACCCTTTTCAAACCTTGCTAATGTATCTAAACCATTGATGTGACTAAATCACCCTTGATTAGGAACTTATCAAAATCTAAACATTGAAAACTATCTGGTCTAAGGGCTCCATGAAAGCAAAACCATAAATAATGTGAAATGCACACCAGATAGTGATATGCATGGATGTTATAATATTCGTTGATCCAAGAGATTAAAAAAAAATAGACATGAAGGCCTAGCCGCCCACAAGGTGAAATTGAAATTGAAATTCTAAATTTTAATTCAGTTGGGAACCAAACAATTGCAAAGATTTTTAGCCTTCTTTTTATGCGTTAATGACACAAAGGAGAGCAATTCTAAAAGGCCATCACAGATCTAGAAATATCAAACAAATGAACTTAATTGGTACTTAGTTAAAACAATTTGGCTGAAAAGCTTAATCACAGTAAACACGATCTTGTTGTGTTTCCTAAGATGAGTTGCTTGATTGGCAAGAACTAAAGCTGATTCTTACCATCCAAAGTTGGAGTATTGTTGGCTTTACATTGCATTCATGCATACAACACATACAATTTAGTAGTTGTATTCAGATGCAAAGATACAGTTTATGCATCTTGTCAACTCTTGGCACTTTTATGAAAATGATAACACAGTTTACTTTACCAGAACATCTGGTAGCCAACTTGCTCCTAGTATTCACAAGGTGAATAATACGTAGAAATCTACTATATAGTCTATTCTAGGCTTCTAGTATTGAACCAGCCTATGATCCTTCGGCTCTACAGCATGGAGCAGGCAGAGATAAATGTAATGACTTTAGTATCTTCTATCATCACCTGTTTCTAACTTCACTGATATAATGGGTAACAATGAAAAAAAGTAGTAAAACCTCTAATGAAGTTTGATATCAAATTAATAGATTAAACACTAGGAGCAGCAGTACACAGTGGAACTAGGACAAACTGCAAAATGGCAAACAATAACAAATGAAAGGGCACAGAGGTTTGCAGCAGGCATAAAAAAACAATACCTCTGAAGGACCAAAAAGGCACACTTTAAAATTTCCATCAGCTAACAGTCGCAACCTATTGCAGCCAGCACAGAAATGCTCGGTCATTGATGTGATAAAAGAAACAGTGCCAGTGTATCCATCTACCCTGAAATTCTTAGCAGTTTCTGTGGGGTGATCCTGGAGCCTCCTTAGGCCTCTAAACTGTGTTACCTGTCCAAGTGTCCAATCACCAGAAACAATTTCATTCCAACTGAAAAAAGTAGAAGAATTATCAGAGTTCAAATCATTGGATCAGCAATAATGTTTCTACCTTACCACTCTATCCAACATTTCTGAATAAGGTACTAGCTTCTTGACATTCCAAACATTTCCATCAAAAGGCATAAACTCAATAAATCGCACATTTATTGGTTTCTCACGAGTTAACTCCACAAAATCAGGGATTTCTTCATCATTGAAACCACGCATTACAACACAATTCACCTGCCATCAGGAAAAAATGATCAGAAAACCATATTCAAATTTCAACGAACAATTCAACCAAAACAAGGGAGAAGAAAGGGGAAGGGGAGTCAACCTCAAAGAAGTTTTCTAGAAAGGAAACAGAAGAACCAATCTCAAGAAAACAACACACCTTAACAGGATTGTATCCGAGGTCTACAGCAGTGTTGATTGATTCCATTACTCTGTCATGTCCCTTACGCCTAGTCATGAACTCAAATTTTGCTGGAACCAATGTATCTAAACTTATATTTACCGAAGTCAGCCCGCATTCTTTCAACTTCGGAAGTTTCTTCCAAAGAGTTATTCCATTAGTCGTCATTGCCAATGTTTTGAGCCCTTTTAAGTTAGATAGCTCTAAACATATATCTTCAATATCTTTTCTAATTGTTGGCTCCCCTCCAGTTAGTCGTATCTTATCGACACCAGAGCTTACGAACAAATTGGCCAAGCGAATTATCTCGATTGTTGACAGGAGTTGAGGCTTAGGGGTGAGCTCCACACCATCAGCTGGCATACAATACTGACACCGTAGATTGCAGCGCTCTGTCAACGAGATCCTCAGATATGTGTGTAGTCTTCCAAAAGAATCAATTAGCATATCAGAGACTAGACTATCTTTCGGATGATCTTCGGGCAGTTTAGCACAAGATGTAGAATACAAGTTTGACTGGACCTTATCCGAATCCTTTCTAACTAAGGCTCCTTCATCAGAACTGTGAGAATAAAAAGCTGGGCTTCTTGTTCCATTGAGCTCTAAACCACATGTTACAACCTGTTCATAAAGTTTGAAATTTATTATCTAGAGATTGGAAATGTTAAAAATAAATAAATAAATAAATAAAAATAATAGGCAAATATATACTAACCCTTTCAAGGTTTTTCCAAAATATCCTAACCTTTTGATTTAGGCAAAAATATTCGAACATTTTGATTTCTTGCAAATTATATCCTTGCGCCATTATTTGAGTGCAATATACTTGAAAATGTAAACAATTAAGCACACACTCGGGAATATTATTTCATAAGATGCAATAAGTATGTAATCAAGTGATCATTCATCTTTTTTGTTGTTCTTTGACACACAATAATGACGACCAAGAATATAATTTGCAAGAAATTAAAAAGGTTAGGATATTATGATAACGTCCCACATAGAGTCTTATAGAGTTAGTGGGGAATATTATAAATAGGGTAGAGAAATATTGTAAGGGGATTGAATACATTTGTCTTGGCTTAGAAACTAATGTGAGTTCTTGGAGAGTCCAGCCTCTTGAATGTTGTGGGATTGTTTGTTCTGTGGTTCAATTTAGCAATATGTTTTCTTTTTCTCTCTCGATTCTCTTGCTTTTATCTTTCCTTTGTTAGTTCAATTCAATTAAAGTTCAGCGTTCTATAAGTGGTATAAGAGCATACAATCCGATTTGTGATGGCAACAACTATATTGGATGCCAGTTTGGAAAGAGTTGTTACTATTATGGAGGATCAAATCCTGGAGTTGTTGGGGGATATGCGGCGTTTTAGTCAGACCTGGATGCCAGCACCGCCTCAGCCTCAAGTGGCAGCCTCATTGGTTACCACTAATAAGACTTCACCTCTGCTCTTAAAGAAGGAAGATTACATCAAGCGAGTCGAAACTGAGTTGAAAGACGAGTCGTTTGAAGTGACGAACAGTTGTTCGAAACCAGATCCGAGGAGAAATCAAAGATCCGAGAGTTGATGATGCATGTTGAAAAGCTTTTCCTTTAACTTCCTGCTTGCTCACTGATGGTCTTTAGGGTTCAGCAAATCTGGGAGTCCAGTGGCCCAAAAGTTCTAGATCCAGGATTGTCCAAGGGGTTATCGGCTGCTAGTAAACCTGAACCACCAGATCTGGCAGATATGGTAGCGCCCAAGACGTTTTCGTCTTATCTTCTTTGTGCAACGTCTACCACTCTATTTCAGTTGTCTATACATGATTTTCAAATTCATTGCAAGTTGGTGTCTACAGATCTGAGTGCCTTGCTCCTTCCGCCACCTTGGCCACCACCCTTGGCGTTATCGACGATCTTCTGTCAAGAGCTCGCAGATCTCATTTTCAGGCAAGTTATTCCCTTCTATTCTGCTAGGTTTGAAATTTTGGTCATACGTCCTTTTAGGAAGATGACCACATTGTGGTTGTGGGTGAGTCGAGGAAAAATCACGGTGGGACCACATTGGAGTGTTCAGCACGAAATGTGCACATTGACGTTTAACAATTGTTCTTTGGAGCCCTATTATTTGTCATTTGATTTTCCTCGGTCTAAGTATAGCTCACACTACTTTAAGTTGTTGGCCCATTTAAGTAATACGTTATTCGAGACATATCATATGGATTCTGCTTTATCTCCTACCATGTGTTTTTCTTAACATCTTTCTATGTTACACAGTGGTATCAACTCTACTGCCTTCAACATGGTTACTCCCTTCACGTTTTGCCCACAACTTATGGTGCTTCTATGGGGTTGGTAGTCATGGGAGGGTAGCTTGGTGATGTTTTTAATCGTTGTTGGGTGGTGTGTGGCACATTGCTTTATGGTGCTTTGGTACCCAATGCCATCAGTTACTTGAAGGTTCTCCATGGTTCTAAATTCATTTCATTGCTTCGTTGTGTACATCCTCAAAGTATTGTTCGATGTTGCACGCTGTTTCATTAGGATGAGGACAAATACTTATGTGCCCAATGTCCATACTCATGTTGCCTTTGAATTGTTTGTTGAAATGTTCTTGAGTGATTGGCAGTTATGCGACACCTTCTGGTTGGCTGGTGGTTTAGTGTCCTTGCTCATCTTATCAAGGGCTACTTTCTCACATCCTCATACCACATGGTTGTGTGGATCCTAGCATGGTCTCCTTTCAACTACACTAGTTGGTTATGTGTTTCTCCTTGCTTTTATGGCCATTCACAGTGAGCTAATGGTGTTTAATAACAAGGCATTGGTGGATATTGAGCCTGGGACTGTTTTCCTTGAGATTTTGCTGACTTACATTCTTGGGTCTATGCTTCCAACATTTGGTCATGTCATTCTATATGGGCTTCATGGAAGATTCATTTTGGGGTTCTCGACGCCTTGTGCTGCCAACCCTACTTTGGGTTTTATATCGATGGGGTCTCGGATTGATGTTTTGGGCAATTCGGCTTTAAGTTGCACCTCTTGGGTTAAGGGTCCAATGCCTTCATTCGATATTGTACCGGAGCACTTGTTTGTTCCACCGAGCACTCCGCGACAGATACGGATCCTTGGTTACTAATAACTCAAGATCTTCTCATCATGTGACCCCTTGATCATGGCGGATGAATCATTCTCACTTCACCACCTTGGGGACAAGGTGGATTTTAAAGGGGGGAGTAATGATAAGGTCCCACATAGAGTCTTATAGCGTTAGTTAGTGGGGAATATTATAAATAGGGGTAGAGAAATATTGTAAGGGGATTAAATACATTTGTCTTGGTTTAGAAACTCATGTGAGTTCTTGGAGAGTCCAGCCTCTTGAATGTTGTGGGATTGCTTGTTTTGAGGTTCAATTCAGCAATATATTTTCTTCTTCTCTCTCGATTCTCTTGTTTTTATCTTTCCTTTGTTTTTATCTTGTTTTTCTTTGTTTGTTTATTGAACTGAACTAACAAAGGAAAGATAAAAACAAGAGAATTGAGAGAGAAGAAAAAATATATTGCTAAACTGAACCACAGAACAAGCAATCCCACAGCATTCAAGAGGCTGAACTCTCCAAGAATTCACATGAATTTCTAAACCAAGACAAATGTATTCAATCTCCTTAAAATATTTCTCTACCATATTTATAATATTCCCCACTAACTAACTCTATAAGACTCTATGTGGGACCTTATTGTATTTCTACCAAAATCAAAGGTTAGGATACATTTCCAAAAAAAAAACTCAAAATACAATTATCACCCTAAAAAGAAATTCACTTAGATTATTCAATAAAATTGAAATAAATAGGTGAAATTCAGTAGATAATGTACAAATTCTACACGACATGCAAAATTTGATAGTTCGGATAGCCCAAACTTCCAAAATTTTCATTTTCAATATTGCAATCCTTCCTTTAATCCAACAACATAGCCTCAATCCCAAATTAGTTGGGGTCGACTACATGGATCAAGTTGTTCCATAGTGCTCAATTTAGTGCAATTGATGGTGAGCTTTTAAAACAATTTAAATCCCTCCTAACTAAGACATATCAAGTTAACTTTGATCTACCCCTACCTCGTTAAATTTCTTCAGTCTCTATTGTGTCGAGTTTTCTAATGGGGTATTTGTAGGTTGCCTTTGGAGGTGTCCAAACCATTGCAACCGCCCTACACTAATTTTTTTTTATCTAATTGGTGCTACTCCTACTTTTCTTTGAATTCAGTAAGCGTTGCAAAGAGTATCAATTGCAATCGCACTTCCTCTGAACATTCATTGAGCCTAACCTCGCCCAAAATCTCATAAACCCTAAACCCTAAATTCATATATCTCAAACAATCCTCAACAACAATAACTAAATTTACACTCCAAAAAAACAAGAAGTTGAGCTTCGTTACCGACGATAAAGCCAATCGATCGAAAAGCCCCAATTTCCGCTCCAAAATCCTCAATCCGCGTCTTTGCATCCTTAAAAAACCAAAACCAAACAAAACTCAATCACTTCAAAATCAAATAATCCGAAACAGAACACGAAGAAATCGAAATTCATTATCGCGAACCTCCAACGACAACAAATCGGATTCAATTCAACGAAAGCACGAAGAATCAGAGCGGAATCGCTTCGACGGCATCAACTCGATTTGTTGTGTTTATGAGTTTATGTAAAAAAGGGCACGAACGAACGAACGAACAAAAACGCAGAAAAATTTGAAATTGATTTGTTTTCTATGCGTTGGACGGACAGCGATGTTGTGGTTTGAGGTGTACGTGCGAGTAAGATAAGTTTCGTTGGATGGACTTCGTGATTGATAATAAACAAGATCTAACGGTGGGGAGAGTGTGAGTGGTGTGTTGAAGTTGCAGTTGAATGCATTTGATGATTGTGCAGCAAGAGCTGAAAAATGTGGAAAGTGAGAGGACCGTGTTCGATGTTCCTTCTTGATAAGAGTGGAATCGACAAAAGTTGGAGGTTGGAGAATTCGAGATGCTTCCCTCATTATGTGAAAGAGCTCCTTATATGATTTTCTTTTGATTTTATTGGAAGTGATACAAAGAAAATGATAAGTCACATCACAACATATATTGGCCTACAAGAGTCATTTATACCTACTTTGATATACGGGCCACATACAGATCTCGGTGTTAACACGCGAGTCAAGGCTACATAGAGGGCTCTTGTAGCCAATGTATGTTGGAGTGTGTGATACCCCATTATCATTCTAACATTTTCCTTTTCTTTTTTCTATTAACAAGAATGTTTTAAACTTTTCATCAAAAATAAAAAAAAGAATGTTTCAAACTTTTTCTATCCATACTTACTTTAATTTGACAAGTTTCATGGGAGTTAGTTGACGCTCCAACCCTAAAATTAATCTAAAAAAATCAAAAAAATATAGTATTGTTGTTAAGATTCGAATCTATGACTTTTGCTTCAGTTAGAGCTAAAGTGTTATTTTCTTTAATACTACACCACACCTGTTGAGGGCCTGATTTAATTGTCCATATAAAAGTATTAAATATTGTTGAAATGGTGTTGACGATGACTTTTAATGAACCTAGTCTATGACAACTACTGAAATAAGGCATACGATCTTTTAGATATTGGTGTTAATTAGCTTGATCCGCCATTGAAACCAAAACATGTATATGAGTTGCCTGTCAATTGTTCTGATTTTACGTACACTTAATTATCTTTTGATTTCAATTGATCTTGATTTCATCGGTTATAAAAATAATTTTCTTTTGGTAGGAATCACACAAATAATTTTTATATTTTTTATTTTATCTTTACGAATTTACCATACACCAATGACGAAATATTCTTTCCTTACTTAAAAGCTCAATATTACCCTTTATTTTGTTTTTTTACATCATGATTTATATATTTTTGTTTCCGATTTCTTTTTCTATTTTTACTCTCTCAATAAACCTTTATTATGATGTGTAAGTGAGAATCATTAATCCAACATGTCCAGGTCCCCAAACGGTCTGCTCCACCAACGGTCATGTACTGCCCTGCATTTGCATGCAATTGCAGCATGTAACCACTACACTGCGAAAGCAAAACTTTGTTTCTTAGGGCCCAAGATTGGGACATCTGTATCGATAATCAACGGATGTAATTCACAAACACTGATATAAATACAATAAAAACTATGCTCACTGTGAGCAAACGTTTATACTAAAATCTTCTCTATGTTTGTTTCTTTCATGGTATTAAAGCCCATTGGCAAATGCCATGGCCGATATCACTAATTCATCACCACCAGTGAGCTCCGGCTCCAACGGAAAGCCCTGCACCTATCATGGTGTCCCAAACAGTGGTTACTCCCTTTAATCCATACGACAATTCGTTGTCCCAAGGAGCGACGATCAAGCTCGACCAAGACAACTTCTTTCTATGAAGATCCATCATCACGTTCTTCGTCAAAAGCATCAACCTCGACGAGTTCTTGCTGGGAACGAAAGCTCGTCCTCCATAATTTCATGATGCCACAGGAACAATCAATCTCGAGTACAAGGATTGGACAAGCAAGGATAAGATGTTGGTCACTCTACTCCTAAACTCCATCTCTCTAGACATCGCCTACCAAGTTCATCGACACGAGTGTGCTCTCCTCACATGGCAAGCAATCGAAACACTGGCTTTTACAATAAAGCTAAAGCATAATTGTCCAGCACAGGTCTACAAACCACAAGAAGAGGCTCCCACACCATGTTCAAGTACCTGAATAAGATGAAGAAATTCTCGAATAGCCTTGCCACCGCAGGGACCCCTGTTCCCGTTGCAGATCTAGTAGTACACTGGTTAGGGATAATTGGGTGTTAAAATACTAGCCGTAGGTATTTATAGACCTAAGTTAAATAAATTGATTAAATAATCAAAGTCCTATAGTTGGTGTTAAAATTTGAGGGCTACAGGATGAACATGGAGATGTGAATCTTGCAGATTTCAAGACCAATTGAGTTAAGATCTGTGTCATTGTGGATAGTTGGACAGCTTGAACAAGAACCCTTAGATTGTCCTCAGGATACACATTCTGTAATAGATCATAAGATGAATATATAAACTCACTCTCATCATTGTATTCGGTTCATGCAGATTTGTTGAGAAGTTCATCTGGAGAGCTGGAGAAGGAATTTCAGGGAGATTGAAGGAGTTTGAACACCAATTAAAGAGCTGGATTTAAAGATTAAACCAAGGTAATTCTCTAATGTATCCAAGTTTCATTGAAATAGGTTCAAATGAGATTTTCAAACAAAAACGATTTTTGGGTGTTAATCACTGGTTTATGTGATTTTGGAGTGAATTGGAGTTTCTATGTATGTATAATTAAGGTTTGGATCGGATTTATCAATTTGAGTTTTTTTAAGGAAATTGAGAAAATAGACATGCATGTTAGATTTGGAAAATTCTCTGTTAAATTGTTGTTTTTGGTGTGGATTTTGATCCCCAAGAGGTGAGAATGGGCTGAAGTTGGTGTTGTATGTATGACCCTCAAATTAACACGCCACGTATCGTATTTCAGAACCGTAATCCGGCCGTCGTGATACGTCAGGCATCTCGAACCATGGGAGTCGACATGTGACGACCCCAATTTCCCATATAATTGGGTCCTGCCTGGCTTAGACACACGTAGACTTCTGAGTCCATACTTGGCAAGCTGGCGTATGCCTACTCAGCCTCAATTCATCATTTTACAAGTTATAAGGTGAGTTATTAGATTATAAAAGTTATCAGATTCATACGCAGCAGAAATTGTACTATAATCATGTAAATAACTCAAAGTAAGGGAAGTCAGGATAAATCTATAATTGTGGAACCCCGAATAATATAGATAAACATGTATTATCTGGTGACCAAAGTATGAATACGATAATACATGATATCAACCTCTCAATCCCGAAATCAAAACATCCGTATATCAAGAAAACAAAATACAAACAAATAGAGACACCTATGCTAGAAAACGGGAAAGAGCCTCTCCGAGAGTCCTCAGAGGTAGTCACCTAGCACTGGACCCTTCCCTTTGCTTGTCTCCGGTCTATCTACATCCACTATCACAAACTAAACGGTGAGTAACTTAGGAAAATTGAAAGTAATGCCAGAAGAATATAACAGTAATTCATGAATAACCAATAAAGCAGTCTAAGAATCATGTGGTAATGAAAAGAAAGACATGAATGTAAACAAGTGCATGATAAACAAACTGATAGACAATCAACGAAATTTGAGTGTCCTTCAAATCAAAAGAGGCTCATAAGCGGTCAAATCCACGACAAATCAATAAAGGTGTCGCAACATCTCCACAACATATCCACAACAATGTCAACACCGATATCCACAACAATCCAGTACTCGGTTATCACACAACACTAGGGGGTGGACAACACTCCTGTAAGAAGTGCTCACGTTGGCCTACCTAGCGCGGGCCACGTAGTACCTTCCGGACGCACTAACGCCAAGAACACTCAACCAAGGAATAATAGAATTGAATGTCAACCATAGGATCAATTCAAATATCAGAACAATAGAGGAAATATGAATCGCATATTATTTTCTTACTGCTTACTAACTTACCTAGTTTTGGTCACGACTCGTCTCACGCTCACGCGACTCTAACCCCTTTATTTTAAGGTTTCCCAACTACCTGGTATGCTAGTTTTAATTTTTACTATTGGCACTCGTGAGCGTAGACCAAAATCACCTCAATCAAGAGTCGAAATGATGAGACCAAAGATCCTTCGTTCTCCTCGCTCTCTCTTCCTTTCTTGCGTCTTCTTTCTTTCTTGCATTTCATTTTCCTCGACTCTCGTAGGAAACAATCAACAGGTTCCAAGATTTAAAATCTCTAACTTCCTAAATAATGAGATTTCAAACTGTTACTTTCCATAACGGTCTCCTCAATTAATTGGAAACTTAATTCTTACTTTCCATATTGGTTCGTAGAAAGTCAAAAGTCTCAAACCGTTACTTTCCATAATGGTTTCCTTAATTAATGAAAATTTTAATTCTCACTTTATATATTGGTTTGTTGAAAGTCAAAAGTGTGGGCCACTCCAAACCCTAGTGCCTCCTGGTCTTAATTTATGGGCCCTACAAGCTTTTAAGTGAGTTAGGTTCTAGTTTACACAAACATGGTATATCTTATTTTGTTTAAAATTAGTATCATCGCAACCTCCCCAACTTAAGGAATGTCGTCCATCAAATTGAAAGGTAAATCATACCTCGATTTAGAACAAGTCGGGAAAATATTCACTTATTATCATTTTCTGTGTTTTATGTCCCGTGTACCCGCAACTCGCCTACTGATGCTCGTTCGACACGTTTTCCTAGGCAAACTCTACTCGTTTACCAACATCATTGCCCTGTCACTCAGATATGAGTATGGATAAACAGTACACATCATCATTCACAAATACAATATTTTTTTCGGGCCGTTACAGTTTCCCTAACTAACAAGATATTCGTCCTCGAGCGAATTCTTATAAAACGAAGAGTAAGGAAAACTCATACACCCGTTCTCATCTTCTCCAAATAGTGGGCTTACAGCTGCTTCAGATAGCTTAGATCATTCGTATCGAACTGCAGACTTACTCATAGTCACTTTAGACAGCTCGCACTTCAATATTGAACTGCAGACCAATGGAAAATCGCTTCAGACAGCTAAATATTCTATGACCAACTGTGGACTCACGCATAGTCATTTCCAATAGCTCGACATTAGAATATTGAACTGCGAACTTATACAAAGTCTCTTCAAACATCACGTCTTAAGTAATGAACTGCGAACCCCTCAGGATCACTTTAAACAACTCATTTTCCAACATCCATTAAACTGTGGGTTTAAACCACTTATGACAGCTTGATTTCCTCTAGGTACGTCAGACTGTGGGTCGCAACCGCTTCCAACAGCCTAATCCTTTCCAAGGTCAGCTACGGTCTATCAAGACTGCTCCCAAAATGATAGGAATGCCCATGATCTCATCATAGTCATCATTCATTACCACATCACGAGGTCCAGTAATCACGGCGTAAGACGTTACAATCGCGACTTTAACGTCAAACTCGTGATGACCTTCTCAAACACCCATGTTTCAAATGCAAGTTTATAACCTATTTATCAATACCCAGGCAGTAAATATGTTTGACAAAGTTGCAACCACGACCGTCATGAACACTGCGTATTCATGCATCATAAGATAAATCACAACTTGTCTAGTCCTGCCTCTCTTTAGGTGTATTCAGGGCTAGGTTTGGTATCCCATGTACCCAAACCTACCATGATTTTATACTTCTTTCGAACTCTAAATCTAAGTTGGGTATTTCTCATCCTCAACAACTCTGTTAAGGTCGAGTGGTGTTACACCTAGCAGGTATCAACCCTAACTCAATCAAATGACGTTCGGAATCGCAAGTTAACACCTAAAGCTCTAGATAAATCAATCCATGCATGATATAACGATAACAAGAAGAAGCTCTTACCTTCAGTATGATCTCAAGCCACTGTCAGTTGCGGCTCAGTCACCACATATACACCCTCTATAGCCTGAGGTTGATCGTCGTGCTGCTGGTTATAATATATATTTGGACATCTGTTCTGGAAATGTCCGGGCTGACCGCATTGAAAACATACCTTTTGTCCTTTCGATCGACGCTCTAACTGCAACTCTAGTCAAACAGACCTAGTCTCCTCATGGTAAGTACTTAAATAACTCTCCCTAACCAAGCTTCGCTCATAAGCACTCTGCAGCGTCTTTGGCTCAGTGGAGACAACAACACTTTCGATCTTAGGTAGTAAGCCCTCAGTAAAATAGTACACCCTGTCTGCATCTGTGTCAGCTGAACCACCAGCATATGATGACAACTGCAGAAATCTTCCCATATATTCCATGAAAGACACATCTGCATACTGTCGCAGGGTGGTGAACTCGTTCCTCTTTGTCCTCAGCATGGTAGGAGGAAAGTATTTCATGTTGAACTGAGTCTTGAACTCTATCCAATCCCTAGGCATTCCCCTGTAGTCACTATCATAGTCCACCAGCCGTTAGCCTCCCCTAGTAACATCGAGGAAAAAATGGATGCCCGCAAACGCTCCTCAATATCAATGACACTGTGAATCTTTTCGTGATTCTTCAGGAACTGTTCTGTTGCTGTCACATCAGTGCCCCCATATAAAATAGTTGGATCGTGCATTTTAAACTCTCGCCACTGTCTAGCCTCCGTAGTAGCCTTAGTGCCATACTCTGCTGATGTAGTAGGCACTATCTTAGAACACTGCACACGAGGTACAGCCGTAGTTTTCGATATCGACTGAAGTGGTGGTAAGAAACGCAAACGTGGTCACAACCATTGGTGTGTCAGCCCCTTGAGTAGCGAGTAATCCAAACGTAGATGGTGGTGATGGTGTAGCTGTAACTGACATCCTCAATATCCTCAGAATCTCCTCCAGCCGTTGCTCGTGAGACGCGAATCTAGTAGCCAAGGTATGAAAATCCTTAGCACTAACATATCGCTTGCCCAACATCCCGCTGTCATCACTAAGACCAGGCTAATCCTTCATCGCTATTTGATGGAGAAAACAAAATTTTGGACCAGTGGATTGCTATCGATACCATATAGTACACTTGAAACGACCCAACCTCGACCTAAGGTCGGGTCGTCCGGCCCAGACCGTAGTTTAAGCCCAATACCTTAACTAGGCCCAAATTACAGTCTGGTACGCCTAAACAACCTGCGGAATGATATATAGACAATATGGTAGTAATATACGAAATTCAAAATTAATAAATACCATATGTCACCATAAACCAAAGTATTGCATATCTCTAAAGCACTTGGTTAAATCGACAGAATATAAAATCTCCAAATCCCTCAAACGCTCATAAATGAATAAAACTAATTAAGGAAGGTTTATCTACCCAATAGTCTTGCTGAAATACAACCCCTATAAATAATTCTCAAAACAAATTAATATTAATAACACGTCAAAGCTCACACAAAGAAATCTTCAAACGAGAACTTTCCCTTTTCCCGGTCTACCGCACTCGATGATGGACCTGTATTGTAAGTGGGGTGAGCTAAAAGAACCATCAGAGCCCAATAAGAGAAGAACTACACTCAAATATCAAATGTGCAAGTAATACCTATAAAAAAAAATAATACTAGCATGTCTTTAAAATCAAGTCGAATATTAGTCATTGATAGAAGTGTAGCAATTTCATAAAGAGTAAGCATTTCATGTTCCATAAAGTATTTCAAACACTGATAGATAATTCAAGTATTGTAAAGCATAAATAATCAAGTTAACCAATGCAAAGGGATTTCAAGAGGGATACATATGAAGTAATAGAATATAAATGCAAGTCCGTGGTTTCATTTGTCATTGCCTCCCCTTGTCGACCAAAGACCAAAATATGATAAATATGCGTGGGTGACTTGATTCCACCGTGTGTCCACGGCTCCTCAAGAGGCCCGGGTGACTTGGTTCCATTGTGCATCCACAACTCCCCAAGAGGCCCTTGCGATGGGTGACTTGGTTCCACCGTTAATTACGGCTCCCCAAGAGGCCCTTAAGTATGTAAGGTGACTTGGTTCCATCATATGTCTATGACTCCCCAAGAGGCCTTACATAAAGTCAAACAAGGTAGGCAACAACCCCATCCCAAGTCCTTTAGTTAAAATTGTGAGTCTAAGTATACTAATAGCAAGCCACATTTGATAGATGAGCGAAGCTCCCCACTTACATTAAACTCGTCGCAAAATCCTAGTATTGATCCTTTCGCATTATGGCTCGATTTGAATGTTCAATCCGAACTTCTTTGATCTCTTTGACTTCTCAAAACTCATTCTCACCATTCCAAACTGTCTTCCCTTAATCTCCTATCTTTTTCCAAATAGTGTAGAACAACAAGTCGTGGCTAGGTATACTTAACTTCTCCTTTTATAGGCTAGGGTTAGGTTAGGTTACATACATCCTTTTGTATTAAAGACTAAAATGCCCTCCTACTTTAAGTCTAACTCCCTATTTAATATATTTCAGGCCGTTTTCATTAATTTATCTTAATGAGCATTTTGACCAATAACGGTTCCACAAATCTTTCCTTAATTAATAGGAACTATTAAATTTGGTTTAAGAAACGTTTGTCAAATCTTTATTTTCTTGTGAGTTTCCTTAATAAGAACGGGCATATATTCTGATATCTCTTCAAACCGCATAAAATGTGCATCTCGAGGTGTAGGATATTCTACTATATCACTAATAATCCAATCCAAAGAAATCCAACACAAGAAATCCAACACACATTTAGTATTTAAATTACTAAATTGCCCCTAAATCGGATCGGGGAAGATTTAGGTCATTACAACATCCCCAATTTTAAGAACTTTCGTCCTCGAAAGTAAGAATATTTACATTAGCAGTTTGGTGTGTCCGTCCGTAATGATTTATTTTACCACCCATCCTTTAGTTGGTGCATTTTCGCCTGCGTATTCAGCCTGTAGCCGACACGAAATAAAGTTTTACTCATGACTTTAATATATCTCATTATTTTTATTTTCGTTTTACAAACTAAAATTCATAAAGGCTACCTCGTATAGGTCATCAATAAAGCTATCATACTTAGCTACATGCCAATTTCTTATATAGTTACGCATTTCTGGGGTATTCCCTTGTGATCTCCACCGAAGTCGCAAGGTTCACTCGAGTCGTCCAAACGAAAGAACAATATTAAGATGTGATATGGTGTCTATCTGTGTTGAAAAGAGGTATATCTCTGCCCATCTGGCAATAAAACCATACCACCACCTGGTAGTAGGAACATGGATAGCTATCTGCTATAATATGAACACTAGTACACCATCTCTGTCAACATCTTGGTTATATTTATCAAAGAACGACTCGTCATATCCTTGCGACTTATCTCGTGAAGGTTACAATTAAGCAGTACATACGTATTCCTTTACGGAATAATACCTTAATATTATTGTCATCATACATTTATTGACATTCATTATTGTAGGTTATGAATTTAAGTCAACTCTTGACTAACGGTCCACCTCGTAACTCCTCTGTCACCTTTGATTGTTAACTTATGTAGTAAGTTTCCACCTTTATAATTTTGTGAAGTATTCACTATCCTCGTTATCCCTAAGCGAATTTCAGTACTCATTTGTATGTACTTATTACTTTGTCATCTTTATTTCACAGCAAGGTCTTTTATTGCAATAACTCAAATTTTTGAAAACTTTTCGCATTATGTCCTCGTATCGATTAACTCTCATGATCATGGGTGAGCATTTTAAATTTCTCTTAGCCTAGTCAGGTTCACATTTAGTTCACTAATGTCTCTTGTCATTCTTTTGAGCTACCTCTTAGCTCTCATTGCTTGGTTAGAATTTCTCTCATTGAGAACCAAGGTTGATTTAGCTTTCATGCTTTAAATTTAACTTCCACGTCGTTTTCTGAGAGTATTCAACTCATATCACCGGTATGGTCATTAAGAACTCATATCTCAATACGACTCATTCATTTCAAATTTATTATTCACCCTCTATCACTCAATTTATTACTCGTATGCGTTAATATTGTCGCACGTTTATTTGTCTGTCGAGTACTCTATAAGTAAAGTACACGATGGGTACTTAGTACTTAGGCAAACATTATTGCATATCATTCAGATTAAAACTATGGTTCAATTCAAGGGTACCTAAACTCACTTTTTTTACATGCTTCGAGAGTTATCTGCGATGTTTAGCTTATGGTTTCCTCGCTTCACATCCAACACGAAGTCATTCATAATGTTCTTCTCTTCTCTAAATTCAATGATTCTTGAATGTAACGATATTATCCTGATTTCTTATGGAAATAATTCAAAATGAGCTCATATGTGAGGTTCATTCTACAAACTTTCACTTCTATTAGTATAACTCTTGAGTTTTATTTCCCAATCATCAATGATTTTGGTCTTAGATTTTCACATAGTCAATATCCTTTATCGAATAATTTAATTTCCATGCTCATACTCTTGATTCATCAAGTATCCTACAACAAACATTCGTTCCTTTGCACTTAGCGTTTAAGCAACCTAATCATGACTTCTTTATACAGCTCATACGTACTCCATGCTTAGGCAAACCTTTATGGCACATAATTTGCTTATGCTTTTATCACTTGTTATGGTGTCAACCTTGATTATTCGTACATTATTTCCATGTGTTGATATCTTCGACACTTAATCATTTGCAAATCTATTGCTTACCCATCTGGGTTGCAACCTCAAATTCTCCTATGCCATCAAATTAGGGCTTTCACTTTTAAACTTATACTAAGTCCTCAGGTTTTCAAGTATAAACTACACATTTTGTTCAACAATTATTAACGGTATGAAATTTAAGAAATTTGATCTTTACTCATATATTCATGTTTCATTGCTAGTTTAGGGTATTTCCTCTCCATCCTTAATTGTTTCATACATATTGTACAATATAAATCTTATTGGGGTTCGATCCTAACCTAGGATCCTCACTTTTAATAGTCGACCTATCACTGATCAGATCTTTCATCTTTCCTTTCAACCATTTAGTTTGGTAGTTTATATGTTTAATGAAATCTTTGACTTTTATCCAAAAAAATAACAAGATACTTCCCACAAGTGATCTACATGATTCTTCGTGACGTCACCATTTCGATTACAAATTTTGTTCTTGAATATGGTACTATTGCAATACATATTGTCTCGAGTTCGCAATTCTTCTCATCACCAAATTACTCATTCGTTTTTTTTCATGGGTTGATCCTATTCTAGGATCCCCAATTTTAAGATGCAAGTCATTATTGACTAAGGTTATGTAATAATCATTTGCCTCAATTACTCTTCGGCTTCATTTTTCATTCAACTATTCCCTACCAATCTGGTTAAGTTTCATTTTGACTCAAAAGTTATGAATCCACACGTCTAATCATATCAGAAATATTCTTTTCATTGGTGTATCCCCGATTTTAATGATTCACTTATCATCGAGTTCATTATAATATCATTAACTGCGTCATACGCTCTTTAAAACTTATTAAAATGAGTCATACATACCATTTAGTTTGGGGCTTCCTTTAATTATTCAGTCATGGTACTGCTATTCCGTACTCTCCATTCATTTCGAACACAATTTATCAATTCCTGGTATCCCCAACTTTATGAATCAACTCTCTTCTAATTATGTTATAATAATTTCTTTGTTACAGTGGTTACCTTTGATTTATCTCATTTTAACCTCAGATCTTGAGTCTTTACAATATCTACAAATTTTGTACTTGGCAACACGATCTTCACATATGGCTATTTCACCAAAATAGTCTTTGACTTTGTATCCTTAATTTTTAGTAACTCATCCATCTTTGAGTATACTAATCTGACATTTTGTATTCACTGAATTTTCTCATTGAATAGTTTTTAATGTATTCTTTAATTTCTCATTCGCCATCTCGCACATTGTGCATTTACGCTTCGAGCTAACTCTCAATTTGGGTCCTCATATTTAGTATTCAACCTATAGATAACTAGTTTAGCTTTATTTTTCTTTTACACAAGCTCGATCGAAACTTGAATGTTGTAATTCAATCAATTAAGAAGTCAAATCCGAATCAAAACTTTTTTTTTATACTGTCAAATTTTCATCAAAACCACTTTTCAAACCGAACTAAGCTTAGTTTATAGAAATCATCTTAAATTCTTCTCGTATTTTCAAGCAATTTGTAAAACCTTTTTCAAATCGTTTTAATCGATGCAATTCAAAAGTAAGCTATAATCGTAAGTAGATTTTGTGTTCCAAACACACAATGATGACATAAATCCAAACAATACATTGCATTTTCATCAAGTCAAAAGACTGAAATTCAGTAAACCTCTTTATGTAAGGATTAAAATTACAACGTCAAATTCTCGAAATATATATGAGTCTATTCGCTTTATCTTTTGAACACCAAGGAAAATAAATGTGTTTTTTTTGTACTTGTTTGCCTTTTCAAAATTTTGTAAAGACACGTTAAATCCTTCCATGAAAACTTCAATAAAGTGCGGCAAACATTAACTCGAAAACAATACAAAAATCATGGTCCAATATAGTCGAAAAATCATTTTTCGATAAAAATAGATCACCTGAAATAACAAAATTCGATCTATAGTAATAATCTTCAAATCGAATTTATAGGCCAATGATTCATATCCTTAATCGAACGTTAGAGGTTTTAAGAGTACACGTGTCCTCTATATCTTAAATTAAGTTTTTCCAAGTTCAGCCTCCTAGGCAGACTAACTTAATTATCATTGTTTGAAACTAAAGATTCATTTGCATCCTTATTAGGATCGTTAACTTCTATTTTCAACAAGATATCGTTAATTTTAATTATCCTAATAGAGTTTTTGGCGTCGGAGTTACTTCTCTGAAATGTGACCACGTCATAATTCCATCTTGCGTATTTAGCATAGCGTCTCATTGTCCTTTCAAGTCTATCAATTCTTACTTAAATCTTTATTTGCCACTCTATCGTTAAGTATAGGCACATCTGGCCATACAATTCCCACTCTAAGTTTAGTCGTTCTATCAGAACCATTCTTGCAGCAAAGCGTTGTAGACTTCCTTGCAACGCATGTGAAACCTTCGGCGGACTTCCCTTCAACTTTCTTGTGTCGTTAATTGTCATTCCCAATTCGTGGAACCAAGGTTTCACATCTTAAGGAAAGACATTTACTTATATATCTAACGATATATTTATATATACAAAGTAGCAAATAATCATCACATTAAATCTTTTTCAAGTTTCTTTTTGTCCCATCCCATCCTAGGATTTATCATTATTGTGTGTTAAGTCGACTTTGAACTAATGTCCCATACCACTGATTTGTTCGACTTAACTTGACCTTTAAACTTAAAGGCTCTACATCTTAGGTTTCCTTAACCTAGCGTTTCCCTAGGTTCTAATCCCTAGGCTCTGATACCAACTGAAACGACCCAACCTCGACCTAAGGTCGGGTCGTCCGGCCCAGACCGTAGTTTAAGCCCAATACCTTAACTAGGCCCAAATTACAGTCTGGTACGCCTAAACAACCTGCGGAATGATATATAGACAATATGGTAGTAATATACGAAATTCAAAATTAATAAATACCATATGTCACCATAAACCAAAGTATTGCATATCTCTAAAGCACTTGGTTAAATCGACAGAATATAAAATCTCCAAATCCCTCAAACGCTCATAAATGAATAAAACTAATTAAGGAAGGTTTATCTACCCAATAGTCTTGCCTGAAATACAACCCCTATAAATAATTCTCAAAACAAATTAATATTAATAACACGTCAGGCTCACACAGCAAATCTTCAAACGAGAACTTTCCCTTTTCCCCGGTCTACCGCACTCGATGATGGACCTGTATTGTAAGTGGGGTGAGCTAAAAGAACCATCAGAGCCCAATAAGAGAAGAACTACACTCAAATATCAAATGTGCAAGTAATACCTATAAAAAAAAATAATACTAGCATGTCTTTAAAATCAAGTCGAATATTAGTCATTGATAGAAGTGTAGCAATTTCATAAAGAGTAAGCATTTCATGTTCCATAAAGTATTTCAAACACTGATAGATAATTCAAGTATTGTAAAGCATAAATAATCAAGTTAACCAATGCAAAGGGATTTCAAGAGGGATACATATGAAGTAATAGAATATAAATGCAAGTCCGTGGTTTCATTTGTCATTGCCTCCCCTTGTCGACCAAAGACCAAAATATGATAAATATGCGTGGGTGACTTGATTCCACCGTGTGTCCACGGCTCCTCAAGAGGCCCGGGTGACTTGGTTCCATTGTGCATCCACAACTCCCCAAGAGGCCCTTGCGATGGGTGACTTGGTTCCACCGTTAATTACGGCTCCCCAAGAGGCCCTTAAGTATGTAAGGTGACTTGGTTCCATCATATGTCTATGACTCCCCAAGAGGCCTTACATAAAGTCAAACAAGGTAGGCAACAACCCCATCCCAAGTCCTTTAGTTAAAATTGTGAGTCTAAGTATACTAATAGCAAGCCACATTTGATAGATGAGCGAAGCTCCCCACTTACATTAAACTCGTCGCAAAATCCTAGTATTGATCCTTTCGCATTATGGCTCGATTTGAATGTTCAATCCGAACTTCTTTGATCTCTTTGACTTCTCAAAACTCATTCTCACCATTCCAAACTGTCTTCCCTTAATCTCCTATCTTTTTCCAAATAGTGTAGAACAACAAGTCGTGGCTAGGTATACTTAACTTCTCCTTTTATAGGCTAGGGTTAGGTTAGGTTACATACATCCTTTTGTATTAAAGACTAAAATGCCCTCCTACTTTAAGTCTAACTCCCTATTTAATATATTTCAGGCCGTTTTCATTAATTTATCTTAATGAGCATTTTGACCAATAACGGTTCCACAAATCTTTCCTTAATTAATAGGAACTATTAAATTTGGTTTAAGAAACGTTTGTCAAATCTTTATTTTCTTGTGAGTTTCCTTAATAAGAACGGGCATATATTCTGATATCTCTTCAAACCGCATAAAATGTGCATCTCGAGGTGTAGGATATTCTACTATATCACTAATAATCCAATCCAAAGAAATCCAACACAAGAAATCCAACACACATTTAGTATTTAAATTACTAAATTGCCCCTAAATCGGATCGGGGAAGATTTAGGTCATTACAACACTACATCAAATATACTTATATGAATAAGTTTCAACTTTTTCCCCAACTTTCCTTACTCCCCAACTAGGATTCTAAGCATGATCATAAGGTTCCACTCTAAGTTCAACCATTAACCTAAATTCCATCGATTTTTGTCTTAATGGATTGTGATTTAAATCCAGAGTCACGTATAAAACAACTTGTCTCTTATACCAACTGTGATGGCCCTAATTTCTCATATAGTTCGGTCCTGCCCTGCCTAGACACACGTAGACTTCTGAGTCCATACTCGGCAAGCTGGCGTGTGCCTAGTCAGCCTCAATTCATCATTTTACAAGTTATAAGGTGAGTTATTAGATTATAAAGGTTATCAAATTCATAAGCAGCAAAAATTGTACTATAATCATGTAAATAACTCAAAGTAAGGGAAGTAAGGATAAATCTACAATTGTGGAACCTAGAATAATATAGATAAACATTTATTATCTGGTGACCAAAGTATGAATACGACAATACATGATATCAACCTCTCAATCCCAAAATCAAAACATCCATAATATCTAGAAAACAAAATACATAAACAAATAGAGACACCTACACTAGAAAGTAGGAAAGACTCTCTCTAAGAGTCCTCAGAGGTAGTCACCTAGCACTGGACCCTTCCCTTTGCTTGTCTTTGGTCTATCTGGTGCGCTAGTTTTCATTTCTACTATTGGCACTCACGAGCGTACACCAAAATCACCTTAATCAAGAGTCGAAATGACGAGACCAAGGATCATTCGTTCTCTTCGCTCTTTCTTCCTTTCTTATGTCTTCTTTCTTTCTTGCATTTCATTTTCCCTCAACTCTCATAGGAAAGAATCAAGGGGTTCTAAGATTTAAAATCTCTAATTTCCTAAATAATGAGATTTCAAACCGTTACTTTCCGTAACGATCTCCTAATTAATAAAAAATTTAATTCTTAATTTCCATATTGGTTTGTTGAAAGTCAAAAGTATGAGCCACTCCAAACCCTAGTGCCTTCTAGTCTCAATCTGTGGGCCCCACAAGCTTTTAAGTGAGTTAGGGTTTTCTAGTTTACACTAACATGATATATTATTTTGTTTAAAATTAGTATCGTTACAACCTCCCCAACTTAAGGAATGTTGTCCATCAAATTGAAAGGTAAATCGTACGTCGATTTAGAACAAGTCGGGAAAATACTCACTTATTATCATTTTCTGTGTTTTATGTCTCTTGTACTTGTAACTAGCCTACCGATGCCCGTTCAACATGTTTTCCTAAGCGATCTCTACTCGTTTATCGACATCATTGCCCTATCACTCAGATACGAGTATGGATAAATAGTACATGCTATCATTCACAAATACAATATTTTTTCTGAGCCGTTACATGACACCGAGGTGATTTTACTTTTCTGTGATGCTTGTATTATTAGATATGTCCTAGTACGAGTCTCGAGCCATTTGGCGTACCAAAAGTTTGAGTGAGGCTTTGCCTAGGATAAACGAGGTTTTAAAACACAAAAAATGATAATAAATGGTTATTTAAATAATAACTAGGCTAATTAAATAAAATAAGACGTTGGTGTGACCATGGGCACGCGACACACGATTCATGGTGCGGTTCGGGTTCGAGAACGCGAGAATGGGCTAAGGTGTTGGTTATTGATTGGTGTACAAATTACTCATTGGAGTCACAAAGTGGTGTTAGGAAGGTGTGGACAGCTTGAATGAGGGACCGATGGATGTGCCTCGGGATAAGCATGTTTAAGTGGATGATGAGGAGGCCTATATAAGGCCCACTTCTCTCATTTTTCCTCTCATTCTTCTCTTCTTCTCTTATCCTCTCCTTCTCTTCTCAAAAACTTGAGCACCAAGTAAGGACTAGGACAACCATTAGAGGATTGTTTGATTGACTGGAGCGACGCTGGAGTTCAAGCCAGATGGAATCCGAGGTGAGATTCTGATCCCTCTCGTCTTTTCCTCCGCCTACGCGTTGGTTTTGTTAAATTTCGTTGCGATGACCACGGACATTGCACCGGGACATCGATTCTAATCGAAAGTCCCTATGCCTTAGTGATTCACGGAGCGATCAACACCCATTTTATGATTGGTGTTGGAGTTTTGGTGTAACAACCCGTTACATTAAGCACGTGATTATTGTTAATCCAAATCTTAATTAATCTAGTTAGGCTTATGATTAAGCTTGATTTGTCTCGATTAATGCAGAGTGGAATGGCGTGATGCATTGTGTTTGTATGGTATGTATTAGTATATATGAATAAATAATCAAGTAAATGAGGAATGCATAATACCATTTGTAACGACCTTAATGTCCAAAACTGCCATGTGGCCCCTGCTCCCCGCTCGCAAGCCTGATAGCACCTGCCACGTCACCACCTCAACTAACCCTACTTAACAACTTTGTTTTACTTACTAGCCTGTAGTATATTTAAGGAATTTACCTTAAGAGTTGCAAGCACTAGATTAATTCATTTATATAGCGGAAGTCTTATTTTGTTAGTTGAGCATCTTCAAATTACAAATATTGAAATCCTATAGTGGAAAACCTGGTAAGTACTCAGTATACAAGCGACTAAATTATCAAACAGTATATATATACCAGTACAAGTGTATAGTCTAGATATCCCAAAATCAAATCGAAACATTAAAAGTACCAGTCACACATACCAGTAGGTCCTCAACAATGGACAAGTCAGATGTGGTCGTCTGTGATCCTTTTGCCCTATTAATACTAAGATCTGCACTCAAGTCATCACAAGAACCAGATGAAGAGTCCAGTAAGTAAAATCCCAAGGAAATCTACTGTGCATTTATTAGCATAAAATTAAACAAATATCTAAAGATAATGTTAAATAAACATGCGGAAATGAAGAAAAAATACAGGCAACTGCACAAAGCTCATCGCATAAATATATAACATCAGTGAATCACAAAATGGGTGGTTGACCTAGCAGACTAAGTTTGTACTTTAGACCAGGATCCCATTTATGGAAACTACCACAAGTCACATCACCTGTCATCCTAGCAGAATTAGCCATATTGGTGTATATCGAACACGTGAACCGGTATTCAACTCGGGATATCATCTACCGAGGCTAAGTAACACATCTACAAACTAGTAAACACCTACAACACCCCACAGATACATAGGTGGGAGTAACCTCGACCACCCCAGTAAGAATAGACACAGAATATCAAAGGAAATATGAACCAAATGATAACAAAAAGTAAATACAGCAGTAATGTTCAATTTGGTTTTAAGTACCTAAAATTACGCACTTTAACTTCCCGAACTCTCAAAACTGACTACCTAGCTCCTCGGTAATCGAACTAAGGTCCCCCTAGTCCTGGAATCCATTTATAGTGTTTTTATATTATTAAAAAACACATTAAGTAAATTTATAATATTATATTAAAATTCAAAGTTTTTAATTGTGATAACTTTTCAGGTATATCAGGGTACCAAAAATACACGAAAGGTTTCGAAACTACTTTTCTACCTTTTTCTCAATTTCTTATATTTTCTAAAAAAGTTTCCAATTTTTCTGGAATTTCTCAACTATTTTCCTTATTTTCTAGAAAAATAATATATATATAAATATATAAATATAAAATATATTTTTATCTTTAATTTTTAATTATTTTTTAGTGGGGTCCACCTGGACTGGTCCGGCCCAGGGGACACACACGCGTGCGCGTCCCCTTTTTCTTTGGTTTTCGTCTCTGTTTTTTTTTTTTCTTTTGCATGCTTGCTCTTACCTCTTCCTTCACTCATCTTCAACCTCTCAACCGATTGAAGACCATCAAAACACCGATTTAGTACAAGATTTTCTCAAAATAGAGGATCAAAGGTGCATGTTCATAAATCCAAAAAAAAAATGACCTAAATCACTCCAATTTAGCACAAATTTGCTCCAAATCGATGTATTTCTTCATGATATACCTCTACAAACCTCAAATTTACAAAAATAGTTGGTAAATTCTTCGAAAATCCGAAATTACCCCAAAACCCAACAAAATATGTTTTCCATCAAATCCAAGTTTTAGGGTGAGTAGATTACCTTAGATTTCACGTTTGAACCCTCGATTCTGCTTTCCCGTGCTCAAATTCTTCCCTCAAAACCGAATTCCTCTCACATAACCTCTCAAAATTGTTGAGAAAGCTTTGTTTTGCATATTAGCACTGATCGATGCAAATATATACTATGTGTTCTAATCTAACGCGAATCATATCTCGAGGCCACCTTAACGGTTCCTAAAAACTGCAGTCACACTTTCCAGTGACACTCCAATTGTGGACACATCTTCTTGGATTCCTTTCATCCTAAGCCTATTGATTTTTGTAACACAACTATAGGGACTTTATTGATTTGTCTTGTATTAATTAATATAACCCATGTTAAGCCTCCACAATAAATAATAAAATTCATACACAAGGTCCCACTAACTCCCGACCACCCGATACCTAATGCCCCGCATTTAGCACGCACCCCGAGGCGTCCTTCACTTAGTGTACCCAATCAATTGATTAGTTAAGCCTAAGGTTATAATATCCCAATTAATCCACAAATATATCAACCTATAGTCATTTTGATATAATTGACTTAGTCTAATTAAACAAGTGCCTCGGTCCCACGCCTGCCCAATACCCACATTGACACGCATTTCGAGATGAACACCCATCTCATAACCTCGCCCGATTTCAACATACACATATGCGATGTAGCATTAATAACAACAAACTTTAACACCGATATAATAGGTACACAATATACACAAATAACATATACATCTTGGATATTCCTATATGAGTCATCCTAGCTGTCCACTTAACACCTGAATTAACCCGTTAATCCCCGAGATTAACATTAATCCTGATTAATTAAATTTTGGTTATTACATATTGTGGGTCATGAGGACACACGTGAGACGCGAAACAACGTTGACGTCAAATATACTGGTTAGCGTGAATTACGTAGTGTGGACGTAATTATAGGTGTATAGTTATATATTTATATATATTTTCATATATATAAATATATATTTAACATGGAAATAACAGGTATCGTGTGACGTATGGGTCACGAAGTGACACGCGGGGTCGATGAGGGACATGCGTAGGTCACTAGGACTGTGTATGGTGAGCGGACTTGGTGGCATGCATGGGAAATGAGAAAAACTTAGGAAATTGGTCTGGCAGGTAACCAGCTCACTAGGTGCTAGCCCTAGTGAGCTAGCCAACCGAACATTGGATTTGCTTGAAAACTGGGCAGCGTGCTGGGTATTTAAGGTAGCGTGCTAGACAGTGCGGTAAAATGAGATAAGTTGCAGAATCCTTGAGATCAGTTGTTTTAATCGCCTCTTTCACTGTATATATATACACATTGAGAGAGAGTGCGAGAGAGACAGTTGGAGAGGGTGGAGGGAGGCCGAGAGCTTGGAGGGGAGATCGTGAGTTTGGGCGCTGGAGGAACTCGAGGACGTCGACGCCATGATGTTGAGGTAAGTTAAACCTCATCGTTGTTATGGTTGTTATTGTTTTTGTTATTGTTGTTGTCGTTGTTATTGGATATGTGGAATTGGTTGATGAAGTTGTGGTGATCCGTTGTGGTTGAGATCACGCACACATGTTGTAAGTCATCGTTTGAGGCCCTCTCTGAGGTTGCAGGATGTTTGGACGTCATTTGGTTCAAATCCCATGATGTCGATCCTCACTGGTGTGTAGTAGCCAAATCGATCAGCGTGCTGGTCATTAGACCTAGTTGTAACGACCCTCAAATTTTAACTCAACTTGTGTCGCACTTGTTAGGACCGTGAACCGGCTACTTGATACTAGACAGTATTTCGAACCTCGGGAGTCGACACTGAGGTGATTTTATGTTTCCATGATGTGTGTATTAATATTATAGTCCATTACGTGTCTCGAGTCATTCGGGCAAATACTAGATTGAGTGAGGCTTCGTTTAGGTAAACGGGGAGAAAAATATACAATAAAAATATATTTAAACGAATTATTGAATAATTAAATTTTATTTGGAGAGACGAGGCAAGACTACGTAAACAATGGAGAATTTCGGTTAGAGGAAATTTTGGGCAACTCCAGGGGTAAAATGGTCATTTTGACCAACTGATATATATAATATATATTAATATATCTTTATATATATATATATATATATATATATAAATAACAAACCCTTAACCATCCTACATATCTCTAGGGCTGGCAAAATGTGCCCGGTCCCGTTTGGCTCGTTTTGTCCGGTCCCGTTTAAAATGGGACCGGGCAATTTTTTTTTGACAAACATACGGGACTGGACAATATTTTTTGTCCGTTTAAAAATACGGGACGGTCGGGCAAAAATTTAAAAAAACGGGTGCCGTTTTGTGATTAATTTGAAGGGTATATTTGTAATTTCACTGTTAAAATTGTGTCATGAACTTTTTTATGTAGTTGTTGTTGATGCATGAGGTGAAGATATACTTTGATAATTTGGATTTTGGACTATTGAGAATTTGAGGTGATATCTCTTTTTTTGAAAAAAACTTTTGTGATGTTTATATTGGAAATTAAAAAATTGTGATATTATGTATTTATTTTTTGGTAATTGGTGATTTGTAGTTGTAGACTTGTAGTTGTAGTTGAGGGTTTTTTTTTTTAAGATAATTGATAAACAAAATATTTAATCATCTTTAAAAAAAAACGGGCAAAACGGGTCCCGTATGTTTTACAAACAAACGGATTTGGACAAAAAATAGTGCCGTTTTGAAAACGGGACCGGACCGGGCACCAAATTTTTGGATTTTTAAAATAGGTGTCCAGTCCCGTTTTTGTCCGTTCCCGTATTTTTGCCAGCCCTACATATCTCCCCTTATATATATATATATAACAAACCCTTAACCATCCTACATATCTCCCCTCTACCGCCGCCCTCTCTTCCCACACTCTTCCTCTTCTCCAACCCGAATCTCTCTCGGCCTCCCCTCTTACCATCCCTCTCGGCCTTCCCTCTCCACCGTTTTCACGGTCCCTCACTCGATCTCTCGGCCTCTCATCTCCTTTCTCTTCATCACTCTCGGCTTCACTCTCACTCACGACTCACGGTTCGCCCTCCTCGTCACGGTCACCGCCACTCTCCTCCTCACGTGGTCGACGAGCCAAAGGTATAACTCATTCTCTCCCTTCCTCTCTCTCTCTCGGCCTTGCACTCACACCCCTCACCTCACGGCTTCTCTCTTCCTCCCCTTCTTGGCCGGTGCGCTGTTTTCTACGCTGTTGGGTTATCATGGCTAGTGGCACTGTCTCTGGTTATAGCTGGCCGGAGGTGGAGCAGTTTTAGTGAGGACCGTGATGGGGTATGGGTGGACAGGGGTGTAGTGTTGGTATGGCGTGTGTGTGACCATAGGTGTGTGTATGTGTGTGTGTGAATGGTGGGGTGCGTGATGGGGTTTGACAGTGAACAATGTGATGTGTGTAGTGTGCATTAGACTACTGGTGTGTGTAGTTGGGGTGTAATGGGGGGTGTGTGCACCCCACTGTTAGGGTGCATAATGGGAGTAGTACACCCCACGACTGGGGTGTACCATACGTGTTAATAAAAAAGGGGGGGACAAGTTTATAGTAAGGCCCATAACCTATGAAAGTAAGAATATATTCACTGTATTGTGAGACTTTTCCCAACGGTTTGAGTTGCCTAAACAAACAATCATAAAACAAATTTATAAAGGCTCACCCTAAGACTAAATACAAAGACTAAAACTAATATTTGGGATTAAATCCTTATCAGGTAGTCAGGAAATCGCAGAGACGTGTTAGAGTCTCGGAGTTGGTGCGCTGGTTACGATAGTTCAGGTAAGTGCACTTGCCCTAAAGTTTGTGTACGAAAGTAATCCAGTAAGAACATTGAATGTAATTCATTTTCATTCATTGTTACTTGTTAATTCTCTTTGTTGGCATTTATATCTTGTTGATTCTTTGGTATGTATGTTCTTGGCATGAGCGTGTCGATGTGATTCTTGAGGCATGTATCTCTCATTTATCAAGCTGTGCTAGTGTCGTAACATTGCCCGGGAAGAGCTAGTGTCCTCTTTCGTATGCTAGGAGGCCTGTGTTCCTCTGATGCTATGCTAATGTTGCGACATTGCCCGGAAAGAGCCAGCGTCCTCTTTATAAATGCTATGGTTTTACCGCTCGTTGCCTCTTTTGTTTCTTTAGAACACGCATGTTTTCGATTGTTATTTCCTCAGTCTGCCTATCATGCACTTTGATCTATTTATTGTTCCTGTTTTTTAATTATCTCATGATATTTAGATTGCTTTATTTGATATTCATGAGTTACTGTTATTTTCTTTTAGTATTACTTTCAATCTTTCTCAATTGCTCACCGTCTAGTTTATGACGGTAGGTGCAGATATCCCGGAGTGTGGCAAGGTCAAGAGCCCTCTACTTGATGATTATCTCTGAGGACCTCTCAGAGTACGTAACGTCAAGATTAGGTTAGATCTGTTTCATTGCTTATTGCTGGTTGTATTATGTTTTTATATATACGATGTTGGTTACTGAACTGGGGAAAATTTTTGAGATGAATACGATGAACACTCGGGGTTTCTACATTATTATAGATTTCTTAATTTTCGTTTGATTGAGTTATTTTTCAATAATTAATTAGTATTAAATTTTCTTCCACTGTGTTATACTACCAATAACTCTTTCATAAATTGTTAAATTGATTAATTGGCGGCGACTAGGCTCGTCAGGCTTACCGAGTATCGATTCGGGGTCTACATGGGTCTAGGCCGGGCATACCCAAATGCATTGGGAATTTGGGGCCGTCACACTAGCGCGCTGGCCAAACTGGGTAATTGAAATAAAAACACTAGGCAGCGTGCTGGGCATTGGCCTTAGTGCGCTGGCTAGTGCAAAACAGTGATAAATTGTTATGGATTAAGTGATTTAGCGAGAGCTTTGGGGTTGGTTTAGGGGTTTCAATAAGTGTATATGAAACCTCGGATTGATACCTAGGGTATGATATAGGTGTCTGGGCATTGGGAAACGTGATGGAACCCCGTAAAGTTAGGAAAATCAGAGAACAACCATAGGAAAGCTCAGGACAGGTAAGTAAGAATCATACTTTTTTTTTTTTTTTTTATTAATTATGCAATGTAAAGTAGTATTAATAGAGCATGTAGTGTTCAAGACTGGGAATGGGGCAATATACCATGATTTGGTCTTGTTTATAAAATTGTTTTAAAATAAAAAATGAATTCGGGAAGAGGTTTGGCGGGACGAATCGGCCTAGGGTTTGGAACTGTAGTGTAGTGGAGTGGTCCCCCAGTAACTTTGGAATATCCCAATCAATGCTTTCCATTTGAGTTGGCGGCTCATCGGTCATAAGCCAATCAAATAAGTAGTGATTGGTTTAGTGACGATGAGGGAGTGCGACTATCTGATTTATGAGTTGGCGGAACATCAATGGGAACTGGTTAGATGCCCAATGACCGATTCCTAATGATGTGGGAGTGCAACTCAATTCGATATTGAAATTGAAAATACAAATTACGGGTACATTGCAATGAATCGATGAACTTGCATCTGTTATATATTGTTTATATTGATTGAATGTTTCCCTAGATATGTATTGGTGCATGTTGTTATTTATTATTCTTGATATTAATTGATAGTTGATAATTGTTATGAGAATCACTTACTGAACATGTAGGAACTCGCTCACTTTAACATTTCCAGGTTCTAAGCCTGAAATATGACGTTGGAAGTTCAGGGAAAGAGAACGGTAGGAGTTTATTATCTTTTCTTCGTTGTAATGAACTATTGTTATATATATTGTACTGGAACATGTTTTGTAATAATCAGAGGTGGGAATAAGAGCTTAATACCGATGTTCATGCCGGTATTGTAAATTTTATATTTATCGAAAAAGTTTTTAATTTTCGTTGAGTTTATTTCATTTCATTATTTGATAAAAGAGATATACAGGATTGTATGCCAAGATTTGATACAAGGCTGTTGGCGCTAATTAGGTTCGAACTGGTTTACTAGGGTTAATTATGGTTTCAGACTGAGTATCAACCTAATAGAATTACGGGATGCTTCAATTGGAGACATTCTTAAATTTTTGTTAAGTTTTACAGCTTTTCGGGACATTTTTTGTCCCGAACATTCGTCGGAGGTCCTATAATGATCCAAAGTTGGTTTTAGATGGTCATGGACCTCCATACAAGTTTGAGATAAGCGCGGAGCGCGACCATAGAAAACCATTCTGGTTCCCACGCCTTGACCAATGTCGTGGGCATTAAGCCCCACGGTGACATTCATGGCGCCGAGAACAGTGGGAAAATATTGAAAAAGTGAGACGCCGCAAACCAGAACACTGGCAGCGTCTCCCATGGCGCCCAAACAGAAAGTCAGAACCAACGCCGTAGAGACGCCGCAAGCATATACCCTGGCTGTGACAGCCCCTAATTTTGATTAGAGAGCGTCCGGCCTGAAACCCTAATTAAGCCCCAGTAAACCAGATCGGACCTAATTAGAGCCAGCAGCCTTACCACATTTCCTGACAACAACCTGTATATCTTGATTTAAATAAATAACATAAAACAAACGCAGCGGAAAATTTAAAACTTTTTCGATAAAACACAAGTTATACAATACCGGCATGAACATCGGTATTGAGCTCTTATTCCCACCCATTTAATTACAAATTATAAAGCAATACAATATATATATATATATATAATAGGAAATTCACTGCACCGTAGAGAAGATACTAAACTCCTTGTCTTCTCCTTTCCTGAGTTCCAAGTCCTAGCGTATATTCATACCTGAAAATGTTAAGGTGGGTGAGCTTCTACATGCTCAGTAAGTGACTCTCATACCAACCATCAACTATCAATTAATATCAAGGCAATGTATACCAACATGTATCAAATGCATATCTACAGGAGCATATGAATCAATATAAACAATATATAAAATAGATGCAAGTTCTTTGGTTCATTGCAATGTACCCGTGATTTGTATTTCACATTTCCGTATTTGCATTGAGTCGCCCCCTCACATATCCAAGAACCAATCACTGGGCATTAACCAGTTCTTGTCAATGTGCCGCCAACACATAAAACACCGAGTCGCACTTACTCATCATCACTAAACTAATCACTGTTCATCTAATTGGTTTATGACGAATGAGCTGCTAAACTCAACTGGAAAACATTAATCGGAATAATTCCCAAGCCACTGGGGCGCAGTGATGGTTAGCAATTCCACCACAGTTCCCAAACCCCAGGCCGATCCGTCCCGTCAAACCTCTTTCCGAATCCATTTTTCATTTCAAAACATTTTTGTAAAACCAGAGTCAAATCACGGTACATTGCCCATTCCCAGTCCTGTACTCTACATGCTCTAATAATACTATTTTACATTGCATAATTGATAAAAGCTACGAGTCCCACTTACCTGTCCTGAGCTTTCTATGTTTTACCGACTTGAACAACCCTCCAAAGTCCTCAATTCTTTCCACATTGATTCATTCCCTAAAATAGAACAATTGTCATCAACTTAAGTCTCATACTCATTTACTAACATTTCTAAACTGGTCCCATTCAAATTCGGAATCTCGGGACCTAATTTTTAACCTATTTTGACTATTTCACGCTTTTCGAGGTAAAACCCCGGTGTAAAGTCTCCTCCGACTTTCAAACTTCTCATTTTTCATAGAAATCTCTCAATTTGCTATTTGTTTGGTCAAAATACTATTTTTCCATATTTTTTTCCTATTTTTTTGGATTTTCTTTTCCATTTTCTCTTTTTTTTTTTTTTTTTTTATATTTAATTGCCCTTGAACCGGGCCGAACCGGGTTCGGCTCAACCGAGCCGAACCGGCCCGGTTCAGGGGTCATCCCCTTCCTCACGAACAGAGCAGCGCCTCTGCTTCTGTGTTTTTTTTTTCTTCTTCGATTCATCGTTGGGGTTGGCTCTCAACCCCAACCCCAACCCAAACTGGCAAGGGAGACTACTCCCTTGCCTTCCCCACTCTCTCGATCAGTTTCAATTCTCGGCCATGGCTTTGCCATGGTCGAGCCCATCATCTTCAATACCAGCTGTAACAAACGAAACAACAAACACAATTAACACAAGCTCACCTTGACCACGCACTCTCCACCGAACTCCCGAGCTCTTGAGCTCCTTTCTCCTCCTCTCGGCCTCCTTCTTCCTCTCATCCTCATCGTCACGCTTCTCTCTCCCTCTGCTATTCGTTTCCCATTTAAAACGAAGAAGAAGGCGGTTTTAGTGGAGAAATGACCAAAATACCCTTGAGCTTATCTCATTTCCTTTTTTCCTTCCATACCCTTAAACGTAATTTTACCTTTTCTGATTTTATTATATATATATATATATATATATATATATATATATATATATATATATATATATTCATTGATCTCTTGCGCCTCAAATTCCGGTTGGCACGCCAACGAGAACATCTCGGGCGTGTGCACCACCGTGTGTCCGATGCGTGTCACTCATAACCCCGCGTATCACGTCGCACCTGACAAATTGTCATTATTTTATTATTTTTCCATTTAATATATATTTATATATATCCATAATATATATAAATATATATTTATGCCTATAATTACGCCTATAATTATGTAATTTCATGCCAACGAGTATACTGGGCGTCAACGCTATCTCGCGTCTCATGTGTGTCCACATGACCCACACATGGTATTAGGCATTTCCTCGTTAGTCCGATTATTCACGTATATGTACTAATACACACCAAACAAACACAATACATCACGTAATCCCACACACACGTTAGTCGTGGCAAATCGGGTTCACCACGAGCCTTACTCGGATTAATTACCATTCGGATTAACACTAATCACCTACTTAAAGTAACGGGTCGTTACACTGGCGGCGTTGTCCATGACATCGAAACCAAAGGAAAAAACTATGGCATTTTGGAGATGTCGTGGGGGTCTTGTACACGGCGTCCCAAACAGTAAAGAAACAATAATTTTTATAGATTTTCGAAAAACTTGGGAAACTTTGAGGTTTATTAAGGGTCATGTATTGACAATAAACCCAATCAATTGGGGTTTCAATTCATTAACAGGTAGTTGGGGAACCCCAAAACAGGGGTTAAAGTCGCATGAACGAAGTGACGAGTCACGACCTTACCAGGTAAGTTTATAAGCCATTTAAGAAAGCAATTTGTGATTCATTATCCTATATTGTTGTGCTACTGAATTGATCCTATGGTTGGCATTCCATTCTAATTCCTTAGTTGGTGTCTTTGGCGTAAATATGTTGGAAAGGTACTACTGGGCCCGCACTAGCAAGGCTAACGTGGGCACTTCCAGCAGGAGTGTTGTCCACCCACCTAGTGGAGTGTGTTACCCGAGTACTAGATTGTTCTGGATATTTATGTGGATATGGTTATGGGTATTGTTGTGGACATGTTGTGGATACGGTTGTGGGTTGTGTATTAGACCGCTTATGGGCCTCTTTTGATTCGAAGGACAGTCAAATTTCCTGTCTTTTCATTATCGCATGATTCTTAAATTGATTTATTGGTTATTCATGAATTACTGTTGCATTCTTCTGTCATTACTTTCAATTTTCTCAAGTTACTCACCGTCTAGTTTGTGATGGTGGGTGCAGATACAATAGAGATGAGCAAGGAGAAGGGCCCAGTGCTAAGCGACTATCTCCGAGGACTCTCTGGAGAGGCTCTTTTCTGTTTTCTAGTGTAGATATCTCGTTTATTGATGTATTATAGTTTTCAGATACTATGGATATTGTTGTTTTGGGTTTGTGACTTTTGTAATGGCCCGTTATTTATTAATGTTGTTAATTATATTATTTTCTTATTAGAACGCCAGCTCAGACGACGCGTGGACGTCGCTGATAGGTTAGGACTGCACTGACCTAGGACACTAGCTGTTGCATGTTGTATGCTATAATGTGATGTATAAACTCTATTATATATTTGTTATTCATCACATGTGTGTATTTATATTATTGGTGTCAGGTGAGGTTGTGCGTTGGATGTTGGTCTCGAAGTAAGTGTCAATGCGGGTATCAGACAAGCGTTAGACCGGGGCATTTGGGTTAATTGGAGTAAGTCAACTAAATGAAAATAACTACGGTTGGTATATTAGGGATTAATTTGATAGTTATAACCTTACGCTAAATCAATTAAATGGGTACACCAAGTGAAGGACTGTGACGACCCGCCCCCGACGTAGGGTCGGGTCGCCCGGCCCAGACCGCCACTTAGACCCAATACCTGAACCAGGCCCAAATAATAGTCTGGCACGCCCAAACAAATAAACCTGCGGAATAAATATAAAGAGATATCCTAAAGCCAAAAGATTTAAGTTCATAGAATATTAATAAAACTATACATGGGTTCATACTCATTTAAACTAAACAAGTTTATTATAATTTCTGAAATGGATCAATTAAAGATAACTAGGATTCAAGCTACCCAAAGATCTAATTTAATTTTAACCCCAAGTTGATAGGCTCAAAATCAAATATACATGATATATATAAAGGCTCACGTCAAGAGGAGATTTGAAGCTCATCTCTCCTTTGCCTCAACCTAGCACTGTCGAGGATACCTGAGATGTAAGTGGGGTGAGCTAAAAGAACCAACGAAGCTCAATAATGCGAAAAACCCGCTCAACCATCAAATGTGCAAGTAATACCTAATAAGCATGCAAAGTCTAGCATGTATTTGAAAACAAACAAGGATTTATTAAATAGTAGCATGGTAGCAAGATTTCATAAAAAAATAGACTTATAATGAACCATCAAGTACTATCATAGACATAAGATTCGTAAGTCACAAATTGTAACAACAATAATCATGAATAACATTAAAGAGATTGACAAATCATTTCATAATTTCAAACTTTCATACAAATGAGGGGGTTTCGCGAGATTATGTACTATAAAATATAATAATACGATAACTCGATGTTCCATTCAATGCATACTAGATATTGGCAAGAATTTGGTGACCGATTCTCCTACTCTCAAAGTGATGGAAACAACCAGCTAGCACACAGGCCTTATGTGCCCTCTCGTTTGTCCCATCAAATCAACAGTAGGTTCGTCCAAGCCATCACCGATGCACATCTTTATATCTCAAGAGTACAAGAGAAGGTAACTCCAACTCATGTCCCTACGTGACATACTTATGAATTCAATTAGTCAAGTAAAGCCCTCGGTGGTAAACTCCACACATCCTGGGGTGTTAACGACCCTCGGTGATACCACAACATTCTGAGGTATTCTTATAGATTTACTTGCTAATAAGACTTCAGTGGAACTCCACACATTCTGAGGCCATGAATAACAGTGCATTCACATTCCATAGATACGAAGGTTCGAGCCAATACCACGACGCAACCCATAAATCCCAAGTCTTTAATTCAAATTATGAACCTTAAACATAACTAATAATCATATCATATTTGATAATTGAGCAAGCTCCCCACTTACCTGCACTCGCCGTGAATCCTAATCTCGATCCTCTCGCGTTTGGGCTCGATGTGAACCGTCTCGCGAATCTAGACAATTTGAAAGAATAATTACTTTATGTATCTATAACCATACAAGTTTAACATCAATTGTCTAGACCTTAGAGATTCACCCTATTTTATAGCTGACTTCACTAAAGGTCATTCACGACTCTAAAATCGACACTTAAAATTAGAATCGATGATTTGAGTAAAATAAGAATGTGGTGATGTAAAACAAGGAAAATCCGCTAAGACTTAATTTTTCCAACATAAATCGAAGACGTTCGATTAATTATAATTAAAAATATCCAAATCACCATACAAGACTCAATTTTGACTTTAAATTCCCAAATGACAATATTCAGTCAAAGTCCACAAATTTATCGAATAAGTTTATTTCCCAAAGAAAAGATTCAAAGTCCCTTTTTAAATCTCAACTTAACCTTAAATGTCAAATCCATATCAATAAACTTCAACCGCGTTCAATTTACTAAAATCATGGGAAAACCCTTTCATGTACTATTAAACTATGGAAAACAAGATTGATTCATCCATAATACTCGTTATCATAAAGCTTAAAAAACTTGTATAACCCATTTCAAGACTAGATCTAAGAAATATTGAACAAACTTTGCAAATCATCAACTCTCATTACCAATACCAACACCAAGACAATAAATCTAGAGAGTATTAGAATCTCACCATGCCTTCAATGGAGTCTTTGACTCAAACTCCTTTCCAAAATCTCATTCTAACATAGATCAAATCTTTCTTTTCTTATTTTTTTTCTATTTTCCTCGCGTTCTTGCCGATGTCGACGCCATCCACCCTTTGATATCCAAATCTTCAATAAATAATAAAGAAATCAAGGAGGGAAGTGAGGTTGTACATCTCTTGAGCTTGAACTCTCCTCTTGTTCTCCTCCTCTCCATGTGGGTGTTTTATAAAATTGGGGCTAGGGTTTTCTTTGATTTGCTTAAATAGCATTAGGGTTAGGAGATTAGGGTTGTGACTATTTACAATTTGTCTAAAATGCCCTTTAGGGTCATAATCTTAATTGGGCTTTATTATTTAAAATAAAACTTTACTTACTCCCTAACTCATATTTAATTTGACAAGTTTAGAATTGTATTTCCATATCAAACACCCAACATATTTTTATTATGAAATTACCAAAATACTCATAAGTTGGGTCGTGGAGAATTTGGGTCGTTACAATATCCCCAATTTTAAGAACTTTTGTCCTCGAAAGTCAAAATAAGGTACACTCATAATTTGACTGGTCCATTCGTAATGGTTTCCCTAATGACCCATTATTTAATTGGTGTCAATTCTCTCTTACACGTTCTTCTTATACCACACATAAAATAAAGTCTTACTCTTGACTCTACTATCTCAACATTTTCATTTCCGTCCCACTGACCGAAATTCATAAGGCCTCTCTTATAGGTTTCAATAGCATCATTATACTCAGCCACTTGCCAAGTTCTTCTGTTGTCACGTGTTCTTAAGGTATTCCTTTATAATCTTCACCGAAATCGTAATATACACTCAAGTCGCTCAACTTACAGAGAGTTAGAACCATACTGAGATGTGATCCGGGTGCCTATCTGTGACAAAGAATGTCTCTGCCTATCTGGCATTAACACCATACCACTAACTGGTAGTAGGAAAAACAAGGATAATTGTATGCTATAACATAAGTACTAGCACACCATCTCTATCAACATCTCGGTTACGTATCTCATTGAACAACTCATCATGTCTTTACGGCTTATCTGTGAAGGCTACAAATAGGCATAAATAGTATTCCTTTCTAGAATAATACCTTAATATTATTGGCATCACATGTTTATCGACATTCATTCTTGTAGGTTCATAATTCAAGTCAACTTTTGACTAATGATCCACTTTGTAACTCCTTTGTCACACTTAACTATTAATTGACGTAAACAAGCTTCCACCTTTAAAATCTTGTGGAATATTTTTAACATCGTCATTATTTCTAAATAGGTTTCAGCATTCATCTGAATGCGCTCCATTGCATCACCATTTTTTTATTTCATACCAAGATCTCTTATCACTATATCTCGATTTTCAGGAGATCAATCGTATTACATCCTCGCACTAATCAATTTTCACGATCTGGGTGACTATTTTAAACATTGTTGACTTAGTTATAACCCCTTTTTGGTATACAATGGTCCCTTCTCATTTTTCTAAGCTAACTCTTAGCTCTTATAATGTGTTTAATACCTCACTCTCTGAGAAACGAAGGTGATTTAACTTTCATGTTTCGAACCTGATATTCACGTCGTTTATTTAAAAGCATAAAACTCATACTCCTGTCATTGTCATTAAGGACTCATATCTCAATACAATCCAGTTATTTCAAGTTCATAATTCAAACTTGTATTTCAATTTATTACACTCGTGTATTACTATTGTCGCACTGCATATACGTTTGTTGGATACTCCAACCGTAAAGTACATATCCTTGTACATAAAACTCATATAAGTTTATCTTGTACGACTTGACACTAAAGCTTTAATTCAAGTGTACTCAAACTCATATTTACACCAATTTCAATAATTATCTTGCACTGTTTAGGTTATGATTGATTGCTTATACTTAGCACAAAACCATTCATAGTGTTCTTCATTTTCTCCAAATTCAATGATTCTTAAAAATAAGAATATCAACCGATTTCTCATGGGATTGATTTAAAATGACCTCATGCTTAGGCAAACCCTTATGCCACATAATTTACTTATGCTTGTCACTTGTTACGGTGTCGACCTTGATTATTCATGCATTATCTCCACGTATTGATATCATTAACACTTAACCATTTGCAAATATATTGCTTAACCGTCTGGGTTACAACCTCAAATTCTCCTATGACATCAAATTAGGGCTTTCACTTTTAAACTTATACTAAGCCCTCAGGTTTTCAAATATAAACTACACATTTTGTTCAACAATTATTAACGGTGTGAAATTTAAGAAATTTGATCTTTACTCATATATTCATGTTTTATTGCTAATTTAGGGTATTTCCTCACCATCTTTAATTGTTTTGTACGTATTGTGCAACATAAATCTTATTGGGTTCGATCCTAACCTAGGATCCTCACTTTTAATAGTCGACCTATCACTGATCAGATCTTTCATCTTTCCTTTCAACCATTTAGTTTGGTAGTTTATATGTTTAATGTAATCTTTAACTTTAAAAAAAAAAATCACAAGTTACTTTCCACAAGTGATCAACATGATTCTTCGTGACGTCACCATTTTGATTACAAATTTTGTTCTTGAATATGATACTATTGCAATACATATTGTCTCTCTTGAGTTTGCAATTCTTCTCATCACCAAATTGCTCATTCGTTTTTCCATGGGTTGATCCTATTCTAGGATCCCCAATTTTAAGAACCAAGTCATTATTGACAAAGGTTATATAACAATCATTTGCCTCGATTACTCTTCAACTTCATTTTTCATTCAACCATTCCCTACCAATCTGGTTAGGTTTCATTTTGACTCAAAAGTTATGAATCCACACGTCTAATCATATTAGAAATATTCTTTTTATTGGTATACCCCCGATTTTAATGATTCACTTATCATCGAGTTCATTATAATATCATTAACTGCGTCATACGCTCCTTACATCCTACTAATATGACTCATACATACCGTTTAGTTTGGGGCTTCCGTTAATTATTCAGTCATGGTACTGCTATTGCGTACTCTCCATTCATTTCGAACATAATTTATCAATTCTTGGTATCCCCAACTTTATGAATCAACTCTCTTCTAATTATGTTAGAATAATTTCTTTGTTGCAGTGGTTACCTTTGATTTATATCATTTTAACCTCAGATCTTGAGTCTTTACAACATCTACAAATTTTCTACTTAGCAACACGATCTTCACACATGGTTATTTCACCGAAATAGTCTTTGACTTTGGATCTTCAATTTTAGTAACTCATCCACCTTTGAGTGTACTAATTTGATATTTTGTATTCACTAGATTTTCTCATTGAATAGTTTTCAATGTATTCTTTAATTTCTCATTCGCTATCTCGTACATTATGTACTTACGCTTCGAGCTAACTCTCAATTTGGGTCCTCATATTTAGTATTCAACCTATCGATAACTAGCTTAGCTTTATTTTTTTCTTTTACACAAGTTCGATCGAAACTTGAATGTCATAATTCAATCAATCGAGAATTTAAATCCGAATCAAAGCCCATTTCAAAGTGTTAAGTTTCGATTTTTTTAAAACTAAATCTAGCTTATTTTTATGGAATCATCTAAAAGCTTTCTCGCATTTCAAACGAATTGTAATACCTCTTTCGAATTGATTTGATCAATATACTTTCAAAAATAATAAATCACGATCACGAGAAAATTTGTATTCCAACACTACAAAATGGTAACATAAATCCAAACGATGCTTTGCATTTTCATCAAAGCAAAACTTTGAAATTCAGTAAAACTCTTTATGTAAAGATTTAAAATTACAACGTCAAATTCTCGAAATATGTATGAGTCTATTCGCTTTATCTTTTGAACACCAAGGAAAATAAACTATTTCCTTTTATAATTGTTCACACTTTCCAAAACTTTGTACGGACAAGTAAAATGCTTCCTTGAAAATTTCATCAAAATGTGATAAACATCTACTCAACGAAATACAAAAATCATGTCAAACACAGTCGAAAGAGTTAGTCTTCGAGAAAATATATTACATGAAATAACAAAATTCAATTCATAGTATTAACTTTCTAATCGAATTTGTAGACCAATGATTCACATCTTTAATCGAGAGTTAGAAGTTTTAAGTGTATATGTGTCCAGTATATCTTAAATTAAGTTCAGCCACCTGGCCAAGCTAACTTGCTTATCATTGTTTGAAACCAAAGATTCATTTGCATCCTTACTAGGATCGTTAACTTCTATTGTCAACAAGATATCGTTAATTTTAATTATCCTAACAGAGTTTTTGGCATCAGAGTTACTTCTTTGAGATGTGACCATGTCACAATTCCATCTTCCATATTTAGAGTGGCGTCTCATTGTCCTTTCAAGACTATCAATTCTTACTTAAGTCTTTATTTGCCACTCTATCGTTAAGTATAGGCGTTCTCGCCATACAATTTCCACTATAAGTTTAGTCGTTCTATCAGAACCATTCTTGCAGCAAAGTGTTGTAGACTTCCTTACAATGCATGTGGAACCTTTGGCAGACTTCCCTTCAATTTTCTTGTGTCGTTAATTGTCATTCCCAACTCGTGGAACCAAGGTTTCACGTATTAAGGAAAGACATTTACCTATATATCTAACGATATATTTCTATACACAAAGTAGTAAATAGTCATCACATTAAATCTTTATCAAATTTCTTTTGTCTCATCCCATCCTAGGATTTATCATTATTGCGTGTTAAGTCGACTTTGAACCAATGTCCATACCATTGATTTGTTCGATTTAACTTGACCTTTAAACTTAAAGGCCCTACATCTTAGGTTTCCCTAACCTAACGTTTCCCTAGGTTCTAATTCCTAGGCTCTGATACCAACTGTGATGACCCGCCCCCACCTAGGGTCGGGTCGCCTGGCCAAGAATGCCACTTGGACCCAATACCTGAACCAGGTCCAAATAACAGTCTGGCACGCCTAAACAAATAAACCTGCGGAATAAATATAAAGAGATATCCTAAAGCCAAAAGATTTAAGTTCATAGAATATTAATAAAACTATACATGAGTTCATACTCATTTAAACTAAATAAGTTTATTATAATCTCTGAAATGGATCAATTAAAGATAACTAGGATTCAAGCTACCCAAAGATCTATTTTAATTTTAACCCCAAGTTGATAGGTTCAAAATCAAATATACATGATATATATATATATAAAGGCTCACGTCAAGAGGAGACTTGAAGCTCATCTCTCCTTTACCTCAACCTAACCCTGTCGTGGATACCTAAGATATAAGTGGGGTGAGCTAAAAGAACCAACGGAGCTCAGTAATGCGAAAACCCGCTCAACCATCAAATATGCAAGTAATACCTAATAAGCATGCAAAGTCTAGCATGTATTTGAAAACAAACAAGGATTTATTAAATAGTAGCATGGTAGCAGGATTTCATAAAAAAATAGACTTATAATGAACCATCAAGTACTATCATAGACATAAGATTCGTAAGTCACAAATTGTAACAACAATAATCATGAATAACATTAAAGAGATTGACAAATCATTTCATAATTTCAAACTTTCATATAAATGAGGGGGTTTCGCGAGATTATGTACTATAAAATATAATAATACGATAACTCGATGTTCCATTCAATACATACTAGATATTGGTAAGAATCCGGTGACCGATTCTCCTACTCTTAAAGTGATGGAAACAACCAGCTAGCACACAGGCCTTATGTGCCCTCTCGTTTGTCCCATCAAATCAACAGTAGGTTCGTCTAAGCCATCACCGATGTACATCCCTATGTCTCAAGAGTATAAGAGAAGGTAACTCCAACTCATGTCCCTACGTGACATACTTATGAATTCAATTAGTCAAGTAAAGCCCTCGGTGGTAAACTCCACACATCCTAGGGTGTTAACAACCCTCGGTGGTACCACAACATTATGAGGTATTCTTATAGATTTAATTGCTAATAAGACCCTCGGTGGAACTCCACACATTCTGGGGCCATGAATAACAGTGCATTCACATTCCATAGATACGTAGGTTCGAGCCAATACCACGACGCAACCCATAAATCCCAAGTCTTTAATTCAAATTATGAATCCTAAACATAACTAATAATCATGTCATATTTGATAATTGAGGAAGCTCCCCACTTACCTGCACTCGCCGTGAATCCTAATCTCGATCCTCTCGCGTTTGGGCTCGATGTGAACCGTCTCGCGAATCTAGACAATTTGAAAGAATAATTACTTTATGTATCTACAACCATACAAGTTTAACATCAATTGTCTAGACCTTAGAGATTCACCCTATTTTATAGCTGACTTCACTAAAGGTCATTCACGACTCTAAAATCGACACTTAAAATTAGAATCGATGATTTGAGTAAAATAAGAATGTGGTGATGTAAAACAAGGAAAATCCGCTAAGACTTAATTTTTCCAACATAAATTGAAGACGTTCGATTAATTATAATTAAAAATATCCAAATCACCATACAAGACTCAATTTAGACTTTAAATTCCTAAATGACAATATTCAGTCAAAGTCCACAAATTTATCGAATAAGTTTATTTCCCAAAGAAAAGATTCAAAGTCCCTTTTTAAATCTCAACTCAACCTTAAATGTCAAATCCATATCAATAAACTTCAACCGCGTTCAATTTGCTAAAATCATGGGAAAAAACCTTTCATGTACCATCAAACTATGGAAAACAAGATTGATTCATCCATAATACTCGTTATCATAAAACTTAAAAAAACTTGTATAACCCATTTCAAGACTAGATCTAAGAAATATTGAACAAACTTTGCAAATCATCAACTCTCATTACCAATACTAACACCAAGACAATAAATCTAGAGAGTATTAGAATCTCACCATGCCTTCAATGGAGTCTTTGACTCAAACTCCTTTCCAAAATCTCATTCTAACATATATCAAATCTTTCCTTTCTTATTTTCTTTTCTATTTTCCTCGCGTTCTTGCCGACGTCGATGCCATCTACCCTTTGATCTCCAAATCTTCAATAAATAATAAAGAAATCAAGGAGGGAAGTGAGGTTGTACATCTCTTGAGCTTGAACTCTCCTCTTGTTCTCCTTCTCTCCATGTGGGTGTTTTATAAAATTGGGGCTAGGGTTTTCTTTGATTTGCTTAAATAGCATTAGGGTTGTGATTATTTACAATTTTTCTAAAATGCCCTTTTGGGTCATAATCTCAATTGGGCTTTATTATTTAAAATAAAACTTTACTTACTCCCTAACTCATATTTAATTTGACAAGTTTAGAATTGTATTTCCACATCAAACAGCCAACATATTTTTATCATGAAATTACCAAAATACCCATAAGTTGGGTCGTGGAGAATTTGGGTCGTTACAGGGAGGCCTCTGGGTGCATGCCAGATGTGGGGCATTAAGTAGCGGGTTGTCGAGAGTTAGTGGGACCTTGTGTAAAATTTTTATGAATTAATGTGGAGGCATAGTATAGGTTATAAGATTTTATGATATTCAAATTAATATGGTGTCTATGGTTGAGAATGTGAAATTCAACCCACATTAGATGCTCCTAGAGATGTGTAAGTTAGGCAATAAAGGCTAATTGTGTCACAATCCTGTGTCACTGTAATTGTGGACTGCAGTTAATTAGGACAGTTAGATATACCATGGGATACATTTTCACACCAAATTACACAATTGGCATAAATACAAACCCAATCAACTGTACATGCAAAGAGAGAAACCATTCCTGTGAGTGAGAAATCGGATCTGGAGGAGAGGGAAAGGGTGAAATTGGTCTCTGGAGCTAGAAATTCAAGGATTTTATCACGGAATTGAGGTAAATTCATTACTAAATGTATCAATTTCCATTAAAATGGTGTTTGGATGGATTTTCAAAGCAAAGTTCAGATTTTTGGATATACACACTAGTTTTGTTGGAATTGAGGTTTAAGAGGTGTGAATCTATTAAACAAACTAGTTTGAATAAGGTTTTAATGGGAATTTTGAAGGAAATTTAAGAATTTTTGGATTTGCTATACATGTCTTTGATTCTCTGTTTTTTGGAAAATCGATGTTTTAACTGGTGTTTTGAGGTTTAATTGAGGTTTTTGGAGGTTACAATCATGTTGAGTGCGATGGGAAAGATAGAGAAACCCAGATTCCCAGAATTGCTGTTCGAAATTCTGGGAATCAACCCTCCCAACGCGCTGGGTGTCGCGAAGGAGACTACTGTTCTTCGTCTTGAAGAACAGTAGTGCGCTGGGACACCCCATAGCGCACTGGACTAGACTTCTAGCGTGCTAGGAGCGGATTGGGTTGAACACCCCTAGCGCGCTGAGATTCCTAGCGCACTAGCCATTATGCCTAGCTCGCTGGGGGCCGAAAATGGGCATTTTTAACAAAGTGTTGGCTCAGAATTTTCAAAAAATTAACGAATTAAACCCACTTAATTAACTTTAAAACACTAAAAATTGATCTCAGCGGTTACGGGATTGTGTTTTAGAGTCGGGGACTAGTTGGGGTCGGATAGGGTGTTTTTAGGGTTTTCGGAGTGCAATTTAAGGTACGTAAAACCCAACTGAACGTCACTGATGTATTTACTTTTTGACATTATTTTATTAGTGTTCCCTTTGGTTATTCCGTTCTATTATTAATGGAGTAGTCGAGTTACTCCCACCTATGTATCTGTGGTGTGTTATGGGACTCACTAGTTTGTAGCGCGTATTACCTAGTCTTGGTGAATAACAACCCGAGTTTGGTATGATTTCATGTGTTCGGTATACACAATTTGGGCTAAAACTGTTAGGACGACAGGTGATGTGAACTGTGGTAGGTTCCACAGACGGGATCCTAGTCTGAAGTACAAACTTAGTTTTCTTGGTCAACCACCTATTTTGTGATTCTTGGTGTTATACATCCATAAGATGAGCTTTGTGCAATTGTCTGTATTTTTCTTCATATTCTACATGTTTATTTAACACTGTCTTTGGATATTTGTTTATTATATTTATAAATGCACAGTGGATTTCCTTGGAATTTTACTTACTGGGCTCGTCATCTGATTTTTGTGATAGCTTGAGTCCAGATCCTAGTACCAGTAGGGGTAAGGGGGTCTTAGGCTACTACATCTGACTTGCCCACTGTCGAGGATCTTCTTGTACGTATGGACTGGTATATTTTAGTATTTTGTTTTATTTTGGGATGTCGGGAGACTGAATCACTTGTACATGTATATATACACTGTTGGCAGTTTAGTCGTTTATATATGTAGTACTTCCCGAGTTTTCCACTTTAGGATTTTAATATTTTTATCTCAAAAATGCTCAATTAATTAAGTAAAACTTCTGCTATATATATTAACTGGTTATCAACTTGCATACTCAAAGATATAAATTGATAATATATTTAAACTGTTAGACAAGTTAGCACGAAAAATGGAGTTGTAGGGTAGAGTTCACTAGCGTAGTGACGTGGCAGGGGTCGTCGAGCTTGCGAGCAGGGGTAGCGGGCCATATGGCGGTCTCGGGATTTGAGGTCGTTACAAGTTTGATATCATATTGTCGTATTCACATCTCAATCACCAGATAATGCATGTTTATCGAATATTCAGGGTCCCACATTAATAGACTTATCTTGATTTCCCTATATTTAGTTGTTCACATGATTATAACTTAAATTTCCGCTGCATATGATTATGATAATCTTTATAATCGAATAACTCACTTCACAATGTATAAATTGACCATTTGAGGTTGGCTAGGCATTCGTGGATTCGCCAAGTACGATCTCTAGGTCTACATGTGTCTAGGTCGGGCGGGACCTAATTGTATGAGAAATTGGGGCCGTCACATTGTAGGTGACCAGAGCGTCGAAGATCACCATAATTCCTTGCTAGAATTCTGGTTTCGACGCAGGTAGCCCGCTGAATAGGGTCCCCAACATGTTACTTAGAATGGGGAAGACGGTACTGTTTTGCGCGAAGAATAGTAGTGCGATTGGAATTTCCCCGGCGCGCTAGGTGATAAGTAGGTATTTATAGGATTTTATAGTATAGTTTTATATAGTTTAGTGTTAAAGTTTATTAAATATATATTTAATTATTTTTACTTTTGGTTTTTAGGTGAAACGGAGTGCACGGTTGAATCCGGGGCGAAAAAATACTCAAAATAGAGTATTTATTTGCATTAATTGGATACCGCGGGATTTTGTCTCGAAAAATACACTGATAGTGGGGTGATTGGGGTAGCATTGCCACGTGTCAATTCATTATTGGTCCAGCGTTAAAACACACACCAGCAGTGGCACGTGTCGTCCAAAGCCGTTCGTCCAGACCGCCACGTGTCAGAAGTCGATTGGTTAAGTAGCGTCAGTAGAAATGTTCCAGCCAATCGGTGAACGCCACATCAACACTCCAGCAACGTCAGCACTAATCAGCTACCGCCACGTGGACAGGCCAAGCTTCTCTTCTTGTCCAGCTGCTCGATCTGCCTCAGGATGCGTCTTTGGTCTTGTCTCCCAGATCTTCGGTGAAGTCGTGCGAACTCCTTCCGCCTCCCCCGCCACGTGTCGATCGCTGCTCCCTCTCACGCACGTCACCGCCTCTTTCTCGCCAATCGCGTCACGCCACGTCGGCCCGATAAAGACACCTCGGCGCCAATCACTTTTCGACACGTCGCGACGCACATAATTCACCCAATCCGGTTCTGCCACGTGTCAAGACCGAAAATACACCCAAAAATAGTTTTCTCTCTCTTCCATATACCAATTCTTAGTAGTTTTAGATATTAGGACTTTAGGTATAAATAGAACATCTATTATTGATTATGAGCTCTTTCTAAACTCTCTCTCACTCTCTCTGCATTATTTTGTGAGTAGCCATGTCTGGCTAATCAAGCCATTGCCTAGGTCGAAGGTGAAGCAATTCAGGATTATGGATTCATGGCATAACTTGTGAGATCTTTTAATTTATTATTTATTTAATTTAATTTCTTCTATTTCATTGTTGTTGATTTTAATGAATATGGTTTAAACTTAGGGTATGTATGTGGCCAGTGCATGCTTTTAGGTGGATAATCTATAGTTAATTGACTCATTAGTATCCGTAATTGAACTTTTGAGACAATATAAGTGACAAACATTCACCCGATTGCCGTCAAAACCTTTCGGTTCTTGAGTGTGCAACAATTGAATTTAGGTTAAATCAGGAGCGGACGCGATCTGGTTATCTAGGATTAGTATTCCCATAGAAGTTTATTACTGCGGTTAGTGTGTTAAATCTTATGGCGGATGTCTAGGGTTATACATTAATTAGGGAAGTAGTTAGTGGCGGATGTCCTAGCTATCGAGATTAGGGGAATTAGGAATTTCTGGCGGATGTCGATTTTCCATAGCTAATCTAGGGGAATTTGAATTAATAATTGTTTTGGGAAAGATTGACGACCATGATATGCCATTAAATCTTGATCTTGTCTTGTGGAACCATAGACTTAGGTATTTAAATTAATTGTTCATAAACTTATATATTTATTTTAGTTATTTAATTTCATAGTAATTAGATTATTTAATTTAGTTATTTTCTCTAAAACCCCAGTTTTCCTTTCTTTTAAAACTTTAGAAAGACTACCAATCTCTGTGGGATCGACCCTTTGCCACTATCTGCAAATAGTTGGTTTAAGGAAATATTTTATTGACGTGTTCGGCGCGCGTCACTAGGCAGGGGACTTAATAGTTTTTTTTTTAAATACTTATTTAAGGGGTTTTTTTTGGGTTAATCACTTAATTACCGATTAAGTCATATAAAAGACCCTATAAATGAACTTCAAGGATTAGGGGACCGTAGCTTGGATACCGAGGAGCTAGGCGGGTCAGATTTGCGAGTTCAGGGAAGTCGAAGTGCATATTTCAGGTGCATAAAACCCTTGAGAAAACTCCACAAACATTCAGTTCGGTTTTTATTATATTTTATGCCAAGTATTGATTTGGTTTCATTACACGGGTTCGTTTGTGTAAAGGAATGGTTTATCAGAGTTTTATATTGAAATGTATGGAGGGACTTGGTGCACGCTAGATACAACACATGTGACCCGACCCTTGGTGAATAGTAACTCGAGTTGCTTCTGGTGCATGTGTTAGTGTAATGTATGTTTTCGAACTAGCACTGCAAGGATGTCAGGTGATGGAAAGTTGGGGGCACCCATTGAAGGGATCCTGATCCGAAGTACAATCTAGTTTGAACCAAGGAACAAACATACATTTGGTTTCGTATTTTGGTTTATTTATTTATATGTTGAGTTTACATTGTTATATCTACGTGTTTGGTTGTTTATTTGATTCACTGTCTTTACAATATTTTGACATGATTATTACTTTATGTCAATGTTTTCATGATATGTGCTGCTGCCAGCCATGAGAATGTGATTGTTTGTTGCCAAAGGTCATATTCAAATGTCTCGTAGATTATTTGGTTTTAATTCATGAATATTGTGTTAGATTCTCTTGGGAATTTACTCACTGGACTCGTCACTATATCGGTTGAATGACTGTGTGCAGATTTTGCAAAAAGAGCAAGGGTAGGAGGTATTAGGCGGCTACCTTTGAGACCGTTGCTGCTATTGGCTCGTGTTTTGACTATCCAGTAGGTAATATATATTTACTTTTTGCTGGGTTCGGGGACTGTAGAACACTGAATACCTGTATATGGATTTCTGTTTATATATTCGTCTCAGTTATATACATGGTATTATCTCCAGGTTTTCCACTATCTAGGTTTAATAATTTCTCATAATACACTTAATTAAAACTTCCGCTGTAAATATCTAATCTACTAGATGTTTAAGTTTAGTAAACAATTTAATAAAGTAGGATTAGTTAGACTAGACGGAGCGTTATTTCATAAGACTTCTGATGTGAGAGAGGATTATGACATGACTGGTAACGTGGCAGGAGCAACTGGGCTCGTGGGCAGAGTGCGGGGTCACAGAACGATCCCGTAATTTGGGATTGTTACACTTCCAGTGCTTAAAATGACTACATTATATGACATTTGAGATTGGGTCATGTCCCTGAGCCAACAATTTACAAAGTGTTGAGTTCATGTAATAAGTCTATGAGATTCATTAAAATTCCCTGTTGCACTCCTTGCCAATTTGGCAAATCCCATGCTCTTCCTTTTCAATTACATTCAGGATGTGTAGTCCGGCTTTTGTCCTCAAAGGATCACAAATAATCAGTTGATAACTTGCACTTATCGGGACTAGTACTCAGATCTGCACTCAAGCCATCACAAAAGGCAGATGACGAGTCCAGAGTGAGTATTCCTAAGGAATTTTACTGAGCAATTACGTAAAGTAAATACTAGAATTTCAATAAACTATTATATAAATATGCGAAAATAAATAAACAGACAACTGTGCTCATCACATGATTAAAATAATATGAAAGAAACAACAATGTGTTCCTAGAGCCTAGAGTCAGGTCACACCATACTTCAGACTCTTCCATAGAGCACTGTTGGCAAGTGGCACTCGAGCAAGGCCAGTTTCTGGATCCACTCGATGGCCAGCATAACACCTGCGGTGCACCGACACGTTGTGTGACGTGACACTCGGGTCGTCCTATTCATCGAGATCGATCCTTAGCAACATGTTATAGTGTAGTGACATACACAAGAATGGCACAGGGCGAGAGCCTCAACCAACTGTACATATAATACCACAACCAGAAATGGAATAATGAAACAATAGCACTGATTACCAAATGTTAATGCTCAATAAATTCTAATTGGGACAATAAACCTGTGACGGCCCCGCTTCTAATCTAGGGCACCGCCCGGCCTAATCCCGTAATTAAGCCCTAATCACAACACATAGGACCCGATTACGAATTAGTCGGCCTTTATTACTGTGTTCTCTTGTTTAAACAATCATTTTATTTAGCGGAAGTCTTTAATATTTTAGCGGAATTTTTTTTTTTTTTTTTTTTTTTTAAAGCCTAAGTGTGGAATCCAGGAAATAACGATCACCATATATATGCAAGTAAACGGCGAACATATATAAACGAAGTGAAAGCCAAAGTCGGGTAATCTAACACTCATCCCAATAACATCCCAAAAGATAAAGACATAAGTAAACATAATACAAAAAGTACCCTACGTGTACGGGCGCAAACTACGCTCGGAGCTGGAGAGGTAGTCGCCGATCTTCTCCTTGCCGGCACTGGTCTTTGCTCGATGGACCTACACCCACCGTCACAAACTAGACGGTGAGTATAGTGATATTTAAGTGATAACTGGGGAAATCTAATACTACATTTCCAATTTAAACAAAAGGTATTTAAAAGCATATGTAGCTGAAGAAATGTTGAATAAATAATGCAAGTAAATACCAACGTTAACAGAGACACAACCGACACGAGGCTAAGTCGAGATGATCTACGTCCGGTCGGCGGTGAGAACTATCACCTAACATTTTCCACTCTTGTATGGAGCCGTGCTCAACATATGATAATAAATCTCTCTTTTTCTTTTCTTTCTAATAACCTCAAATGGCGGAGCTATGCTCGGCGTATTTAAATCATTTATACTTGCCGACAACCCCGTGGCTCATGCCACGTGTGCCGCCCAAGTGTAGTGGCGAGTGCCGGAGACCCCGAAAGACCGAAATCCTCGTGAATCCGCGCATCTCGTGTGCAATGGACACTAGATAATCCCTACTTTAGTTTTCAAGAATATATATCCTAAAATGTTATGATTTCAACAAGAGTTGGGCTACAAAGCCCCAAGGGAAGTAGAACACAAATCCAACATAATAGATAACCCTATAGCATGCATTTTCTAAATATTCATTAGCCACATTCCAAGACAAAAATTGAGCATATAGGACACATGGAGTCAATGATATAATAAACAAGGCATCATGCTATATCGATATTCAATACGAATGGAAACAAGGAAAACATGATGTGGGAAATAAATTAGCTAGTCTACAAATAGTGAAAAATTTATAAATGACTGGAATGAAATAAAGTAAAGAGTTCCCATGAGTTTCACTTACTAGTCAACGAGAGTCCTAGCTATCAGGCCTCTCGACACCCGACTCGTGCACCCGAACTTCCAAGAATTCCCTTTAATTCCTGAAGTTCATTTTTATAGCATTTTAATTGGTTTAAAGCCTCAATAAGTGGATTTATGATATTTAACTAAAATTTAGAATTTTATGTCAATATTTAATTGTGGCACATTTTTCGAGTTATTTCGGGGTACCAAAAATACTCGAGAAGTCCCGAATCATTTTTTTCTACCTTTTTCAAATTTTCTATATTTTTCTAGAATTTTTTCCAATTTTTCTGATATTTTTCCCCTATTTTTCCTATTTTCCAAAGCAAATTAAAACTTTTTTTTTTTTTTTTTTTTTTTTTTTTTTTTATATATATAAATAAAAATATTATTTAAATATATTATTTAAATAATATTTATGTGGGTCCCCGAACCGGGTCGGACCCGACCCAACCGGTCGGCCCCGACCCAACCGGTCGACCCCGACCCAACCGGGTCGGACCGACCCAACCGGGTCGCCCCAGGCCAACCGGTCGGACCCGGCCAACCGGGTCGGCCCCGACCCAACCGGGTCGGCCCCAGACCCAACCGGGTCGGCCGGTTCGGCCCCTACAGGCCGGTCGGTCGGGCCCGGTCCAGCCCACTCGGGTTGGGCCGGGGCCGGTTTGGCCGGCCCACCGGGATGGGCTGGGCTGGCAGCCCGCCGACCCCGGGGTGGCACGCACGCACGCACGCGCGTGCGTGCCCCCTCCCCCATCTTCTTCTTCCTACTGAGGCGCACCGGCGCCTCTGGTTTCTTTTTTTTTTTTTTTTTTTTTTTTTTTTTTTTTTTTTTTTTTTTTTCCGATCTTCTTCTCTTCTCCTTCATTTCCAAACTCATCTTAAACATCATGGAGATCAATAAGGCACCAAAATTTCACCGCAAATCCACAAAAACAAACCCCAATTTTTCGGATCAAAATACATGCAAATAACCCAAAAATTTACCAATCACCTCAAATTTTCCACAAATTCGATCCCAATTGATAAGATTCATTAAACTAAACCTCAAGAACACCAAATTGACCTCCTAAAACCAAGTAAAAGTAAATAAAATCCGAATTCACCACAACCCATTTTAAATCACATTTTTATCAAAAAATTCATATGAAATTGGGTAAAAGGAATGGTGGGTGAGATTACCTTAGTTTGGATCTCGATTCTCTCCACTCCTAGCTCAAATTTCTCTCCAAACTTCTCCAAAATCTCCCTCCCTTCCGTTCTATATGCTTTGCATGTAAATAGTGCAAATTTTTGTTCATCAAGTTGTATATATAGGTGTTGTTAGGATCTAGTGTGTATTGTGTATCTCGAGGTAAATCCAATGGTCTTGAACACCATGTGTCACCAACTTCTTGAACACCTTATCATAACATTCATTGCCTTGTTTTACTTTGTTGTGCATCTCGAGGTTAATCCTATGCACGCCGATTTTTCTTTTCAAACTATAGGACTTCAATTTATTCATTAATACATTACTTCAACCTTAGGTTAAATCACCTTAATAAATCATATAAAATTCATAAGTGCATCACCCTAGCACTCAGCTACCCTAAGCAACCCATGCCCCGTACCCGCTACCCAAATACCGGTGCCGGTGTCCCAACTCGCACGCAACTCGAGGCGCTTTCCCCGTGCGTCGAACGTCGTATTTTCCAACTAAATTAAATAACTTAATTTATGTTAAGGTAGATTTGAAATAAATTTGTTATTTCCTAGCCTAGTCTCGCTACCCCGGTAATTCCACTAGATACTCATACTTGCACGCACTCCAAGGCGTGTCCCCGCTCACGTCAACTCGACGTCTATGGTTTGCAAAAATGGACTTAATTAGTCTACACACATACAAAACACTAGGCATACACCAAGTACAAATATAACATTTACCTCGCCACGTGCCTCGGTCAATGTTCGCATCTCATGCGGGCCCCACGTCACGGGTCGGTGATCCTGATTAAGCAAGTTAATCAAGATTAGGAAATTGGGCCGTGACAAATATTCCCAACAAAATGGAAATTTCGTCCTCGAAATTAAATTCGAGTTAGGATTATACGACTCGAAAAGGTACGGAAACGATCTCGCATATAGTCCTCCCGCTCCCAGTGAGTTCCGAATCGCCGTGGGCGCCACTTGACGAGCACCTTTGGGATAGACTTGTTCCTCAACCTGTTGTACCTTTCGGTCTAGGATCTGGATAGGCTGCTCCTCATATGAGAAATCCTCGCTCAGGTCGATCTGACTCAAGTCAACTGTCGGTCGTGCGTCTGCCTTCGACTCAGCCAGTCGAAGCATCGAAATATGAAAGACCGGATGAACACCTGACATTTGCGGAGGAAGCTCTAACTCGTACGCAACCTTTCCAACCCGTTTCCTTACTTTGAATGGCCCGATGAAACGCGGTGCGAGCTTGCCTTTCACACCAAATCTCTGCAAACCCTTCCGAGGGGAGACCTTAAGATAGACGTAGGCTCCTCGGAATAAGTGAGATTTGTGGTACTTGTCCGCATACTTCTTCGCCTCTCTTGGGGTGCCTTGAGTCTCTGTCGAATCAATCGTACCTTCTCGGTGTGGTCAACAACAATCTCAGCCCTATTGTCACTCGTCTCTCTCGGCTCCCCCAACACGAGGGTGAGCGACACGGTCGCCATATAAAGCCTCAAATGGTGCCATCTCAATGCTAGCACGATAGCTGTTGTTGTATGCAAACTCACACAATGGTAGATACTCCTCCCAAGATCCACCGAACTCTAACACACAGCCCGCAACATGTCCTCTAGAACACGATTCGGATCTCTCTGTCGTCCGTCGTCCGAGGATGGAAAAGCATCTTTGAGCGTAAGGCGTGTACCGCATCTTGCTCTTGCATACTACGCCACATCCTGGAAGTATACGTAGCATCTCTGTCTCGATGTGATGGTCAACGGTACCCCATGCGCCCTAATGATCTCCTCTCGAAAAGTATACTCGGTGATCAAACGTGTAGTGCGCCGTTTTTCTTTTGTGAGAAAATGAGCAGACTTTGTAAGTCTATCAACTATCACCCAAATGGAATCATGTTTCTTGGTTGTCTCGGCAACCCCTCGATGAAGTCCATGGCGATGTCTTCCCATTTCCATCTCGGAATGGGTAATGGTTGTAACGATCCTCCAGTCTACGATGCTCGCCTTCACTTGGCGACAAATCTCACAATTCACGATAAACTCGACACATCCGCTTTCATCCCAGGCCACCAGAAATGTCTCTTCATGTCGTGATACATCTTAGTCCCGCTGGATGAACGATAAATCGGGAATGGTGTGAATCTTGAAGAATTTCTCTCGACTCCGGCATCTCGGGTATCCACAACCGCCCCTGAATCTCGGACAATCGATCGGATGTCTCTGTCCAATCAACACAATCTAAACTCCGCGCTAGCTGAATTGGTCTTTGGTACAACTGTCGGTCCTCGACCCTCGACACACTCGTGTAGACACGGTATGTACTCTCGTCGTGCGTGCGCGAGATCTCAATCCGGGTATCGATAGGAACGTCTGACTGACCTACTGTCATCGCTGCCTCAAGTAATCCGTACTCGTGCGTCATATGACATCTGACAACCTCGGCGTCTCTGGTCGGTCTCCTACTCAGTGCGTCGGCGACTACATTCGCTTTTCCTGGGTGATATTCCAAGGAAAAGTCATAGTCCTTCAAGAATTCTAACCACCTGCGCTGTCTCATATTCAGTTCCTTCTGTGTGAAGAGATACTTCAGACTCTTGTGATCAGTGAAAAGTGTGAACCTCTCTCCATACAAGTGGTGTCTCCACACCTTCAGCGCAAATACGACTGCTGCTAACTCAAGGTCATGCGTCGGGTAGTTCCTCTCATGTATCTTCAGCTGTCTCGAAGCATAAGCCACAACTCCGCTATCCTGCATCAACACGCATCCAAGTCCCGTGTGTGAAGCATCAGTGTATACTAGGAATCCCTGTCCAACCTTAGGCAGTGTCAATACTGGTGCGGTCGTCAACAACCTCTTCAACTGCTCAAATGCGTTCTCGCATTCCTCTCGTCGATCATACACAACGTCCTTACGTGTCGGTCTAGTCATCGGCGAAGCGATCTTAGAAAAATCCTTCACAAACCTGCGGTAGTAGCACTGCTAATCCCAGAAAACTCGATCTCCGTCATCGACGTCGGTGCCGCCAATCCATAATCGTCGAATCTTGGCCGGATCTACGGCAATCCCCGTTGCTCCAACACGCGTGACCCAAAAACTTGACTTCCGAAAGCCAAAATTCACACTTGCTTGAACTTGGCATATAAACGGTGCTTCCTCAACATCGCAATGTCTCCCGAGGTGCTTGCTCATGATCCTCCGTGTCCTCGAATAGATCGAATGTCGTCGATAAAGACTACTACGAACCGGTCAAGAAATGGCACGAATACTCGGTGCATAAGGTCCATAAACACGGCGGGGCGTTGGTTAGCCCGAACGGCATAACCGTAAACCTGGTAGTGTCCATATCCGGTGCGAACGCTGTCTTAGGCGGTCCTCGTCCACGATCCTAAGGCGATGATACCCGATCTCGGGTCTATCTTGGAGAAGAAGCTGCGCTCCTCTCATTTGCTCAAACAAATCATCAATCCTCGGTAGCGGGTACTTGTTCTTGATTGTAACCTTATTCGATTTGCTGTAGTCGATGCACGATCGTAGACTACCATCCTTCTTTTTCACAAAAAGTACCGGCGCTCCCCAGCGGCGACATGGAAGGTGTGATGAATCCTTTCTCCCCCATGTCCTTAAGGCGAGCCCTCAACTCCTCTAGCTCCCGGGGCCATGCGGTAAGGTGGTATCGCGATCGGTTTGGTGCACTGGTACTAACTCAATGATGAAGTCTACCTCTCGCGGCGGTGGTAGTCTGGCAACTCCTCAGGAAAGACGTCGGAAAACTCTCTAACAATCGGTATGTCCTCAAGTCGGGGTCCCTGACTCTCTGCTATAGTATACAAGGCTACTAGAGTCTCCATCTCCTCACTAGTCGCCAATCTACCTCTCGTGGTATCGACTCTCGGTGTACTACCTCGGTGTACGAACATCGGACGTCTGGGATCTCAAATATGACAGACTTACTAAAACAATCTATGTGAGCATGGTATGCTGATAACCAGTCCATCCCGAAGAGAGCGTCGAACTCTAACATCTCAAGGACTCTAAAGTCGGCGGGTAACTCTATCCCACTAATCTCTCGGAACTCTCTCCACTAGACTATTAGGGTAAACCCTATCTCGGCGGCGGTGCTCAATATCAAATGTACTCCAAGCCTAATCGGTGTCAATCCTAGTATGCCTAACATGCGTCCGAAATGAAGGAAATAGTGGAACCGAATCAAATAAAACATAAGACTCTCTACCAGCGATAGAAATCATACCCTCGATGAGACTCCGCGTAGCGCTAGTATCCGGCTGTGCCACCATGTGAGCTGCCTCTCGACTCTGTGGTGGATACACTGCTGCTTGGTCGTGGACACTCCTCACCAAATGTCCCACCCGTCCGCACCTATAACATGAAACACTGTGTCGCGTTGGCCGGATTTGTGTCGTCCCTGAACCGGAGTCTGTCTCTGTCACTGACGGGGTCCTCTCGGCCTCGACCCCTACCTCGGCCTCTACCACCCCTGCTGCGATCCGTTGTCGTGAGTGTTGATGGTGCCGGAAGAGTAAGTCTCTCTGGCGCTGGTAATGCTGGCCTAATCGATGGTGGTGGTAAGGAACGTCCTCTCCCTGAGCTCTGTGCTGACGCGACATAAGACACCTGAGGTACCACCGATGTGAAACGTGAAGTCATCCCCGATCCTTGAGAACCTCTATCCCATGTCCTAGGTGCCTTGCCACCCCGTCGTCTCCTCTCAAAATCTACGGCCTGCTCTAATGTCAATCTCTGCCCTAGGCCTGCCCTGTCAGCTATTACACCAAGGTAGTAGGTCTCGTGCGAAAGTGCACGCTCGTATATCTCGGTAAGTGTCCTAGCGCCCGTGCTGACTACGTGATAGCCAATGTCTGCTCTCAGACCTGCCCCAAAATGATACACATCTCCCAACTCATCTCGGACCAAATCCCCGCAAGCGCCTCGGATACCCGTATCTATCTCGGTACTCCATAACCGACTCATCTCCGCTCTCTCGCCTCAAACTCATAAACTCTCTCCTCAACCTCATCATGATTGCCGCAGGCGGGAAACCGCTGGCGATAAAATTTGGCCTTAAAGGCCGTCCATGACTCAAAGTCCCCATCAGTAGCTATGGTGGTACGCCACCAGACGTCGGCATCTCTCTGTAGCGTATAAGAAGACAAATCGGGGCGTAGTCTAAACTCGATCCCCAAAATCCGATGTAGCTTCTCTTGTGATAATATCCATCCCTCAATCTTCTCAAAGTTTCTCTCCCCGTCGAAGTACACTGGCTGAAGGCGGAGAAAGTCCTTCACCAGCTGAATCCCCACTGCTGAGCCCGAAGGTGTAGGTGTGGAAGTCGGAGTCATCACGCTACCTCCGCCGTCGAAACGGTCACTAGCTTCGGAAGAGTCGGCGTCACTACCGTGTCTGAACAATAGGTGGGTCTAGTACGGGTGCGATATCGGAAGCGCCGGGTGGTATAGTAGTAGGTCCGGTCGTCGGATGTGTGGTAGTCGCGGGAGTAGTGGCGACGACGGCTGAGTAAGGCGGTGATCTCGTCTTTGTCATGAAGGCCATGAAATCGGTCATCTGCTTGTCCACGTGCCGCTACTCTATCCGCCAACCCTCGATAGTCGTCGTCGTCGATGTAGTAGGAGGCGACTCTACGCTAGCACCCCCATCGCTTTGTCTCGCGTGCATCCGTCATCGTCGTCTCGCATGTGGATAACGATTTCCTATCACTATTACGAAGTATACCACGTATATACGTATACATATTGAAAAAGATAACATATATATAAAAAATTCCCAACTCACTTTCACTCAATTCCCAACAAAATAATTCCTAGGCAAGGTTCATCTCGGTTTCCACTTCTAAGGTTTATGTTTTATGCGAATTTATGTTTTACTCCTTGATAACATAATCTTTGATACCAATCGGAAAATTTGTATCAAAATCCTTATTAAACACTATGCTTTGCCCCTAAGGTTCTAAAGCCTAAGCTCGATACCAAGCTGTGACGGCCCCGCTTCTAATCTAGGGCACCGCCCGCCTAATCCCGTAATTAAGCCCTAATCACAACACATAGGACCCGATTACGAATTAGTCGGCCTTTATTACTGTGTTCTCTTGTTTAAACAATCATTTTATTTAGCGGAAGTCTTTAATATTTTAGCGGAATTTTTTTTTTTTTTTTTTTTTTTTTTTTTTTTTTTAAAGCCTAAGTGTGGAATCCAGGAAATAACGATCACCATATATATGCAAGTAAACGGCGAACATATATAAACGAAGTGAAAGCCAAAGTCGGGTAATCTAACACTCATCCCAATAACATCCCAAAAGATAAAGACATAAGTAAACATAATACAAAAAGTACCCTACGTGTACGGGCAGCTACGCGCTTGGAGCTCAGAGGTAGTCGCCGATCTTCTCCTTGCCGGCACTGGTGCTGCTCGATGGACCTACACCCACCGTCACAAACTAGACGGTGAGTATAGTGATATTTAAGTGATAAGCTGGGAAATCTAATACTACATTTCCAATTTAAACAAAAGGTATTTAAAAGCATATGTAGTGAAGAAATCTTTGAATAAATAATGCAAGTAAATACCAACGTTAACAGAGACACAACCGACACGAGCTAAGTCGAGATGATCTACGTCCGGTCGGCGGTGAGAACTATCACCTAACATTTTCCACTACTCGTATGGAGTTGTGCTCAACATATGATAATAAATCTCTCTCTTTTCTTTTCTTTCTAATAACCTCAAATGGCGGAGCTATGCTCGCGTATTTAAATCATTTATACTTGCCGACAACCCCGTGGCTCATGCCACGTGTGCCGCCCAAGTGTAGTGGCGAGTCCGGAGACCCCGAAAGACCGAAATCCTCGTGAATCCGCGCATCTCGTGTGCAATGGACACTAGATAATCCCTACTTTAGTTTTCAAGAATATATATCCTAAAATGTTATGATTTCAACAAGAGTTGGGCTACAAAGCCCCAAGGGAAGTAGAACACAAATCCAACATAATAGATAACCCTATAGCATGCATTTTCTAAATATTCATTAGCCACATTCCAAGACAAAAATTGAGCATATAGGACACATGGAGTCAATGATATAATAAACAAGGCATCATGCTATATCGATATTCAATACGAATGGAAACAAGGAAAACATGATGTGGGAAATAAATTAGCTAGTCTACAAATAGACTGAAAAATTTATAAATGACTGGAATGAAATAAAGTAAAGAGTTCCCGCAGTTTCACTTACTAGTCAACGCAGTAGTCCTAGCTATCCGGCCTCTCGACACCCCGACTCGTGCACCCGAACTTCCAAGAATTCCCTATAATTCCTGAAGTTCATTTTTATAGCATTTTAATTGGTTTAAAGCCTCAATAAGTGGATTTATGATATTTAACTAAAATTTAGAATTTTATGTCAATATTTAATTGTGGCACATTTTTCGAGTTATTTCGGGGTACCAAAAATACTCGAGAAGTCCCGAATCATTTTTTTCTACCTTTTTCAAATTTTCTATATTTTTCTAGAATTTTTTCCAATTTTTCTGATATTTTTCCCCTATTTTTCCTATTTTCCAGCAAATTAAAACTGTTTTTTTTTTTTTTTTTTTTTTTTATATATATATAAATAAAAATATTATTTAAATATATTATTTAAATAATATTTATGTGGGTCCCCCGAACCGGGTCGGACCCGACCCAACCGGGTCGGACCCGACCCAACCGGGTCGGACCCGACCCAACCGGGTCGGACCCGACCCAACCGGGTCGGCCGGTTCGGCCCTCTGGGCGGGTCGGGTCGGGCCGGCCCGAGCCCACTCGGGTTGGGCGGGGCCGGTTTGGCCGGCCCACCGGGATGGGCCTGGGCTGCCAGCCCGGTCGGGGGGGGCACGCGCGCGTGCTTCTTCTTCTCTACCAGAGGCGCACCGAGGCTTTTTTTTTTTCTCGGCGCCTTTTTTTTTTTTTTTTTTTTTTTTTTTTTTTTTCCGATCTTCTTCTCTTCTCCTTCATTTCCAAACTCATCTTAAACATCATGGAGATCAATAAGGCACCAAAATTTCACCGCAAATCCACAAAAACAAACCCCAATTTTTCGGATCAAAATACATGCAAATAACCCAAAAATTTACCAATCACCTCAAATTTTCCACAAATTCGATCCCAATTGATAAGATTCATTAAACTAAACCTCAAGAACACCAAATTGACCTCCTAAAACCAGTAAAAGTAAATAAAATCCGAATTCACCACAACCCATTTTAAATCACATTTTTATCAAAAAATTCATATGAAATTGGGTAAAAGGAATGGTGGGTGAGATTACCTTAGTTTGGATCTCTGATTCTCTCCACTCCTAGCTCAAATTTCTCTCCAAACTTCTCCAAAATCTCCCCTCCCTTCCGTTCTATATGCTTTGCATGTAAATAGTGCAAATTTTTGTTCATCAAGTTGTATATATAGGTGTTGTTAGGATCTAGTGTGTATTGTGTATCTCGAGGTAAATCCAATGGTCACTGAACACCATGTGTCACCAACTTCTTGAACACCTTATCATAACATTCATTGCCTTGTTTTACTTTGTTGTGCATCTCGAGGTTAATCCTATGCACGCTGATTTTTCTTTTCAAACTATAGGACTTCAATTTATTCATTAATACATTACTTCAACCTTAGGTTAAATCACCTTAATAAATCATATAAAATTCATAAGTGCATCACCCTAGCACTCAGCTACCCGGCAACCCATGCCCCGTACCCCGGCTACCCAAATACCCGGTACCCGGTGTCCCAACTCGCACGCAACTCGAGGCGCTTTCCCCGTGCGTCGAACGTCGTATTTTCCAACTAAATTAAATAACTTAATTTATGTTAAGGTAGATTTGAAATAAATTTGTTATTTCCTAGCCTAGTCTCGCTACCCCGGTAATTCCACTAGATACTCATACTTGCACGCACTCCAAGGCGTGTCCCCGCTCACGTCAACTCGACGTCTATGGTTTGCAAAAATGGACTTAATTAGTCTACACACATACAAAACACTAGGCATACACCAGTACAAATATAACATTTACCTCGGCCACGTGCCTCGGTCAATGTTCGCATCTCATGCGGGCCCCACGTCACGGGTCGGTGATCCTGATTAAGCAAGTTAATCAAGATTAGGAAATTGGGCCGTGACAAAACCCCTCAATCCGCACTCCACGTCTCGAAAACCAAACCCTGGTCTAGCTCCTCCAAATACCCAAAAATCAAAACTACCGCCCGAATGTACCTAATAACATTTATCAATGATTTATAGTCAATTATTTGTATTTTATGTCATCCTACATAGACATTAGGTCAACACACCCAAAACAACCCAAAACATTCTTAAAATATCATCTAATGAACAGTCAGTGAGTTGGAGGATGACCCAACGCGCTACTGTTCATCCTCATCCTTCAACCACCTAGATTACCCAACACGCTGAGGCCTTTGGCCAGCGCGCTGGGTGACCGAATTTCGGTTTTCCAGCAGACTCTACAACTGAAAATTCGATCCCCAAAGCCTCCTCCATAGTCGTTGACCCATCCTCGTCTTGTAGGGGAATCACAACACTCTACAAACGCCAGAGGCGAGATCAACAACACCAATAATGAACAAATTCATCAAACTAATCAAACTTCACAAAACCAAATTTAACCCAAAACTTGAACAAACTTGAAAACTAATTGAAATCAATCCACAACCGCACTCACCACCTCCTCACAACACCAAAACGCCACACCAAACCAGTAAAACAGTCCCCAAATCCGAATCCCATCTAAACCATAAAATTGAAATCACAATCAAAAAGATAAATCATAACTCTAACCTTGTTTTGACGATTCATCAAGCTCAATCTCCACAAATTCTTGTCCCACAGCGAATTCTCGGATCGAATGGTAATGGCGAGAATAAATCGATGAGAAGAAATGAAGAAAGAAGACGCGGTGCGGTGATGAATAATAATCTAAATCGTATATATATATATTAAAATTATCAAAATGCCTTTACGCCTATCTTCCTTTCTTTATAAAATACTAGCCCTTTTGGACTTTTCACCTTTTCTTTTTATTCTTTTCATGTGTGTATTTACTACCCTATCCTAGTGTTATATCATTTATCTACCTAGTACCGCGTCGACACGCATATCGAGGATCGTACATATTACACAATCTCGCACGTCAATGACAATATACATACACACATCATGAATGAATACAATAATCACATAAACGGTCTATTTACCTAACTCTAGGTGCAACCAGCCCTATCTGCGGGGTCCACGGGCATCTGAGCTGTTAGCCTACATTTGCAAATATGTCATTATTAATTGCTAATTAAATTTTGACCATTACACTTTAGGCTTTTATAACACTTAATTCATAGAGGTTTTCTAGTAACCCCCATGCATTAAGCAGTTAGGCCTTTATAACACTTAATTTATAGAGGTTTTATGTTTTTAGTAACCTCTATGAATTAGGCAATTAAAACTCAAAACACATCGGGTTTCAAAAAAAAAACTCAGAACACATCGACCCATTTCCTCCCTTTTCAACAATCGACGAAAACATCGCTGAAAACCCACAACACCAGATCCACTCCGACTTCCATTTCCTCTTCAACCATCAATGTTGTCTTGATTTCGGTTTCAAAACCCTCTCGATCCGTATAAGATATTTTCGATTCTCGCATCGTCGTCTCCGAATCCACGCACAAATCTCCGTTGTGAGTATCATTGTCGCATCTTTCGCTAATCGTGTCAATCTAAGCCAGAGTTAGGGCATCATCGCTGATCACGCTAATGTTATTTTGGATTCCTAAATCGTTGAAATTGTGAAACACCACATCGACTCACTCTCTCGTTCGTTGTTCCTCTCTGATGCGCTAGTTAGGGTTTTTGTTCCCTTCGAATTCTCGCACTCGACCTCTACACAGGTGTGAGTCTCTCTCCCGATTTCATCTTCTGTTCGATCTCTTCATTGTTGTGATTCAATTTGTGGAGTCAATTTGGGGTTCTATTTTCATTTGCTTGAATTGATGGATCTCTTCTCTTCGACCTCAGAATATCTCTAGAGCCTCTTCATCGATCATTTTAAAAAAAAAAATCATATACCTCATGCGATATAAATTCAAACAGTTAATTTAACTACCATGAAAAGATTTTCTTGATAAAATATCATATAGTTCTCCAACTTTTTTCCATGTGACAAGAAGGCAATATATGTATACATATTTATTGGACTAATTAATAATACTTAATTGGACTAATTAATAATATGGGATACGTTGATTTCACTTAGAAACAACACATGCATCCTTTTAATTAGATATGCATTGAATCTGTTGTCAGTGTTTTTACATTCCAATACAAAACGTTGTAAATATGGGATACGTTAAATTGGATACACGTATTGGATGAACACATGTGGTTGTCAAATTATATGTACCTGTATACATGTGAAACGGTGCGATTAATTGATAAAAACAAACATATGCAACATATACCATATTTACAACGTTTCGTATTAGAATGTACACAATTCTACAAGTTTCTATTAGTGGGTATATGTATCCAAAAATTGCCAACAGATTCGATGCATATCTAATTAAAAGGATGCATGTGTTGTTTCTAAGTGAATTGGTGTTTATTCGTAATTAATGTAAACTTCAAATAGTGACAGGTATCTTTATTCTTTAAGATAATGAAATGGTATGTTTCTTCACCTTATTGAGGTGTACATACGTGTACACGTACAACGTGTCTAAACATATACAATGTTTATAAGACATCATTTGATACATAATCACAACCATGCACCTCTACGATGGATCTTGCTTACACTTTATGATATGTTTATTCCATAAATTTATCAATCTCATCCATGTAATAGTGAGATTAAGGAGTTTAGGGTGAGCGTTTAGCCATGTGATATGCCTTGAGGTGTGCACATAACACCTTGAGATGTGTGCGCATACTCCTCGAAGTATATCACATGTAGGGACACTCACATAGGCCCACTAGGTGTTCAAAGTCATGTAGGTGTCCAAAGTGGGTTACTCTGGCATTTTTCTATACAAAATTCCAGAAATGTTGACACTAAAAACCAAGGGCGAATTCAAGAATTTGAGATGGTGTGGGCTTAGGTGTAAACGTCTTCACATATAGTGGGTTAAGCTTAGAGAATTTTTTGTTTTGTTTAGAAAAATAACAAATATATAAGGGTTTTTAGTGAAATACCCTAGCCTACAGCTCGGTGCATTTCATTACTAGCTCCGCCCCTGCTAAAAACCAATCAAGTAAGAAAATATCAACTTCCCTAAAATTTAACTCACTTGCTCAAACTTCGCCGCCCCCAACCAAACAAGACCTAACTCTTGTACATACCCCAAATCCATGAATCTCTTACGCGCTAATTATATACAAACATAATAATTTCACGCGATTTATTACCTATTTTTAAGAGTTTATAATAACTGCACGAGATAATAATAATTATTATATATATAGTTTCCCCTTCTAGAGATATATATTTATGTCCGAATCTTTTTAATTAAAACTTTGAATCTCATTCGAAATCTATAAAGTTGTCTTAATTGAAACTACGATTGATGAGTTTTACATACTACAAAAAATATTATCTTTTAACTATACTTTTTTTTACTTCAATGAGAATCGAACCCATGACGTCTCTAACCTTATTTTTTGACATCTCACCAGAGATACTTTAACATCTTTTGACTATACTATTAAAACTTAATTATTTGGCATATATATAAAACTAATTAATTTAAAATATGTATCATTTTCCAAATTAAAAATAATAGCAAGCATGCAATGATTTTTTAGATGATATATCAAATTTGTCTATTTCTACATAGCATAGGATATAGACATCATTCTTTGTTAATTTTGAAGATAAATGATATTTGATAATGTATACTTATATATTATTAAATGTTAACAAAGTTTAATAGCTTTGGTAACACATATATTAAAGTAATTTATTAAATGTTTAATAAACTCCAAGAAAGTGTTGTCATAATATATTGTTGAGTTTTGGGGTTCATATGCAGCGAAAAATTCAAAACAATTTTGAAAAACCCCAATAGGATCGCAAATAAGTTCCATTAAACAAGATCTACAAAAGTAAACCATACCTTGATTCGTGATTTCCTTCTCTGATTGTTCGATCTTCAAGACGTTCAAGCGCGCGTCCTCTGTCAGAAATCCACACACAAATAGTGACCTCAATTTGGAGTGCTAACCCCAAGAGAGATTGAAAACGTTTTTCTTTCTCTCCCAAAATCTAGAGAATAAGAAAATTGAAAAACCGAAATTCTTATGTTACGTTTTGGGTATCACCCTTTATTTATATGTGTAGATAAGCTCTTAAAATCATATTCGTAATACAACTATTGTATTTACGATGTTTAAGTAAATTCAAAATACAACTATTGCATTTACATTATTTAAGCAAATTACACATATACCCTATTAATAAGTTATCATATAACGAATCATAAGAGCTTATATATATATTATGAATTTTATCTTATAAAATTCAATACTCTTGACCATTTGAAATTGATCAAAGTCATTCTTTATGTGCGACTCAATAGGTTCATGCGACGTTAGTAGTGAGCCAAAATCATTTTGGTACACAAGTTATAAGCAATATCTAACAAGGCATTATGATTACCCAAGTAGCATGAATATCAAAATCGATACAACCTAATGAATAACGTATATCATATCCTTTTGTCGTGCGATATCCTTTGATTAAATATAAGGCATGGAAAAGTCACCCTTAATATTCAATCGAACTAGTCTCGATCTTTAGATAGATTGAAAACATCCAAGTGACATTGCTCATATCAATTCACTTGGACTTGGCCATTTAACAATCTAACACATCGAGGGATCCACTAATATTTCTCTCTTTACGAGAGCGATAAATTCTTTCTTGATTACACACCTTCACATATTGCTCACATGATAACCAATCACAATCTTTATAATTGTCCGGTTAAAGACATCGTTTGATTGTGTCAAATTACCTTGCTCCTAATATTGAAGTCTATGGTAATCTCAAGTTGAAGGACTAAATGATATACCTATCAAGAGTAACACCTATGACTTAATCCATGTGATGTTCTCATAGCGGGTTGGTTCAGTACCTTGTTTCTAAACTAGGACTCATAATCTCGATTTGTTTCCCTATACGTATGATCATCACATGACCATCAATCAAGACTCGCACTAGTCTTAACTCAATATAGTTCCCAGTATAATGACCGACTATGAACATTTATGATATTTCAACAAATACCCATGGATCTTATTATAAGGTAAACATGCAATCACTTATAACAAAACAGCAAATGAAAAACCTCTATTTTATTAACTAAAACAGTAAGATAAATAATGTTTGTAGATTGACCTAGAGCACATGCCCCAACATATATATATATATATATATATATATATATATATATATTAAGAACTGTGGGTGACCCGACCTTTTTCGGCCCTTGCTTACTTTTTGGTTCGACTAATCTCATAAGAGCGAGTAAGTTGAGTGCCTAACCCCATAACTCAGAGAAACCCAAAAAATATAATGTAGCTACCAAGAATCGAATGAACTTATGACATCTTCCTTAGTCAGAATTCTAATGCTCCTTTCTAAAACTTCTTTATTTATTAAGAGGTTGGATTGTGACGACCCAATCTCCTAAATACGGCACCACCCAGCCTAATCTTGTAATTAAGCTCTAATCTTATCAACGCAGGACTTAACTACGTATTAGTCAGCCTTTGCAGCCTATACGCTTCGTTACTTGTTCTTAAGATAAATAATACACTAGTCCTACTAATTTATAAAATTTAGAGTAAATTAAAACTTTTATTTTTTTTTGAAAACATTTATTTAGTTAATTATTTTAGCGGAAGTCTTATCAGTTTTATGCGGAAGCGATTAGTAATTTATGCGAAAGCCAATTAAATAACCCTAAGTGTGAAAAACCAGGAAGAGATATGACATATATATAAACCTCAAAATGTGGTAAACGTTATGACTGTTTGAGTCAGGTCGGGGAACTAATGTTCAACCCAATATACAACTCAAATAGTAGCTAAAAAGGCATAAAGTACTAATACAACCAAAATACCAAAATACTTACAATTGAAACAGTGTTGCGTCTCTTGCTCAGAGGTAATCGTCGATCTTCTCCTTGCTCGGCCTGCTGGTCGACAGCTCTGCACCCACCATCATAAAAAAGACGGTGAGTACAAGAATATAACAGTAATCCCCGATGACCAGTTTGAATTGCATTTCCAAATATTCAAATGATATTTAAAGGCATATAAGTAGGAAAGACTGTAAAATAAACCATATGCGACTAAATACTAGAGCTAAACAAGTGATACTAACACTAGGCTAAGTAGTGGTGATTGAGGTTCAGTCGGCAGTGAACCATGTCACTCCAACTGCATAGTCATCATATCATGAGAGATTCTAACCCAAATGTCGCCACAGACTCTAACCCAGTGTGTAGACTACCTCAGGGACTCTAACCATGAGTGTCATACATGTCAAGTATAGAAGCTTTAATTGTCATCTCATGTTTTGAAAAGTGAGAAACAGAGAGTCATTATTATGGCAGGAGTGGGGTTTTCTTCTTCACAACCATTTGCAAGTTTTTCCGCTTCTCAGTCGTTGCTGCCCATCTTCAATGGAGAGAAGTATTAGTTTTGGAGCATCAAAGTAAAAACTCTACTCATCTCAAAGGAGTTGTGGGATCTGATGATGATGATGATGATGATGGGAGTTGGAGGATGATGAGTGGTGTACCCTGCTCATTCGGCCGTCGTGCTTGAACAAGAGTTCTTGTCGGACGGAGTGCCTGTTGTTGTGGTGAGCGTTTTGGTATCCTCCTAAGGCTTGCGACGACGAAAAGCTTTTAGTACAATTTGAGCACTTATGAGGAGCATAATTAGTGGAGAGTACCTGGTTTGCTAATGGCACCGCATACTGGTTTTGATTACTTCAATCTCGATGTGCGTTTTTCATGTTCATGTGAGAAAGAGAGAGACCTGGAGAGAAGTTGTGATGAACCTAATTTTTAACAAAATAAGATATACCCTATTTGTGTAAACTAGAAAACCCTAACTCACTTAAAAGCTTGTGGGGACCACATATTAAGACTAGGAGACACTAGGGTTTTGAGTGGTCAACACTTTTGATTTTGAACAAACCAATATGAAAAGTAAGATTCAATTTCTCATTGCTTGAGGAGACCGTTACTTTTGGAAAGTAACGGTTTGAAATCTCATTATTTAGAAAATTAGAGATTTTAAATCTTGAAACCCCTAAAATTCAATGTACGTTGAATATGGTCAACTTGGTCAAGGGAGGAAGAAAGAATTAAGGTGTGATTCGGGGAGTAAATTTAAGATCTTGATTGATCTCCTTTTAAAACAATAAACGAGTGTGGAAAGGCTTCACACAAAATAGAGAGAGATCCGAGAGGGGAATGAGAGAATCGATCTTTGGAGTTCCTCGCATTAGGTAATCTTTTTTAATTTAGTTTTTAAATTTTATTTTATTGATGTTGAGGTTTAATCAAGTTTTATATCGATCTACTTGAGTATTGTGTGAGATATATATGTTATTAAGATATTCAAACAAGTTTCCTTGTTGATTGGAATTCTTTTAAACTAGAAAAGTTTCGTCGAAAGATTTATTATTGATTTGAAAAATATAAAATAAAATAAAACAAAATGGTGGGTTTTCAAATATGAATGAAGAATATATTCTTTAAAATGTTTTGAATAAGTATTCAAAAATGTATTTTTCGAAAGATTTTAAAAATTAGTTTTATTATAAAAAAATCAAGTCAACTTGTATAGTTAATAAGCATTTAACCTATTTAGGTTGATAGAACTTCGAGTACTCTCGTGAGTGCCAACAAGACATTTGGAAATTAGCGTACTAGGTAAGTTGGGATTTAAGTTATTGGTTTTATGATTATTTATCTATCTACTAGACTAAATGATAGGAATCATGTAAGTCATGTGGGTAGATCGGGGGTGCATTGTTAGACATTGTATGTAGACAACTTAGTAAAGCTCACTAGGAGTCCTTGCACTAGATGCTACCAGTTCGACCAGGGGTTCGAGACAGTTGGACTGTATAAGGGAGAACAACATAGGGCAACTGCCCAGAATGAATATTTAATAATTGAGAACAAGAATAAGATCCAATGTTCTCAATAAATTTTGATAGTAGGTGTTATGCCCAGTTGGACGAGATGTGGACTTAGTGATAGGTAAATCTTGTAAGTCTAAGGGAATGGAGTGTTGACACCACTACGGCCATAGTAGGGCCAACCGTCACGAACTTTAGTGTGTTTGAGAAGTCTATCACAGTAGCTCATACATGTCTAGCATTTGCATATTTTGATACATTGATAAATATTTTGTTTATATACTTTCTTGTTTATTCCTTTCGTCATATTAAATATTTGTAGGTCATGCATTTTATTTAATTTTGCATTTATTAAATAGAATGTTTATAACGCCCGTAACTTAACCCGACTTATTGAGCACCGTTAAACTATTTGTGCTCACCCAACATTTTCCCCCACAAGTTTTTCGTTGAGAGTCGGCAAAAAGAAAAGAGTAGCTCTAGTTGTCTAGAGGAGTACATCTGATTTGGTATGGTTCGAAATTAATTGAACCATTCACTTTGTTTTTATTTACATTTATTATCAAGGGGTTAGGATTTGAATTATTTGAACTAGAGAGGTATTATTCTAGTTGAAAACTTTTGAAGACCAAAAGTAGCTTTTATTGATTAAGTTTTATTAATAATATTCCGCTGTGATTATGATTCATTTGTTAAATCTCAATTGTTGATAAATGATAAAGAGTTAGTGTTGATAGAAGGCTTACTAGTTTGGTTCATAACTTAATAACCGAGTTGGTAGGCGAGTTATGGAGCGGGCTAGAGTGGCGGCCCCAAATTCCGAGGTCACCCCATGCAACAGGTACCTCTCCAGCCCATACTCCAGAAGTACCTGCCACGTCACTCATCCGTCCACTTCATCATTCGTGTCCTAACTTTTCATGCTATTTAATTGATTAATTTGAACTTTTAAAACTTTACAGCGGAAGCCTTAATAACACCAAATAACCTGCCATAAGATTAATTTATTGAACCTATAGTGGAAAACCCGGAAGTACTCAGTATATAGGCGACAATCGCTATTAATGCATGTATATATACTAGTATTGTAAATGCATGGTCTCAAGTTCCCAATAATAACAATTTAAAACAACTTAATACCAACAAACATACCAGTAGGTCCTCGACAGTGAACAGGTGAGGATGTGTCGCCGTGACCTCCCTGCTCCTACTGATACCTAAGGTATGTACTCAGTTATCACAAGAACCAGATAACGAGTCCTAGTAAGTAAAATCCCAAGGAAAATTGCCGTGCATCACAATTTAAGAAATATGAATAGAAGCCAATAAATAGTGTGGAATAATCATGCCAGTATTAAGAAAAATAATGCAGGCAACTGCTCAAAATGGAATGCATGAATATCAACACTAAGAAACAAATGGGTGTGAAACACTACATGAGAAGTGAACTTAGGACCAGTGGCCCAGTCGTACCCTACTCCAATGACCCCGTAAATTGTGTCTTAAGCCACAATTTCTTCCAACCAACCCCACACACCCGATAAACCGCTGGAACCCCACCGTTCCCATCATAAATAAACTAAGATTAACAAGGAATTTAAAGCTCTATGAATAAAATAAGTAGATGCAATAGTGGTGTTCAATTGGGTTTTACATACCTCAATCCGCGCTCAAAAACTCTGAATACCCCCGGTCTGATCCTCCACTAATTTCCCCGACTCGATTTTACTGTCTTGGGATTCCTGGGATTCATTTGTGAGGGTTTAAGGTCAATTAATGGGTTTATAATGTTATTTAGGCTCATTTCTTCGTTTCCCAATTTTTAACTTCCAGTGGACAATTAGCGCGCTAATGAGATCAATTAACGCGCTAATTGATCTTCATCACTGTTCATTATCTTCTTCAATCAGCGTGATTAGCGCGCTAATGTCTCCAATTAGCGCGTTAATTGCTCGCTGTCCAAAAATTTTCAATTTAAAATTTTGAACCCCAAATAACTCACAACCCATAAATTTGATTCTCATACTTCCATAAAACGTCAATGACCTCAAATACATCCTTAACACAAATTTACCATGATTAAACCCCAAAATCCACAAATCATGAAAATCACGTTTTCAAAACCCACTTTCCAAAATCACCCAACTTCACTCAAATTGACTCCAATCATTTAAAATCATAAACTACTAACCTCATGATCACTAAATCTCAGCAAAATACATGATTTAATTTCTCCAAATCTGAATTTCCTTAAATTTCAAACCAACACCAATATTTCACAAACAACCCAAGTTTTTGATAAATCCATACCTTGATCTTGTTGTTGATGGCCTTGATTCACTCTCCAAATTCAGCTTTCCTTCCCCTTCCTCTTCCCTCTCACCGATTCTCTCCTCTTCTCTCTCAATTTTTCTTCTTCTTCATTTGTTTGATCGGTCAACCATGTATATATATATTGATTTTCATCAAGTGTGTACACCCATCTCGAGGCAAATCTGGTGATCCCTGTTCACCCTGTGTCACTCCAACTCATTAACACCTTATCTTGACACTGGTGACCCTGTTGTACATCTCAAGAACAATCCAATGGGTGTTGATTATTCTAGCCACCACTATAGGACTTTACAATTCCAATTGATTTGACCTATATAAATTGTCAAATACACTCAATAAATTCCCAAAATTTATAAATAAAGTCACACTAGTCTCCCGACCACTCGGCACCCGGTGCCCCGCATTCGGCAAATTTCCCGAGGTGGTCCCACACTTAGTGTACCTATCGATTTTTAGCTTAATGTATATTTAAATCTCATTTAATTTTTATTCCTTAACCTTAATCACACTTAATTAATTTACATTTAACCAAACCCCAATGCCCGGCCTACCAACTACCATACCTTCGCATTGGCCTGTCTCACGAACTAAACCCCAGCTCTCAATCTCACCCGGTCAAGTATTTACAAACACACACCTGTGATGATTAATACCGCAATAATAAAATAATATCAATACATCACATAACTCACAATAACACCAACACACATAAAACACCTAGACGCGGGTCTGCCAACCTACCTACGGCTTCCACGTGTCGTCACAGCTGGCGTCCTACTCGGAAAATGATTAAATAACAGCTTTATAAAATAACGGGCCATTACAGCTAGGCCGGTCAGGATTCATTTGGGAAATGGGTCCTGACAACGTGGTATCAGCGTGGTTAAAACATAAATTGCCAAAAGTTAAGATACCAATAATGTTGGTATCAGAGGCTAAGCTTAATGCCTAAGGAAAAATATAAATTGAGAAAAATTTAAGATACCAACAATATTGGTATCATAACAGTTTATTGAAAGTTAAAAAGTAAAGAAAGATTATTTTGAGAATAGATTCAAGAACTTAAGTAATTAATATGAGTTTTAAGAAATGCTTAAGTTGGAAAGGGGAAATTAAAAGCTATATTATGATACTTTTGCTCGTATCTATATATTATATCGGATAGATATAAGCTTGTAAAATTTATAATGAGACCAGAGATACGAGGTGGCACATCGACTCCCGCACACTAGCCTTTTGAGAAAGCGGTGAAGAGTGTACTTTACTACGAGGCGGTAATGAGAGGAAAGAACGAGCTCCAAATTTCAGTACAACCGAACTAGAGTCAGGGTAAGGGAAGTGGGATGAGGGTTTCTCATAGTGTCTACAATATAAGAGGTATGGAATTGGCGACTAGATAGTGGCAACTTCAACAACACCGACAGTCATTATGTAGGACATGAAATTGCTAAAGGCACCAGTGACTCAGGTGAGTCTGAGGACCGGAAGAATGCAGCAGATGCCACAAGTGAGACAACCAGAGTTTCAAGCATACATACTTGATTTAAGTGCAAGAGGTAGAGTCACTACAAGAGTCAATGCCTTAGTGCTCTAGCGACATCGGTGGGTAGTGTGGCCTAGTCGATTAGAAAACAAATAAAAACGGTAGCAGAGTCAGATCGAGACATAGCTATCAACTTGTTGAAGATATGAACTACTTGTATTTAGCACCGCAGTGAGTGAGAAAATATACCTAAATTTTATCTATCGAGACTGTGTGGTCAAGATTGGTAAGCATGACCTACTTAGAGTTTTGGAGTTCCTTGATTATGATGCATTGTTGGGAATGGATTGGCTTAACGCTTATTACACCCACATTGATTGCTTCCGCAAGACAGTCATTCTTGAAGTCCCAAATCTACCTTTATTTTTATTCAGAGGCAGAATACTTCCTCGACACACCACCCAAAGAAAAGTGGCGACCATTCAGGAGATTGAAGGAATGATGGGAGTAACCACGTTAGAAAAGAATGCAAGGAAGATGAGATTAAGAACATACATATTGTGTGAGAATTCTCGAAGGTATTTCCTTTCGATCTACTGAGTATTCCTCCACATAGGGAGATTGAGTTTATCATCGATCTTATTCTTGGAACGAAGCCGATATCCAGACCTCCTTATATATGGCACCTAAGAAGTTGCAGGAGTTGAAGACCCAATTGGAAGAGTTGTCAGAACAAGGTTTCATAACCCCAAGTATGTTACTTTTGGGTGTTCCAATATTATTTTGGGAGTATGAGAATGTATGTAGACTATCGCCAGCTGAACCGAGTACAAATGAAAAACAAATACCCATTGTTGAGAATCAGCGATCTATTTGACCAACTAAGAGGAGCCAAATTTTTCTTGAAGATTGATCTGAGGTCAGGGTATCATCGGCTAAGGATCAGGGAGGATGATGTTTCAAAGACCGCGTTCAGTACGAGATACGGTCATTTCAAGTTTACAGTTATGCCCTTTGGACTAACAAACGTACTTGCGATGTTCACGGATCTTATGCACCGTGTATTTCGACCTTATCTAGATCAGTTTGTCATCGTTTTCATTGATAACATAATGATTTACTCGAAGTCCCGGGAAGATCACGAGATGCATCTCAGAATTACATTACAGATATTAAAGAACCATAGATTGTACGCTAAGTTCAGTAAGTGTGAGTTCTGGGTGACAGAAGTGTAGTTCTTGGGACACACCATCAGTGTAGAAGGGGTGACAATGGATTGTGATAAAGTTAAGGCAGTGATTGATTGGCCGAAACCGAGTTCAGTGACAGAGATCATAAGTTCTTAGGATTGGCAAGTTATTACAGATGATTTTTTAAGGGTTTCTCTAGCATTGCAGCCCCGTTGACACAACTAACACGGAAGAATGCAACATTTGATTGGAATGATAAGTGCGAGAATGCTTTTGTGAAATTGAAGTAGAAATTGACCACAGCCCTAGTGTTGACACTACTAGAACCAGGGATGGCGCTGACAGTTTATACCAATGTTTTGGGGACCAGACATGGTGGAGTGTTGATGTAGGATGGGAAGGTGATAGCTTACGCATCTCAACAACTCAAGATCCATGAAAAGAACTACCCAGTTCACGATCTCAAGTTAGGAGCAATTGTATTTCCTTGAAGATTTAGAGACATTATTTTTATGGCGAAAAGTTTACTGTCTATTCAGATCACAAGAGCTTGATATGTCTTTTCACTCAGAGTGAGCTGAACATGAGACAGAGGAGATGGCTTGAATTTCTGAAAGACTACGATTTCAGCTTAGAGTACCATCCAAGGATGGCGAATGTGGTAGCAGATGCTTTGAGTAGACAGAGACGTGTGACAAAGACAATTGCCTCATTGATGACAGGGGAGTACAAACTGCTTAAAGATATGTCATTGTTAAGCATTCATAATGACTTGCCATGGAACTCAGTTTGTGCATAGTTAAGAGCCGAGCCAAAGACAATCACTAGAATCATCGAGTATCAAAATACAGACTCAGAGTATGATTATTATAAGGTTTTGGTTGAAAATGCAGAATATCCAGATTGGAGAGAGTTGACAGACGGAGCTTTGAGATATCGAGACAGATTATGGATCCCTGCTCAGGAAAAGTTGAAAGAAGAACTACAACTACTCCGAGATTCACATAAGTCCAAATACACCATTCATCCAGGAGGTAATGGAATATGAAGTTGACGTATTGGTGGTCGAAGATAAAGAACGATATTGCGGAGTACATTAGGAGATGTGATACATGCCAGCATGTAAAGGCAGAGCATCAGAGACCAAGTGGTCAGTTGCAGTCGTTACCCATTCCTGAATGGAAGTGGGAACACATCTCGATGGACTTTGTGGTTATTTTTTTTGAGATCACAAAAAGGAAATAATGTTATTTGGGTCATAGTAGATCACTTTGCCAAATCGGCTCATTTTCTACCCATAGCTACCCAAGACACTTAAAAAGCTGCTCAAACTCTATATTTATTGGAATGTGTTGCATGGAGTACCAGTATCCATCTTTTCTTATTGGGATTATCGATTTGCATTGATGATGTGGCAAGGTTTGCAGAGACAGTTGGGTTCCAGAGTACACCTCAGCACAACATTCCATCCTCAGATAGATGGTCAGATAGAGCATACTATACAGACTTTGAAAGACATGATCACGGCTTGTGTGTTAGATTTTAGTGGCAATTGGGAAAAATATGTGCCCTAGTGTGAGTTTGCATACAATAATAGTTACCAATCAAGCATCGAAATGGCTCATTACTTATCATTTTTCAGTTTGTTAGACCGAGGTTGGTGAGGCAACCTTGTTGGGACCAGAGTTAGTGCATGACTATATGTAGAAGATTAAACTGATTTGACGACGCATGAGTGCAACACAAGAAAGGCCGAAGCATTATGCAAATAAGAAACATAGGACCGTCGTGTTTAAGAAGGACAAATGGGTACTATTGAGGGTCTCTCCATGAAAAGGACACCAAAGGTTCGGAATCAAAAGAAAGATTGCGTCGAGATTCATTAGGCCATTCAGGATCACCGAGAAGATTGGTCCGGTAGCATATTAGTTTAAGCTCCCTTAACAATTAGCATCAGTGCACAACGTCTTCCATGTCTCGATGTTGAGAAAGACATTCTCAATTGCACCATGAGTCATTGATTGGGCTCAGTTCGAGCTACAGGATGATGTCTCCTATAACAAGCAGCCGATCCAGATCCTAGATAGGAAGGCCTAAAAGCTCAGAAGGAGGGAGATACCGCTGGTGAAAGTGAAATGACAATTTCACGAAGACAAAGAAACGATTGGGAGCAAGTGTTATGCCTAGTTAGACGAGATGTGAACTTGGTGATAGGTAAATCTTGCATAGTGTGTATGAGAAGTCTATCACAGTAGCTTATAGATGTCTAGCATTTGCATATTTTGATGCATTGATAAATATTTTGTTTATATACTTTTTTGTTTATTCCTTTCGTCATATTAAATATTTGTAGGTCATGCATTTTATTTAATTTTGCATTTACTAAATGAAATGTTCATAATGTCCGTAACTTAACCCGATTTACTGAGCACCGTTGAACTATATGTGCTCACCTAACATTTTTTCCCACAAGTTTTTCGTCGAAAGTCGACAAAAAGAAAGGAGTAGCTCTAGCTGTCTAGAGGAGTATTTCTGATTTGGTATGGTTCGAAATTAATTGAACCATTCATCTTGTTTTTATTTATATTTATTATCAAGGGGTTAGGATTTGAATAATTTGAACTAGAGAGGTATTATTCTAGTTGAAAACTTTTGAAGACCAAAAGTAGCTTTTATTGATTAAGTTTTATTAATAATATTCTGCTGCGATTATGATTCATTTGTTAAATCTCAATTGTTGGTAAATGATAAAGAGTTAGTGTTGATAAAAGGCTTATAGTTTGGTACATAACTTAACAACTGAGTTGGTTGACGAGTTATGGAGCGGGCTAGGCCGGTCGGGATTCATTTGGGAAATGGGTCTGACATAAGTCTTTGGTGATGAGGAGACAACGACCTTTATCTGGTGAGGTAGAGACAGTTAGAAGGGATATATATATAATAATTATTATTATTATCTCGCACAGTTATTGTAAACTCTTAAAAATAGGTAACAAATCACGTGAAATTATTATGTTTGTATATGATTAGTGCGTAAGAGATTCATGGATATAGGGTATGTACTAGTGTTAGGTCTTGTTTGGTTGGGGCGACGAAGTTTGAGCAAGTGAATTAACTTCTAGGAAAGTTAATATTTTTTTTACTTTATTGATTTTTAGCAGGTGCAGAGCTATTAATGAATCAGTACGTTTATTCACCTTATTGAGGTGTACATACGTGTACACGTACAACGTGTCTAAACATATACAATGTTTATAAGACATCGTTTGATACATCATCACAACCATGCACCTCAATGATGGATCTTGCTTACACTTTATGATATGCTTATTCCATACATTTATCAATCTCATCCATGTAATAGTGATATTAAGGAGTATAGAACACACCAATTATTAATTTAAGCGTACATTTATATGTACACTTAAACACATTACATCTTTAAAACAAATATCTATAAGATATGCAATTTACATTCATATTTTGAATGACCACTATATATATATATCCAACAATCCCCCACATGAATGAAAATTGACCAATGTCACACATTATATATATCAATATATGCTTCCGCAAATGCGTGTATAATTCAATAACACCTTAAAAGCACAACAAATGTCGCTTCGGGACCTGTTAAGAACCGTTAAATACACTTATAGGATTGCATGCATACACGTTTCGAGGTACATACGTATGGTTGTCAAAATATGGTCAATTTTCATATTGATTAATTAGAAAACGGGGTATATGGTGAGCGTCCAGCCATGTGATACACCTTGAGGTGTGCACATAACACCTTGAGATGTGCGCGCACACTCCTCAAGGTATATCACATGGAGGGACACCCACATGAGCCCACTAGATGCCCAAAGTCATGTGGGTGTCCAAAGTGGGTTGCTCTAGCATTTTTCTATACAAAATCCCAGAAAAATTGACACTAAAAACCAGGGGCGGATCCAGGAATTTGAGATTGTGTGAGCTTAAATGTAAACATCTTCACATGGGGGTGGGCAAAGCTTACAGAATTTTTTGTTTTGTTTAGAAAAATAATAAATATGTAGGGGGTTTTTTCATTACTAGCTCTGCCCCTGCTAAAAACCAATCAAGTAAGAAAAATATCAACTTCCCTAAAAGTTAACTCACTTGCTCAAACTTCGCCGCCCCCAACCAAACAAGAACTAACACTAGTACATACCCTATATCCATGAATCTCTTACTCGTTAATTATATAAAAACATAATAATTTCACGCGATATATTACCTATTTTTAAGAGTTTACAATAACTACACAAGATAATAATAATATTAATTATTATATATATAGTTTCCCCTTCTAGAGATATATATTTATGTCCGAATCTTTTTAATTAAAACTTTGAATCTCATTCGAAATCTATAAAGTTGTCTTAATTGAAACTATGACTGATGAGTTTTACATGCTACAAAAAATACTATCTTTTAACTATACTTTTTTTTTACTTCAATGAGAATCAAACCCATGACGTTTCTAACCTTATTTTTGGCATCTCACCAGAGATACTTTAACATCTTTTGACTATACTATTAAAACTTAATTATTTGGCATATATATATAATTAATTGATTTAAAATATGTATCACTTTCCAAATTAAAAATAATAGCAAGCATGCAATGATTTTTTAGATGATATATCAAATTGTCTATTACTACATAGCATAGGTTATATACATCATTCTTTGTTAAGTTTGAAGATAAATGATATTTGATAATGTATACTTATATATTATTAAATGTTAACAAAGTTTAATAGCTTTGGCAACACTTATATTAAAGTAATTTATTAAATGTTTAATAAACCTTTTTCGGCCCTTGCTTATTTTTTGGTTCGACTAATCTCATAAGAGCGAGTAAGTTGAGGGCCCAACCCCACAACTCAGAGAAACCCAAAAAATATAATGTAGCTACCAAGAATTGATCGAACTTATGATATCTTCCTTAGTTAGAATTCTAGTGTTCTTTTCTAAAACTTCTTTATTTATAAAGAGGTTGGATTGTGACGGCCCGATCTCCTAAATACGACATCACCCGGTCTAATCCCGTAATTAAGTCATAATCCTATCCACGCAAGACTTAACTACATATTAGTCGGCCTTTACAGCCTATAAGCTTCGTTACTTGTGCTAAGGATAAGTAATACACTAGTCCTACTAATTTATGAAATTTAGAGTTAATTAAAACTTTTATTTTTTTTTGAAAACTTTTATTTAGTTAATTATTTGAGCGGAAGTCTTATCAGTTTTATGCAGAAGCGATTAGTAGTTTATGTGAAAGCGAATTAAATAACCTTAAGTGTGGAAAACCAGGAAGAGATATCACATATATATAAACCTCAAAATGTGGTAAATGGTATGACAGTCTGAATTAGGTCGGGGAACTAACGTTCAACCCAATATACAACCCAAATAGTAGCTGAAAAGACATAAAGTACTAATACAACAAAAACACCAAAAGACCTACAATCAAAGCAGTGTCACGTCTCTTGCTCAGAGGTAATCGCCGATCTTCTCCTTGCCCGGCCTATTGGTCGACGTCTCTACACCTACCATCATAAAAAAGACAATGAGTACAAGAATATAACACTAATCCCCGATGACAAGTTTGAATTGCATTTCCAAATATTCAAATGATATTTAAAAGCATATAAATAGGAAAGATAGGAAAATAAACCATATGCGACTAAATACCAGAGCTAAACTAGTGATACTAATATCAGGCCAAGTAGTGGTGATTTAGGTCTGGTCGGCAGTGAACCGTGTCACTCCAACTGCATAGTCATCATATCACGAGAGACTATTGTTGGACTAAGTGGTTAGTCACTCTAACTCCGACCGGAATTTTGATGGAAACAAACAAGTTGAAAATATATTAATAAGTTTTATCAAGTGTATTTCAGTTTCGTCAAAGGTTGCGAAACATCACATCATGGGTATTCGAGCATTCAAGCTATACAAGTTCAAGACTCGGCATACAAAAAGGAATGAAGACGAAAGATCAAGGCCAAGAGTTGTAAAATTAATGTAAGGTATTCAAGTTCACTTAAGCAAGCCTATTGCATTAGTTCATGCATATCGTGATTTTAAAATGGATTTTCAAATGTCAAGTGATTACTCGAAGATTTCTGTCCTATAAGTCTAAACTATGTTAAACTATATGTGTATGTTAATATCGCATTTTAAAAATCATTGTGAAAGCTCTTGAAAAAGAAAAACTTGTTTTTGAAAGGCCTTTGAAAAGAAAACTGCATATTTGCAGAAAAGTTCCTCGCAAATCATGAAATCGAGATTTTCATTTTCGGGATTTGTGAAAATATCCGGACCATCCAAATAGGTCATATGACCCATAAGAAACATGTATTATATGTTATATGAGGGCTTATTAGGTCTAAGACGTGTTAAAGAGTCGCTAACACAAGAGACAGAATTAATTATTCTGAGGTCCCTGCAGTTAGCGCGCTAATACTGTTATTAGCGCGCTATGTGCAGAGTTAGCGCGTTTAGGTCATAAAATTAGCGCGCTAATTGCAAATTCCCGACACTGACTTTTTATAAAGCTGAAAAATTCACTTTAATTCGAATTTTTGATCAAATCTCGACCCTTGGATGCACACAACGATCATATATTGGTATATAAATATATACAACTCTCCCAAACACACAAGACACACAAATTAGGTTTTAAAATCAAAGAAAAACATTTGTGCTCAAATTTTTCAAGAGAAGGAGCTTGGGGTTTCAAGCTACACTTAGAGGCTGTTCATTCAACATCAAAACCAGCACTCTTGAGGCACACTAAAGAGTACAACAACCTCTCCAGAACTGATTTTCAAGTCATCTTCTTGGGGTTGTAAGAAAGTCCATTAACTAGCTTTTCTTGTGCTTAAATTATATATTCTTGTGTGATTGATTTGAGAAATTACTTGTTGTGTTGTTAAACACACTTGTATTGGGTTTTGCACTTAAACTTAATTCATTAAACCTTTGGACTGATTTGAACAAGAGTTTGTGCTTAAACTTGATTTTTATCAAACTTCTTGTTCTTTGGATTTGAAACCGATTTTGTTCTCATCAATCTATTTGAAACGGTTTTAGTTTTGAGTTTTGCATAATCAGTTTTATAATTGCATCTCTCAATTGTTTTCATACTTACATGCATAAGAGTGGTTAGGCTCTAGGAGGCTTGCTTGTATTTGAACTTGATACCACTTTACTTTGTAAAGTGTAATTTCAATTGTATTAATCAAATCTTGATTGTAAGACTTAGTGGGATCTAAGTCGAAAGGGAAGACCTAGTTGAGGCTAAGCATATATCCTAGTTGCGGCTAGGTGGGAAAACCTAGTTGCGGCTAGGTGGTTGTATAAGACCTTATTGCGATAAGGCATCGTGTAAAAGACCTAGTTGAGGCTAGGCATTCACTAGGCTAGTTAGCTTAGGGTGTAACACTTATCAATAATATAAGTGGGTTTGAAAATCCTAACCGGGGAGGTTAGGTAGTGGATGTAGATCGGTTGGATCGAACCACTATAAATCACGTGTCTTATTTCCATCTCTTCTACCCCCTTCTTGATTGCATAGTATTGATATTTATCATTGGTGTATGCATTATCATTATTATTTATGCATAAAGTTTTAAAAAGGCGATAATCACTCGGTAACCCAATTCACCCCCCTCTTGGGTGACCTTCAACTATAACCCAAGTGTCGCCACGGACTCTAACCCCGGTATGTAGACTACCTCAGGGACTCTAACCCCGAGTGTCATACATGTCAAGTAGCATGCGCCGACCTCCCCAGGGACTCTAACCCCGTCGATCGCACACACCTCGATCGAGTAAGAGACCTAATGCAAAAACTACTTTTTAACTTTTCAAGAATGACTTGGTTATAGATTTGTCAAGGCATAAGGACAACTAAACACCTAAGCAATAGGCAATACAAGTTCATTAAAAACATTTATCGCCACCTCTAAAACTAATAGCATGCTATTATAGACAATTTAAATCATTCAACATCCAAGAATAGACATATCATTGGAAATAGAGTCAATGAACCAACTCAAGGAAATAGATATCATGAAAGCAAGACTCATCAAGTGAGCATATACACAACAAATACATGAAATCATAATACAAAGGCAATATAGTCAAAGGACTACGAAATAACTGTGAACAATGGAAATGAAATGACAAGTAACGTCATCATCGGGTATACTCGAATTGCGAGCAATTTCCTTAGCTAATCTGAACTTCTGACACCCCAATTCGCGCACCCGGACTCCCGAGAACCTTCCCTAAGTTCCTGGTATGATTAAGTATGTCTTAGAGTGTATTTAGACTATTTAGTGTGAGTTTAGGTCAAGTTAAGGTGTTAGACTTAGTTAATTGATCTAATTTAGGTTATGTGAGTGAAACTACAATTAGAATTGCAGAATTTTACAATTCTACAAGCCTGCCAAAATTTTGCAGACAAAATTCAGCAGTGAAACTATAATTCAAAATATTATAATTCTTCAATTCTGCAGGCCAGAATCATGCCAATTCTGAAAAATATATGCAGTTTCTATGATTAATTCTGCAACTCTTACTTCTTAGATTACTAATTCTGATTTCTTAACTTTTAATTAATTCTCCACTCTTCTATACATCAACATTGGTGGATTGGCTAGTGTACAACTTTTTTCCATGTGCCAAGAAGGCAATATATGTATACATATTTATTGGACTAATTAATAATACTTGATTGGTTTCCTCTGTGCATGTCTCTAGGCATTTAATCCTAATGAGATGCACACATATCAACCTCTATCTTTTAGATATATTCAAATATAACAATTTAACTAAACATAATACTACAACAATAAGGCTCAATAAACAATAAATGACAAATTAACTAAACATAATACTATAGCAATAAAGCTCAATAAACAATAAGACACTATAAATTATTATGAGTTTTAACAATATTATTATTAAGAACCAAACTAATTAAACCCAATCAAAGCTTCAAAGTCAAGTCCAGCCCTCCATCACCACTCTCAACTTCACCAGATTCATGATCACCACCACCAGAGACTCTCAGCAACTTGATCATCACCATCATCACCACCATCATCACCAGATCTCACAAACTCAATCAACGGCTGGTGATGATCGCCCGCTGCTTGGTCAACAACATTGAACCTTGACCTCATCTCTGCAGCCACACGATTTTCATGATGTTCTGTTAACCAAGCGGGGAAAACCCTGTCTCGCATCTCCACCGTCCGTTGTGCTGACCGAGCATTACAATAAGTTGACAACCAAGAGTGATTGTAGTCAGAACCATAAGCATGCACGCGATGGTGATGGTGGTGACGACCATGATCAAGTCCATAATATAAGGGATGAGGAGTTATGGAAGAGGGTGTGTCCGCCACCAATGAAGAGTGAATGTTTGGGAATGAGTAATTATAAGGGATCGATGATGATGATGATGATGATGATGGGAGTTGGAGGATGATGAGTGGTGTGCCCCGCTCATCCGGCCACTGCGCTTGAAGAGGAGTTCTCTTTGGACGGAGTACCAGTTGTTGCGGTGAGCGTTTTGGTGTCCTCCTAAGGCCTGCGACGACGAAAAGCTTCTAGTACAATTCCAGCACTTATGAGGAGCATAATTAGTGGAAAGTACTTGGTTAGTCAAGGCCGCATGCTCGTTATTCTGATTGCTCCATTCTCGATGAACATCTGTTGGTCTTGCATTATCTTGCAACGTCAGAACGTTGTTGAAGATAGTCAAGGTTGAAGATGTGTGTTTCTTCTTGTTCATGATAGAGAGAGAGAGAGAGAGAGAGAGAGAGAGAGAGAGAGAGAGAGAGAGAGAGAGAGAGAGAGAGAGAGAGAGAGAGAGAGAGAGAGAGAGAGAGGTGTGGATGATGAGTGCATGGTGTGAAAGAGGGGTGGATTTATATAGGAGTTTTAGTGAGCTAATAAAGAAAGGAATCTTGGTAAAGATATGTGAGAAAATCAAATAAAACTTTTGTATTAGATAGAGATTGTCGACTAAGTGCGTTGTATCATAGTTCAAAGAGTTAGCAAGGTGCGTTCATGTATGTGAGAAGTGGAGAGTTGGTGAGGTTGCATGTACAAGTTAGCTAGAGAAATGAGAGCCAAGTGGGTTCAACAATTGGTTTGAGTTTTGTAAAAGACTTAGCCGACCATCTTTTTTGATCGGCCTTTCTCCCAAATGGCAGGGCAAAGACACATACAAATATATATATATATATATATATATGCTTGCGTAAATGCGTGTATAATTTAATAACACCCTAAACACACAACAAATGTCACTTTGGGACCAGTTAAGAACCGTTAGATACACTTATAGGATTGCATGCATACACGTTTCGAGGTACATACATATGGTTGTCATAATATGGTTTAATTAATTTTCGTATTGATTAATTAGAAAACTAGAGTATACAAAATCTGAGGAAAGTTGACATTAACAACCAATCAAACAAGAAAAATATCAACTTCCTAGAAGTTAACTCACTTGCTCAAACTTCCCCGGACCCAACCAAACAAGACCTAACACTAGTGCATACCCCATATCCATGAATTGCTTACAGTGATTATCTACAAACATAAGAATTTCACACGATTTGTTACCTATTTTTAAGAGTTTACAATAACTATGTGCTATAATAATTATTACTAGATATATAGTTTCACCTTCTAGAGATATATATTTACTTCGAATCTTTTTAATTAAAACTTTGGATCTCATTCGAAACTTATAAAGTTGCCTTAATTAAAACAACGATTGATGAGTTTTACACACTACGAAAAATATTACAGTATCTTTTTACTATACTTTTTTTTTTTTTTTACTTCAATGAGAATCGAACCCATGACCTCTCTAACCTTATCTTTTGACAAGTAATATCTCATCCATCTCACCAGAGATACTTTAATATCTTTCGACTATACTATTAAAAACTTAATTATTTGACATACATATAATTAATTATTTTAAAATTTGTATCATTTTCCTAATTAAAAATAATAGCAAGCATGCAATGATTTTTTGGATGATATATCAAATTGTCTATTTCTACACAGTATAGGATATATACATCATTCTATGTTAATTTATTTTGAAAATAAATAATATTTTATAATGTATAATTATATATTATTAAATGGTTACAAAGTTTAATAGCTTTGGCAACATGTATATCAAAGTAATTTATTACATGTTTAATAACCCAAGAAAGTGTTGTCTTAATAATCTATATTTAAGAACTGTGGGTGACCAAACCTTTTCTGGCCCTTGCTTATTTTTTGGTTCGACTAATCTCATAAGAGTTAGCCGAGCACACATGTCACGGCCCATATCTCTAATCCTTGTTCTAAATCCTTAATCAGGATCACCGACCTGTGCCGTGGGACCCACACCGTGATGCGCACACCGACCGAGGCACGTGGTCGAAGTATATTTTATTTTTGTAATGATTATTCCTAATGTTATGTAATTGTGTAGACTTATTAAGTCTGTGTATGCAGTTATAGGTGTTGAGAGGTGAGCGAAGACGCGCCTCGAGTTGCATGCGAGTCGTGGAACTGGGTAGATAGTTTTATGGTAAGTCCTATTTCATTTAATATGAATAAATGAGTTATGTTATGGCCTATGATATTTATTTCATGAATCAAGTTGTAGCCTAAAGTTTCCAATTAAAATAAACACACCTTGATGTGCCTCGGGATGATCACAAACACACACTCACATGTAACTTGTGCCTAAGTTTCTGTCACTTGGCCGAATTAGTGGGTTAGTATGAGTGAATGAGAGTCATATGATTTCATGGAGATAAGAAAGTGAGATTGATGAACATGACAACTATAAAAATGAACACTTAGCCATTTCTTCTCATTTGCAAGTCTAAAAAACACCAAAATTCAGAGCTAAAGAGGACTGCTGAAAATTAGTGTTTGGTGAGAAAGACTTCATCAAATTGGAGGAAGTAAGCTCAAGAATTACAAGCAAGATACTCTAGGTGAGAATACCCACTATTTATGCTTGCTAGTTATCAAATTCATAGAGTTTTTGGTGCATGAATGATGGGGCTTTTCTATAAAGTCGATTTCAAAGCATAAAAGATGTTTATAATCAATTTGAAGCATTGATTTGAAGTTCATAGTCTCATTTTCGGATTTACACATTTTTGCTCAAAATTTGGGTTTTCGCATGATTCTGAAATTCTGAATTTTGGGCTTTAATACATGTTTGTTTTCAAAGTATATTTTTGTTTTTGAACTCCTTATGGAAAATCGCTTGGGATGACATCAAGGGGTTTTAAAAATCAGTTTTGATATCACAAGTTATGAGTTTTTCAATCTTAGGATGTTCTACCAGTGTTTGATGAAATGTGTGAGTTAATCTTCCATAAAAGGTATGGTAAATTTTAATTTCATATATCGACGTGTTCTCTGCGTTTTTGATGTTTCGGGGGTTGTCGGGACCCTTAGTGAAGGTGAGCAAGGATCCCGAGTCAATGGCGAGAACCACCGATAAGTTCGGTGTTGAAACAAAAAAAAAGTTAATTTGCAAACTTCTGGCCTGCAAAATTGCAGAATTCTCATGATATAGTATTGTTTGAATTCATTGACTCCATTTTATTGCTATGTTAATCTTGGTTTAATGACTTGATTTTTATATAAATAGCATGTTATTAGTGTAGGAGTAATAGCGAACACATCGATGGACTTTGTACTCATTTCGCTTAGGCTTCTAGTTGTCCCTATGCCTTGACCATTTTATATTGAGTTAATTCTTGAACATATAAAGTAGTTTTAGTATCCAGGTCCCTTACTCGATCGAGGTGTGCGCGACTCACGGGGTTCAAGTCCCTGAGGATGTCGGTACATGCTACTTGACTTTGTGCGACACTCGGGGTTAGAGTTCCTGAGGTAGTCGACACAGTTGGGTTAGTGTCCATGGTGACACTTGGGTTTAGAGTCCTTTATGATATTATTATAAGGTTGGTGTAACATAGTTCACGACCGACTGGACCTAGATCAATACTATTTAGCTTAGTGTCAGTCTCAATTGTTTAACTCTAGTATTTACTAGCATATGATCAGTTTTTCAATATTTCTTATTTATATGCTTTTAAATACCATTATAATATTTAGAAATGTAAGATAAACGTATCATCGGGGATTATTGTTAATTCTTTGTACTCACCATCCTTTTTATGACGGTGAATGCAGATCCGTCAACCAGTAAGTCGGGCAAGGAGAAGATCCCTACCTCTGAGCCAGCAGCGCAGCCTCTTTCAACATTGTAGGTCTTTTGGTATTTTGTTGTATTATCTTACGTTTTATTTTTGATACCTTCTAGGTTGTATATATTGGGTTGAGCGTTAGTTCCCCGACCTGACTTAGATTGTTACACTATTTACTACATTTTGAGGTTTATATGCATTTGATATCTTTTTCTGGTTTTCCACACTTTTAGGTTTACTTTAATTGCTTCTGCATACCTATTAAACTGCTTTTGCATAAAATGTAAGACTTCGCTAATTAACTAAGTAATAAAAGTTTTAATTAACTATAAATTTCAATAATGGTACGACTAGTGTATTACTTATCCTGAACACGTTAACAAGGTGAATAAGATGTAAAGGCTAACTAATACATAGTTAGGTCCTACGTGGTTAAGATTAGTGCTTCATTACGGGACTAGGTCGGGCAGTGCCCTATATTAGGAGAGCCCCAAATTCCACATCCCTAAATTTGGGCTCCGCTCGCGGCCTAGACTTACGTAGACCTTGAGTCAACACTTATGCAATCAATGTAAACCTAGTCAGCCTTCCCTATTCTATCCATTTATTAAATCTTTTAAGTTGAGTTATTATATATTAGTGAGTTATGCACATTATCAAAGTATAGCGAAAGCAAACTAAACTTCAACTAATATAAAAACTCCTAAGACACTAGTCAAGACAACGTAGAATATGGAAACCCTCATATGTATACCAACAGTAAGTCAGAGGAGATACAATATAGTATACATGCCCAAAATTTCTCATAAACACATATCCCCATGTTCTCAAACATATACATATAATACAGGAAACCTACCTAATATGCCAAATTACATTCTCATCAGTCTTTCACTTCAATCGTCTATTGCTGGTCCTTTTGCTTTTCAATCTTGTGATACGATGGACCTGTATCCACCGTCATAAAAAGGACGATGAGTACAGAAATAGAATAGTAATAACCAAATGGAGTCTCAACATAATTTCAAATGTCAAATAAACGGCTAATCAAGTATCATGTGTAATCAATTCAAAGATAATAAAATACAACATGATAACAAATTATTGAGATATCAACGATAAATGAGTATTCAGGAATACAAAAGATAGGCGCAAGTAGTCCTGACCAATGGTCGTTTGAGCGAGGAATAAGCTACGCCTTCTAAGCTCGAAGTTTAGGACGTGATTTATTCACATAATCCTAAAAATCCACGTGAATAGGAACCTCTCAGCAATCTAGTGAAGTAATTCCCACTCTGTATAGAACCACAAACCATATCATGCATCATGAGTTACTAGCCTCTGGTTTATTAACTTGCTTGGCTTCTGGTTTATTCACCAGGTTAACCCGTAACTTTCAAGGATCATGTTGACCAACTTTCCCTTGGACCACTCCATCTGAATAAAATTCCAAACTAAGATATATTAACAACAATAACACTTCCAACAGCTTAACAAGGATAATAGCTAATTAAATGCACAAATGAAATAATATTAAAACTTCCATTGGTTTTACTCATAGTACAACACGAAACTTCGTGTTCGTAGCTCTCGAACGTCCCCAAACACCCTGCAAGCTTATCACCAGCCTCCTAGACACTTGGTAATCATTTAAATACAGTTTGGTTATATTAAAGTTTTATTTCCATTTCCTTACAATTTTCCCCATTTTCCATAATTTTATTCATTTTTCCTATATTTTGGGTCAATTCCCTAGGTATTGGGTTATATTCGAACCCATATGGCTACCTGAGAGAAATCCTAAAGTTTTCATTAATTGCCAGAATTTTATTACTATGAACAGTGTTACGCCTTGAACCACATCGTAAGCAAAACACCCACGGCAATAATCAAAACGTAAAAATTCAACTGGCACTGTTACGGACGTCGTGACTTACGCAGTGAGGAAAAACCTTGGTGACGTTGTATAAAGCGTAAGATTTCCCAGCTTCTCTGTTCTAGATGTCGTGGCTCAAGCTCCACGACATCCCTCGCGGCGTCACCTGTTAAACACATTTTGGGGTTTTTTGGACACCCTCGCTCGTGTCGCCGCGTTCTGAGGCTATCCCAAACTCCTCAGGATGTTGATACCAACCCAAAACAGTAAAAAACACTAAAAACCACCACCAACGAATTCCAACATCAACCAACACCCCCGAAACTTATGTCAAAACAACGAGAACAACACAAGGAGTCAATATATTACCACCACTCGAGTGTTCGCCGTGTCTTCACGTCGTCATGAGCTCTGGAACTAGCTGAAACCCTTTTGTCCAGCCAAGAGTGAGAGACGAGAGAAGAGTGACGAGAAAGTGAGAGAATGAACAGTGAGGAGAGAGAAAACAATACATATATACATATCCATCTCCCCATTTACACGTAAATACGTATCTGGAGGCACATCCAGCTACTCCTATTCACTCAATCGCCTCCACCGCTTCAGCCCACAATCCACTACTGACACCAATTGGTGACTCTATTAGGCAACTCCGCGTGCGACGTCGCGTTCTCGACCACGTTTCTGCCTCTAAATCGCACCATGTTTATGTCGGTGAGTCCAACTCAAGCAGGGTAAGTATCTGGATCCGCTCGATGGTCGGCGTTACACCTACGGCGCACCGACACGCCACGATGTGATACTCGGGTCGTACTATTCACCGAGATCGATCTGGTAGCACGTGCTATGGTATAGTGGACATACACACAAGAATGGAACGGAGGGAGCCCCGCTCAACTTCCGCCCACATAGCCATAACCAAGAATAGAGTATTGAAATGAAAGAAATTGAATTCAAATGCCAAAAGAAGTAAATATTCAAGTAATTTCAGTTGGGATACTACACACCTCAATCCGCACTCCGCGTCCCGAAATCCAAATCCTGGTCTAGCTCCAATAATCACCCGACAATCAAAATTATCACCCAAATGTACCTAATAACCATTTTTCATTGAATTAGCTTCAATTGGGTATATTATGTCCATTTTATGTTTTACGAGGTAAAAACCCCGATAACATCTCGCCAAAATCCCGAGAAAATTCCAAAACTCATTTATTAACCCATTTTCTAATTTCTCATATTTTTTGGATTTCTCCATAATTTTTAGCTATTTTTCTCTATTTTTCTATATTTTATTTTATTTAAAACTGTTTTTAATTTATTTAAATAAAATATTATTAAAATAATATGGGGTGGGTCCCCTGAACCGGGTCCAACCTGACCCAACCAGGTCGGGCCCGGTTCGGTCCACCTGGACCTGGTCCGAGTCAGGCCCGGTCCAAGCCCACCCGGGTTGGGCCGGGCCGGTTGGGCCTGGGCCGGTTCGGCCGACGTGTGTGCATGCCCCCTCCCCCCTTTCTTCTTCCTCAAACAGAGGCGGCGCCTCTGGTTCGGTTTTTTTTTTCTATGGATTGGGAGGGAGGGGGATGACGTGAGTGTCGTCTCCCTCCTCGGACGAACTACTCTCGCAGTTAGTCCGAGCTCTGGAGCTCCACCTCACCTTCACCACCGAATCATCACCACCACCACAGCAATGACGAACACCACAACAACAACAACAACAACAACAACAACAAACCAACAACACCACTCACCTCGACGTCTCGACCACATGATCTCTCGAACTCCCGAGCTCTCTCCTCCTTCGTTCCGTCTCTCTGTCTCGTCTCCCTCTGCTCACTTTCATTTTCGATTTAAGGGAGAACGAGGCAGTTGGATTGGGAAAATGACCAAAATGCCCTTGTGTTCATCCACTTTTCCTGAACAAACAAATACCCTTTTTGGTAATTTCACAATTATTTATTTATTTTCTGATTTATATATATATATATATTTTTAAATTACCTATATATATATTCTTCTATATTTTTGTGCCTACAATTTCGTCGTGCGCGCCAACGAGCGTACTTGGGCGTGCACACTACCATACAACTCACGCTTGTCGACCACGACCCCGCGTGTCCTTAGGCGTCCACCAATTTACTATTTTATCACATTTAATTCATTTAATGTGTGTATTATTTCTCTCACCTAATATTTCATCTTTTAGTCTACACGGTACCCGCATCGACACACATATCGAGACGAATACTTAACACAATCTCACACGTCAATTGAGATATAATTACACACATCGCGATGTCATTTAACCCATTTTAAACATAAACATTGCAAATTTAGTCAAAACAACACACAAAATAACTATTTACCTAACTCCAAACGCATTCTAGCCTAACTGCGGGTCCCACGGGTGTCTGAGTTGTTCTGAGTTGTCCACCACATCTACAATACGACACAAATAACGGCGAATTAAATTCGGTTTGTTACAGTTCGAGACTAATTGAACCATTCACCTTGTTTTTATTTATATTTATTATCAAGGGGTTAGTATTTGAATAATTTGAACTAGGAGGTATTATTCTAGTTGAAAACTTTTGAAGACCAAAAATAGCTTTTATTGATTAAGTTTTATTAATAATATTCCGCTGCGATTATGATTCATTTGTTAAATCTCAATTGTTGATAAATGATAAAGAGTCAGTGTTGATAGAAGGCTTACTAGTTTGGTTCATAACTTAACAACCGAGTTGGTTGGCGAGTTATGGAGCGGGCTAAGCCGGTCGGGATTCATTTAAGAAATGGGTCCTGACAACGTGGCATCAGAGCGGTTAAAACATAAATTGTGAAAAGTTAAGATACCAATAACGTTGGTATCAGAGGCTAAGCTTAATGCCTAAGGAAAAATATAAATTGAGAAAAATTTAAGATACCAACAACGTTGGTATCAGAATATTTTATTGAAAGTTAAAAAGTAAAGAAAGATTATGTTGAGAATAGATTCAAGAACCTAAGTAATTAATAAGAGTTTTTAAAATGCCTAAGTTGGGGAGGGGGGGTTAAAAGTTATATTATGATACTTTTGCTCGTATGCATATATTATATCGAATAGATATAGGCTCATAAAGGTTATGATGAGACCAGAGATACGAGGTGGCACATCGACTCCATACACTAGACTTACGAGAAAGCAGTGAAGAGTGTACTACACTACGAGGTGGTAATGAGAGGAAGGAACGGGCTCCAAATTTCAGTACAACCGAACTAGGGTTAAGGTAAAGGAAGTGGAGACGAGGGTTTCTCAAAGTGTCTATAATATAAGAGGTATGGAATGGGCGACTAGATAGTGGCAGCTTCAGCAACACCGACAGTCATTATGTAGGCCATGAAATTGCTAAAGGCACAAAAGACTCAAGGTGAGTCTCAGGACCGGAAGCAAGCAGCAGATGCCACAGTTGGGACAGCCAGAGTTTTAGGCATACATATTTGATTTAAGTGCAGGAGGCAGAGTCACTACAAGAGTCAGTGCCTTAGTGCTCTAGCAACATCAGTTGGCAGTGTGGCCTAGTCGATCAGAGGACAAATGAAAATGGTAGCAGAGTCAGATCGAGACATAGCTATCAACTTGTTGAAGATATGAACTACTTGTATTGAGCACCGCAGTGAGTGAGAAAATATACCTAAATCTTATCTATCGAGACTGTATGGCCAAGATTGGTAAGCATGACCTACTTAGAGTTTTGGAGTTCCTTGATTATGATGCATTGTTGGGAATAGATTGGCTTGACCTTTATTACACCGACATTGATTGCTTTTGCAAGACAGTCATTCTTGAAGTCCCAAATCTACCTCTATTTTATTCAGAGGCAAAATACTTCCTTGACACACCACCCAAGGAAAGTGGCGACCATTCAGGAGATTGAACGAATGATGGGAGTAACCACTTTAGAAAAGAAGGCAAGGAATATGAGATTCATAACATACCTATTGTGCGAGAATTCACGAAGGTATTTCCTTTCGATCTACTAAGTATTCCTCCACATAGGGAGATTGAGTTTACCATCGATCTTATTCTTGGAACGAAGCCAATATCCAGACCTCCTTATATATGGCACCTAAAGAGTTGCAGGAGTTGAAGACCCAATTGGAAGAGTTGTCAGAAACAAGGTTTCATAACCCCAAGTACTTTACTTTGGGGTGTTCCAATATTATTTTGTAAAGAAGAAAAGATTGGAGTATGAGAATGTGTGTAGACTATCGTCAGCTGAACCGAGCAACTAGAGAAACAAATACCCATTGCTGAGAATCTACGATCTATTTGACCAGCTAAGAGGAGCCAAATTTTCCTTGAAGACTGATCTGAGGTCAGGGTATCATCGGCTAAGGATCAGGGAGGAGGATGTTTCAAAAACCGCGTTCAGTATGAGATATGGTCATTTCGAGTTTACAGTTATGCCCTTTGGACTGATAAACGCGCCTGCGATGTTCATGGATCTCATGCACCATGTATTCCGACCTTATCTAGATCTGTTTTCATCGTTTTCATTGATGACATAATGATTTACTCGAAGTCCCAGAAGATCACGAGACGCATCTCATAATTACATTACAGACATTAAAGAACCACAGATTGTACGCTAAGTTCAGTAAGTGTAAGTTCTTGGTGACAGAAGTGAAGTTCTTGGGACACACCATCAGTGCAGAAGGGGTGACAGTAGATTGTGGTAAAGTTAAGGCAGTGATTGATTGGCCGAAGCCGAGTTCAGTGAAAGAGATAAGAAGTTTCTTGGGATTGGCATGTTATTACAGAAGATTTGTTAAGGGTTTCTCTAGCATTGCCGCCTTCATTGACACAGCTAACACAGAAAAATGCAACATTTGATTGGAATGATAAATGTGAGAATGCTTTTGTGAAATTGAAGCAAAAATTGATCACAGCCCCAGTGTTGACACTACCAGAACAAGGGATGGCGTTGACAGTTTATACAGATGTTTCAGGGACCGGACTTGGTGGAGTGTTGATGCAGGATAGGAAGGTGATAGCTTACGCATCTCGACAACTCAAGATCCATGAAAAGAACTACCTAGTTCACGATCTCGAGTTAGGAGCAATTGTATTTGCGTTGAAGATTTAGAGACATTATTTTTATGGCGAAAAGTTTATTGTCTATTCAGATCACAAGAGCTTAAAATATCTTTTCACTCAGAGTGAGCTGAACATGAAACAGAGGATATGGCTTGAATTTATGAAGGTTTACCATTTCAGCTTAGAGTATCATCCAGGGAAGGTGAATGTGGTAGCAGATGCTTTGAGTAGATAGAGAAGTGTAACAAAGACGGTTGCCTCATTGATGACACGGGAGTACAAACTACTTAAAGATATGTCATTGTTAAGCATTTATAATGACTTGCCATGGAACTCAGTTTGTACATAGTTAAGAGCCGAGCCAAAGACAATCACTAGAATCATCGAGTGTCAAAAGACAGACTCAGAGTATGATTATTATAAGGTTTGGGCTGACAATGCAGAATATCCAGATTGGAGAGAGTCGACAAATGGAGCTTTGAGATATCGAGACAGATTATGGATCCCTGCTCAGGAAGAGTTGAAAGAAGAACTACTTCGAGATTCACATAAGTCCAAATACACCATTCATCCAGGAAGTAAATCAGAATACGAAGTTGACATATTGGTGGTCAAAGATGAAGAAGTTGCAGAGTACATTAGGAGATGTGATACATTCCAACAAGTAAAGGTAGAGCATTAGAGACCAGGCGGTCAATTGCATTCGTTACCCATTCCTGAATGGAAGTAGGGACACATCTTGATGGACTTTGTGGTTGTTTTTTTTCTTTCGAGATCACATAAAGGAAATAATGTTATTTGGGTCATAGTAGATCACTTTACCAAATCGGCTCATTTTCTACCCATAGCTACCCAATACACACTTAAAAAGCTGAGCAAACTCCATATTGATTGGAATGTGTTGCATGGAGTACCAGTATCCATCTTTTCTTATCAGGATCCTCAATTTGCATTGATGATGTGGCAAGGTTTGCAGAGACAGTTGGGTTCCAAAGTACACCTCAGTACAACATTCCATCCTCAGACAGATGGTTAGACAGAGCATACTATACAGACTTTGGAAGACGTGATCAGGGCTTGTGTGTTAGATTTTAGTGGCAGTTGGGAAAAATATGTGTCCCTAGTGTGAGTTTGCATACAATAATAGTTACTAATCAAGCATTAGAATAGCTCATTTTGAGACACTTTATGGTACACCTTATCATTTGCCAGTTTGTGGACCGAGGTTGGTGAGGCAACCTTGTTGGGACCAGAGTTAGTGCATGACTACATGGAGAAGATTAAACTGATTCGATGATGCATGAGTGCAACACAAGAAAGGCATAAGCGTTATGCAAATAAGAAATAAAGGACCGTCGTGTTTAAAAAAGGCATAACCTTGTTGGCTGACTGAGCGACGCAGAAGAGGCAAACGGACTGGTACAACCGACAGACATGTGTGAAGATGCATAAGAGAAACAAGAGGAAATCAAAACAAGAGCATAATCGAATACAAGAACAAGCACTAAGATGTATCAAGGATCGGTTGTCGACTCAAAGGTCGACCGATCTTGGATTAGAAACCAAGCTCTGATACCATGATAGTTTCATAATAGAATAAGTTTATTGTATATTTCGAATGTACAGTATAGTGCCCTATTTATAAAATGGTACAGAACTAAATCAGTGTAGACGTTACATGTTCAGTGGAGGTGTTACACGATTAATGTAAACGTCACACAATCAGTGTAGACGTTACATAATCAATGTAGACGCTACATAATATTAGTTTCCTAACATGTTTATCTACTTCCTTCAACTAAAAATGTATAGAAATCAGAACCAAATGACTTAATTTTCCAAGCTCTTTTGCTCCTTCGAAGTTCAGGAACTACTATTTCATTGTCATTCTCATTTTCAATGACTTCCTTCCCTTTTCGGTTTTGTTCAGGAATATTTTTGGGAACATATTTGAATATGGTCTCATCAAAAATTGCATCCCTCGATTCAATTACAGTATTCACTTGAAATCGAATTGTTAGGCTTAATTACCATGAACCTATATGCCATGTTGTGTTGTGCATATCCAAATATACTCCTTTCACCCAATTTCCTCTTTTTGGGTTCAGGAACTTTTACTACTGCTATACAACCCCAAACGCTTAAATAATTACGGTTTGGTTTTCGCTTATTCCAAAGCTCATATGGGGTGATCTTATTCCTCTTTTGTGCAATTCTGTTTAAAATATGGCATGCTGTCAGCAATGCCTCTCCCCAAAATCCACTACTCAAACTTGAGTTTGATAGCAAAGCATTAACCATTTCGTTTAGAATGCGATTTTTGTGTTTAACCACACCATTTTGTTGTGGTGTATAGGGAATTGTAGTCTCATGGACTATTCCAGTGGATTCAAAGTACTTTGGATCATAGTACTCTCCTCCCCTATCATACCTTAAGTATTTTATAAAGGCCTCACATTGCAATTCAGTTTGTCTTATATCCCCGAAACTTTACCATTGCCTCATCTTTGGAATGCAACAAATAAACATATCAGAACTTGTTGTAATCATCAATAAATGTTATAAAATATTTATTGCCTCCTATTGATGGTGTACTATGCATATCACATACATCAAAACATATTAAATCAAGTAATTGTGAATTTCTTTCAACCTTGGGAAAAGGATTTTTGCTTATTTTTGTTTTCATGCATGTATTACAATTTTCTTCACTTTTATCAAAATAGGGCAGTAATTCCAAATTAACCATGTCATATAATTTCATGAAGTTATGTCCTAATCTATGAAGCCATAAAAATAAAGCAGACTCAACAAGATATGCAGAAACAACATTCTTATTAGATAAAGCGATTACATTAAGCTTAAACATACCTTCATAAGCATAACCCCTCCCCACAAACATACCACCCTTGGACATCACAAACTTGTTAGCCTCGAATATACGACTAAAACCAAACTTGTTCAACAAACTACCTGACACCAGATTATTCCTTACTTCTGGTACAAAGTCACATTAGTAAGTATTACAATCTTTCTAGAAGTGAGTTCAACACTACCTATGCCTTTGACAGTGACAGTAGCTGCATTTCCCATGTACAAGACAATATTCTCATCTACTGCCTCCATGGTCTTGAAGAATCTCTTGTTCTTGCAGACGTGTCGAGTAGCTCCATAATCAATCCACCAAGCCATGTCGTTCTCAATCATGTTGATCTCAAAAATCATGACAATAAGGTTATCATTGTCATTTCTAGTATTACTTGAGGAAGCTTGTTGTTTTCCTTTCTTCCTCTTCCAATGAAGCCATTCAGACTTAATGTGGCCATCTTTGTCGTAGAACCAACAAGTTACTTTCTGCTTCTTTTGATTCTGGTTTTGGTAATTCGGTTTTCCCGAACCACCAGGCTTGTTGAAACCACTAGGCTTGTGTTGCCTTTTTAGCGAGAGCTTTTTGAACTTTGCTTCCTCTACCACATGTACTTTTGAATTTTCCTGAGCATTTTTCTCTTTTTCATTTTCCTACATGCGATAATCCTCTTCTATACGAAGATGGTTAGCAAGCTCATCAAGGGTGATGTTCTCTTTTTAATGCTTCACAATTATTTTGAACTCTCTCCAAGATGGTGGTAGTTTGTCAATAATGGAAGACACAACAATGGTTTCATCCAAACAAGACTGTGTTGAGAGAAATGATTACGAATTCTCTCAATTTCACGGAATTGTTTCATGAAAGATTTATCATCTACAATTTTAAAATTATTAAAATTAGAATTGATAAATTTCTTACTTGTCGCGTCTTCCTTGTGGTACCTTGCCTCCAGTTTCTCCCACAGTTCCTTTGCAGAAGGAACGTTATGGTAGAGGTCGAACATGGAGCTTCATCGCGTTTAGAATGTGACCTCTGCAGATGTGATCATCCGTCTCCTACTTCTGCCTCTTCCTGATCTGCTCGACAGTTTCATCATCAGATTCCACAGGTTTAGGTGTATTTAGACATACACCACATGAAGCACCACCAACAGGAAATGGACACGTTTCTACCACTGCAAAAAATCTCCTCTGTCAAAGCGATCGAGCTTCATGATGTTCGAAGACAATTCCTTGATTGAAGCCATTGTCATTGCAAAAGTTTCCTTTAGATTGTTGGAACAAATGAGTGAGCAATGACTTCAAAGTGTGTAACACTGCCACTTTTCTAAAGGAAACTTTTGCACTCTTATCTGCAAGAGTCCAGCAAAAATCCAATAAGATACTATGAAGTCCCGATTTGCACTGGCAGTAGTGAAAATCGAACCAGAGCAAATGTCGTAATTTTTGTTATGTTCTTCCTCCCCAAGCATCTTCTCTTATAGCCCTCTAGTCAAACCAATTAGAGAAGAAATGGGATAGTAGGGAAGAGTGGGGAGTTTTAACTGCCTTGGCAGTTAAAATTGCTCCACTCGGTCAACATTGAATGAGTTTAAATTAACTACCCATTAACTGCCCACTTATATTGAGAGGGTCAATTAATTAACCACCCACTTATTAAATCCAAAAATGGTAAAATGGTAAAAAAATTATCCATGGTTAGACCACACATGCGCGCACGTGCAAAGTGCTAAGTACGCCTATAAAAGTGCCTAAAATGCGCCACGCCGCACGCGCACAGCTCACTTTGCATAGCTCTTCTGGTATTTCTCTTACACTTAAAAGTAGTGCAAAAGTATATCTACTCTTTAAAGTAGAACTTTCTAATCCATGTAGGACTAAGCATTTCTTTTGTTTTGAAAATGTCCAACACAACAAAAAAAAAAAAAAAAGAAATAGAATAACAAAAAGTATTCACAAAGCATTTCATTGCCATTGAGGGGGACTAGTTCATGAATAGGGGAGCCTGGATAAAGCTAAAAGACGGTTAATCGTCAAAACTAGGGAAAAAGTGGGCTGAACGTCGAAAACAATATAAAAGAAATTCTGATCAGTTTTAACTTAAAAGAAGAAATTAATAAAAATGCCCCTACTGACACCTCGTTGATGTTTGTTTCATTTCATCTATTTCCTTCTCGAATTAATTTTTGAGACAAAATGTCAGAAACTATTCCATTGGTTCACATTCATACGTGTGCTTCACAAATCAGGAACTTTGGATGTGTATGTAGAAGTTTCGCAGTAGTACAAAGAATTTGCATGAACAAGTCTAAGACCTAAGTTTTCAGCCTGGGAGGCAACCACTATAATGAATCAGTTGTAATAAATATGGTAGAGCACTAGTTCTATTGATCAAGAATTTTTTTTTATAGGAATTCTATTGATCGAGAAATTAAGTAGTTAAAGAGGAAAATCAAAGAATTAGAGAGATAATCGAAAGAGATTTCATTAAGGATACAATACTAAATGATAGACAGCAATTCAAGAGGCTCTTTCTCTTCCAAAACCCAGTCAGAGTGTCCACAAACACAATTCCAAATCCAGGATGTCCAATACAACTAACTCACCCTATTTTTTTGATAAGAAAGCAACTTCATAACTTATTATCCCTAAGACTTGCACATAGGGAGACTCGAACCCTCAACAAACTCACCCTTTTCAAACCTTGCTAATGTATCTAAACCATTGATGTGACTAAATCATCCTTGATTAGGAACTTATCAGAATCTAAACATTGAAAACTATCTGGTCTAAGGGCTCCATGAAAGCAAAACCATAAATAATGCGAAATGCACACCAGATAGTGATATGCATGGATGTTATAGTATTCGTTGATCCAAGAGATTAAAAAAAATAGATATGAAGGCCTAGCCGCCCACAAGGTGAAATTGAAATTGAAATTGAAATTCTAAATTTTAATTCAGTTGGGAACCAAACAATTGCAGAGATTTTTAGCCTTCTTTTTATGCGTTAATGACACAAAGGAGGGCAATTCTAAAAGGCCATCACAGATCTAGAAATATCAAACAAATGAACTTAATTGGTACTTAGTTAAAACAATTTGGCTGAAAAGCTTAATCACAGTAAACACGATCTTGTTGTGTTTCCTAAGATGAGTTGCTTGATTGGCAAGAACTAAAGCTGATTCTTACCATCCAAAGTTGGAGTATTGTTGGCTTTACATCGCATTCACGCATACAACACATACAATTTAGCAGTTGTATTCAGATGCAAAGATACAGTTTATGCATCTTGTCAACTCTTGGCACTTTTATGAAAATGATAACACAGTTTACTTTACCAGAACATCTGGTAGCCAACTTGCTCTTAGTATTCACAAGGTGAATAATACATAAAAATCTACTATATGGTCTATTCTAGGCTTCTAGTATTGAACCAGCTTATGATCCTTCGGCTCTACAGCATGGAGCAGGCAAAGATAAATGTAATGACCTTAGTATCTTCTATCATCACCTGTTTCTAACTTCACTGATATAATGGGTAACAATGAAAAAAAGTAGTAAAACCTCTAATGAAGTTTGATATAAAATTAATAGATTAAACACTAGGAGCAGCAGCACACAGTGGAACTAGGACAAACTGCAAAATGGCAAACAATAACAAATGAAAGGGCACAGAGGTTTGCAGTAGGCATGAAAAAACAATACCTCTGAAGGACCAAAAAGGCACACTTTAAAATTTCCATCAGCTAACAGTCGCAACCTATTGCAGCCAGCACAGAAATACTCGGTCATTGATGTGATAAAAGAAACAGTGCCAGTGTATCCATCTACCCTGAAATTCTTAGCAGTTTCTGTGGGGTGATCCTGGAGCCTCCTTAGGCCTCTAAACTGTGTTACCTGTCCAAGTGTCCAATCACCAGAAACAATTTCATTCCAACTGAAAAAAGTAGAAGAATTATCAGAGTTCAAATCATTGGATCAGCAATAATGTTTCTACCTTACCACTCTATCCAACATTTCTGAATAAGGTACTAGCTTCTTGACATTCCAAACATTTCCATCAAAAGGCATAAACTCAATAAATCGCACATTTATTGGTTTCTCACGGGTTAACTCCACAAAATCAGGGATTTCTTCGTCATTGAAACCACGCATTACAACACAATTCACCTGCCATCAGGAAAAAATGATCAGAAAACCATATTCAAATTTCAACGAACAATTCAACCAAAACAAGGGAGAAGAAAGGGGAAGGGGAGTCAACCTCAAAAAAGTTGTCTAGAAAGGAAACAGAAGAAGAACCAATCTCAAGAAAACAACACACCTTAACAGGATTGTATCCGAGGTCTATAGCAGTGTTGATTGATTCCATTACTTTGTCATGTCCCTTACGCCTAGTCATGAACTCAAATTTTGCTGGAACCAATGTATCTAAACTTATATTTACCGAAGTCAGCCCACATTCTTTCAACTTTGGAAGTTTCTTCCAAAGAGTTATTCCATTAGTCGTCATTGCCAATGTTTTGAGCCCTTTTAAGTTAGATAGCTCTAAACATATATCTTCAATATCTTTTCTAATTGTTGGCTCCCCTCCAGTTAGTCGTATGTTATCGACATCAGAGCTTACGAACAGATTGGCCAAGCGAATTATCTCGGTTGTTGACAGGAGTTGAGGCTTATGGGTGAGCTCCACACCATCACTGCTGGCATACAATATTGACACCGCAGATTGCAGCGCTTTGTCAACGAGATCCTCAGATAAGTGTGTAGTCTTCCAAAAGAATCAATCAGCATATCAGAGACTGGACTATCTTTCGGATGATCTTCGGGCAGTTTAGCACAAGATGTAGAATACAAGTTTGACTGGACCTTATCCGAATCCTTTCTAACTAAGGCTCGTTCATCAGAACTGTGAGAATAAAAAGCTGGGCTTCTTGTTCCATTGAGCTCTAAACCACATGTTACAGCCTGTTCATAAAGTTTGAAATTTATTATCTAGAGATTGTAAATGTTAAAAATAAATAAATAAATAAATATAAAAAAATAATAGGCAAATGTATCCTAACCCTTTCAAGGTTTTTCCAAAATATCCTAACCTTTTGATTTAGGCAAAAATATTCGAACATTTTGATTTCTTGCAAATTATATCCTCGTGCCATTATTTGAGTGCAATATACTTGAAAAATGTAAACAATTAAGCACACACTTGGGAATATTATTTCATAAGATGCAATAAGTATGTAATCAAGTGATCATTCATCTTTTTCGTTGTTCTTTGACACACAATAATGACGACCAAGAATATAATTTGCAAGAAATTAAAAAGGTTAGGATATTATGATAAGGTCCCACATAGAGTCTTATAGAGTTAGTTAGTGGGGAATATTATAAATAGGGTTGAGAAATATTGTAAGGGGATTGAATACATTTGTCTTGGCTTAGAAACTCATGTGAGTTCTTGGAGAGTCCAGCCTCTTGAATGTTGTGGGATTGTTTGTTCTGTGGTTCAGTTTAGCAATATGCTTTCTTTTTCTCTCTCGATTCTCTTGTTTTTATCTTTCCTTTGTTAGTTCAGTTCAATTAAAGTTTAGCGTTCTATTAGTGGTATAAGAGCTTACAATCCGATTTGTGATGGCAACAACTATATTGGATGCCAGTTCGGAAAGAGCTGTTCCAATTATGGAGGATCAAATCCTGGAGTTATTGGCGGATATGCGGCATTTCAGTCAGACTTGGATGCCAGCACCGCCTCAGCCTTAAGTGACAGCCTCATTGGTTACCACTAACAAGACTTCATCTCTGCTTCTAAAGAAGGAAGATTACATCAAGCGAGTCGAAACTGAGTTGAAGGACGAGTCGTTTGAAGTGACGAAACAGTTGTTCGAAGCCATATCCGAGGAGAAATCAAAGATCCGAGAGTTGATGATGCATGCTGAAAAGCTTTTCCTTCAACTTGCTGCTTGCTCACCGATGGTCTTTAGGGTTTAGCAAATCTGGGAGTCCAGTGGCCCAAAAGTTCAAGATCCAGGATTGTCCAAGGGGTTATCGACTGCTAGTAAACCTAAACCACCAGATCTGGCAGATCTGGTAGCATCCAAGATATTGTCGCCTTATCTTCTTTGTGCAACGTCTACCACTCTATTTCAGTTGTCTATACATGATTTTCAAATTCATTGCAAGTTGGTGTCTACAGATCTGAGTGCCTTGCTCCTTCCGCCACCTTGGCCACCACCCTTGGCGTTATCGACGATCTTCTGTCAAGAGCTCGCATATCTCATTTTCAGGCAAGTTGTTCCCTTCTCTTCTGCTAGGTTTGAAATTCTGGTCATACGTCCTTTTAGGAAGATGACCACATTGTGGTTGTGGGTGAGTCGAGGAAAAATCACGGTGGGACCACATTGGAGTGTTCAACACGAAATGTGCACATTGACGTTTAACAATTGTTCTTCGGAGCCCTATTATTTGCTATTTGATTTGCCTCGGTCTAAGTATAGCTTACACTACTTTAAGTTGTTGGCCCATTTAAGTAATACGTTATTCGAGACATATCGTATGGATTCTGCTTTATCTCCTGCCATGTGTTTTTCTCAACATCTTTCTCTGTTACACAATGGTATCAACTCCACTGTCTTCAACATGGTTACTCCCTTCACGTTTTGCCCACAACTTAGGGTGTTTTTATGGGGTTGGTAGTCATGGGAGGGTAGCTTGGTGATGTTTTTAATCGTTGTTGGGTGGTGTGTAGCACATTGCTTTATGGTGCTTTGGTACCCAATGCCATCAGTTACTTGAAGGTTCTCCATGGTTCTAATTTCATTTCATTGCTTCCTTGTGTACATCCTCAAAGTATTGTTTGATGTTGCACGCTATTTCATTAGGACGAGGATAGATACTTATGTGCCCAATGTCCATACTTATGTTGCCTTTGAAATGTTTGTTGAAATGTTCTTGAGTGATTGGCAGTTATGCGACACCTTTTGGTTGGCTGGTGGTTTAGTGTCCTTGCTCATCTTATCAAGGGCTACTTTCTCACATCCTCATACCACACGGTTGTTGTGGATCCTAGCACGGTCTCCTTTCAACTACACTATTTGGTTATGTGTTTCTCCTTGCTTTTATGGCCATTCACAGTGAGCTAATGGTGTTTAATAACAAGGCATTGGTGGATATTGAGCCTTGGACTGTTTTCCTTGAGATTTTGCTGACTTACATTCTTGGGTCTATGCTTCCAACATTTGGTCATGTCATTCTATATGGGCTTCATGGAAGATTCATTTTGGGGTTCTCGACGCCTTGTGCTGCCAACCCTACTTTGGGTTTTATATCGATGGAGTCTCGGATTGATGTTTTGGGCAATTTGGCTTTAAGTTGCACCTCTTGGGTTAAGGGTCCAATGCCTTCATTCGATATTGTACCGGAGCACTTGTTTGTTCCACCGAGCACTCCGCGACAGATATGGATCCTTACTTGGTTACTAATAACTCAAGTTCTTCTCATCATGTGACCCCTTGATCATGGCGGATGAATCATTCTCACTTCACCACCTTGGGGACAAGGTAGATTTTAAAAGGGGGAGTAATGATAAGGTCCCACATAGAGTCTTATAGAGTTAGTTAGTGGGGAATATTATAAATAGGGTAGAGAAATATTGTAAGGGGATTGAATACATTTTGTTTGGTTTAGAAACTCATGTGAGTTCTTGGAGAGTCTAGCCTCTTTAATGCTGTGGGATTGCTTGTTTTGTGGTTCAGTTCAGCAATATATTTTCTTCTTCTCTCTCGATTCTCTTGTTTTTATCTTTCCTTTGTTTTTATCTTTGTTTGTTTATTGAACCGAACTAACAAAGGAAAGATAAAAACAAGAGAATCGAGAGAGAAGAAAAAATATATTGCTAAACTGAACCACAGAACAAGCAATCCCACAATATTCAAGAGGCTAGACTCTCCAAGAATTCACATGAGTTTCTAAACCAAGACAAATGTATTCAATCTCCTTAAAATACTTCTCTACCATATTTATAATATTCCCCACTAACTGACTCTATAAGACTCTATGTGGGACCTTATTGTATTTCTACCAAAATCAAAGGTTAGGATACATTTCCAAAAAAAACTCAAAATACAATTATCACCTTAAAAAGAAATTCACTTAGATTATTCAATAAAATTGAAATAAATAGGTTAAATTCAGTAGATGATGTACAAATTCTACACGACATGCAAAATTTGATAGTTCGGATAACCCAAACTTCCAAAATTTTCATTTTCAATATTGCAGCCCTTCCTTTAATCCAACAACAACATAGCCTCAATCCCAAATTAGTTGGGGTCGACTACATAGATCAAGTTGTTCCATAGTGCTCAATTTAGTGCAATTGATGGTGAGCTTTTAAAACAATTTAAATCCCTCCTAATTAAGGCATATCAAGTTAACTTTGGTCTACCCATACCTCGTCAAATTTCTTCGGTCTCTATTGTGTCAAGTTTTCTAATGGGGTATTTGTAGGTCGCCTTTGGAGGTGTCCAAACCACTGCAACCGCCCTACCGTAATCTTTTTATCTAATTGGTGTTACTCCTACTTTTCTTTGAATTCAGTAGGCATTGCAAAGACTATCAGTTGCAATCGCACTTCCTCTAAACATTCATTGAGCCTAACCTCACCCAAAATCTCAAAAACCCTAAACCCTAAATTCATATATCTCAAACAATCCTCAACAACAATAACTAAATTTACAATCAATATTCATGAATTTCACCCCCAAAAAAACAAGAAGTTGAGCTTCGTTACCGACGATAAAGCCAATCGATCAAAAAGCCCCAATTTCCGCTCCAAAATCCTCAATCCGCGTCTTTGCATCCCTAAAAAACCAAAACCAAACAAAACTCAATCACTTCAAAATCAAATAATCCGAAACAGAACACGAAGAAATCGAAATTCATTATCGCGAACCTCCAACGACAACAAATCGGATTCAATTCAACGAAAGCACGAAGAATCAGAGCGTAATCGCTTCGACGGCATCAACTCGATTTGTAGTGTTTATGAGTTTATGTAAAAAAAGGGCACGAACGAAGGAACTAACAAAAACGTACAAAAATTTGAAATTGATTTGTTTTCTATGAGTTGGACGGACAGCGATGTTGTGGTTTGAGGTGTACGTGCGAGTAAGATAAGTTTCGTTGGATGGACTTCGTGATTGATAATGAACGGATCTGACGGTGGGGAGAGTGTGAGTGGTGTGTTGAAGTTGCAGTTGAATACATTTGATGATTGTTCAGCATGAGTACCAAAAAATGTGGAAATTGAGAGGATCGTGTTCGATGTTCCTTCTTGATAAGATTGGAATCGACAAAAGTTGGAGGCTGGAAATTCGAGATGCCTCCCTCAATATGTGAAAGAGCTCCTTATATGATTATTGAAAGTGATACAATGACAATGGTAAGTCACACCACAACACATATTAGCTTACAAGAATCATTTATACCTACTTCAATATGCGGGTCACACGCAGATTTCGGTGCTAACATGTGAGTCGATGCCACATGGAGGGCTCTTGTGGCCAATATATGTTGAGGTGTGTGATACCTATTATCATTCTAACATTTTCCTTTTTCTTTTTTCTATAAAGAAGAATGTTTCAAGCTTTTCATAAAAAAAAAAAGTTTTAAAACTTTTTCTATCCCACTTACTTTGATTTGACAAGTTTTATGGGAGTTAGTTAGCACTCCAACTCTATAATTAATCTAAAAAATCAAAAAAATATAGTGTTATTGTTAAGATTCGAATCTATAACATCTGCTTCAGTTAGAGTTAAAGTATTATTTTCTTTAATACTACTTCACACCTGTTGAGGGCGTAATTTAATTGTCCGTATAAAAATCTTAAATATTGTTGAAATGGCGTTGACGATGACTTTTAATGAACCTAGTCTATATGACAACTACTGAAATAAAGCATTTGATCTTCTAGATATTGGTGTTAATTAGCTTGATCTGCCATTGAAGCCAAAACATGTATATGAGTTGCCTGTCAATTGTTATGATTTTACGTATACTTAATTGTATTTTGATTTCAATTGATCTTGATTTCATCGGTTACACAAATAATTTTTTTTTGGTAGGAATCACAAAAATAATTTTTATATTTTTCATTTTATCTTTACTAATTTACCATACACCAATGATGAAATATTCTGTTCAATATTACCCTTTATTTTATTTTTTTACATCATGGTTTATATATTTTTGTTTCCGATTCCTTTTCCTATTTTTACTCTCTCAATATACCTTTATTATTTTGTGTAAGCGAGAATCATTAATCCAACATGTCCAAGTGCCCACACGGTCTGCTCCACCAACGGTCATGTACTGCCCTGCATTTGCATGCAATGCATTTGCTGCATGTAACCACTACACTGCGAAAGTAAAACTTTGTTTCTTAGGGCCAAAGATTGGGACATCTGTATCGATAATCAACGGATGTAATTCACATACAGTGATATAAATACAATAAAAACTATGTTCATTGTGAGCAAACGTTTATACTAAAATCTTCTCTATGTTTGTTTTTCTCATGGTATTAAAGCCCATTGGCAAATGCCATGGCCGATATCACTAATTCATCACCACCAGTGAGCTCCGGCTCCACGGAAAGCCCTGCACCTATCATGGTGTCCCAAACAGTGGTTGCTTCCTTTAATCCATTCGGCAATTTGTTGTCCCAAGGAATGACGATCAAGCTCGACCAAGACAACTTCTTTATATGGAGGTCCATCATCATGTCCTTCGTCAAAAGCATCGACCTCGACGAGTTCTTGCTGGGAACGAAAGCTCGCCCTCCACAATTTCATGATGCCACAGGAACAATCAATCCTGAGCACAAGGATTGGACAAGCAAGGATCATATGTTGGTCACTCTACTCCTAAACTCCATCTCTCCAAACATCGCCTACCAAGTTCATCGACACGAGTCTCTCTCCTCACATGGTAAGCAATCGAAACATTCTATGACTTTTACAATAAAGCTAAAGCACAATTGTCGAGCACAGGTCTACAAACCACAAGAAGAGGTGCCCACACCATGTTCAAGTACCTGAATAAGATGAAGAAATTCTGAATAGCCTTGCCACCGCAGGGACCCCTGTTTCCGTTGCAGATCTAGTAGTACATTGGTTGGGGATAATTGGGTGATTAAAATGCTAACCATAGGTATTTATGGACCTAAGTTAAATAAATTGATTAAATAATCGAAGTCCTATAGTTGGTGTTAAAATTTGAGGGCTATAGGATGAACATGGAGATGTGAATCTTGGAGATTTCAAGACCAATTGAGTTAAGATCTGTCTCATTGTGGATAGTTGGACAGCTTGAACAAGAACCCTTGGATTGTCCTCGGGATACACATTTTGTAATAGATCATAAGATGAGTATATAAACTCATTCTCATCATTGTATTCGGTTCATGCAGATTTGTTGAGAAGTTCATCTGGAGAGCTGGAGAAGGAATTTCAGGGAGATTGAAGGAGTTTGAACACCAATTAAAGAGCTGGATTTGAGGATTAAACCAAGGTAATTCTCTAATGTATCCAAGTTTCATTGAAATAGGTTCAAATGGGATTTAAAAAAAAAACGATTTTTGGGTGTTAATCACTGGTTTATGTGATTTTGGAGTGAATTGGAGTTTCTATGTATGTATAATTAAGGTTTGGATCAGATTTATCAATTTGGATTTTTTTAAGGAAATTGAGAAAATAGACATGCATGTTAGATTTGGAAAATTCTCTATTAAATTGTTGTTTTTGGTGTGGATTTTGATCCCCATGAGGTGAGAATGGGTTGAAGTTGATGTTGTATGTAATGACCCTCAAATTAACACGCCACATATCGTATTCAAGAACCGTAACCCGGCTGTCGTGATACGTCAGGCATTTCGAACCTTGGGAGTCAACATGTGACGGCCCCAATTTCCCATACAATTGGGTCCTGCCTGGCTTAGACACACGTAGACTTCCGAATCCATACTCGGCAACTGGCGTATGCCTACTCAGCCTCAATTCATCATTTTACAAGTTATAAGGTGAGTTATTAGATTATAAAAGTTATCGGATTCATACGCAGCAAAAATTGTACTATAATCATGTAAATAACTCAAAGTAAGGGAAGTCAGGATAAATCTATAATTGTGGAACCCCGAATAATATAAATAAACATGTATTATTTGGTGACCAAAGTATGAATACGACAATACATGATATCAACCTCTCAATCCCGAAATCAAAACATCCGTAACATCAAGAAAACAAAATACAAAGAAATAGAGACACCTATGCTACAAAGCGGGAAAGAGCCTCTCCGAGAGTCCTTAGATGTAGTCACCTAGCACTGGACCCTTCCCTTTGCTTGTCTCCGGTCTATCAACACCCACTATCACAAACTAAACAGTGAGTAACTTAAGAAAATTGAAAGTAATGCCAGAAGAATATAATAATAATTCATGAATAACCAATAAAACAGCCTAAGAATCATGTGGTAATGAAAAGAAAGGCAGGAATGTAAACAAGTGCATGATAAACAAACTGATAGATAATCAACAAAATTTGAGTGTCATTCAAATCAAAAGAGGCTCATAAGCGGTCAAATCCACGACAAATCAATAAAGATGTCACAATATCTCCACAACATATCCACAACAATGTTGCAACATCGATATCCACAACAATCCAGTACTTGAGTATCACACAACACTAGGGGGTGGACAACACTCCTGCAGGAAGTGCTTCACGTTGGCCTAGCTAGAGCGGGCCACATAGTACCTTCGGACATACTTACGCCAAGAACACCCAACCAAGGAATAATATAATTGAATGTCAATCATAGGATCAATTCAAATATCATAACAATAGAGGAAATATGAATCGCATATTATTTTCTTACTACTTACTAACTTACCTAGTTTTGGTCGCGACTCGTCTCACGCTCACGCGACTCTAACCCCTTTGTTTTGAGGTTTCCCAACTACCTATTATACTATTGGCACTCGCGAGCGTAGACCAAAATCACCTCAATCAAGAGTCGAAATGACGAAACCAAAGATCCTTCGTTCTCCTCGCTCTCTCTTCCTTTCTTGCGTCTTCTTTCTTTCTTGCATTTCATTTTCCCTCAACTCTCGTAGGAAACAATTAAGGGGTCCAAGATTTAAAATCTCTAACTTCCTAAATAATGAGATTTCATACCGTTACTTTCCATAACGGTCTCCTCAATTAATTGGAAACTTAATTCTTACTTTCCATATTGGTTCGTAGAAAGTCAAAAGTCTCAAACCATTACTTTCCATAACGGTCTCCTCAATTAATGAAAATTTTAATTCTCACTTTCCATATTGATTTGTTGAAAGTCAAAAGTGTGGGCCACTCCAAACCCTAGTGCTTCCTAGTCTTAATCTGTGGGCCCTACAAGCTTTTAAGTAAGTTAGGGTTTTCTAGTTTACACAAACATGATATACCTTATTTTGTTTAAAATTAGTATCATCGCAACCTCCCCAACTTAAGGAATGTCGTCCATCAAATTGAAAGGTAAATCATACCTCGGTTTAGAACAAGTCGGGAAAATACTCACTTATTATCATTTTCTGTGTTTTATGTCCCATGTACCCGTAACTCGCCTACCGATGCCCTTTCGACTCGTTTTCCTAGGCAAACTCTACTCGTTTACCGACATCATTGCCCTGTCACTCAGATATGAGTATGGATAAATAGTACACATCATCATTCACAAATACAATATTTTTTTCCGTTACAGTTTCCCTAACTAACAAAATATTTGTCCTCAAAATTAAATCTAACTCGAGCAAATTCTTATAAAACGGAGAGTAAGGAAAACTCGTACACCCATTCTCATCTTCTCCAAACAGTGGACTTATGGCTGCTTCAGACAGTTTAGATCATTCGTATCAAACTGCAGACTTACTCATAGTCACTTTAGACAGCTCACACTTCAATATTGAATTGCGGACCGGTGCAAAGTCGTTTTAGACAGCTAAATATTCTACGACCAACTGTGGACTCAAGCATAGTTACTTCCAATAGCTCGACATTAGAATATTGAACTGCAGACTTATACAAAGTCTCTTCAAACATCACAACGTCTTAAGTAATGAACTGCGAACCCCTAGGATCACTTCAAACAGCTCGTTTTCCAACATCCATCAAACTGTGGGTTTCAACCACTTCTCACAGCTTGATTTCCTCTAGGTACATCTGACTGTGGGTCGCAACCGCTTCCAACAGCCTAATCCTTTCTAAGGTCAGCTACGGTCTATCAAGACTGCTCCCAAAATGATAGGAATGCCCACGATCTCATCATGGTCATCATTCATTACCACATCACGAGGTCTAGTAATCAGGCGCAAGACGTTACGATCGCGACTCAAACGTCAAACTCGTGATGACCTTCCCAAACACCCACGTTCCATTTATCAAGGCCTAAGCAGTAAATATGTTCGACAAAGTTGCAACCACGACCGTCATGAACACTCCATATTCATGCATCATAAGATGAATCACAACTTGTCTAGTCCTGCCTTTATTTAGGTGTACTCAGGGCTAGGTTTGATATCCCACGTACCCAAGCCTACCTTGATTTTATACTTCTTTCGGACTCTAAATCTAAGTTGGGTATTTCTCATCCTCAACAACTCTGTTAAGTTCGAGTGGTGCTACACCTAGCAGGTATCAACCCTAACTCAATCAAATGACGTCTGGAATCGCAAGTTACACCTAAAGCTCCAGATAAATCAATCCACGCATGATATAACAATAACAAGAAGAAGCTCTTACCTTCAATATGATCTCGAGCCACTGTCAGCTACAGCTCAGTCACCACATGTACACCCTCTATAGCCTGAGGTTGATTGTCGTCCTGCTGGTTATAATACATATTTGGACATCTGTTCTGGAAATGTCCGGGTTGATCGTATTGAAAACATACCCTTTGTCCTTTCGATCGACGCTCTAACAACAACTCTAGTTGAACAGACCTAGTCTTCTCATGGTGAGTACTCAAATAACTCTCCCTAGCCAAGCTTCGCTCATAAGCTCTCTGCAGCGTCTCTAGCTCAGTGGAGACAACAACACCTTCGATCTCAGGTAGCAAGCCCTGAGTAAAATAGTACACCCTGTCTGCATCTGTGTCAGTTGAACCACCAGAATATGGTGACAACTGCAGAAATCTTCCTATGTACTCCATGAAAGACACATATGCATGCTGTCGCAGGGTGGTGAACTCGTTCCTTTTGCCCTCAACACGGTTGGAGGAAAGTATTTCATGTTGAACTGAGTCATGAACTCTATCCAGTCCCTAGGCATTCCCCTGGCAGTCACTATCATAGTCCACTAGCCGTTAGCCTCCCCTAGTAACATCGAGAAAGAAATGAATGCCCACAAGTGCTCCTCAATAGCAATGAAACTGTGAATCTTTTCGTGATTCTTCAGGAAATGCTCTGTTGCTGTCACGTCAGTGCCCCCATATAAAATAGTTGGATCGTGCCTTTTAAACACTCGCCACTGTCTAGCCTCCGCAGTAGCCTTAGTGCCATACTCTGCTGATGTAGTAGGCACTATCTCAGACTGCACGCGAGGTACAACCGTAGTTTTCGATATCGCTGTAGTGGTGGTAGGAAGGACAAACGTGGTCACAACCATTAGTGTGTCCACCCCTTGAGTAGCGAGTAATCCAAACGTAGATGTTGGTGATGGTGTAGCTGTAACTGACACCCTCAATATCCTCATAATCTCCTCCAGTTGTTGCTCTTGAGACGCGACTCTCGTAGCCAAGGTATGAAAATCCTCAGCACTAGCATATCGCTCGCCCGACATCCCGCTGTCATCACTAAAACTAAATTGATCCTTCATCGCTATTTGACGGAGAAAATAAAATTTTGGACCAATGGATTGCTACCGATACCATATAGTACACCACATCAAATATACTTATATGAATAAGTTTCAACTTTTCCCCAACTCTTCTTACTCCCCAACTAGGATTCTAAGTCATGATCATAAGGTTCCACTCTAAGTTCAACCATTAACCTAAATTCCTCTGGTTTTTGTCTTAATGGATTGTGATTTAAATCCAGAGTCAAGTATAAAATAATCTGTCTCTGATACCAACTGTGATGGCCCCAATTTCTCATATAGTTGGGTCCTACCCGGCCTAGACATACGTAAACTTCCGAGTCCATACTCGGCAAGCTGGCGTATGCTTAGTCAGCCTCAATTCATCATTTTACAAGTTATAAGGTGAGTTATTAGATTATAAAAGTTATCAAATTCATACGTAGAAAAATTGTACTATAATCATGTAAATAACTCAAAGTAAGGGAAGTAAGGATAAATCTATAATTGTGGAACCCCGAATAATATAGATAAACATTTTTTATCTGGTGACCAAGTATGAATACGACAATACATGATATCAACCTCTCAATCCCGAAATCAAAACATCCATAATATCTGGAAAACAAAATATGTAAACAAATAGAGACACCTACGCTAGAAAGAAGGAAAGAGCCTCTCCAAGTGTCCTCAGAGGTAGTCACCTAGCACTGGACCCTTCCCTTTGCTTGTCTCTGGTCTATCTGGTGTGCTAGTTTTCATTTTTACTATTGGTACTCACGAGCGTACACTAAAATCACCTCAATCAATAGTCGAAATGACGAGACCAAGGATCCTTCGTTCTCCTTGCTCTCTTTTCCTTTCTTGTGTCTTCTTTCTTTCTCGCATTTCATTTTCCCTCAACTCTCATAGGAAACAATCAAGGGGTTCCAAGATTAAAAATCTCTAACATCCTAAATAATGAGATTTCAAACCATTACGGACTCCTCAATTAATGGGAAACTTAATTCTTACTTTCCATATTGGTTTGTAGAAAGTCAAAAGCCTCAAACCGTTACTTTCCATAACGGTCTCCTCAATTAATAAAAAATTTGATTCTTAATTTCTATACTGGTTTGTTGAAAGTCAAAAGTGTGGGCCACTCCAAACCTCAGTGCTTCTTAGTCTTTACTTGTGGGCCCCACAAGCTTTTAAGTGAGTTAGGGTTTTCTAGTTTACACAAACATGATATATCTTATTTTGTTTAAAATTAGTATCATCACAACCTCCCCAACTTAAGGAATGTCGTCCATCCATCAAATTGAAAGGTAAATCATACCTCGATTTAGAACAAGTCGGGAAAATACTCACTTATTATCATTTTCTGTGTTTTATGTCTCGTGTACCCGTAACTAGCCTGCCGATGCCCGTTCGACACATTTTCCTAAGCGAACTCTACTCGTTTACCGACATCATTCTTTGTGACGACATTCAACCCTAAAATCGGCGCGCCGCCGGCTGACCCGCACGAACCCCGAGCCAATCCCGACGAGTCGCGCGGGGCCAGTGAGCCTATCCTTACCATTCAATCATTTGTTAATAATTTGGAGTCGAGGACAGAATCTCCTCTAAGACCCCCACGCGAGTGCAGAGTCCCCAGCAATCTGGTGGAGAACTCTCACCCCGTATATGTCATTACAACCAATCACGTATCCCCAGCCGTAAGCCCCGGTATAATACACCGCGAGCCCGGAATTCTGCAAGGATCACGCTTGACACACTTGCCTTAGGACGACTCCAAAAGGAATGGAATGACAAGATAGTATCGAAACAATATCAATAAATAATTAAAAGCTCAAGAAATACTGTGGTGTTCCTCACTGGTTTACTTACCTCGATCCAAGCTAATTCGCGCTAACACGGACTCCGACACGCCCCTTATGGTCCCCGTGTGCACAATAATCCTGATAATGCGATTTATATCAATTTCCTTAATTTCCTATGATTTTTCTAAATTTCTAGCTATTTTTGCCAAATTTCACGTTTTCCAAGGCAAAAACCCCGACAAAACGTCTCGCAAAAATTCCGAATATTTCACTTTTCGTAGAAATTCCCAAATTTCTCTTTATTTGATGAAAATATAATTTTCTAGAATTTTCTAGGATTTTTCCTGAATTTTTCCTATTTTTCTGGAATTTATTTCAATTAAAATCAATTATAATATATTTAATCAAAATAAATAATTTTTATTAATATAATATATAGGTGGGTCGTGGTCGGGTCCGACCCGACCCGGCTGGTCGGGTCTGACCGGTTTGACCGGGTTTGACCGGTCCACTGGGTCAAACCCGGTCGACCCGATCAAACCAGTCAGTCACCTTGACCCGGCCCGGTTCTCATCTTCTTCGTTGCTTGCTTTGGAAAAATTTCAAGAAGCAACAAGAACCTTTTTTTTTTTTTTTTTTTTTTTTCTCCTTTGCAACAACAACACAACAACAATCACATACACCTAACCACCATCATCAACCCCATTTTCACCATTTGAATCCACCCTTCCCTCAACAACAACCTCAACAACAAATCTCGGAAAAATCACAACGACAACACCAACAACGAAATCAATGACTCCTTACCTCGATCTCGCCTCGACGGTGCGTCCACGCTTTCCGCGAATCGCCGTTCTCCTCTCCTTGAACTCCCCTTCTCTCGATCGATTTCTCCCTTCCTCCAATTTTTTTTTTGATCGAAAGTGTGGTTGTGGTGACGGTGGTGTGATGAAATTGGGGGTATTTTGGTCAAATGACCAAAATACCCCTCACCCTTATATATACCATTTACAACTTTATTGCCCTTTTGGTCTTTTCACAATTTTACCTACCAACTTTGATAACTCACTTGGGTGACTTAGTTGACTTTTGGTCTTTTGATCTCCTCCATTTCACACAACACTCAAAGTTTTCCCTCGGGTATTCTCGCACCCGACTCATAATACTAACTTTGTTCGTCGCGTCACCACAGACGTACCGACGTAACAAACGGACTTTAAAACCTTTTAATTATTATTTATTTAATATTTTTGTCGGTGTTTCTAATTAAATTTATATACAAAACTAACATACCTCGGCGTCACGTCGAGAATTGAGTATGGATAAATAGTATTACATGCACAGTTACATTTTTAGGGTCACAAATACAATAGTATGGATAAATAGTACATGCCATCATTCACAAATACAATATTTTTTCCAGGCCGTTACATGACACCGAGGTAATTTTACTTTTCTGTGATGCTTGTATTATTAGATATGTCCTAGTACGAGTCTTGAGCCATTTGGTGTACTAAAAGTCTGAGTGAGGCTTTGCCTAGGATAAACGAGGTTTTAAAACACAGAAAATGATAATAAATGGTTATTTAAATAATAACTAGGCTAATTAACTAAAATAAGACGTTGGTGTGACCATGGGCATGCGACGCGCGATTCGTGGTACGGTTCGGGTTCGAGAATGCGAGAACGGGCTAAGGTGTTGGTTATTGATTGGTGTACAAGTTACTCATTTGAGTCACAAAGTGGTGTTAGGAAGGTGTGGACAGCTTGAAGGGGGGACCAATGGATGTGCCTTGGGATAAACATGTTTAAGTGGATGATGAGGAGGCCTATATAAGGCCCACTTCTCTCATTTTTCCTCTTATTCTTCTCTTATCCTCTCCTTCTCTTCTCAAAACTTGAGCACCAAGTAAGGACTAGGACAGCCATTGGAGGACTGTTCGATTGACCAGAGTAACGCCGAAGTTCAGGCCAGCTGGAATCCGAGGTGAGATTCCGATCCCTCTCGTCTTTTCCTTCGCCTACGCGTTAGTTTTGTTAAATTTCGTTGCGATGACCACGAACATCGCGTCGGGACGTCGATTCTGATCGAAAGTCCCGATGCTTTAGTGATCCACATAGCGATCAACACCCATTTTACGATTGGTGTTGGAGTTTTGGTGTAACAACCCGTTTACCTTAAGCACGTGATTAATCCGAATCTTAATTAATCCGAGTTAGGCTCATGATTAAGCTTGATTTGTCTCGATTAATGTGTGAGTGGAATGGCGTGATGCATTGTGTTTGTATGGTATGTATTAGTATATATGAATATCAAGTAAATGAGGAATGCCTAATACCAAGTGTCACGACCTCAATTTCCAAGACCGCCATGTGGCCCCCTGCTCCCCGCTCGCAAGCCTAATAGCACCTGCTACGTCACCACCTCAACTAACCCTACTTAACAACTCTATTTTACTTACTAGCCTGTAATATATTTAAAGAATTTACCTTAAGAGTTGCAAGCACTAGATTAATTCATTTATATATCGAAAGTCTTATATTGTTAGTTAAGCATCTTCAAATTACAAATATTGAAATCCTATAGTGGAAAACCCGGTAAGTACTCAGTATATAAGTGACTAAATTGTCAAATAGTATATATATACTAGTACAAGTGTATAGTCTCAGATATCCCAAAATCAAACCGAAACATTAAAAGTACCAGTAGGTCCTCGACAGTGGACAAGTCAGATGTGGTCGCCTATGATCCTTTTGCCCTATTGATACTAAGATCTGCACTCAAGCCATCACAAGGACCAGATGACGAGTCCAGTAAGTAAAATTCCATGGAAATCCACTGTGCATTTATTAGCATAAAATTAAACATATATCTAGAGATAATGTTAAATAAACATGCGAAAATGAAAGAAAAATACAGGCAACTACACAAAGCTCATCGCATAAATATATAACATTAGTGAATCAACAAATGGGTGGTTGACCTAGCAGACTAAGTTTGTACTTTGAACCAGGATCTCGTTTGTGGTAACTACCACAAGTCACATCACCTGTCATCCTAGGGGAATTAGCCATATTGGTGTACATCGAACACGTGAACTGGTATTCAACTCGGGATATCATCTACCGAGGCTGAGTAACATGTGCTACAAACTAGTAAACACTTACAACACCCCAGAGATACATAGGTGGGAGTAACCTCGACCACCCCGGTAAGAATAGACACATAATATCAAAGGAAATATGGACTAAATGATAACAAAAACTAAATAGAGCAATGGTGTTCAATTGGGTTTTATGTACCTCAAATTACGCACTCCGACTTCTCCGGACTCTCAAAACTGACTGCCTAGCTCCCCGGTACTTGAACTAAGGTCCCCCTAGTCCTGGAATCCATTTATAGTGTTTTTATATTATTAAAAAACATTAAGTAAATTTATAATATTAGATTAAAATTCAAAATTTTCAATTGTGGTACCTTTCCCGGTATATCAGGGTACCAAAAATACCCGAAAGGTTTCGAAACCACTTTTCTACCTTTTCTCAATTTCTTATATTTTCTAAAAAATTTCTCAATTTTTCAGGAATTTTCCAACTATTTTCCCTATTTTCCAGAAAATAATATATATATATATATAAATATATAAATATATTTTTATCTTTAATTTTTAATTATTTTTAGTGGGATCCACCTAGACTGGTCCGACCCAAAGGACGCACGCACGTGTGCGTCCCCTTTGTCTCTGGTTTTCGTCTCTGTTTTTTTTTTTTCTTTTGCATGCTTGTTCTTCCCTCTTCTAACACTCATCTTCAACCTCTCAACCGATTAAAGACCATCAAAACACCGATTTAATACAAGATTTTCTCAAAATAGAGGATCAAAGGTGCATGTTCATAAATCCAAAAAATGACCCAAATCACTCTAATTTAGCACAAATTTGCTCCAAATCGATGTATTTCACCATGATAAACCTCTACAAACCTCAAATTTACAAAAATAGTTGGTAAATTCTTCGAAAATCCGAAATTACCTCAAAACCCAACAAAATATGTTTTCCATCAAATCCAAGTTTTGGGGTGAGTAGATTACCTTAGATTTCTTGTTTGAACCCTCGATTCTGCTCTCCCGTGCTCAAATTCTTCCCTCAAAACCGAATTCCTCTCACATAACCTCTCAAACTTGTTGAGAAAGCTTTGTTTTGCATGTTAGCACTGATCGGTGCATATATATATTATGTGTTCTAATCTAACGCGAACTCATATCTCGAGGCTAACTTAACGACTCCTAAAAACTGCAGTCACACTTTCCAATGACACTCCAATTGTGGACACATCTTCTTGGATTCCTTTCATCTAAGCCTATTGATTTTTGTAACACAACTATAGGAACTTTATTGATTTGTCTTGTATTAATTAATATAACCCATGTTAAGCCTCCACAATAAATAATAAATTTCATACACAAGGTCCCATTAACTCCCGACCACCCAGTACCCAGTGCCCCGCATCCGGCACGCGCCCTGAGGCGTCCCTCACTTAGTGTACCCAATCAATTGATTAGTTAAGCCTAAGGTTATAATATCCCAATTAATCCACAAATATATCAACCTATAGTCATTTCGATATAATTGACTTAGTCTAATTAAACAAGTGCCCCGGTCCCATGCTTGTCCAATACCCACGTTCACACGCACATTGAGACGAACACCCGTCGCACAACCTCGCCTGATTTCAACATACACATATGCGATGTAGCATTGATAACAACGAACTTTAACACCACAATAATAGGTATACAATATACACAAATAACATATACATCCTGGATATTCCTATCTAAGTCATCTCAGCTGTCCACGTAATGCCGAATTAACCCGTTAATCCCCGAGATTAACATTAATCCTGATTAATTAAATTTTGGTCGTTACATATTGTGGGTCATAAGGGCACACATGGGATGCGAGACAACATTGACATCAAATATACTGGTTAACGTGAATTACGTAGTGTGGACGTAATTATAGGCATATAGTTATATATTTATATATGTTTTCATGTATATAAATATATATTTAAAATGAAATAACATGTATTGTGTGACGTGTGGGTTACGAAGTGACACGCGTGGTCGATGAGGGACATGCGTAGGTCACTAGGACCATGTATGGAGAGCGGACTCGGTGGCGTGCATGGGAATTGAGAAAAACTTAGGAAATTGGTCTGACAGGTAACCAGCTTGTTGGGTGCTAGCCCTAACGAGCTGGCCAACCGAAGACTGGATTTGCTGGAAAACTGGGCAGCATGTTGGGACAGTGCGGTAAAATGAGATACGTTTGCAGAATCCTCGAGATCAGTTATTTTAACCGCCTCTTTCACTTTATATTTATATATACATTGAGAGAGACTGCGAGAGAAATAGTTGTACAGAGGGTGGTCGAGAGGAGGCCGAGAGCTTGGAGGGGAGATCGTGAGCTTGGGCGCTGGAGGAACCCGAGGACGTCGAGGCCACGACGTTGAGGTAAGTTAAACCCCATCGTTGTTATGGTTGTTATTGTTTTTGTTGTTGTTGTTGTTGTCGTTGTCATTAGATATGTGGAATTGGTTGATGAAGTTGTGGTGATCCGTTGTGGTTGAGATCACGCACACATGTTGTAAGTCCTCGTGTGAGGCCCTCTCTGATGTTGCAGGATGTTTGGACGTCGTTTGGGTCAAATCCCATGATTTCGATCCTCATGGGTGTGTTGTAGCCAAATCACCCAGCGCGCTGGCCGAACTAGGTAATTGAAATAAAAACATTGGGCAGCGCGCTGGGCACTGGCCCTAGCGCGTTGGCCAGTGCAAAACAATGATAAACTATTATGGATTAAATGATTTAGCGAGAGCTTTGGGGTTGGTTTAGGGGTTTCAATAAGTGTATATGAAACCCGATTGATACCTAGGGGTATGATATAGGTGTCTGGGCATTGGGGAAACGTGATGGAACCCCGTAAAGCTAAGAAAACTAGAGAAAAACCATAGGAAAGGTCAGGACAGGCAAGTGAGAGTCATACTTTTTTTTATCAATTATGTAATGTAAAGTAGAATTAATAGAGCATGTAGTGCTCAAGACTGGGAATAGGGCAATATACCGTGATTTGGTCTTGTTTATAAAACTGTTTTGAAATGAAAAATAAATTCGGGAAGAGGTTTGGTAGGACGAATCGGCCTGGGGTTTGAAACTGTGGTGGAGTGGTTTCCCATCACCGCGCCCCCAGTGACTTTGGAATATCCCGATCAATGCTTTCCATTTGAGTTGGCAGCTCATCGGTCATAAACCAATCAAATGAGCAGTGATTGATTTAGTGACGATGAGGGAGTGCGACTATCTGATTTATGAGTTGGCGACACATCAATAGGAACTGGTCAGATGCCAAACGACCAATTCCTAATGATGTAGGAGTGCGACTCAATTCGATATTGAAATTGAAAATACAAATCACGGGTACATTGCAATGAACCGATGAACTTGCATCTGTTATGTATTGTTTATATTGATTAAATGTTTCCCTAGATATGTATTAGTGCATGTTGTTATTTATTATTCTTGATATTAATTGATAGTTGATAATTGTTATGAGAATCAATTACTGAGCATGTAGGAGTTCACCCACCTTAACATTTCCAAGTTCTAAGCCTGAAATAAGACGCTGGAAGTTCGGGGAAAGAGAAGGGCAGGAGTTTATTATCTTCTCTTCGTTGTAATGAACTATTGTTATATATATTGTACTAAAACATGTTTTGTAATAATCAGGGGTGGGAATAAGAGCTTAATATCGATGTTCATGCCGGTGTTGTAAATTTTATATTTATCGAAAAAGTTTTTAATTTCGGTTGCGTTTATTTCATTTCATTATTCAATAAAAGAAATATACATGATTGTATGTCAAGATTTGATACATGGCTGTTGGCGCTAATTACGTTCGAACTGATTCACTGGGCTTAATTATGGTTTTAGGTCGAGTATCGCCCTAATAGAATTAGGGGATGTTTCATTTGGAGACGTTCTTAAATTTTTGTTAAGTTTTACAACTTTTCGGGACGTTTTTCGTCCCGAACATTCGTCGGAGGTTCTACGAAGATCCAAAGTCAGTTTTGGATGGTCATGGACCTCTATAAAGTTTGAGATAGGTGTGGAGCGTGGCAACGCAAGCCGGAGTTTCAAAAAACCATAGAAAACCATTCTGGTTCCCACGCCCCGACCGATGTCATGGGCATTAAGCCCCACTGCGACGTTCACGGCGCCGAGAACAGTGGGAAAATATTGAAAAAGTGAAACGCCGCAAACCAGTACATTAGTGGTGTCTCCCATGGCACCCAGACCAGAGAGTCAGAACCAGCGCCGCAGAGATGCTGCAGCATATACCCTGGCGGCGTTGTCCACGACATCGAAACCAAAGGCAAAAATTGTAGCATTTTGGAGATGTTGTAGGGGTCCTGTACACAGCGGCGCCACCCACGGCGTCCTATACAGTAACAGAACAATAATTTTTATAGATTTTCAGAAAACTTGGAAAACTTTGGGTGTTTATTAAGGGTCATGTATTGACAATAAACCCAATTAATTGGGGTTTCAATTCATTAACAAGTAGTTGGGGAACCCCAAAATAAGGGTTAAAGTTACATGAGCGAAGTGACGAGTCGCGCCCTTATCAGGTAAGTTTATAAGCCAGTTAAGACAGTAATTTGTAATTCATTATCCTTTATTGATCCTATGGTTGGCATTCCATTCTATTATTCCTTGGTTGGGTGTCTTTGTCGTAAGTGTGTTGGAAAGGTACTACTGGGCCCGCACTAGCAGGACTAACGTGGGCACTTCTAGCAGGAGTGTTGTTCACCCACCTAGTGGTGTGTGTTACCCGAGTACTGGATTGTTGTGGATATTTATGTGGTTATGGTTATGGATATTGTTGTGGACATGTTGTGGATACGGTTGTGGGTTGTTGTGTATTAGACCGCTTATGGGATTCTTTTGATTCGAAGGATAGTCAAATTTTGTTGATTATCTACCAGTTTGTTTATCATGCACTTGTTTACATTCCTGCCTTTTCATTACCGCATGATTCTTAAACTGCTTTATTGGTTATTCATGAATTACTATTACATTCTTCTGTCATTACTTTCAATTTTCTCAAGTTACTCACTGTCTAGTTTGTGACGGTGGGTGCAGATACACCGGAGACGAGCAAGGGGAAGGGCCCAGTGCTAGGTGACTACCTCCGAGGACTCTCGGAGAGGCTCTTTTATGTTTTCTAGTGTAGATATCTCCATTTATTGATGTATTACAGTTTTTCAGATACTATGGATATTGTTGTTTTGGGTTTGTGACTTTTGTAATGGCCCGTTATTTATTAACGTTGTTAATTATATTATTTTCATATTAGAACGTCAGCTCAGATGACACGTGGACGTTGCTGATAGGTTAGGACTGCACTGACCTAGGACATTAGCTGTTGTGTGTTGTATGCTATAATGTGATGTATAAAATCTATTATATATTTGTTATTCATCACATGTGTGTATTTATATTATTGGTGTTAGGTGAGGTTGTGTGTTGGGTGTTCGTCTCGAAGTGAGTGTCAACGCGGGTATCAGACAGGCGTTATACCGAGGCATTTGGGTTAATTGGAGTAAGTCAATTAAATGAAAATGACTACGGTTGGTATATTAGGGATTAATTTTATAATTATAACCTTAGGCTAAATCAATTAAATGGGTACACCAAGTGAGGGACGCCTCTGGGTGCATTCTGGATGTGGGGCACTGATTACCGAGTTATCGAGAGTTAGTGGAACCTTGTGTAAAATTTTTATGAATTAATGTGGAGGCATATTATAGGTTATATGATTTTATGATATTCAAATTAATATGGTGCCTATAGTTGAGAATGTGAAATTCAACCCACATTAGATGCTCCTAGAGATGTGTAAGTTAGGCAATCAAGTCTAATTGTGTCACAATCCTGTATCACTGGAATTGTGAACTGCAGTTAATTAGGACAGTTAGATATACCTCAAGATACATTTTCACACCAAATTACACAATTGGTATAAATACAAACCCAATCAACTGTACATGCAAAGAGAGAAACATTCCTGTGAGTGAGAAATCGAATCTGGAGGAGAAGGTAAGGGTGAAATTGGTCTCTGGAGCTAGGAATTCAAGGATTTATCACAGAATTGAGGTAAATTCATCACTAAATGTATCAATTTCCATTAAAATGGTGTTTGGATGGATTTTCAAAGCAAAGTTCGGATTTTTGGAAATTCATACTAGTTTTGTTGGAATTGAGGTTTAAGAGGTGTGAATCTATTAACACAAACTAGTTTGAATAAGGTTTTAATGGGAATTTTGAGGGAAATTTAAGAATTTTCAGATTTTGCTATACATGTCTTTGATTCTCTGTTTTATAGAAAATCGATGTTTTAACTGGTGTTTTGAGGTTTAATTGAGGTTTTTGGAGGTTATAATCATGTCGAGTGCGATGGGAAGGATAGAGAAACCCAGATTCCCAAAATTGTAGTTCGAAATTCTAGGAATCGACCCTCCCAGCGCGTTGGTTGTCGCGAGGGAGACGACTGTTCTTCGTCTTGAAGAACAATAGTGCACTGGGTCACCCCATAGCGCACTGGACTAGACTTCTAGCGCGCTAGGAGCGGACTGGGCTGGACACCCCTAGCGCACTGAGATTCCTAGCGCGCTGGCCATTATGCATAGCTCGTTAGGGGCCGAAAATGGACATTTTTACTAAGTGTTGGCTCAAAATTTTCAAAAAAATTAGTGAATTAAACCCACTTAATTAACTTTAAAACACTAGAAATCGATCTCAAGGGTCATAGGATTGTGTTTTAGAGTCAGGGACTAGTTGGGGTCGGATCGAGTGTTTTTCGGGTTTTCGGAGTGCAGTTTAAGGTACGTAAAACCCAACTGAACACCATTGATGTATTTATTTTTGACATATTTGATCAGTGTTCCTTTGGTTATTTCGTTCTATTATTAATGGAGTGGTCGAGTTACTCCCACCTATGTATCTGTGGTGTGTTACGGGACTCATTAGTTTGTAGCGCGTGTTACTTGGTCTTGGTGAATAGCAACCCGAGTTTGGTATGGTTTCATGTGTTCGGTATACACAATTTGGGCTAAAATCGTTAGGACGACAAGTGATGTGAACTGTGGTAGGTTCCACAGACGAGATCCTAGTCCGAAGTACAAACTTAGTTTGCTTGGTCAGCCACCTATTTTGTGATTCTTGGTGTTATATATCTATAAGATAAGCTTTGTGCAGTTGTCTGTATTTTCCTTCATATTCTGCATGTTTATTTAACACTGTATTTGGATATCTGTTTATTTTATTTATAAATGCATAGTGGATTTCTTTGGGATTTTACTTACTAAACTTGTCATTTGATTTTTGTGATGGCTTGAGTGCAGATCCTAGTACTAGAAGGGACAAGGGGGTCTTAGGCTACTACATTTGACTTGCCCACTGTCGAGGACCTACTTGTACGTATGGACTGGTATATTTTAGTATTTTGTTTTATTTTGGGATGTCGGGAGACTGAATCACTTGTACATGTATATATACACTGTTGACAGTTTACTCGTTTATATACGTAGTACTTACCGAGTTTTCCACTTTAGGATTTTAATATCTTTATCTCTAAAATGCTCAATTAATTAAGTAAAACTTCTGTTATATAAATTAACTGATTATCAACTTGCATAATCAAAGATATAAATTGATAATATATTTAAACTGTTAGACAAGTTAGAACGAAAAACGGAGTTGTCAAGTGGAGTTCACTAGCGTAGTGACGTGGCAGGTATCGTCGAGCTTGCGAGCAGGGGTAGCGGGCCACGTGGCGGTCTCGTGATTTGAGGTCGTCACAACTTTGATATCATATTGTCTTATTCACATCTCAATCACCAGATAATGCATGTTTATCGAATATTTGGGGTTCCACATTAATAGACTTATCGTGATTTCCCTATATTGAGTTGTTCATATGATTATAACTTAAATTTCCGCTGCATATGATTCTGATAATCTTTATAATCGAATAACTCACTTCATAATGTATAAATTGACCATTTGAGGCTGACTAGGCATGCGTGGATTCGCCAAGTACGGTCTCTAGGTCTACATGTGTCTAGGCCGGGCGGGACCTAATTGTATGGAAATTGGGGCCGTCACATTGTAGGCGACCAGAGCGTTTAAGATCACCATAATTCCTTGCTAGAATTCTGGTTTCGACGCAGGTAGCTCGCTGAATAGGGTCCCCAGCATGTTACCTTGACTTAGGAAGACAGTACTGTTTTGCGCGAAGAACAGTTGTGCGATGGGAAAATTTCCCCGGCGCGCTAGGCAGGGGACTTAACAGTTTTTTTTTAAAATACTTATTTAAGGTGTTTTTTTGGGTTAGTCACTTAATTACCAATTAAGTCATAAAAGACCCTATAAATGGACTTCAAGGACTAGGGGACCGTAGCTCGGATACCGGGGAGCTAGGTGGGTCAGATTTGTGGGTTCAGGGAAATCGAAGTGCGTATTTCAAGTGCATAAAAACTTTGAGAAAACTCCACAAAGATTTAGTTCGGTTTTTATTATATTTGATGCCAAGTGTTGATTTGGTTTAATTACACGGGTTCGTTTATGTAAATGAATGGTTTATCAGAGTTTTATATTGAAATGTAAGGAGGGATTTGGTGCACACTAGATACAACACATGTAACCCGACCTTCGATGAATAGTAACTTGAGTTGCTTCTGGTGCATGTGTTAGTGTGATGTAGGTTTTCGAGCTAGCACTGCAAGGATGTCAGGTGATGGAAAGTTGGGGGCACCTATTGATGGGATCCTGATCCGAAGTACAATCTAGTTTGAACCAAGGAACAAACATACATTTGGTTTCGTATTTTGGTTTATTTATTTATACGTTGAGTTTACATTTTATATCTACGTGTTTAGTTGTTTATTTGATTCACTGTCTTTACAACATTTTGACATGATTATTGCTTCATGTCAATGTTTTCATGATATGTGCTGCTGCCAGGCATGAGCATGTGATTGTCTGTTGCCAGAGGTCATATTCAAATGTCTCGTAGATTATTTGGTTTTAATTCATGAATATTGTGTTGGATTCTCTTGGGAATTTATTCACTAGACTTGTCATTGTATCTGTTGGGTGATTGTATGCAGACTCTGCAAGGAAGAGCAAGGGTATGAGGTTTTAGGCACCTTTGAGACCGTTGCTGCTATTGGCTCGTGTTTTGACTATCCAGTAGGTAATATATATTTACTTTTTGCTGGGTTTTGGGGACTGTAGAACACTAAATACCTGTATATGGATTTTTGTTTATATATTCGTCTCAGTTATATACATGGTATTATCTCCAGGTTTTCCACTATCTACGTTTAATAATTTCTCATAATACACTCAATTAAGACTTCCGCTGTAAATATCTAAACTACTAGATGTTTAAGTTTAGTAAACAATTTAATAAAATAGGATTAGTCAGACTAGACAGAGCATTATTTCACAGGACTTCTGATGAGACAGAGGATTATGACGTGACCGGTAACGTGGTAGCGCAACTGGGCTCGCGGGCAGAGTGCGCGGGTCACAGAACGATCCCGTAATTTGGGGTTGTTACACTTCCAGTGCTTAAAATGACTACATTGTATGACATTTGAGATTGGTTCATGTCCCTGAGCCAACAATTTACAAAGTGTTGAGTTCATGTAATAAGTCTATGAGATTCAATAAAATTCCCTTTTGCACTCTTTGCCAATTTGGTAAATCCCATGCTCTTCCTTTTTCAATTACATTCAGGATGTGCAGTCCGGCTTTTGTCCTCGAAAGATCACAAATAATCAGCGATAACTTGCCCTTGCCGCGACTAGTACTCGGATCTGCACTCAAGCCATCACAAAAGGTAGATGACGAGCCCAGAGTGAGTATTCCTAAGGAAATTCAGTGAGCAATTACGTAAAGTAAATACTAGAATTTCGATAAACTAGTATATAAACATGCGAAAATAAATAAACAGACAACTGTGCTCATCACATGATTAAAATAATAGAAAGAAACAATAATATGTTCCTAGAGCCTAGGGTCAGACCACACCATACTTCAGAATCTTCCATAGAGCACTGTCGGCGAGTGGCACTCGAGCGAGGCCAATCTCTGGATCCGCTCGATGGCCGACGTAACACCTGCGGCGCATCGACACGTTGTGCGACGTGACACTCAGGTCGTCCTATCACCGAGATCGATCATTAGCAACATTTTATAGTGTAGTGGACATACATAAGAATGGCACAAGGCGAGAGCCTCAACTAACCGTCCATATAATACCACAACCAGGAATGGAATAATGAAACAAAAGCACTGAATTCAAATACTAAAGGTAAATGCTCAAGAAATTCTAATTGGGACACTACACCCCTCATTCCGCACTCCGCGTCCCGAAAACTAAACCCCGGTCTAGCTCCTCCAAATACCCGAAAATCAAAACTACCGCCCGAATGTACCTAATAACATTTATCAATGATTTATAGTCAATTATTTGTATTTTATGTCATACTACATAGACATTAGGTCAACACACCCAAAACAACCCAAAACATTCTTAAAATATCATCTGATGAACAGTCAGTGTCTGGAGGATGACCCAACGCGCTACTGTTCATCCTCATCCTTCATCGCCCAGATTACCCAACGCGTTGGGGCCTTTGGCTAGCGCGCTGGGTGACCGAATTTCAGTTTTAAAGCAGACTCTACAACTGAAAATTCGATCCCCAAGGCCTCCTCCATAGCCATTCACCCTATCCTCGCCTCGTAGGGGAATAACAACACTCTACAAATGCCAGAGGCGAGATCAACAACACCAATAATGATCAAATTCATCAAATTAATCAAACCTCATAAAACCAAATTTAACCCAAAACTTGAACAAACTTGAAAACTAATTCGAAACCAATCAACAACCACAATCACCACCTCCTCACAACACCAAAACGCCACACCAAGCCAGAAAACAGTCCCCAAATCCTGAATCCCATGAAAACCATAAAATCGAAATCACAATGGAAAAAGATAAATCATAAATCTAACCTTGTTTTGACGATTCAACAAGCTCAATCTCCACAAATTCTTGTCCCAACAGCGAATTCGCGGATCGAATGGTTACGGCGAGAATAAATCGATAAGAAGAAATGAAGAAAGAAGAGGCGGTGATGAATAATAATCTAAATCGTTTTATATATATATATATATATTAAAATTATCAAAATGCCTTTATGCCTATCTTCCTTTCTTTATAAAACACAAGTCCTTTTTGGTCTTTTCACCTTTTCTTTTTATTCTTTTCATGTGTGTATTAACTACCTTGTCCTAGTGTTATATCATTTATCTACCCAGTACCGCGTCGACACGCATATTGAGGCGCGTACAGATCACACAGTCTCGCACGCCAATGACAATATACATACACACATCATGAATGAATACAATAATCACAACAAACGGTCTATTTACCTAACTCCAGGTGCAACCAGCTCTATATGCAGGGTCCACGGGCATCTGAACTGTCAGCCACGTCTGTAAATACGTCATTATTAACTCTTAATTAAATTTAGGCCGTTACACTTTAGCTTTTTATAACACCTAATTCATAAAAGTTTTCTAGTAACCCACATGCATTAAGCAATTAGGCCTTTATAACACTTAGAGGTTTTAGGTTTTTAGTAACCTCTATGAATTAGGCAATTAAAACTCAAAACACATCGAGTTTCAAAAAAAACCCAAAACACATCGACTCATTTCCTCCCTTTTCAACAATCGACGAAAACATCGCTGAAAACCCACAACACCATATCCACTCCGACTTTCATTCCCTCTTCAACCATCAATGTTGTCTTGATTTCGATTTCAAAACCCTCTCAATCCATATAAGATATTTCTGATTCTCGCGTCGCCGTCTTTGAATCCACGCACGAATCTCCGCTGTGAGTATCATTGTCGCATTTTCGCTAATCGTGTCAATCTAAAGCCAGGGTTAGGGCATCATCGTTGATCACGCTAATGTTATTTTGGATTCCTAAATCGTTGAAATTGTGAAACACCACATCGACTCACTCTCTCGTTCGTTGCTCTTCTCTGATGCGCTAGTTAGGGTTTTTGTTCCCTTCGAATTCTCACACTCGACCTCTACACAGGTGTGAACCTCTCTCTCGATTTCATCTTCTGTTCGATCTCTTTTCATTGTTGTGATTCAATTTGTGGAGTCAATTTGGGGTTCTATTTTCATTTGCTTGAATTGATGGATCTCTTCTCTTCGACCTCAGAATATCTCTAGAGCCTCTTCATCGATCATTTTTTTAAAAAAAAAATTCATATAGCTCATGTGATATGAATTCAAACAGTTAATTTAACTACCATGAAAAGATTTTCTTGATAAAATATCATATAGTTCTCCAACTTTTTTCCATGTGACAAGAAGGCAATATATGTATACATATTTATTGGACTAATTAATAATACTTAATTGGACTAATTAATAATATGGGATACGTTGAATTCACTTAGAAACGACACATGCATCCTTTTAATTAGATATGCATCGAATCTGTTGTCAATGTTTTTACATTCCAATACAAAACGTTGTAAATATGGGATACGTTGAATTGGATACATGTATTGGATGAACACATGTGGTTGTCAAATTATATATACATGTATATGAAACGACGCGATTAATTGGTAAAAACAAATATATGCAACGTATTCCATATTTACAACGTTTCGTATTGGAATATACACAATTCTACAAGTTTCTATTAGTGGGTATATGTATCCAAAAACTACAAGCAGATTCGATGCATATCTAATTAAAAGGATGCATGTGTTGTTTCTAAGTGAATTAGTGTTGATTCCTAATTAATGTAAACTTCAAATAGTGACACGTATCTTTATTCTTTAAGATAATGAAACAGTATGTTTCTTCACCTTATTGAGGTGTACATACGTGTGTACACGTACAACGTGTCTAAACATATACAATGTTTATAAGACATCATTTGATACATCATCACAATCATGCACCTCTATGATGGATCTTGCTTACACTTTATGATATGCTTATTCCATAAATTTATCAATCTCATCCATGTAATAGTGAGATTAAGGAGTTTAGGGTGAGCGTCCAGCCATGTGATATGCCTAGAGGTGTGCACATAACACCTTGAGACATGTGCGCACACTCCTCGAGGTATATCACATGTAGGGACACCCACATAGGCCCACTAGGTGTTCAAAGTCATGTAAGTGTCCAAAGTGGGTTACTCTAGCATTTTTCTATACAAAATCCTAGAAATGTTGACACTAAAAACCAAGGGCGAATCCAGAAATTTGAGATGATGTGGGCTTAGGTGTAAACGTCTTCACATATAGTGGGTTAAGCTTAGAGAATTTTTTGTTTTGTTTAGAAAAATAACAAATGTATAAGGGTTTTTAGTGAAATACCCTGGCCTACAGCCCGGTGCATTTCATTACTAGCTCCGCCCCTGCTAAAAACCAATCAAGTAAGAAAAATATCAACTTCCCTAGAAGTTAACTCACTTGCTCAAACTTCGCCGCCCCCAACCAAACAAGACCTAACACTAGTACATACCCCAAATCCATGAATCTCTTACGCGTTAATTATATACAAACATAATAATTTCACGCGATTTGTTACCTATTTTTAAGAGTTTATAATAACTGCACGAGATAATAATAATTATTATATATATAGTTTCCCCTTCTAGAGATATATATTTATGTCCGAATCTTTTTAATTAAAACTTTGAATCTCATTCGAAATCTATAAAGTTGTCTTACGATTGATGAGTTTTACATACTACGAAAAATATTATCTTTAAACTATACTTTTTTTACTTCAATGAGAATCGAACCCATGACGTCTCTAACCTTATTTTTTGACATCTCACCAGAGATAATTTAGCACCTTTTAACTATACTATTAAAACTTAATTATTTGGCATATATATAAAACTAATTAATTTAAAATATGTATCATTTTCCAAAATAAAAATAATAGCAAGCATGCAATGATTTTTTAGATGATATATCAAATTTGTCTATTTCTACATAGCATAGGATATAGACATCATTCTTTGTTAATTTTGAAGATAAATGATATTTGATAATGTATACTTATATATTATTAAATGTTAACAAAGTTTAATAGCTTTGGCAACACATATATTAAAGTAATTTATTAAATGTTTAATAAACTCCAAGAAAGTGTTGTCATAATATATTATTGAGTTTTGGGGTTCATACGCAGCGAAAAATTCAAAACAATTTCGAAAAACCCCAATAGGATCGCAAATAAGTTCCATTAAACAAAATCTACAAAAGTAAACCATACCTTGATTCGTGATTTCCTTCTCTGATTGTTCGATCTTCAAGACGTTCAAGCGCGCGTCCTCTGTCAGAAATCCACACACAAACAGTGACCACAATTTGGAGTGCTAACCCCAAGAGAGATTGAAAATGTTTTTCTTTCTCTCCCAAAATCCAGAGAATACGAAAATTGAAAAATCGAAATTCTTATGTTACGTTTTGGGTATTACCCTTTATTTATATGTGTAGATAAGCACTTGCTTAAAATCCTATTCGTAATACTACTATTGTATTTACGATGTTTAAGTAAATTCAAAATACAACTATTGCATTTACATTATTTAAACAAATTACACATATACCCTATTAATAAGTTATCATATAACGGATCATAAGGGCTTATATATTATGAATTTTATCTTATAAAATTCAATACTCTTGACCATTTGAAATTGCGCAAAGTCATTCTTTTTGTGCGACCCAATAGGTTCATGCGACGTTGGTAGTGAACCAAAATCATTTTGGTACACAAGTCATAAGCGATATCTAGCAAGGCATAATGACTACCCAAGTAGCATGAATATCAAAATCGATACAACCTAATGAATAACGTATATCATATCCTTTTGTCGTGCGATATCCTTTGATTAAATATAAGGCAAGGAAAAGTCACCCTTAATATTCAATTGAACTAGTCTCGATCTTTAGATAGATTGAAAACATCCAAGTGACATTGATCATATCAATTCACTTGGACTTGGCCATTTAACAATCTAACACATCGAGGGATCCACTAATATTTCTCCCTTTACGAGAGCGACAAATTCTTTCTTGATTACACACCTTCACATATTGCTCACATGATAACCAATCACAGTCTTTATAATCGTCCTGGTTAAGATACCGTTTGATTGTGTCAAATTACCTTGCTCCTAATATTGAAGTCTATGGTAATCTCAAGTTAAAGGACTAAATGATATACCTATCAAGAGTAACACCTATGACTTAATCCATGTGGTGTTCTCATAGCGGGTTGGTCCAGTACCTTGTTCCTTAATTAGTACTCATAATCTCGATTCGTTTCCCTATACGTATGATCATCACATGACCATCAATCAAGACTCACACTAGTCTTAACTCAATATAGTTCCCAGTATAATGACCGACTATGAACATTTAGGATATTTCAACAAATACCCATGGATCTTATTATAAGGTAAACATGCAATCACTTATAATAAAACAGCAAATGAAAAACCTCTATTTTATTAACTAAAACAATAAGATAAATAATGTTTGTAGATTGACCTAGATCACATGCCCCAATATATATATATATATATATATATTAAGAACTGTGGGTGACCCGACCATTTTTCGGCCCTTGCTTACATTTTGGTTCAACTAATCTCATAAGAGCGAGTAAGTTGAGTGCCTAACCCCATAACTAAGAGAAACCCAAAAAATATAATGTAGCTACCAAGAATCGAATGAACTTATGACATCTTCCTTAGTTAGAATTCTAATGCTCTTTTCTAAAACTTCTTTATTTATTAAGAGGTTGGATTATGACGGCCCGATCTCCTAAATATGGCACCACCCAGCTTAATCTCGTAATTAAGCTCTAATCTTATCCACGTAGGACTTAACTACGTATTAGTTAGCCTTTGTAGCCTATACACTTCGTTACTTGTGCTCAAGATAAATAATACACTAGTCCTACTAATTTATGAAATTTAAAGTCAATTAAAACTTTTATTTTTTTTGAAAACATTTATTTAGTTAATTATTTTAGCGGAAGTCTTATCAGTTTTATGCGGAAGCGATTAGTAATTTATGCGAAAGCCAATTAAATAACCCTAAGTGTGAAAAACCAGGAAGAGATATCACATATATAAACCTCAAAATGTGGTAAACGATATGACAGTCTGAGTCAGATCGGGGAACTAACGTTCAACCCAATATACAACTTAAATAGTAGCTGAAAAGGCATAAAGTACTAATACAACCAAAATACTAAAATACCTACAATCAAAGCAGTGTCACGTCTCTTGCTCAGAGGTAATCGCCGATCTTCTCCTTGCCCGGCCTATTAGTCGACGTCTCTGCACCTACCATCATAAAAAAGACAGTGAGTACAAGAATATAACAGTAATCCCTGATGACAAGTTTGAATTGCATTTCCAAATATTCAAATGATATTTAAAAGCATATAAATAGGAAAGAAGTTGTTGCGGTGAACAGGAGTTCTCGTCGGACGGAGTGCCTGTTGTTGCGGTGAGCGTTTTGGTGTCCTCCTAAGGCTTGCGACAATGAAAAGCTTTTAGTACAATTTGAGCACTTATGAGGAGCATAATTCGTGGAGAGTACCTGGTTTTCTAATGGCACTGCATACGCGTTCTGATTGCTTCAATCTCGATGTGCGTTTCTTCATGTTCATGTGTGAGAGAGAGAGACCTGGAGAGAAGTTGTAACGACTCTAATTTTTAACAAAATAAGATATACCATGTTTGTGTAAACTTGAAAAACCTAACTCACTTAAAAGCTTGTGGGGACCACATATTAAGACTAGGAGACACTAGGGTTTTGAGTGGTCAACACTTTTGATTTTGAACAAACCAATATGGAAAGTAAGATTCAATTTCTCATTACTTGAGGAGACCGTTACTTTTGGAAAGTAACGGTTTGAAATCTCATTATTTAGGAAATTAGACATTTTTTAAATCTTGAAACCCCTAAAATTCAAGGCACATTGAATGTGGTCAACTTGGTCAAGGGAGGAAGAGAAAATTAAGGAAGGCGTGATTCGGGGAGTAAATTTAAGATCTTGATTGATCTCCTTTTAAAACAATAAATGAGTGCGGAAAGGCTTCACACAAAATAGAGAGAGATCCGAGAGGGGAACGAGGGAATCGATCTTTAGAGTTCCTCGTGTTAGGTAATCTTTTTTAATTTAGTTTTTAAATTTTATTTTATTGATGTTGAGGTTTAATCAGGTTTTCTATCGATCTACTTGAGTATTGTGTGAGATATATATGTTATTAAGACATTCAAACAAGTTTCCTTGTTGATTGGAATTCTTTTAAACTTGAAAAGTTTCGTCGAAAGATTTATTTGATTTGAAAAAATATAAAATAAAATAAAACAAAATGGTGGGTTTTCAAATATGAATGAATAATAGATTCTTTAAAATGTTTTGAATAAGTATTCAAAAATGTATTTTTCGAAAGATTTTAAAAAATATTTTTATTATAAAAAAAATCAAGTCAACTTGTATAGTTAATAAGCATTTAACCTATTTAGGTTGATAGAACTTCAGAGTACTCTCGTGAGTGCCAACAAGACATTTGGAAATTAGCGTACTAGGTAAGTTGGGATTTAAGTTATTGGTTTTATGATTATTTATCTATCTACTAGACTAAATGATAGGAATCATGTAAGTCATGTGGGTAGATCGGGGGTGCATTGTTAGACATTGTATGTAGACAACTTAGTGAAGCTCTCTAGGAGTCCTTGCACTAGATGCTACCAATTCGACCAGGAGTTCGAGACAGTTGGACCATACAAGGGAGAACAACATAGGGCAGCTGCCCAGAATGAATATTTAATAATTGAGAATAAGAATAAGATCCAATGTTCTCAATAAATTTTGATAGTAGCTGTTATGCCCAGTTGGACGAGATGTGGACTTAGTGATAGGTAAATCTTGTACAGTGTAAGGGAATGGAGTGTTGACACCACTACGACCATAGTAAGGCCAACCTTCATGAACTTTAGTGTGTTTGAGAAGTCTATCACAGTAGCTCATACATGTCTAGGTGCATATTTTGATACATTGATAAATATTTTGTTTATATTCTTTCTTGTTTATTCCTTTCGTCATATTAAATATTTGCATGTCATGCATTTTATTTAATTTTGCATTTATTAAATGGAATGTTCATAACGCCCGTAACTTAACTCGACTTACCGAGCACCGCTAAACTATTTGTACTCACCCAACATTTTTCCTCCACAAGTTTTTTGTCGAGAGTCGACAAAAAGAAAGGAGTAGCTCTAGTTGTCTAGAGGAGTATTTCTGATTTGGTATGGTTTGAAATTAATTGAACCATTCACCTTGTTTTTATTTACATTTATTATCAAGGGGTTAGGATTTGAATAATTTGAACTAGAGAGGTATTATTCTAGTTGAAAACTTTTGAAAACCAAAAGTAGCTTTTAGTGATTAAGTTTTATTAATAATATTCCACTGCGATTATGATTCATTTGTTAAATCTCAATTGTTGATAAATGATAAAGAGTTAGTGTTGATAGAAGGCTTACTAGTTTGGTTCATAACTTAATAACCGAGTTGGTAGAGAGTTATGGAGCGGGCTAGGCCGGTCGGGATTCATTTGGGAAATGGGTCTTGACAACGTGGTATCAGAGCGGATAAAACATAAATTACGAAAAGTTAAGATACCAATAACGTTGGTATCAGAGGCTAAGCTTAATGCATAAGGAAAAATATAAATTGAGAAAAATTTAAGATACCAACAATATTGGTATCATAACGGTTTATTGAAAGTTAAAAAGTAAAGAAAGATTATTTTGAGAATAGATTCAAGAACCTAAGTAATTAATAAGAGTTTTAAGAAATGCCTAAGTTGGGGAGGGGAAATTAAAAGCTATATTATGATACTTTTGCTCGTATGTATATATTATATCGAATAGATATAAGCTCGTAAAGGTTATAATGAGACCAGAGATATGAGGTGGCACATCGACTTTCGTACACTAGCCTTTTGAGAAAGCAGTGAAGGGTGTACTTTACTACGAGGCGGTAATGAGAGGAAGGAACGAGCTCCAAATTTCAGTACAACCGAACTAGGGTCAGGGTAAGGGAAGTGGAGACGAGGGTTTCTCAAAGTGTCAACAATATAAGAGGTATGGAATGGGCGACTAGATAGTGGCAGCTTCAGCAGCACCGACAGTCATTATGTAGGCCATGAAATTGCTAAAGGCACCAGAGACTCAGGTGAGTCTAAGGACCAGAAGCAGGCAGCAGATGCCACAAGTGGGACAGCCAGAGTTTCAGGCATACATACTTGATTTAAGTGCACGAGGTAGAGTCACTGCCTTAGTGCTCTAGCGACATCGGTGGGCAGTGTGGCCTAGTTGATTAGAAAACAAATAAAAATGGTTGCAGAGTCATATCGAGACATAGCTATCAACTTGTTGAAGATATGAACTACTTGTATTTAGCACCGCAGTGAGTTAGAAAATATACCTAAATCTTATCTATCGAGACTGTGTGGTAAAGATTGGTAAGCATGACCTACTTAGAGTTTTGGAGTTCCTTGATTATGATGCATTGTTGGGAATGGATTGGCTAAACGCTTATTACATCCACATTGATTGCTTCCGCAAGACATTCATTCTTGAAGTCCCAAATCTACCTTTATTTTTATTCAGAGGCAGAATACTTCCTCGACACACCACCCAAAGAAAAGTGGCGACCATTCAGGAGATTGAGCGAATGATGGGAGTAACCACTTTAGAAAAGAATACAAGGAAGATGAGATTCAGAACATACCAATTGTGCGAGAATTCCCAAAGGTATTTCCTTTTGATCTACTGAATATTCCTCCACATTGGGAGATTGAGTTTATCATCGATCTTATTTTTGGAACGAAGCCGATGTCCAGACCTCCTTATATATGGCACCTAAGGAGTTGTAGGAGTTGAAGACCCAATTGGAAGAGTTGTTAGAACATGGTTTCATAACCCCAAGTATGTTACTTTTGGGTGTTTCAATATTATTTTGGGAGTATGAGAATGTGTGTAGACTATCGTCAGCTGAACCGAACAACAATGAGAAACAAATACCCATTGCTGAGAATCAACGATCTATTTGACCAGCTAAGAAGAACTAAATTTTTCTCGAAGATTGATCTGAGGTCAGGGTATCATCGGCTAAGGATCAGGGAGGATGATGTTTCAAAGATTGCGTTCAGTACGAGATATGGTCATTTCAAGTTTAGAGTTATGCCCTTTGGACTGACAAACGTGCTTGCAATTTTCACGGATCTCATGCACCGTGTATTTCAACCTTATCTAGATCAGTTTGTCATCGTTTTCATTGATGACATAATGATTTACTCGAAGTCCCTGGAAGATCACGAGACGTATCTCATAATTACATTACAGACATTAAAGAACCACATATTGTACGCTAAGTTCAGTAAGTGTGAGTTCGGGTAACTGAAGTGTAGTTCTTGGGACACACCATCAGTGTAGAAGGGGTGACAGTGGATTGTGATAAAGTTAAAGCAGTGATTGATTGGCCGAAATCGAGTTCAATGACAGAGATCATAAGTTCTTGGGATTGGCAAGTTATTACAGATGATTTGTTAAGGGTTTCTCTAGAAGGTGCGGCCGTTGACACAAACTAACACGGAAAAATGCAACATTTGATTGGAATGATAAGTGTGAGAATGCTTTTGTGAAATTGAAGTAGAAATTGACCACAGCCCCAGTGTTGACACTATCAGAACCAGGGATGGCGCTGACAGTTTATATCGATGTTTCAGGGACCAGACTTGGTGGAGTGTTGATGTAAGATGGGAAGGTGATAGCTTATGCATCTCAACAACTCAAGATCCATGAAAAGAACTACCCAGTTCACGATCTCGAGTTAGGAGCAATTGTATTTTCCCTGAAAATTTAGAGACATTATTTTTATGGCGAAAATTTTATTGTCTATTCATATCATAAGAGCTTGATATGTCTTTTCACTCAGAGTGAGTTGAACATGAGACAGAGGAGATGGCTTGAATTTTAAAGGACTACGATTTCAGCTTATAGTACTATCCAAGGAAGGCGAATGTGGTAGCAGATGCTTTGAGTAGACAGAGACGTGTGACAAAGACAGTTGCCTCATTGATGACACGGGAGTACAAACTACTTAAAGATATGTCGTTGTTAAGCATTCATAATGACTTGCCATGGAACTCAGCTTGTGCATAGTTAAGAGCCGAGCCAAAGACAATCACTAGAATCATCGAGTGTTAAAAGACAGACTTAGAGTATGATTATTATACGGTTTGGGCTGACAATGCAGAATATCCAGATTAGAGAGAGTCGACAGATGGAGCTTTGAGATATCGAAACAGATTATGGATCCCTGCTCAGGAAAAGTTGAAAGAAGAACTACTCTGAGATTCACATAAGTCCAAATACACCATTCATCCAGGAGGTAACGGAATATGAAGTTGACGTATTGGTGGTCGAAGATAAAGAACGATATTGTAGAGTACATTAGGAGATGTGATACATGCCAGCAGGTAAAAGCAGAGCATCAGAGACCAGGTGGTCAGTTGCAGTCGTTACCCATTCCTGAATGGAAGTGGAAACACATCTCGATGGACTTTGTGGTTATTTTTTTTTGAGATCACAGAAAGGAAATAATGTTATTTGGGTCATAGTAGATCACTTTACCAAATCGGCTCATTTTCTACCCATAGCTACCCAAGACACTTAAAAAGCTGTGCAAACTCTATATTTATTGGAATGTGTTGCATGGAGTACCAGTATCCATCTTTTCTTATCAGGATCCTCGATTTGCATTGATGATGTGGCAAGGTTTGAGAGACAGTTGGGTTCCAGAGTACACCTCAGCACAACATTCCATCCTCAGATAGATGGTCAGATAGAGCGTACTATACATACTTTGAAAGACATGATCAGGGCTTGTGTGTTAGATTTTAGTGGCAGTTGGGAAAAATATGTGCCCTGGTGTGAGTTTGCATACAATAATAGTTACCAATCAAGCATCGGAATGGCTCATTTCGAGACACTTTATGGTACACCTTATCATTTGCCAGTTTGTTGGACCGAGGTTGGTGAGGCAACCTTGTTGGGACCAGAGTTAGTGCATGACTATATGTAGAAGATTAAACTGATTTGACGACGCATGAGTGCAACACAAGAAAGGCAGAAGCGTTATGCAAATAAGAAACATAGGACCGTCGTGTTTAAGGACAAATGGGTACTATTGAGGGTCTCTCCATGAAAAGGGCACCAAAGGTTCGGAATCAAAGGAAAGATTGCGTCGAGATTCATTGGGCCATTCAGGATCACCGAGAAGATTGGTCCAGTATCATATTAGTTTGAGCTCCCTTAATAATTAGCATCAGTGCACAACGTCTTCCATGTCTCGATGTTGAGAAAGACATTCTCAAATGCACCGTGAGTCATTGATTGGGCTCAGTTCGAGCTACAGGATGATGTCTCCTATAACGAGCAGCCGATCCAGATCCTAGATAGGAAGGCCTAGAAGCTCAGAAGGAGGGAGATACCGCTGGTGAAAGTGAAATGACAATTTCACGAAGACAAAGAAACGACTTGGGAGCAAGTGTTATACCCAGTTAGACGAGATGTGAACTTGGTGATAGGTGAATCTTGCATAGTGTGTTTGAGAAGTCTATCATAGTAGCTTATACATGTCTAGCATTTGCATATTTTGATGCATTGATAAATATTTTGTTTATATACTTTCTTGTTTATTCCTTTCATCATATTAAATATTTGTAGGTCATGCATTTTATTTAATTTTGCATTTACTAAATGGAATGTTTATAATGCCTGTAACTTAACCCAATTTAATGAGCACCATTGAATTATTTGTGCTCACCTAACATTTTTTTCCCACAATTTTTTCGTCGAGAGTCGACAAAAAGAAAGGAGTAGCTCTAGTTGTCTAGAGGAGTATTTCTGATTTGGTATGGTTCAAAATTAATTGAACCATTCATCTTGTTTTTATTTATATTTATTATCAAGGGGTTAGGATTTGAATAATTTTAACTAGAGAGGTATTATTCTAGTTGAAAACTTTTGAAGACCAAAAGTAGCTTTTATTTTAAGTTTTATTAATAATACTCCGCTGCAATTATGATTCATTTGTTAAATCTCAATTGTTGGTAAATTATAAAGAGTTAGTGTTGATAGAAGGCTTACTAGTTTGGTACATAACTTAACAACCGAGTTGGTTGACGAGTTATGGAGCTGGCTAGGCTGGTCGGGATTCATTTGGGAAATGGGTCCTGACATAAGTCTTTGGTGGTGAGGAGACAACGACCTTTGTCAGGCGAGGTAGAGACAGTAGGAGACAACGACCTTTGTCAGGCGAGGTAGAGACAGTTAGAAGGGATATATATAATTATTATTATTATTATCTCGCACAGTTATTGTAAACTCTTAAAAATAGGTAACAAATCGCGTGAAATTATTATGTTTGTATATAATTAGCGCGTAAGAGATTCATGGATATAGGGTATGTACTAGTGTTAGGTCTTGTTTGGATGGGGCGACGAAGTTTGAGCAAGTGAATTAACTTCTAGGAAAGTTGATATTTTTTTTTACTTTATTGGTTTTTAGCAGGTGCAGAGCTATTAATGAATTAGTATGTTTCTTCATCTTATTGAGGTGTACATACGTGTACACGTACAACGTGTCTAAACATATACAATGTTTATAAGACGTCGTTTGATACATCATCACAACCATGCACCTCTATGATGGATCTTGCTTACACTTTATGATATGCTTATTCCATACATTTATCAATCTCATCCATGTAATAGTGATATTAAGGAGTATAGAACACACCAATTATTAATTTAAGCGTACATTTATATGTACACTTAAACACATTACATCTTTAAAACAAATATCTATAAGATATGCAATTTACATTCATATTTTGAATGACCACTATATATATATCCAACAATCCCCCACATGAATGAAAATTGACCAATGTCACACATTATATATATCAATATATGCTTCCGTAAATGCGTGTATAATTCAATAACACCTTAAAAGCACAACAAATGTCACTTCGGGACCTGTTAAGAACCGTTAAATACACTTACAGGATTGCATGCATACACGTTTCGAGGTACATACGTATGGTTGTCAAAATATGGTCTAATTTTCATATTGATTAATTAGAAAACGGGGTATACGGTGGGCGTCCAGCCATGTGATACACCTTGAGGTGTGCACATAACACCTTGAGATGTGCGCGCACACTCCTCAAGGTATATCACATGGAGGGACACCCACATGGGCCCACTAGGTGCCCAAAGTCATGTGGGTGTCCAAAGTGGGTTTCTCTAGCATTTTTCTATACAAAATCCCAGAAAAGTTGACACTAAAAACCAGGGGCGGATCCAGGAATTTGAGATTTGAGATTTTGTGAGCTTAAATGTAACATCTTCACATGGGGGTGGGCAAAGCTTACATAATTTTTTGTTTTATTTAGAAAAATAATAAATATGTAGGGGGTTTTTTCATTACTAGCTCCGCCCCTGCTAAAAACCAATCAAGTAAGAAAAATATCGACTTCCCTAAAAGTTAACTCACTTGCTCAAATTTCGCCGCCCCCAACCAAACAAGAACTAACACTAGTACATACCCCATATCCATGAATCTCTTACTCGTTAATTATATAAAAACATAATAATTTCACGCGATATGTTACCTATTTTTAAGAGTTTACAATAACTACACAAGATAATAATAATAATTATTATTATATATATAGTTTCCCCTTCTAGAGATATATATTTATGTTCGAATCTTTTTAATTAAAACTTTGAATCTCATTCGAAATCTATAAAGTTGTCTTAATTGAAACTATGACTGATGAGTTTTACATGCTACGAAAAATACTATCTCTTAACTATACTTTTTTTTACTTCAATGAGAATCAAACCCATGATGTTTCTAACCTTATTTTTTGACATCTCACCAAAGATACTTTAACATCTTTTGACTATACTATTAAAACTTAATTATTTAGCATATATATATAATTAATTGATTTAAAATATGTATCATTTTCCAAATTAAAAATAATAGCAAGCATGCAATGATTTTTTAGATGATATATCAAATTGTCTATTACTACATAGCATAGGATATATACATCATTCTTTGTTAATTTTGAAGATAAATGATATTTGATAATGTATACTTATATATTATTAAATGTTAACAAAGTTTAATAGCTTTGGCAACACTTATATTAAAGTAATTTATTAAATGTTTAATAAACCTTTTTCAGCCCTTGCTTATTTTTTGGTTCGACTAATCTCATAAGAGCGAGTAAGTTGAGGGCCCAACCCCACAACTCAGAGAAACCCAAAAAATATAATGTAGCTACCAAGAATTGATCGAACTTATGACATCTTCCTTAATTAGAATTCTAGTGTTCTTTTCTAAAACTTCTTTATTTATAAAGAGGTTGGATTGTGACGGCCCGATCTCCTAAATACGGCATCACCCAGCCTAATCCTGTAATTAAGTCATAATCCTATCCACGCAAGACTTAACTACTTATTAGTCGGCCTTTACAGCCTATAAGCTTCGTTACTTGTGCTCAAGATAAGTAATACACTAGTCCTACTAATTTATGAAATTTAGAGTTAATTAAAACTTTTATTTTTTTTTGAAAACTTTATTTAGTTAATTATTTTAGCGGAAGTCTTATCAGTTTTATGTAGAAGCGATTAGTAGTTTATGCGAAAGTGAATTAAATAACCCTAAGTGTGGAAAACCAGGAAGAGATATCACATATATATAAACCTCAAAATGTGGTAAATGGTATGACAGTCTGAATCAGGTCGGGGAACTAACGTTCAACCCAATATACAACCCAAATAGTAACTGAAAAGACATAAAGTACTAATACAACAAAAACACCAAAATACCTACAATCGAAGCAGTGTCACGTCTCTTGCTCAGATGTAATCGCCGATCTTCTCCTTGCCCGCCTATTGGTCGACGTCTCGCACCTACCATCATAAAAAAGACAATGAGTACAAGAATATAAGAGTAATCCCTGATGACAAGTTTGAATTGCATTTCCTTATATTCAAATGATATTTAAAAGCATATAAATAGGAAAGATTGGAAAATAAACCATATGCGACTAAATACCAGAGCTAAACTTGTGATACTAACATCAGGCCAAGTAGTGGTGATTTAGGTCTGGTCGGCAGTGAACCGCGTCACTCCAACTGCATAGTCATCATATCACGAGAGACTATAACCCAAGTGTCGCCACAGACTCTAACCCCGGTGTGTAGACTACCTCAGGGACTCTAACCCCGAGTGTCATACATGTCAAGTAGCATGCGCCGACCTCCCCAGGGACTCTAACCCCGTCGATCGCACACCTCGATCGAGTAAGAGACCTAATGCAAAAACTACTTTTTAACTTTTCAAGAATGACTTGGTTATAGATTTGTCAAGGCATAAGGACAACTAAACACCTAAGCAATAGGCAATACAAGTTCATTAAAAACATTTATCGCGACCTCTAAAACTAATAGCATGCTATTATAGACAATTTAAATCATTCAACATCCAAGAATAGACATATCATTGGAAATAGAGTCAATGAATCAACTCAAGGAAATAGATATCATGAAAGCAAGACTCATCAAGTGAGCATATACACAACAAATACATGAAATCATAATACAAAGGCAATATAGTCAAAGGACTACGAAATAACTGTGAACAATGGGAATGAAATGACAAGTAACGTCATCATCGGGTATACTCGAATTGCAAGCAATTTCCTTAGCTAATCCGACCTTCTGACACCCCAATTTGCGCACCCGAACTCCCGAGAACCTTCCCTAAGTTCCTGGTATGATTAAGTATGTCTTAGAGTGTATTTAGACTATTTAGTGTGAGTTTAGGTCAAGTTAAGGTGTTAGACTTAGTTAATTGATCTAATTTAGGTTATGTGAGTGAAACTGCAATTAGAATTGCAGAATTTTGCAATTCTACAAGCCTGCCAAAATTTTGCAGACAAAATTCAGCAGTGAAACTACAATTCAAAATATTATAATTCTTCAATTCTGTAGGCCAGAATCATGCCAATTCTGAAAAACATATGCAGTTTCTAGGATTAATTCTGCAACTCTTACTTCTTAGATTACTAATTCTGATTTTTTAACTTTTGATTAATTGTCCACTCTTCTATACATCAATATTGGTGGATTGGCTAGTGTACAACTTTTTTCCACGTGCCAAGAAGGCAATATATGTATACATATTTATTGGACTAATTAATAATACTTGATTGGTTTCCTCTGTGCATGTCTCAAGGCATTTAATCCTAATGAGATGCACACATATCAACCTCTATCTTTTAGATATATTCAAATATAACAAATTAACTAAACATAATACTACAACAATAAGGCTCAATAAACAATAAATGACAAATTAACTAAACATAATACTACAACAATAAGGCTCAATAAACAATAAGACACTATAAATTATTATGAGTTTTAACAATATTAGTATTAAGAACCAAACTAATTAAACCCAATCAAAGCTTCAAAGTCAAGTCCAGCTCTCCATCACCACTCTCAGCTTCACCAGATTCATGATCACCACCACCAGAACTCTCAGCAACTTGATCATCACCATCATCACCAGATCTCATAAACTCAATCAACGACTGGTGATGATCGCCCGCTGACTGGTCAACAACATTGAACCTTGACCTCATCTCTGCAGCCACACGATTTTCATGATGTTCCGTCAACCAAGCGGGGAAAACCCGGTCTCGCATCTCCACCGTCCGTTGTGCTGACCGAGCATTACAATAAGTTGACAACCAAAAGTGATTGTAGTCAAAACCATAAGCATGCACGCGATGGTGATGGTGGTGACGACCATGATCAAGTCCATAATATAAGGGATGAGGAGTTATGGAAGAGGGTGTGTCCACCACCAATGAAGAGAGAATGTTTGGGAATGAGTAATTATAAGGGATCTGATGATGATGATGATGATGATGATGATGGGAGTTGGAGGATGATGAGTGGTGTGCCCTGCTCATCCGCCACTGCGCTTGAAGAGGAGTTCTCTTCGGATGGAGTACCAGTTGTTGCGGTGAGCGTTTTGGTGTCCTCCTAAGGCCTGCGACGACGAAAAGCTTCTAGTACAATTCCAGCACTTATGAGGAGCATAATTAGTGGAAAATACCTGGTTAGTCAAGGTCGCATGCTCGTTATTCTGATTGCTCCATTCTCGATGATCATCTGTTGGTCTTGCATTATCTTGCAACGTCGGAACGTTGTTGAAGATAGTCAAGGTTGAAGATGTGTGTTTCTTCTTGTTCATGATAGAGAGAGAGAGAGAAGAGAGAGAGAGAGAGAGAGAGAGAGAGAGAGATTTGGATGATGAGTGCATGGTGAGGAAGAGGGGTAGATTTATATAGGAGTTTTAGTGAGCTAATAAAGAAAGGAATCTTGGTAAAGATATGTGAGAAAATCAAATAAAACTTTTGTATTAGATAGATATTGTCAACTAAGTGCGTTGTGTCATAGTTCAAAGAGTTAGCAAGGTGCGTTCATTTATTGTGAGAAGTGGAGAGTTGGTGAAGTTGCATGTACAAGTTAGCTAGAGAAATGAGAGCCAAGTGGGTTCAACAATTGGTTTGAGTTTTGTAAAAGCCTTAGCCGACCATCTTTTTTGATCGGCCTTTCTCCCAAATGGCAGGGCAAGGACATATACAAATATAGGATTGCTCAAGAACTTTGAAGTCGAAAACAAGCTCAAACCGGAGCGAAAAGTGAAGCTTGCTCAAGAACTAGGATTGCAACCAAGACAATTTGCTGTTTGGTTTCAAAACAGGCGTGCTAGGTGGAAGACCAAGCAATTAGAAAATGGGCAACACACCATCAACTTATCTATATGTTATCTAGTACTGAACTAACTCATCAAGAGTTGCAGAGGAAAATGTGTGAGTACGTGACAGTGGAGGGCCATTGGGAAAATGGGCAACACACCATCAATTCATCAAGACTTATTATTGACCTAACTTAATCAACTCATCAATTCTACCCTCAAATTCAAGAACCCTAACCCACTAACTCAAACAACTTCCCAAACCCTATAACAAAGAACTAAGGATCCAAATTAGACAAATTGAAATCACAAATAAGAAAGTAAATATAAGCCACTCCTTTGGCAAATCATGAACAAGACGTACAGCTTTGTGGATCATATATTGATCCGACTTGAATATATATGATGTTTAAACATCTATAGTAGAGGAAGAAGATCGAAGAGAACATTATTCAATAAAAAAGAAAAGGAATAACAGAGATACTCACAATGCCAAGATTTGATTTTGGATTAACGATGATGAGAACTAGCTCTCACCAAATCTTCCTTCTAATTCTAGCTCTCACCAAATCTTCCGAGTTTGTTGTATCTTCTCATCATTGAAATCGAAATCCATACCTTTTCCCCCGATCTCGCAGCCCTTTTCTTTGGTCTCCATCACCAAGACGATCGCGAGAAAGATTTTCGGTCTCTCCAAGTCGATCGCGCGGGATTTCTTTGGCGCCGCTCCTCATCCTTTTCGTTCTCTTTTTTTTCGATCTTGATCCTTTTCGTTCTTGTTGTTCTCTTATATTAACACATTTTTGTTGTGTTATATATGAATCGGTTTATGTGTTAAAAGCCCTAAATTTGCTACCTTTTAAAACAAAATCTTAAAACTATCTCTTCAAATTGATTATAAACATCTTTTATGCTTTGAAATCGATTTTATAGAAAAGCCCCATCATTCATGCACCAAAAACTCTATGAATTTGATAACTAGCAAGCATAAATAGTGGGTATTCTCACCTAGAGTATCTTGCTTGTAATTCTTGAGCTTACTTCCTCCAATTTGATGAAGTCTTTCTCACCAAACACTAATTTTCAGAAGTCCTCTTTATCTCTGAATTTTGGTGTTTTTTAGACTTGCAAATGAGAAGAAATGGCTAAGTGTTCATTTTTATAGTTGTCATGTTCATCAATCTCACTTTCTCATCTCCATGAAATCCTATGACTCTCATTCACTCATACTAACCCACTAATTCAGCCAAGTGACAGACACTTAGGCACAAGTTACATGTGAGTGTGTGTTTGTGATCATCCCGAGGCACATCAAGGTGTGTTTATTTTAATTGGAAACTTTAGGCTACAACTTGATTCATGAAATAAATATCATAGGCCATAACATAACTCATTTATTCATATTAAATGAAATAGGACTTACCATAAAACTATCTACCCGGTTTCACGACTCGCATGCAACTCGAGGCGCGTCTCCGCTCACCTCTCAACACCTATAACTGCATACACAGACTTAATAAGTCTACACAATTACATAACATTAGGAATAATCATTACAAAAATAAAATATTCTTCGGCCATGTGTCTCGGTCGGTGTGCGCATCACGGTGTGGGTCCCACGTCACGGGTCGGTGATCCTGATTAAGGATTTAGAACAAGGGTTAGAGATATGGGTCGTGACATGTGTGCTCGGCTAACTCTTATGAGATTAGTCAAACCAAAAAATAAGCAAGGGCCATAAAAGGTTTGGTCACCCACTGTTCTTAAATATAGATGTATTAAGACAACACTTTCTTGGGTTATTAATCATTTAATAAATTACTTTGATATACATGTTGCCAAAGCTATTAAACTTTGTAACCATTTAATAATATATAATTATACATTATAAAATATTATTTATTTTCAAATTAAATTAACATAGAATGATGTATATATCCTATACTTTGTAGAAATAGACAATTTGATATATCATCCAAAAAATCATTGCATGCTTGCTATTATTTTTAATTAGGAAAATGATACAAATTTTAAAATAATTAATTATATGTATGTCAAATAATTAAGTTTTTAATAGTATAGTCAAAAGATGTTAAAGTATCTCTGGTGAGATGGATGAGATATTACTTATCAAAAGATAAGGTTAGAGAGGTCATGGGCTCGATTCTCATTGAAGTAAAAAAAAAGTATAGTAAAAAGATACTGTAATATTTTTCGTAGTGTGTAAAAACTCATCAATCGTTGTTTTAATTAAGGCAACTTTATAAGTTTCGAATGAGATCCAAAGTTTTAATTAAAAAGATTCAAAGTAAATATATATCTCTAGAAGGCGAAACTATATATCTACTAATAATTATTATAGCACATAGTTATTGTAAACTCTTAAAAATAGGTAACAAATCGTGTGAAATTCTTATGTTTGTAGATAATCACTGTAAGCAATTCATGGATATGGGGTATGAACTAGTGTTAGGTCTTGTTTGGTTGGGTCCGGGGAAGTTTGAGCAAGTGATTTAACTTCTAGGGAAGTTGATATTTTTCTTGTTTGATTGGTTGTTAATGTAAACTTTCCTGAGATTTTGTATACCCTAGTTTTCTAATTAATCAATACGAAAATTAATTAAACCATATTATGACAACCATATGTATGTACCTCGAAACGTGTATGCACGCAATCCTATAAGTGTATCTAACAGTTCTTAACTGGTCCCAAAGCGACATTTGTTGTGTGTTTAAGGTGTTATTAAATTATACACGCATTTACGCAAGCATATATATATATATATATTTGTATGTGTCCTTGCCCTGCCATTTGGGAGAAAGGCCGATCAAAAAAGATGGTCGGCTAAGGCTTTTACAAAACTCAAACCAATTGTTGAACCCACTTGGCTCTCATTTCTCTAGCTAACTTGTACATGCAACCTCACCAACTCTCCACTTCTCACAATACATAAACGCACCTTGCTAACTCTTTGAACTATGACAAAACGCACTTAGTCGACAATCTCTATCTAATACAAAAGTTTTATTTGATTTTCTCACATATCTTTACCAAGATTCCTTTCTTTATTAGCTCACTAAAACTGCTATATAAATCCACCCCTCTTCCTCACCATGCACTCATCATCCACACCTCTCTCTCTCTCTCTCTCTCTCTCTCTCTCTCTCTCTCTCTCTCTCTCTCTCTCTCTCTCTCTCTCTCTCTATCATGAACAAGAAGAAACACACATCTTCAACCTTGACTATCTTCAACAACGTTCCGACGTTGCAAGATAATGCAAGACCAACAGATGATCATCGAGAATGGAGCAATCAGAATAACGAGCATGCGGCCTTGACTAACCAGGTACTTTCCACTAATTATGCTCCTCATAAGTGCTGGAATTGTACTAGAAGCTTTTCGTCGTCGCAGGCCTTAGGAGGACACCAAAACGCTCACCGCAACAATTGGTACTCCGTCCGAAGAGAACTCCTCTTCAAGCGCAGTGGCCGGATGAGCAGGGCACACCACTCATCATCCTCCAACTCCCATCATCATCATCATCATCAGATCCCTTATAATTACTCATTCCCAAACATTCACTCTTCATTGGTGGCGAACACACCCTCTTCCATAACTCCTCATCCCTTATATTATGGACTTAATCATGGTCGTCACCACCATCACCATCGCGTGCATGCTTATGGTTCTGACTACAATCACTCTTGGTTGTCAACTTATTGTAATGCTCGGTCAGCACAACGGACGGTGGAGATGCGAGACAGGGTTTTCCCCGCTTGGTTGATAGAACATCATGAAAATCGTATGGCTGCAGAGATGAGGTCAAGGTTCAATGTTGTTGACCAGGCAGAGGGCGATCATCACCAGTCGTTGATTGAGTTTATGAGATCTGGTGATGATGGTGATGATCAAGTTGCTGAGAGTTCTGGTGGTGGTGATCATGAATCTGGTGAAGCTGAGAATGGTGATGGAGAGCTAGACATGACTTTGAAGCTTTGATTGGGTTTAATTAGTTTGGTTCTTAATACTAATATTGTTAAAACTCATAATAATTTATAGTGTCTTATTGTTTATTGAGCCTTATTGCTGTAGTATTATGTTTAGTTAATTTGTCATTTATTGTTTATTGAGCCTTATTGTTGTAGTATTATGTTTAGTTAATATGTTATATTTGAATATATCTAAAAGATAGAGGTTGATATGTGTGCATCTCATTAGGATTAAATGCCTTGAGACATGCACAGAGGAAACCAATCAAGTATTATTAATTAGTCCAATAAATATGTATACATATATTGCCTTCTTGGCACGTGGAAAAAAGTTGTACACTAGCAATCCACCAATGTTGATGTATAGAAGAGTGGAGAATTAATCAAAAGTTAAGAAATCATAATTAGTAATCTAAGAAGTAAGAGTTGCAGAATTAATCCTAGAAATTGCATATGTTTTTCAGAATTGGCATGATTCTGGCCTGCAGAATTGAAGAATTATAATATTTCGAATTTTAGTTTCACTGCTGAATTTTGTCTGCAAAATTTTGGCAGGCTTGTAGAATTGCAAAATTCTACAATTCTAATTGCAGTTTCACTCACATAACCTAAATTAGATCAATTAACTAAGTCTAACACCTTAACTTGACCTAAACTCACACTAAATAGTCTAAATACACTCTAAGACATACTTAATCATACCAGGAACTTAGGGAAGATTCTCGGGAGTCCGAGTGCGCGAATTGGGGTGTCGGAAGGTCGGATTAGCTAAGGAAATTGCTTGCAATTCGAGTATACCCGATGATGACGTTACTTGTCATTTCATTTCCATTGTTCATAGTTATTTTGTAGTCCTTTGACTATATTGCCTTTGTATTATGATTTCATGTATTTGTTGTGTATATGCTCACTTAATGAGTCTTGCTTTCATGATATCTATTTCCTTGAGTTGATTCATTGACTCTATTTCCAATGATATGTCTATTCTTGGATGTTGAATGATTTAAATTGTCTATAGCATGCTATTAGTTTTAGAGGTCGTGATAAATGTTTTTAATGAACTTGTATTGCCTATTGCTTAGGTGTTTAGTTGTGCTTATGCCTTGACAAATCTATAACCAAGTCATTCTTGAAAAGTTAAAAAGTAGTTTTTGCATTAGGTCTCTTACTCGATCGAGGTGTGTGCGATCGACAGGGTTAGAGTCCCTGGGGAGGTCGGCGCATGCTACTTGACATGTATGACACTCGGGGTTAGAGTCCCTGAGGTAGTCTACACACCGAGGTTAGAGTCTATGGCGACACTTGGGTTATAGTCTCTCGTGATATGATGACTATGCAGTTGGAGTGACGTTATTCACTGTCGACCAGACCTAAATCACCACTACTTGGCCTGATGTTAGTATCACAAGTTTAGCTCTGGTATTTAGTCGTATATGGTTTATTTTCCAATCTTTCCTATTTATATGCTTTTAAATATCATTTGAATATTTGGAAATGCAATTCAAACTTGTCATCAGGGATTACTCTTATATTCTTGTACTCATTGTCTTTTTTATGATGGTAGGTGCAGAGATGTCGACCAATAGGTCGGGCAAGGAGAAGATCGACGATTACCTTTGAGCAAGAGACGTGACACTGCTTCGATTGTAGGTCTTTTGGTGTTTTTGTTGTATATTGGGTTGAATGTTAGTTCCCCGACCTGATTCAGACTGTCATACCATTTACCACATTTTGAGGTTTATATATATGTGATATCTCTTCCTGGTTTTCCACACTTAGGGTTATTTAATTCGCTTTCGCATAAACTACTAATCGTTTCTGCATAAAACTGATAAGACTTCCGCTAAAATAATTAACTAAATAAAAGTTTTCAAAAAAAAATAAAAGTTTTAATTAACTCTAAATTTCATAAATTAGTAGGACTAGTGTATTACTTATCCTGAGCACAAGTAACTGTCAGCGCCATCCCTGGTTCTGGAAGTGTCAACACTGGGGCTGTGGTCAATTTCTACTTCAATTTCACAAAAGCATTCTCGCACTTATCATTCCAATAAAATGTTGCATTCTTCCGTGTTAGCTGTGTCAACGGGGCTGCAATGCTAGAGAAACCCTTAACAAATCATCTGTAATAACTTGCCAATCCCAAGAACTTATGATCTTTGTCATTAAACTCGATTTCAGCCAATCAATCACTGCCTTAACTTCATCACAACCCACTGTCACCCCTTCTACACTGATGGTGTGTCCTAAGAACTACACTACTGTTACCTAGAACTCACACTTACTGAACTTAGCGTACAATATGTGGTTCTTTAATGTCTGTAATGTAATTCGAGATGCGTCTCGTGATCTTCCCGGGACTTCGAGTAAATCATTATGTCATCAATGAAAACGATGACAAACTGATCTAGATAAGGTCGAAATACATGGTGCATGAGATCCGTGAAAATCGCAAGCACGTTTGTCAGTCCAAAGGGCATAACTGTAAACTTGAAATGACCATATCTCGTACTGAACGCGATCTTTGAAAAATCATCCTCCCTGATCCTTAGCCGATGATACCCTGACCTCATATCAATCTTCGAGAAAAATTTGGTTCCTCTTAGCTGGTCAAATAGATCGTTGATTCTCAGCAATGGATATTTGTTTCTCATTGTTGCTCGATTCAGCTGACGATAGTCTACACACATTCTCATACTCCCAAAATAATATTGGAACACCCAAAAGTAACATACTTGGAGTTATGAAACCATGTTCTGACAACTCTTCCAATTGGGTCTTCAACTCCTACAACTCCTTAGGTGCCATATATAAGGAGGTCTGGATATCGGCTTCGTTCCAAAAATAAGATCGATGATAAACTCAATCTCCCTATGTGGAGGAATACTCAGTAGATCAAAAGGAAATACCTTTGGGAATTCTCGCACAATAGGTATGTTCTGAATCTCATCTTCCTTGTATTCTTTTCAAAAGTGGTTACTCCCATCATTCATTCAATCTCCTGAATGGTCACCACTTTTCTTTGGGTGGCGTATCGAGGAAGTATTCTGCCTCTGAATAAAAATAAAGGTAGATTTGGGACTTCAAGAATGACTGTCTTGCGGAAGCAATCAATGTGGGTGTAACAAGCGTTAAGCCAATCCATTCCCAACAATACATCATAATAAGGAACTCCAAAACTCTAAGTAGGTCATGCTTACCAATCTTTACCACACAGTCTCGATAGATAAGATTTAGGTATATTTTCTCACTCACTGCTTTGCTAAATACAAGTAGTTCATATCTTCAACAAGTTGATAGCTATGTCTCGATATGACTCTGCAACCATTTTTATTTGTTTTCTAATCAACTAGGCCACACTGCCCACCGATGTCGCTAGAGCACTAAGGCATTGACTCTTGTAGTGACTCTGCCTCCTGCACTTAAATCAAGTATGTATGCCTGAAACTCTAGCTGTCCCACTAGTGGCATCTGCTGCCTGCTTCCGGTCCTCAGACTCACCTGAGTCTCTGGTGCCTTTAGCAATTTCATGGCCTACATAATGACTGTCGGTGCTGCTGAAGCTGCCACTATCTAGTCGCCCATTCCATACCTCTTATATTGTTGACACTTTGAGAAACCCTCGTCTCCACTTCCCTTACCCTGACCCTAGTTCGGTTGTACTGAAATTTGGAGCTCGTTCCTTCCTCTCATTACCGCCTCGTAGTAAAGTACACTCTTCATTGCTTTCTCAAAAGGCTAGTGTACGGGAGTCGATGTGCCACCTCGTATCTCTGGTCTCATTATAACCTTTACGAGCTTATATCTATCCGATATAATATATACATACGAGCAAAAGTATCATAATATAGCTTTTAATTTCCCCTCCCCAACTTAGGCATTTCTGAAAACTCTTATTAATTACTTAGGTTCTTGAATCTATTCTCAAAATAATCTTTCTTTCCTTTTTAACTTTCAATAAACCGTTATGATACCAATATTGTTGGTATCTTAAATTTTTCTCAATTTATATTTTTCCTTATGCATTAAGCTTGGCCTCTGATACCAAAGTTATTGGTATCTTAACTTTTCGCAATTTATTTTTATCCGCTCTGATACCACGTTGTCAAGACCCATTTCCCAAATGAATCCCGACTGGCCTAGCCCGCTCCATAACTCTCCTACCAACTCGGTTATTAAGTTATGAACCAAACTAGTAAGCCTTCTATCAACACTAACTCTTTATCATTTATCAACAATTGAGATTTAACAAATGAATCATAATCGCAGCGGAATATTATTAATAAAACTTAATCAATAAAAGCTACTTTTGGTCTTCAAAAGTTTTCAACTAGAATAATACCTCTCTAGTTCAAATTATTCAAATCTAACCCCTTGATAATAAATGTAAATAAAAACAAGGTGAATGGTTCAATTAATTTTGAACCATACCAAATCAGAAATACTCCTCTAGACAACTAGAGCTACTCCTTTCTTTTGTCGACTCTCGACAAAAAACTTGTGGGGGAAAAATGTTGGGTGAGCACAAATAGTTTAGCGGTGCTTAGTAAGTCGAGTTAAGTTACGGGCGTTATGAACATTCCATTTAATAAATGCAAAATTAAATAAAATGCATGACATGCAAATATTTAATATGACGAAAGGAATAAACAAAAAAGTATATAAACAAAATATTTATCAATGTATCAAAATATGCAAATGCTAGACATGTATGAGCTACTATGATAGACTTCTCAAACACACTAAAGTTTATGAAGGTTGGCCCTACTATGGTCGTAGTGGTGTCAACACTCCATTCCCTTACACTGTACAAGATTTACCTATCACTAAGTCCACATCTCGTCCAACTGGGCATAACACCTACTATCAAAATTTATTGAGAACATTAGATCTTATTCTTATTCTCAATTATTAAATATTCATTCTGGGCAGCTGCCCTATGTTGTTCTCCCTTGTATGGTCCAACTGTCTCGAACTCCTGGTCGAACTGGTAGCATCTAGTGCAAGGACTCCTAGAGAGCTTCACTAAGTTGTCTACATACAATGTCTAACAATGCACCCCCGATCTACCCACATGACTTACATGATTCCTATCATTTAGTCTAGTAGATAGATAAATAATCATAAAACCAATAACTTAAATCCCAACTTACCGAGTACGCTAATTTTCAAATGTCTTGTTGGCACTCACGAGAGTACTCTGAATTTCTATCAACCTAAATAGGTTAAATGCTTATTAACTATACAAGTTGACTTGATTTTTTTATAATAAAAATAATTTTTAAAATCTTTCGAAAAATACATTTTTGAATACTTATTCAAAACATTTTAAAGAATCTATTATTCATTCATATTTGAAAACCCACCATTTTGTTTTATTTTATTTTATATTTTTTCAAATCAAATAAATCTTTCGACGAAACTTTTCTAGTTTAAAAGAATTCCAATCAACAAGGAAACTTGTTTGAATATCTTAATAACATATATATCTCACACTACTCCAGTAGATCGATAGAAAACCTAATTAAACCTCAACATCAATAAAATAAAATTTAAAAACTAAATTAAAAAAGATTACCTAACGCGAGGAACTCCAAAGATCGATTCCCTCGTTCCCCTCTCGGATCTCTCTCTATTTTGTGTGAAGCCTTTCCGCACTTATTTATTGTTTTAAAAGGAGATCTATCAAGATCTTAAATTTACTCCCCGAATCACGCCTTCCTTAATTCTCTCTTCCTCCCTTGACCAAGTTGACCACGTTCAACGTACCTTGAATTTTAGGGGTTTCAAAATTTAAAATGTCTAATTTCCTAAATAATGAGATTTCAAACCGTTACTTTCCAAAAGTAACGGTCTCCTCAAGTAATGAGAAATTGAATCTTACTTTCCATATTGGTTTGTTCAAAATCAAAAGTGTTGACCACTCAAAACCCTAGTGTCTCCTAGTCTTAATATGTGGTCCCCACAAGCTTTTAAGTGAGTTAGGGTTTTCTAGTTTACACAAACATGGTATATCTTATTTTGTTAAAAATTAGGGTCGTTACAACTTCTCTCCAGGTCTCTCTCTCTCACACATGAACATGAAGAAACGCACATCGAGATTGAAGCAATCAGAACGAGTATGCGATGCCATTAGCAAACCAGGTACTTTCCACTAATTATGCTCCTCATAAGTGCTCATATTGTACTAAAAGCTTTTCGTTGTCGCAAGCCTTAGGAGGACACCAAAACGCTCACCGCAACAACAGGCACTCCGTCCGACGAGAACTCCTGTTCACCACAACAACTTCTTTCCTATTTATATGCTTTTAAATATCATTTGAATATTTGGAAATGCAATTCAAACTTGTCATCAGGGATTACTGTTATATTCTTGTACTCACTGTCTTTTTTATGATGGTAGGTGCAGAGACGTCGACCAATAGGCCAGGCAAGGAGAAGATCGGCAATTACCTCTGAGCAAGAGACGTGACACTACTTCGATTGTAGGTATTTTGGTATTTTGGTATTTTGGTTGTATTAGTACTTTTGCCTTTTCAGCTACTATTTGAGTTGTATATTGGGTTGAACGTTAGTTCCCCGACCTGACTCAGATTGTCATATCGTTTACCACATTTTGAGGTTTATATATGTGATATCTCTTCCTGGTTTTTCACACTTAGGGTTATTTAATTGGCTTTCGCATAAATTACTAATCGCTTCCGCATAAAACTGATAAGACTTCCGCTAAAATAATTAACTAAATAAATGTTTTCAAAAAAAATAAAAGTTTTAATTGACTCTAAATTTCATAAATTAGTAAGACTAGTGTATTATTTATCTTGAGCACAAGTAACAAAGTGTATAGGCTGCAAAGGCTGACTAATACATAGTTAAGTCCTGCGTGGATAAGATTAGAGCTTAATTACGAGATTAAGCTAGGTGGTGCCATAGTTAGGAGATCGGGCCGTCACAATCCAACCTTTTAATAAATAAAGAAGTTTTAGAAAAGAGCATTAGAATTCTAACTAAGGAAGATGTCATAAGTTCATTCGATTCTTGGCAGCTACATTATATTTTTTGGGTTTCTCTTAGTTATGGGGTTAGGCGCTCAACTTACTCGCTCTTATGAGATTAGTTGAACCAAAAAGTAAGCAAGGGCCGAAAAAGGTCGGGTCACCCACAGTTCTTAATATATATATATATATATGTTGGGGCATGTGATCTAGGTCAATCTACAAACATTATTTATCTTACTGTTTTAGTTAATAAAATAGAGGTTTTTCATTTGTTGTTTTATTATAAGTGATTGCATGTTTACCTTATTATAAGATCCATGGGTATTTGTTGAAATATCCTAAATGTTCATAGTCGGTCATTATACTGGGAACTATATTGAGTTAAGACTAGTGTGAGTCTTGATTGATGGTCATGTGATGATCATACGTATAGGGAAACGAATCGAGATTATGAGTACTAGTTAAGGAACAAGTTCTGGACCAACCCGCTATGAGAACACCACATGGATTAAGTCATAGGTGTTACTCTTGATAGGTATATCATTTAGTCCTTCAACTTGAGATTACCATAGACTTCAATATTAGGAGCAAGGTAATTTGACACAATCAAACGGTGTCTTTAACCGGACGATTATAAAGATTGTGATTGGTTATCATGTGAGCAATATGTGAAGGTGTGTAATCAAGAAAGAATTTGTCGCTCTCGTAAAGAGAGAAATATTAGTGGATCCCTCGATGTGTTAGATTGTTAAATGGCCAAGTTCAAGTGAATTGATATGATCAATGTCACTTGGATGTTTTCAATCTATCTAAAGATCGAGACTAGTTCGATTGAATATTAAGGGTGACTTTTCCATGCCTTATATTTAATCAAAGGATATCGCACGACAAAAGGATATGATATACGTTATTCATTAGGTTGTATCGATTTTGATATTCATGCTACTTGGGTAGTCATAATGCCTTGCTAGATATCACTTATGACTTGTGTACCAAAATGATTTTGGTTCACTACCAACGTCGCATGAACCTATTGGGTCGCACACAAAGAATGACTTTGCGCAATTTCAAATGGTCAAGAGTATTGAATTTTATAAGATAAAATTCATAATATATATAAGCCCTTATGATCCGTTATATGATAACTTATTAATAGAGTATATGTGTAATTTGTTTAAATAATGTAAATGCAATAGTTGTATTTTGAATTTACTTAAACATCATAAATAAAATAGTTGTATTACGAATAGGATTTTAAGCAAGAGCTTATCTACACATATAAATAAAGGTAATACCTAAAACGTAACATAAGAATTTTGATTTTTCAATTTTCGTATTCTCAGGATTTTGGGAGAGAAAGAAAAACGTTTTCAATCTCTCTTGGGGTTAGCACTCCAAATTGTGGTCACTGTTTGTGTGTGGATTTCTGACAGAGGACGCGCGCTTGAACGTCTTGAAGATCGAACAATCAGAGAAGGAAATCACGAATCAAGGTATGGTTTACTTTTGTAGATCTTGTTTAATGGAACTTATTTGCGATCCTATTGGGGTTTTTCGAAATTGTTTTGAGTTTTTCGCTGCGTATGAACTCCAAAACTCAACAATATATTATGACAACACTTTCTTGGAGTTTATTAAACATTTAATAAATTACTTTAATATATGTGTTACCAAAGTTATTAAACTTTGTTAACATTTAATAATATATAAGTATACATTATCAAATATCATTTATCTTCAAAATTAACAAAGAATGATTTCTTATATCCTATGCTATGTAGAAATAGACAAATTTGATATATCATCTAAAAAATCATTGCATGCTTGCTATTATTTTTAATTTGGAAAATGATACATATTTTAAATTAATTAGTTTTATATATATGCCAAATAATTAAGTTTTAATAGTATAGTTAAAAGATGTTAAATTATCTCTGGTGAGATGTCAAAAAATAAGGTTAGAGACGTCATGGGTTCGATTCTCATTGAAGTAAAAAAAAGTATAGTAAAAAGATAATATTTTTCGTAGTATGTAAAACTCATCAATCGTAAGACAACTTTATAGATTTCGAATGAGATTCAAAGTTTTAATTAAAAAGATTCGGACATAAATATATATCTCTAGAAGGGGAAACTATATATATAATAATTATTATTATTATCTCGTGCAGTTATTATAAACTCTTAAAAATAGGTAACAAATTGCGTGAAATTATTATGTTTGTATATAATTAGCGCATAAGAGATTCATGGATTTGGGGTATGTACTAGTGTTAGGTCTTGTTTGGTTGGGGGCGGCGAAGTTTGAGCAAGTGAGTTAACTTCTAGGGAAGTTGATATTTTTCTTACTTGATTGGTTTTTAGCAGGGGCGGAGCTAGTAATGAAATGCACCGGGCTGTAGGCCAGGGTATTTTACTAAAAACCCTTATACATTTGTTATTTTTCTAAACAAAACAAAAAATTCTCTAAGCTTAACCCACTATATGTGAAGACATTTACACCTAAGCCCACACCATCTCAAATTCCTGGATTCGCCCTTGGTTTTTAGTGTCAACATTTCTGGGATTTTGTATAGAAAAATGCTAGAGTAACCCACTTTGGACACTTACATGACTTTGAACACCTAGTGGGCCTATGTGGGTGTCCCTACATGTGATATACCTCGAGGAGTGTGCACACATGTCTCAAGGTGTTATGTGCACACCTCTAGGCATATCACATGGCTGGACGCTCACCCTAAACTCCTTAATCTCACTATTACATGGATGAGATTGATAAATTTATGGAATAAGCATATCATAAAGTGTAAGCAAGATCCATCATAGAGGTGCATGGTTGTGATGATGTATCAAACGATGTCTTATAAACATTGTATATGTTTAGACACGTTGTACGTGTACACACGTATGTACACCTCAATAAGGTGAAGAAACATATTGTTTCATTATCTTAAAGAATAAAGATACGTGTCACTATTTGAAGTTTACATTAATTAGGAATCAACACTAATTCACTTAGAAACAACACATGCATCCTTTTAATTATATATGCATCGAATCTGCTTGCAGTTTTTGGATACATATACCCACTAATAGAAACTTGTAGAATTGTGTATATTCCAATACAAAACGTTGTAAATATGGAATACGTTGCATATGTTTGTTTTTACCAATTAATCGTGTCGTTTCATATACATGTACATATAATTTGACAACCACATGTGTTCATCCAATACGTGTATCCAATTCAACGTATCCCATATTTACAACGTTTTGTATTGGAATGTAAAAACACTGACAACAGATTCGATGCATATCTAATTAAAAGGATGCATGTGTCGTTTCTAAGTGAATTCAACGTATCCCATATTATTAATTAGTCCAATTAAGTATTATTAATTAGTCCAATAAATATGTATACATATATTGCCTTCTTGTCACATGGAAAAAAGTTGGAGAACTATATGATATTTATCAAGAAAATCTTTTCATGGTAGTTAAATTAACTGTTTGAATTTATATCGCATGAGCTATATGAATTTTTTTTTTTTTTTTAAAAATGATCGATGAAGAGGCTCTAGAGATATTATGAGGTCGAAGAGAAGAGATCCATCAATTCAAGCAAATGAAAATAGAACCCCAAATTGACTCCACAAATTGAATCACAACAATGAAGAGATCGAACAGAAGTTGAAATCGAGAGAGAGGTTCACACCTGTGTAGAGGTCGAGTGTGAGAATTCGAAGGGAACAAAAACCCTAACTAGCGCATCAGAGAAGAGCAACGAACGAGAGAGTGAATCGATGTGGTGTTTCACAATTTCAATGATTTAGGAATCCAAAATAACATTAGCGTGATCAGCGATGATGCCCTAACCCTAGCTTTAGATTGACACGATTAGCAAAAGATGTGACAATGATACTCACAGCGGAGATTCGTGCGTGGATTCGGAGATGGCGACGCGAGAATCAGAAATATCTTATACGGATCGAGAGGGTTTTGAAACCGAAATCAAGACAACATTGATGGTTGAAGAGGGAATGAAAGTCGGAGTGGATCTGGTGTTGTGGGTTTTCAGCGATGTTTTCGTCGATTGTTGAAAAGGGAGGAAATGAGTCGATGTGTTTTGGTTTTTTTGAAACCCGATGTGTTTTGAGTTTTAATTGCCTAATTCATAGAGGTTACTAAAAACCTAAAACCTCTAAGTGTTATAAAGGCCTAATTGCTTAATGCATGTGGGTTACTAGAAAACCTCTATGAATTAAGTGTTATAAAAAGCTTAAAGTGTAACGGCCTAAATTTAATTAAGAGTTAATAATGACGTATTTGCAGACGTGGCTGATAGTTCAGATGCCCGTGGACCCCGCATATAGGGCTGGTTGCTCCTGGAGTTAGGTAAATAGACCGTTTAGTGTGATTATTGTATTCATTCATGATGTGTGTATGTATATTGTCATTGGCGTGCGAGACTGTGTGATCTGTACACGCCTCAATATGCGTGTCGACGCGGTACTGGGTAGATAAATGATATAACACTAGGACAAGGTAGTTAATACACACATGAAAAGAATAAAAAGAAAAGGTGAAAAGACCAAAAAGGACTTGTGTTTTATAAAGAAAGGAAGATAGGCATAAAGGCATTTTGATAATTTTAATATATATATATAAAACGATTTAGATTATTATTCATCACCGCCTCTTCTTTCTTCATTTCTTCTTATCGATTTATTCTCGTCGTAACCATTCGACCCTCGAATTCGCTGTTGGGACAAGAATTTGTGGAGATTGAGCTTGTTGAATCGTCAAAACAAGGTTAGATTTATGATTTATCTTTTTCCATTGTGATTTCGATTTTATGGTTTTGATGGGATTCAGGATTTGGGATTTGGGGACTGTTTACTGGCTTGGTATGGCGTTTTGGTGTTGTGAGGAGGTGGTGACTATGGTTGTTGATTGGTTTCGAATTAGTTTTCAAATTTGTTCAAGTTTTGGGTTAAATTTGGTTTTGTGAGGTTTGATTAATTTGATGAATTTGATCATTATTGGTGTTGTTGATCTCGCCTCTGGCGTTTGTAGAGTGTTGTGATTCCCCTACGAGGCGAGGATGGGGTGAATGGCAATGGAGGAGGCCTTGGGGATCGAATTTTCAGTTGTAGAGTCTGCTGGAAAACTGAAATTCGGTCACCCAGCGCGCTAGCCAAAGGCCCCAACGCGTTGGGTAATCTGGGCGGTTGAAGGATGAGGATGAACAGTAGCGCGTTGGGTCATCTTCCAGCGCACTGACTGTTCATCAGATGATATTTTAAGAATGTTTTGGGTTGTTTTGGGTGTGTTGACCTAATGTCTATGTAGTATGACATAAAATACAAATAATTGACTATAAATCATTGATAAATGTTATTAGGTACATTCGGGCGGTAGTTTTGATTTTCGAGTATTTGGAGGAGCTAGACCGGGGTTTGGTTTTCGGGACGCGGAGTGCGGATTGAGGGGTGTAGTGTCCCAATTAGAATTTCTTGAGCATTTACCTTTAGTATTTGAATTCAGTGCTTTTGTTTCATTATTCCATTCCTGGTTGTGGTATTATATGGATGGTTGGTTGAGGCTCTCGCCTTGTGCCATTCTTATGTATGTCCACTACACTATAAAATGTTGCTAATGATCGATCTCGGTGATAGGACGACCTGAGTGTCACGTCGCACAACGTGTCGGTGCGCCGCAGGTGTTACGTCGGCCATCGAGCGGATCCAGAGATTGGCCTCGCTCGAGTGCCACTCGCCGACAGTGCTCTATGGAAGATTATGAAGTATGGTGTGGTCTGACCTTAGGCTCTAGGAACATATTGTTGTTTCTTTCCTATTATTTTAATCATGTGATGAGCACAAGTTGTCTGTTTATTTATTTTTGCATGTTTATATACTAGTTTATCGAAATTCTAGTATTTACTTTACGTAATTGCTCACTGAATTTCCTTAGGAATACTCACTCTGGGCTCGTCATCTACCTTTTTTGATGGCTTGAGTGCAGATCCGAGTACTAGTCGCGACAAGGGCAAGTTATCGCTGATTATTTGTAATCCTTCGAGGACAAAAGCCAGATTGCACATCCTGAATGTAATTGAAAAAGGAAGAGCATGGGATTTACCAAATTGGCAAGGAGTACAAAAGGGAATTTTATTGAATCTCATAAACTTATTACATGAACTCAACACTTTGTAAATTCTTGGCTCAGGGACATGAACCAATCTCAAATGTCATACAATGCAGTCATTTTAAGCACTTGAAGTGTAACAACCCCAAATTACGGGATCGTTCTGTGACCCGCGCACTCTGCCCGCGAGCCCAGTTGCGCCTGCCACGTTACCGGTCACGTCATAATCCTTTGTCTCATCAGAAGTCCTATGAAATAACGCTCCGTCTAGTCTGACTAATCCTATTTTATTAAATTGTTTACTAAACTTAAACATCTAGTAGATTAGATATTTACAGCGGAAGTCTTAATTGAGTGTATTATGAGAAATTATTAAAACTAGATAGTGGAAAACCTGGAGATAATACCATGTATATAACTGAGACGAATATATAAACAAAAATCCATATACAGGTATTCAGTGTTCTACAGTCCCCAAAACCCAGCAAAAAGTAAATATATATTACCTACTGGATAGTCAAAACACGAGTCAATAGCAGCAACGGTCTCAAAGGTGCCTAATACCTTATACCCTTGCTCTTCCTTGCAGAGTCTGCACACAATCACCCAACAGATACAATGACAAGTCTAGTGAGTAAATTCCCAAGAGAATCCAACACAATATTCATGAATTAAAACCAAATAATCTACGAGACATTTGAATATGACCTCTGGCAACAGACAATCACATTCTCATGCCTGGCAGCAGCACATATCATGAAAACATTGACATGAAGCAATAATCATGTCAAAATGTTGTAAAGACAGTGAATCAAATAAACAACCAAACACGTAGATATAAAATGTAAACTCAACATATAAATAAATAAACCAAAATACGAAACCAAATGTATGTTTGTTCCTTGGTTCAAACTAGATTGTACTTCGGATCAGGATCCCATCAATGGGTGCCCCCAACTTTCCATCACCTGACATCCTTGCAGTGCTAGCTCGAAAACCTACATCACACTAACACCTGCACCAGAAGCAACTCAAGTTACTATTCACGAAGGTTGGGTTACATGTGTTGTATCTAGTGTGCAACAAATCCCTCCTTACATTTCAATATAAAACTCCGATAAACCATTCATTTACACAAACGAACCCGTGTAATGAAACCAAATCAACACTTGGCATCAAATATAATAAAAATCGAACTGAATCTTTATGGAGTTTTCTCAAAGTTTTTATGCACTTGAAATACGCACTCCGATTTCCCTGAACCCGCAAATCTGACCCGCCTAGCTCCCTGGTATCCGAGCTACGGTCCCCTAGTCCTTGAAGTCCATTTATTGGGTCTTTTATGACTTAATTGGTAATTAAGTGACTAACCCAAAACAACCCCTTAAATAAGTATTTTAAAAAAAAAAAACCGTTAAGTCCCCTGCCTAGCGCGCCGGGGAAATTTTCTCATCGCACAATTGTTCTTCGCACAGAACAGTACCGTTTTCCCCAGTCTAGGTAACATGCTGGGGACCCTATTCAGTGGGCTACCTGCGTCGAAACCAGAATTCTAGCAAGGAATTATGGTGATCTTCAACGCTCTGGTCGCCTACAATGTGACGGCCCCAATTTCAGTTAGGATACTACACACCTCAATCCGCACTCCGCGTCTCGAAATCCAAACCCTGGTCTAGCTCCAATAATCACCCTAACAATCAAAATTATCACCCAAATGTACCTAATAACCATTTGTCATTGAATTAGCTTCAATCGGGTATATTATGTCCATTTTACGTTTTACGAGGTAAAAACCCCGATAACATCTCGCCAAAATCCCGAGAAAATTCCAAAACTCATTTATTAACCCATTTTCTAATTTCTCATATTTTCTGGATTTTTCTGAATTTTTTCATAATTTTTAGCTATTTTTTTATATTTTATTTTATTTAAAATTATTTTTAATTTATTTAAATAAAATATTATTAAAATAATATGGGGTGGGTCCCTGAACCGAGTCCGACCCGACCCAACCGGGTCGGGCCCTGTTCGGTCCACCTGGACCGGGTCTGGGTCAGGCCCGGTCCAAGCCCACCCGGGTTGGGCCAGCGCCGGTTTGGCCCGCGTGCGTGCGTGCCCCCTCCTCCCCTTCTTCTTCCTCAAACAGAGGCAGCACCTCTGGTTCGGTTTTTTTTTCTATGGATTGGGAGGGAGGGGGATGACGTGAGTGTCGTCTCCCTCCTCGGACGAACTGCTCTCGCAATTTGTCCGAGCTCTCGAGCTCCACCTCACCTCCACCACCGAATCATCACCACCACCATAGCAACAATGAACACCACAACAACAACAACACTCACCTCGACGTCTCGACCACACGATCTCCTCGAACTCCCGAGCTCTCCTCCTCCTTCGTTCCATCTCTCTGTCTCGTCTCCCTCTGCTCACTTTCATTTTCGATTTAAAGGAGAACGAGGCGGTTGGATTGGGGAAATGACCAGAATGCCCTTTTGTTCATCCACTTTTCCTGAACAAACAAATACCCTTTTTGGTAATTTCACAATTATTTATTTATTTTCTCGATATATATATATATATATATATATATTAAATTACCTATATATATATATATATATATATATATTCGTCTATATTTTTGCGCCTACAATTTCGTCGTGCGTGCTAACAAGCGTACTCGGGCGTGCACACTACCGTCCAACCCACGCATGTCGACCACGACCCCGCGTGTCCCTAGGCGTCCACCAATTTACTATTTTATCACATTTAATTCATTTAATGTGTGTATTATTTCCCTCGGCCTAATATTTCATCTTTTAGTCTAAACGGTACCCGCATCGACACGCATATCGAGGCGAATACTTAACACAATCTTATACGTCAATTGAGATATAATTACACACATCGCGATGTCATTTAACCCATTTTAAACATAAACATCACAAATTTAGTCAAAACAATAAACAAAATAACTATTTACCTAACTCCAAGGCGTTCTAGCCTAACTGCGGGTCCCACGGGTATTTGAGTTGTCCGCTACCTCTGCAATATGACACAAATAACGGCGAATTAAATTCGGGCCGTTACAATTCGAGACTAATTGAATCATACACCTTGTTTTTATTTATATTTATTATCAAGGGGTTAGTATTTGAATAATTTGAACTAGAGAGGTATTATTCTAGTTGAAAACTTTTGAAGACCAAAAATAGTTTTTATTGATTAAGTTTTATTAATAATATTCTGCTGCAATTATGATTCATTTGTTAAATCTCAATTGTTGATAAATGATAAAGAGTCAGTGTTGATAGAAGGCTTACTAGTTTGGTTCATAACTTAACAACCGAGTTGGTTGGCGAGTTATGGAGTGGGCTATGCCGATCGAGATTCATTTGGGAAATGGGTCCTGACAACGTGGCATCAGAGCGGTTAAAACATAAATTGTGAAAAGTTAAGATACCAATAACGTTGGTATCAGAGGCTAAGCTTAATGCCTAAGGAAAAATATAAATTGAGAAAAATTTAAGATACCAACAATGTTGGTATCAGAACATTTTATTGAAAGTTAAAAAGTAAAGAAAGATTATGTTGAGAATAGATTCAAGAACCTAAGTAATTAATAAGAGTTTTTAAAATGCCTAAGTTGGGGAGGTGGAGTTAAAAGTTATATTATGATACGTTTGCTCGTATGTATATATTATCTCGAATAAATATAGGCTCATAAAGGTTATGATGAGACCAGAGATACGAGGTGGCACATCGACTCCCATACACTAGACTTATGAGAAAGCAGTGAAGAGTGTACTACACTATGAGGCGATAATGAGAGGAAGCAACGAGCTCCAAATTTTAGTACAACTGAACTAGGGTTAGGGTAAAGGAAGTGGAGACGAGGGTTTCTCAAAGTGTCTATAATATAAGAGGTATGGAATGGGCGACTAGATAGTGGCAGCAGCACCGACAGTCATTATGTAGGCCATGAAATTGCTAAAGGCACCAGAGACTCAGGTGAGACTCAGGACCGGAAGCAAGCTGCGCAGATGCCACAGGTGGGACAGCCAGACTTTCAGGCATACATACTTGATTTAAGTGCAGGAGGTAGAGTCACTACAAGAGTCAATGCCTTAGTGCTCTAGCGACATCAGTTGGCAGTGTGGCCTAGTTGATCAGAGGACAAATGAAAATGGTAGCAGAGTCAGATCGAGACATAGCTATCAACTTGTTCAAGATATGAACTACTTGTATTGAGCACCGCAGAGAGTGGGAAAATATATCTAAATCTTATCTATCGAGACTGTGTGGTCAAGATTGGTAAGCATGACCTAATTAGAGTTTTGGAGTTCCTTGATTATGATGCATTGTTGGGAATGGATTGGCTTGACCTTTATTACACCCACATTGATTGCTTTCGCAAGACAGTCATTCTTGAAGACAGTCATTCTTGAAGTCCCAAATCTACCTCTATTTTTATTCAGAGGCAAAATACTTCCTTGACACACCACCCAAGGAAAACTGGCGACCATTCAGGAGATTGAACGAATGATGGGAGTAACCACTTTAGAAAAGAAGGCAAGGACTATGAGATTTAGAACATACCTATTGTGCGAGAATTCCCAAAGGTATTTCCTTTCGATCTACTAAGTATTCCTCCACATAGGGAGATTGAGTTTACCATCGATCTTATTCTTGGAACGAAATCGATATCCAGACCTCCTTATATATGGCACCTAAGGAGTTGCAGGAGTTGAAGACCCAATTGGAAGAGTTGTTAGAACAAGGTTTCATAACCCCAAGTACGTTACTTTGGGGTGTTCCAATATTATTTTGTAAAGAAGAAAAGATTGGAGTATGAGAATGTGTGTAGAATATCGTCAGCTGAACCGAGCAACTGTGAGAAACAAATACCCATTACCGAGAATCTACGATCTATTTGACCAGCTAAGAGGAGCCAAATTTTTCTCGAAGATTGATCTGAGGTCAGGGTATCATCGGTTAAGGATCAGGGAGGAGGATGTTTCAAAGACCGCGTTCAATATGAGATATGGTCATTTCGAGTTTATAGTTATGCCCTTTGGACTGATAAATGCACCTGCGATGTTCATGGATCTCATGCGCCATGTATTTCAACCTTATCTAGATTTGTTTGTCATCATTTTCATTGATGACATAATGATTTACTCGAAGTCCCAAAAGATCACGAGACGCATCTCAGAATTACATTACAGACATTAAAGAACCACATATTGTACGCTAAGTTCAGTAAGTGTGAGTTCTGGGTGACAGAAGTGAAGTTCTTGGGACACACCATCAGTGCAGAAGGGGTGACAGTAGATTGTGATAAAGTTAAGGCAGTGATTGATTGGCCAAAGCCGAGTTCAATGAAAGAGATCAAAAATTTTTTGGGATTGGCAGGTTATTAGAGAAGATTTGTTAAGGGTTTCTCTAGCATTGTTGCCCCCATTGACACAGCTAACACGAAAGAATGCAACATTTGATTGGAATGATAAATGCGAGAATGCTTTTGTGAAATTGAAGCAAAAATTGACCATAGCCCCAGTGTTGACACTACCAGAACAAGGGATGGCGTTGACAGTTTATACAGATGTTTCAGGGACTAGACTTGGTGGAGTGTTGATGCAGGATAGGAAGGTGATAGCTTACGCATCTCGACAACTCAAGATCCATGAAAAGAACTACCTGGTTCACGATCTCGAGTTAGGAGCAATTGTATTTGCCTTGAAGATTTAGAGACATTATTTTTATGGCGAAAAGTTTACTGTCTATTCAGATCACAAGAGCTTAAAATATCTTTTCACTCAGAGTGTGTTGAACATGAGACAGAGGATATGGCTTGAATTTCTGAAGGTTTACCATTTCAGCTTACAGTATTATCCAGGGAAGGCGAATGTGGTAGCAGATGCTTTGAGTAGATAGAGAAGTGTGACGAAGATAGTTGCATCATTGATGACACGGGAGTACAAACTACTTGAAGATATGTCATTGTTAAGCATTTATAATGACTTGCCATGGAACTCAGTTTGTGCATAGTTAAGAGCCGAGCCAAAGACAATCACTAGAATCATCGAGTGTCAAAAGACAGACTCAGAGTATGATTATTATAAGGTTTGGGCTGACAATGCAGAATATCCAGATTGGAGAGAGTCGGCAGATGGAGCTTTGAGATAACGAGACAGATTATGGATCCCTGCTAGGAAGAGTTGAAAGAAGAACTACTCTGAGATTCACATAAGTCCAAATACACCATTCATCCAGGAGGTAAATCAGAATATGAAGTTGACATATTGGTGGTCGAAGATGAAGAACGAAATTGTAGAGTACATTAGGAGATGTGATACATGCCAGCAAGTAAAGGAAGAGCATTAGAGACCAGGTGGTCAGTTGCAGTCGTTACCCATTCCTAAATGGAAGTGGGGACACATCTTGATGAACTTTGTGGTTGTTTTTCTCTTTCAAGATCACATAAAGGAAATAATGTTATTTGGGTCATAGTAGATCACTTTACCAAATCGGATCATTTTCTACCCATAGCTACCCAATACACACTTAAAAAGTTGAGCAAACTCCATATTGATTGGAATGTGTTGCATGGAGTACCAGTATCCATCTTTTCTTATCAGGATCCTCGATTTGCATTGATGATGTGGCAAGATTTGCAGAGACAGTTGGGTTCTAGAGTACACTTCAGCACAATATTCCATCCTCAGACAGATGATCAGACAGAGCGTACTATACAAACTTTGGAAGACGTGATCAGGGCTTGTGTGTTAGATTTTAGTGGCAGTTGGGAAAAATATTTTCCCTGGTGTGAGTTTGCATACAATAATAGTTACCAATCAAGCATCGAAATAGCTCATTTTGAGGCACTTTATGGTACACCTTATCATTTGCCAGTTTGTGAACCGAGGTTAGTGAGGCAACCTTGTTGGGACCAGAGTTAGTGCATGACTATATGGAGAAGATTAAACTGATTCGATGATGCATGAGTGCAATACAAGAAAGGCATAAGCGTTATGCAAATAAGAAACATAGGACCGTCGTGTTTAAGAAAGACGAATGGGTACTATTGAGGGTCTCTCCACGAAAAGAGCACCAAAGGTTTGGAATCAAAGGAAAGATTGCGTCGAGATTCATTAGGCTATTCCGGGATCACCGAGAAGATTGGTCTAGTAGCATGTCAGTTTGAGCTCCCTTAACAATTAGCATCAGTGCACAACGTCTTCCATTTCTCGATGTTAAGAAAGACATTCTCAAATGCACCACGGGTCATTAATTGGGCTCAGTTCGAGCTACAGGATGATGTCTCCTATAACGAGCAGCTGATCCAAATCCTAGATAGGAAGGCCCAGAAGCTCAAAATGAGGGAGATACCACTGGTGAAAGTGAAATGACAATTTCACTAAGACAAAGAAACGACTTAGGAGCAGGAGAGCTATATGTGCGAGTACTTCCCAGACTTGTTTTAAATCGAGGTACGATTTACTTTTGAATTTCGAGGGCAAAATTTCTTAAGTTGGGGAGGTTGTGACGACCCTAATTTTTAACAAAATAAGATATCTCATGTTTGCGTAAACTAGGAAACCCTAACTCACTTAAAAGCTTGTGGGGCTCATAGATTAAGACTAGGAGGCATTAGGGTTTGGAGTGGTCAACACTTTTGATTTTGAACAAACTAATATGGAAAGTAAGATTAAATTTCTTATTGATTGAGGAGACCGTTACTTTCGGAAAGTAACGGTTTGAAATCTCCTTATTTAGGAAGTTAGAGATTTTAAATCTTGAAACCCTAAAATTTAAGGTACGTTGAATGTGGTCAACTTGATGTGAGGAAGAGAGAATTAAGTAATGCGTGATTCGGGGAGTAAATTTAGGATCTTGATTTATCTACTTTTAAAATAATAAACGTGTACGGAAAGACTTCACACAAAATAAAGAAAGCCGAGAGGGGAACAAGGGAGGCGATCTTTGGAGTTCCTCGCATTAGGTAATCTTTTTTAATTTAGTTTTTTAAATTTTTTATTGATGTTGAGGTTTAATCAGGTTTTCTATCGATCTACTCGAGTATTGTGTGAGATATATATGTTATTAAGATATTCAAACAAGTTTCCTTGTTGATTGGAATTCTTTTAAACTAGAAAAATTCGTCGAAAGATTTATTATTGATTTAAAAAAATATAAAATAAAATAAAACAAAATGGTGGGTTTTCAAATATGAACGAAGAATAGATTCTTTAAAATGTTTTGAATAAGTATTCAAAAATGTATTTTTCGAAAGATTTTCAAAATTAGTTTTATTATAAAAAAAAATCAAGTCAACTTGTATAGTTAATAAGCATTTAACCTATTTAGGTTGATATTTAGGTTGATAGAACTTCGAAGTACTCTCGTGAGTGCCAACAAGACATTTGAAAATTAGCATACCAGGTAAGTTGGGATTTAAGTTATTGGTTTTATGATTATTTACCTCTCTACTAGACTAAATGATAGGAATCATATAAGTCATGTGGGTAGATCGGGGTGCATTGTTAGACATTGTATATAGACAACTTAGTGGAGCTCGCTACGAGTCCTTGCACCAGATGTTACCAGTTCGACCAGGAGTTCGGGACAGTTGGAGCGTACAATAGAGAACAACATAGGGTAGCTGCCTAGAATGAATATTTAATAATTGAGAATAAGAATAAGATCCAATGTTCTCAATACATTTTGATAGTAGGTGTTATGCCTAGTTGGACGAGATGTGGACTTAGTGATAGGTAAATCTTGCACAGTGTAAGGGAATGGAGTGTTGACACCGCTACGGTCATCATAGGGTCAATCTTCATGAACTTTAGTGTGTTTAAGAAGTCTATCATAGTAGCTCATACATGTCTAGCATTTGCATATTCTGATGCATTGATAAATATTTTGTTTATATACTTTCTTGTTTATTCTTTCGTCATATTAAATATTTGCAGGTCATGCATTTTATTTAATTTTGCATTTACTAAATGGAATGTTCATAACGCACGTAACTTATCCCGACTTACCGAGAACTGTTGAACTATTTGTGCTCACCCAACATTTTTCCTCCACAAGTTTTTCGACGAGAGTCGACAAAAAGAAAGGAGTAGTTCTAGTTGTCTAGAGGAGTATTTCTGATTTGGTATGGTTCGAGATTAATTAAACCATTCACCTTGTTTTTATTTATATTTATTATCAAGGGGTTAGTTTTTGAATAATTTGAACTAGAGAGGTATTATTCTAGTTGAAAACTTTTGAAGACCAAAAGTAACTTTTATTGATTAAGTTTTATTAATAATATTCCGCTGCGATTATGATTCATTTGTTAAATCTCAATTGTTGATAAATGATAAAGAGTTAGTGTTGATAGAAGGCTTACTAGTTTGGTTCATAACTTAACAACAGAGCTGGTTGGCGAGTTATGGAGTGGGCTAGGCCGGTCGAGATTCATTTGAGAAATGGGTCCTGATAGAATTCTTTGGTGGTGAGGAAACAAAGACCTTTGTCTGGCGAGGTAGAGACTGTTTGAATGGATATATATAATAATTATTATTATTATTATCTCGCACAGTTATTGTAAACTCTTAAAAATAGGTAACAAATCGCGTGAAATTATTATGTTTGTATATAATTAGCGCGTAAGAGACTCATGGATATAGGGTATGTACTAGTGTTAGGTCTTGTTTGGTTGGGGGCGGCGAAGTTTGAGCAAGTGAGTTAACTTCTAGGAAAGTTGATATTTTTTTTTACTTGATTGGTTTTTAGCAGAGAGCAGAGCTAGTAATGAAACATTACATTTCTTCACCATATTAAGGTGTACATACGTGTACACGTACAACGTGTCTAAACATATACAATGTTAATAAGACATCGTTTGATACATCATCACAACCATGCACTTCTATGATGGATCTTGCTTACACTCTATGATATGCTTATTCCATACATTTATCAATCTCATCCATGTAATAGTGAGATTAAGGAGTATAGAACACACTAATTATTAATTTAAGTGTACATTTATATATACACTTAAAAACATTACATCTTTAAAACAAATATCTATATGATATGCAATTTAAATTCATATTTTGAATGACCACTATATATATACCTAACAATCCCCCACATGAATGGAAATTGACCAGTGTCACACATTATATATATATATATATATATATATCAATATATGCATCCATAAATGCGTGTATAATTTAATAACACCTTAAACACACAACAAATGTCGCTTTGGGACCAGTTAAGAACCCTTAAATACACTTAAAGGATTGCATGCATACACGTTTCGAGGTACATACGTATGGTTGTCAAAATATGGTCTAATTTTCACATTGATTAATTAGAAAACGGGGTACGGTGAGCGTCCAGCCATGTGATACACCTTGAGGTGTGCACATAACACCTAGAGATGTGCGTGCACACTTCTCAAGGTATATCACATGGAGGGACACATGGGCCCACTAGGTGCCCAAAGTCATGTGGGTGTCCAAAGTGGGTTACTCTAGCATTTTTCTATACAAAATCCCAGAAAAGTTGACACTAAAAACTAGGGGCGGATCTAGGAATTTGAGATTGTGTGAGCTTAGGTGTAAACATCTTCGCAAGGGGGTGGGCAAAGCTTAGAGAATTTTTTGTTTTGTTTAGAAAAATAATAAATATATAGGGGTTTTTTCATTACTAGCTCCGCCCCTGCTAAAAACCAATCAAGTAAGAAAAATATCAACTTCCCTAAAAGTAAACTCACTTGCTCAAACTTCGCCGCCCCCAACCAAACAAAACCTAACACTAGTACATACCCCATATCCATGAATCTCTTACGCGTTAATTATATACAAACATAATAATTTCACGCGATATGTTACCTATTTTGAAGAGTTTACAATAACTGCACAAGATAATAATAATTATTATTATATATATAGTTTCCCCTTCTAGAGATATATATTTATGTCCGAATCTTTTTAATTAAAACTTTGAATCTTATTCGAAATCTATAAAGTTGCCTTAATTGAAACTACGATTGATGAGTTTTATATGCTACGAAAAATACTATCTTTTAACTATATTTTATTTTTACTTCAATGAGAATCGAACCCATGACGTTTCTAACTTTATTTTTACACATCTCACCAGAGATACTTTAGCATCTTTTGACTATACTATTAAAACTTAATTATTTGGCACATATATAAAATTAATTAATTTAAAATATGTATCATTTTCCAAATTAAAAATAATAGCAAGCATGCAATGATTTTTTAGATGATATATCAAATTGTCTATTTCAACATAGCATAGGATATATCATCATTCTTTGTTAATTTTGAAGATAAATGATTTTTGATAATGTATATACTTATATATTATTAAATGTTAACAAAGTTTAATAGCTTTGGCAACACTTATATTAAAGTAATTTATTAAATGTTTAATAAACTCCAAGTTGTCATTATATATATATACATATTAAGAACTGTTGGTGACCCGACCTTTTTCGGCCCTTGCTTATTTTTTGGTTCGACTAATCTCATAAGAGCGAGTAAGTTGAGAGCCCAACCCCATAACTCAGAGAAACCAAAAAAATATAATATAGCTACCAAGAATCGATCGAACTTATGACATCTTCCTTAGTTAGAATTCTAGTGCTCTTTTCTAAAACTTCTTTATTTATAAAGAAGTTGGATTGTGACGACCCGATCTCCTAAATACGGTACCACCCAGCCTAATCCCGTAATTAAGTCATAATCCTATCCACGCAAGACTTAACTACGTATTAGTCAGTCTTTATAGCCTATAAGCTTCGTTACTTGTGCTCAAGATAAGTAATACACTAGCCCTACTAATTTATGAAATTTAGAGTTAATTAAGACTTTTATTTGTTTTGAAAACTTTTATTTAGTTAATTATCTTAGCGGAAGTCTTATCAGTTTTATGCGGAAGCAATTAGTAATTTATGCGAAAGCCAATTAAATAACTCTAATTGTGGAAAACCAAGAAGACATATCACATATATATAAACCTTAAAATGTGGTAAATGGTATGACAGTCTAAGTCAGGTCGGGGAACTAACGTTCAACCCAATATACAACTTAAATAGTAGTTGAAAAGACAAAAAGTACTAATACAACAAAAATACCAAAAGACCTACAATCGAAGCAGTGTCGCGTCTCTTGCTCAGAGGTAATCATCGATCTTCTCCTTGCCAAGCCTGTTGGTCAATGGCTTTGCACCCACCATCATAAAAAAGACGGTGAGAACAAGAATATAACAGTAATCCCCGATGACAAGTTTGAATTGCATTTCCTAATATTCAAATGATATTTAAAAGCATATAAATATGAAAGACTGGAAAATAAATCATATGCGACTAAATACCAGAGCTAAACTAGTGATACTAACACTAGGCTAAGTAATGGTGATTTAGGTCTAGTCGGCAGTGAACCGCGTTACTCCAACTGCAGAGTCATCATATCACGAGAGACTCTAACCCAAGTGTCGCCACGGACTCTAACCCCGGTGTGTAGACTACTTCAAGAACTCTAACCCCGAGTGTCATACATGTCAAGTAGCATGCGCTGACCTCCCCAGGGACTCCAACCCCGTGAGTCGCACACACCTCGATCGAGTAAGAGACCTAAATGCAAAAACTACTTTTTAACTTTTCAAGAATGACTTGGTTATGGATTTATCAAGGCATAAGGACAACTAAACACCTAAGCAATAGCAATACAAGTTCATTAAAAATATTTATCGCGACCTCTAAAACTAATAGCATGCTATTATAGACAATTTAAATCATTCAACATCCAAGAATAGTCATATCATTGGAAATAGAGTCAATGAGCCAATTCAAGGAAATAGATATCATGAAAGCAAGACTCACCAAGTGATCATATACACAACAAATACATGATATCATAATACAAAGGCAATATAGTCAAAGGACTACGAAATAACTGTGAATAATGGAAATGAAATGACAAGTAAAGTCATCATCAGGTATACTCGAATTGCAAGCAATTTCCCTAACTAATCCGACCTTCTGCCACCACAATTCACGCACCCGGACTCGAGAACCTTCCCTAAGTTCCTGGTATGATTAAGTATGTCTTAGAGTGTATTTAGACTATTTAGTGTAAGTTTAGGTCAAGTTAAGGTGTTAGACTTAGTTAATTGGTCTAAGTTAGGTTATGTGTTTTGCAGTGAAACTGCAATTAGAATTGCAGAATTTTGCAAACAAACTTCAGGAGTGAAACTACAATTCAAAATATCATAATTCTGCAATTCTGCAGCCAGAATCTTGCAAATTCTGAAAGACATGCAGTTTCTAGGATTAACTTTGCAACTCTTACTTCTTATATTACTAATTTCGATTTCTTAACTTTTGATTAATTCTCCACTCTTCTATACATCAATATTGGTGGATTAGCTAGTGTCCAACTTTTTCCATGTGCCAAGAAGGCAATATATGTATACATATTTATCGGACTAATTAGTAATACTTAATTGGTTTCCTATGTGCATGTCTTAAGGCATTTAATCCTAATGACATGCACACATATCAACCTCTATCTTTTAAATATATTCAAATATGACAAATTAACTAAACATAATACTACAACAATAAGGCTCAATAAACAATAAGACACTATAAATTATTATGAGTTTTAACAATATTAGTATTATTAAGAACCAAATTAATTAAACCCAATCAAAGCTTCAAAGTCAAGTCCAGCCCTACATCACCACTCTCAGCTTCACCAAATTCATGATCACCACCACCAGCACTCTCAGCAACTTGATCATCACCATCATCACCAGATCTCACAAACTCAATCAACGGCTGGTGATGATCGCCCGCTGCCTGGTCAACAACATTGAACCTTGACCTCATCTCTTTGTAGCCACACGATTTTCATGATGTTCTATCAACCAAGCGGGGAAAACCCTGTCTCGCATCTCCACCGTCCGTTGTACTGACCGAGCATTACAATAAGTTGACAACCAAGAGTGATTATAGTCAGAACCATAATTAAGCATGCACGCGATGTTGATGGTGGTGACGACCATTATCAAGTCCATAATATAAGGGATGAGGAGTTATGGAAGAGGGTGTGTCCGCCACCAATGAAGAGTGAATGTTTGGGAATGAGTAATTATAAAGGATCGATGATGATGATGATGATGATGGGAGTTGGAGGATGATGATTGGTGTGCCCTGCTCATCCGGCCACTGCGCTTGAAGAGGAGTTCTCTTCGGACGGAGTACCTGTTGTTGCGGTGAGCGTTTTGGTGTCCTCCTAAGGCCTGCGACAACGAAAAGCTTCTAGTACAATTCAAGCACTTATGAGGAGCATAATTAGTGGAGAGTACCTGGTTATTCAAGGCCGCATGCTCGTTATTCTAATTGCTCCATTCTCGATGATCATCTATTGGTCTTGCATTATCTTGCAACGTCGGAACTTTGTTGAAGATAGTCAAGGTTGAAGATGAGTGTTTCTTCTTGTTCATGATATAAAGAGAAGAGAGAGAGAGAGAGAGAGAGAGAGAGAGGTTTTGTGGGGATGATGAGTGCATGATGAGGAAGAGGGGTGGATTTATATAGGAGTTTTAGTGAGCTAATAAAGAAAGGAATCTTGGTAAAGATATGCGAGAAAATCAAATAAAACTTTTATATTAAATATTGTGGTGAACCCTGCCTTAAAGTTGTTGGAACAATTAATTATATTATTTAATTGTTTATAATTTGAATGAAAATTATATGAAAAGGTGTGTACTATTGTGGAGAGATATAATAGACCAAAATGTGTATCTATTCACCAAGAGGTATGTCTTTTTCTAATAGACACATAAAAGTCTATATATATTCACTTGATGGATTGTTTTAAAAGAAGTTAGAAGGTAAAACAAATAGGTCAAATTAAAATATCTTTCTCTATTTTACATGTTTTTGAGTCTGAGAGAATATAGAATCATAGATTGATTCGTAGACTAGTGATTCGGAGTGCTACAAATCACTAGTACAATCGTTGTATCTTGGGAGACTATCGTCATTAGACCGTAAGCACCATAGCGGGGCAAAATAGTCTTAAGGACATTAAGTATAACTCAAGCCTCGATCAATTGCATCAAGTTATTCTTCTATTTCGCACCAAGTTTTCGGAAATCCCACCAACAATCTTAAGACTATTTCTATTTGGTGAATTTGACAACCCGAAGACTAATTCTCGTGCGTGGTTTCGGTTGGTAGCATTCAAAATCACAAATTCTTGAATTATGGTGACGATTACTACAGGTATGATTTTTTTTGTTACAATATATATTGAGTGAATGCTTTGATGTGAGAAAGGAAAATATTGATTTGATTATAACTTACGTGGTACATAAAATTGTGAATGCTTCATGGTGTATATAGTGTTTTGAAATCATCTAGTGACACATGGCAGCAAACATGAATTTACTATTTTGATGAATCAACACATGGCACACTGTTTTCGTGGTATGTATATAGTTGAATCGATTGACATTGATCTACTATTGAATCGATACTAACATATCAATAGACGTTGATGAATTGGTATGGCAGCAATATATGACTCTGGTGAATAACCAATCTATATTTTTAATAAGGAAAAATAAATTGTGTAATTCTGATTCATTACTTGCTTAAGTGTATTTGTGTTGAATCTGTTGATCAAATCTAATCATATTTATAATTTAGAATATTGAGGTGCCATGCTTGAATTTCTAACACATGATCACATTGATGAACTAGATTTGAGATAACTGTTAAGGCAGTTAGAAAAACTGCAATAGAACAGGTATGGCTCTTTTGAATCGGTGCATGCATGTGATCAGTGATGTGATTAAAAATTTTGTCTTATCCGATTCAATGTATGTGCATTTGTTAATGATTCTGATATGTCAATGAGTTTTTATGAAAACATGTCTCAATACTCCCATGAAGTAAGTTGGCATTTTAATTACCCTCTTCAATTTGAAAATGCGTGTGAATGTCCCCAAAAGTGCAAAATTGGGTTGCAACAACTTCAAGAAATAAAGATTATGATGCATATATTTGCATTTTGTGCAAAAAAATATTATTATTATTATTATTATTATTATTATTATTATTATTATTATTATTATTAGAATCTCTCTATGGTTGGAGATGGTTGTTGTTGCGGTTGGTGTGGTCTATTAAAGGATTAATTTCTTGTTGCACGGAGAGAGCAAAAGATCGGGCCAAACAGAGGCATGCAGGGCCTTTGTGCCATTATTTTGAGATTGTGGATGTATGTATGTGATTTTTGCTATCTCATACGTGATGTCCATCAACCGTGCCTTGTCATGGGGTTAGAAAGTTATTTACATATATTTATTAAATCAGTGTATGGAAACAATGGATGTATATATTGGTAGACTATGTGTGGGTGCCACACAATAAGGATTAATGTTGTGTGGATCACCATAAGAGATCACTAAAATTGTGAGAGCCGGAAGAAATTTAGTTGTGCGCAACCCCTAATTTTAATAGTTATATTTTTAAGTTGAAGATATATTATTAAATATTTATGAATACTTGAAAGATGTGGGGGTGGGCATAAAACTCTTGTCTTTATTTTTGAATTAAAGAAAATAAATTATGATCCCCAATATAGTATTTGACGAGACATTTATTGAATAATGTATGGTTTAAAAAAATAAAAATAAAATAAGTTATCAATAGTGAGATTGAATCCATCAAGTTGAATCCTTTAAAGAGTAAATGAATTTTAAAATCAAATTAAAGGCGGATGGATAAATTGCTTAAAATATAGCAAATTAAATTGATAACTTAAGGCTTTATTTGAGAGAAATGGAGCTTTGATTTCTTCGAGAGAAACTCACTAGTCCCTAATGACATTTAGCATGTTGGCTACTAATAAAGCACGCAAAAGATGTTGAGACACACATCTTAAATGGTGAATTTATGGAAGAAATGCTGGTATGAATGGAAATCCTCAAAGAAATGAGAGTATTGTTAGATTCACAATGGAATCTAAATGATTGCGCGCAAATTAATAAGCTAGAAAAGCAACATTATGGCTTTGAAAGAGCTTCGAGGATATTCCATATTGCATGCAATTGTCTCATTAATGCATAAGATGTATGCTGGCTAATAATCGCAAGTGACAGAATAAAATGATGCATAAAATGGTAAATCTTGACTTATATGTCGAAGATTGTCATTGAATAGTTACTTGATTATGGAATAATTTTCATAGAAAATGAGAAATGAGAAGACAAACTTGTGGCCACCAATTGAAGGTTTGTCAATATCAAGTAAGCTGATATCGAGGGGAATGAGTTTAAAAGCCTAAAAATGAGTTAAGTCTGGCGGAAACCTAACCTAGCTAATTGGAGATCCCATGTACTAGGTTCAATAGGCAAACTGGTTAGATGAAACTCAAGAGAAGAACACACACTCTCATTCCTAAGATAAAAATGTGTTCAGAAGAAGTTAAGGATATGCTAAGCATTTAATGACAAATAAAAATGTCACCCATGTGATAGTAAATGTGGGTCGCATTTATGAGAATGAGACAGGCTAAATTCTCTAAATCTATCATGAAACCAGGATTGTGTCCAGGACTAAAATGGACAAAACTGTAAGAACCAATAATGATAGGGATGAAGTTATGTGTGTATTATTGTCTCGATTTACTACAAAAAGTGAACAGTTCAAGATCTTATATATCCACTGCATCACTAAGTAAGTCTGATAATATTTCACTAGGGTAAGTTCATGTGGCGGCCCCAAAATTACGCAACGGAAGATTTACTATCAATATAAATATTTAACCGAATTTCATGTATATTATGAGCAAGGTGCCTAAGTGGAAACCATATCAAGCTTGTATATCATATACATATCATCTAAGAATCCTCAAAATATCAAAATATACAACCTATCTCTCAAGCCCAAAACCCAATATAAAACGAGTAAATATAAACATACGTACGAGTAGGGCTAGAGCCGTCAATCGATGTAATCCTCAAGCTTGCCCTTTCCCCAGGCTCAGACTAGGATCCGCACTCACCCATCACAAAAAGACGGATGACGAGTCCAGAGTGAGTAATCCCAAGGAAATTCACCAAGTAGTTACGAAAGTAAAAATACTTGGAATTTTAAATACTATAATTTAAACATGCGGAACAAGAAATAATACAGACAACTGTAAAAGAAAGATCATCGCATGCATAAATATAGTGACGATACAAAGTACGTGCACATAAAAATCAAACTAAATCATACTTCGGGCTTTTCCCCAGGCACGGCCCATGAAAACACACTAATGGGTTGGCCCTGGACCCTCAGGTGGTCGGCGTAGACCCACGACGCACCCACACAAGCCTACCATACCCGGGTAGCCTATTCACCGGCGTATACCTAGACAAGTGCTATGATTTAGTGGACTCTATGGCCGTAACGAATAAGCACCCAAAGTGGGGAGTGATCTCAACACCGTAAAGACACCAGTAGGAGTACACTCCACTACCGTAAAGTCACCAGTGAGAGTACTCACCACCGTAAAGCAATAATGAAATGGAGTAAAGAATAAGTGGAACCGAATTCAAATAAATCAAAGCGTAAATACTTAAAGTGAAGTTCAATTGGGATACTACACACCTCAAATCGCACTCCTCGTCTCGAAAATCAAACCCCGTCTAGCGCCAATAATCACCCGATAATCCAAATTATCTCCCCAAATGTACCTAAGATTATTTATCATTGAATTAGCTTTAATTTGACATATTATGTCAAATTTACGTTTTTCGAGGTAAAAACCTCGACTTTATCTCGCCAACATTCCGAGAAAATCCCAAAATTCCTTTATTTGAACAAAATATATTTTTTTCTAATTTTTTCCTATTTTATCGAATTTCCTATGAATTTTCCAGATTTTTCTTTTTCTTTTTTTCCCAAAAGCTGTTTTCTTTTTCTTTCAAAACAGTTTTTTTTTTTTTTTTTTTTTTTTTGAGTTGGGCGAACCGGACCGGTTCACCCGGTCCGGTTCGGCCCAACCGAACCGGCCAACCGGTCGGCTCGACCCTTTAGGACCGGCCGGTCGGCCCGACCCTATTGGGTCTTCTTCTCCACGAACAGAGGCGCACGGCGCTCTGTTTTTCCCAACTTTTTTTTTTTTTTTTTTTTTTTTTTTTTTTATCGATTGCTTTGGGGTTGGTTCTCACCCAACCCCGATTCGATTTGGCAAGGAGATCACTCCCTTGCATCACCACCCTCGTTTCCCCGGTTTGATGCAACTCTCGGCCATGCTCCGCCATGACCGAACTCACACCACACCAAAACCACCAAATCGTCACCACCACCACAACACACACCAAATCAACAACAAAAACAACTCACCTCTTTGGTCTCGCTTTCGTTCTCTCTCCTTCTTCTTCTTCTTCTTCTTCTTTCTCTCTTCTTTCGATTTCTTGGTTTTTTTTTTTCTCCTTCTTTGACTTATCGAGAGAGAGAGAAGCGGTTTGATGTGGAATGACCATTTTGCCCCTCTCATTTTATCCCTTCCTTTACAACTTCCATACCCTTAATGGTAATTTTACATTTTCTGATTTTTAATATATTTATATATATATATATATTAAATTCCTTATACAAACACATATATATATATATAAATATATATATACTCACCTATACTTTCGCGCCTAAAATTTCGTCGTGCGCGCCTAACGAGTGTACTCGGGCGTGCACACTAACGTACCACCCACGCGTGTCGACCACGTACAGTTCAAGTCTCTATACGACACTTTTCCTGATGTAACTTTATTCCGTCAATGCTCTCTCAAGTGTGTCTGCATTAAAATGATTTTTAAAATCCATTTATGTGGGGGATATATAAAGACTTGGTGATCAATTTTCATTCATGTGGGGGATTGTTGGAACAATTAATTATATTATTTAATTGTTTATAATTTGAATGAAAATTATGTGAAAAGGTGTGTACTATTGTGGAGAGACATAATAGACCAAAAGGTGTATCTATTCACCAAGAGGTATGTCTTTTTCTAATAGACATATAAAAGTCTATATATATTCACTTGATGGATTGTTTTAAAAGAAGTTAGAAGGTAAAACAAATAGGTCAAATCAAAAGTGTCGTATAGAAACTTGAACTTACCCTAGTGAAATATTATTGGACTTAGTGACGCGGTGGATATAGAAGATCTTGAACTATTAACTTTTTGTAGTAAATCAAGACAATAATACTCACATAACTTCATCCCTATCATTATCGGTTCTTACTGTTTTGTCCATTTTGGTCCTGGACACAATCCTGGTTTCATGATAGATTTAGAGAATTTAGCCTATCTCGTTCTCATAAATGCGACCCACATTTACTATCACATAGGTGACATTTTTATTTGTCATTAAATGCTTAGCATATCCTTAACTTCTTCTGAACACATTTTTATCTTAAGAATGAGAGTGTGTGTTCTTCTCTCGAGTTTTATCTAACCAGTTTGCCTATTGAACCTAGTACATGGGATCTCCAATTAGCTAGGTTAGGTTTCCTCCAGACTTAACTCATTTTTTAGGCTTTTAAACTCATTCCCCTCGATATCATCTTACTTGATATTGACAAACCTTCAATTGGTGGCCACAAGTTTGTCTTCTCATTTCTCATTTTCTATGAGAATTATTCCATAATCAAGTAACTATTCAATGACAATCTTCGACATATAAGTCAAGATTTCCATTTTATGCATCATTTTATTCTATCACTTGCGATTATTAGCCAGCATACATCTTATGCATTACCGAGACAATTGCATGCAATATGAAATATCCTCAAAGCTCTTTCAAGGCCATAATATTGCTTTTCTAGCTTATTAATTTGCGCGCAATCATTTAGATTCCAATGTGAATCTAATAATACTCTCATTTCTTTGAGGATTTCCATTCATACTAGCATTTCTTCTATAAATTCACCATTTAAGATGTCTCTCAACATCTTTTGCATGCTTTATTAGCAACCGACATACTAAATGTCATTAGGGACTAGTGAGTTTCTCTCGAAGAAATCAAAGCTCCATTTCTCTCAAATAAAGCCTTAAGTTATCAATTTAATTTGCTATATTTTAAGCAATTTATCCATCCGCCTTTAATTTGATTTTAAAATCCATTTACTCTTTAAAGGATTCAACTTGATGGATTCAATCTCACTATTGATAACTTATTTTATTTTTATTTTTTTAAACCATACATTATTCAATAAATGTCTCGTCAAATACTATATTGGGGATCATAATTTATTTTCTTTAATTCAAAAATAAAGACAAGAGTTTTATGCCCACCCCCACATCTTTCAAGTATTCATAAACATTTAATAATATATCTTCAACTTAAAAGATATAACTATCAAAATTAGGGGTTGCGCACAACTAAATTGCTTCCGGCTCCCACAATTTTAGTGATCTCTTATGGTGATTCACACAACATTAATCCTTATTGTGTGGCACTCACATATAGTCTACCAATATATACCTTCATTATTTCCATACACTGATTTAATAAATATATGTAAATAACTTTCTAACCCCATGACAAGGCACGGTTGATGGACATCACGTATGAGATAGCAACAATCACATACATACATCCACAATCTCAAAATAATGGCACAAAGGCCCTGCATGCCTCTATTTGGCTCGATCTTTTGCCCTCTCCGTGCAACAAGAAATTAAACCTTTAATAGACCACACCAACCGCAACAACAACCATCTCCAACCATAGAGAGATTCTAATAATAATAATAATAATTTCATTTCTTTTTTTTTCAAAATGCAAATATATGCATCATAATCTTTATTTCTTGAAGTTGTTGCAACCCAATTTTGCACTTTTGGGGACATTCACACACATCTTCAAATTGAAGAGGGTAATTAAAATGCCAATTTACTTCATGGGAGTATTGAAACACATGTTTTCATAAAAATTCATTGACATATCAGAATCCTTAACACATGCACATACATTGAATCGGATAAGACAAAATTTTTAATCACATCACTGATCACATGCATGCACCGATTCAAAAGAACCTTGCCTGTTCTATTGTAGTTTTTCTAACTGCCTTAACAGTTATCTCAAATCTTGTTCATCAATGTGATCATGTGTTAGAAATTCAAGCATGTCACCTCAATATTCTAAATTATAAATATGATCAGATTTGATAAACAGATTCAACACAAATACACTTAAGCAAGTAATGAATCAGAATTACACAATTTATTTTTCCTTATTAAAAATATAGATTGGTTATTCACCAGAGTCATATATTGTCGCCATACCAATTCATCAACATCACGAAAACAGTGTACCATGTGTTGATTCATCAAAATAATAAATTCATGTTTTGCTGCCATGTGTCACTAGATGATTCCAAAACACTATATACACCATGAAGCATTCACAATTTTATGTACCACGTAAGTTATAATCAAATCAATGTCTTCCTTTCTCACATCAAAGCATTCACTCAATATATTTTGTGAAAAAAAAACATGCCAATTCTGAAAAACATATGCAGTTTCTAGGATTAATTCTGCAACTCTTACTTCTTAGATTACTAATTCTAATTTCTTAACTTTTGATTAATTCTCCACTCTTCTATACATCAACATTGGTGGATTGGCTAGTGTACAACTTTTTTCCATGTGCCAAGAAGGCAATATATGTATACATATTTATTGGACTAATTAATAATACTTTATTGGTTTCCTCTGTGCATGTCTTAAGGCATTTAATCCTAATGAGATTGCAAACATATCAAACTCTATCTTTTAGATATATTCAAATATGACAAATTAACTAAACATAATACTACAACAATAAGGCTCAATAAACAATAAGACACTATAAATTATTATGAGTTTTAACAATATTAATATTAAGAACCAAATTAATTAAACCCAAACAAAGCTTCAAAGTCAAGTCTAGCCCTCCATCACCACTCTCAGCTTCACCAGATTCATGATCACCACCACCAGCACTCTCAGCAACTTGATCATCACCACCATCATCACCAAATCTCACAAACTCAATCAACAGCTGGTGATGATCGCCCGCTGCCTGGTCAACAACATTGAACCTTGACCTCATCTCTGCAGCCACACGATTTTCATGATGTTATGTCAACCAAGCAGGGAAAACCCTGTCTCGCATCTCCACCGTCCGTTGTGTTGACCGAGCATTACAATAAGTTGACAACAAAGAGTGATTGTAGTCAGAACCATAAGCATGCACGCGATGGTGATGGTGGTGACGACCACGATCAAGTCCATAATATAAGGGATGAGGAGTTATGGAAAAGGGTGTGTCCGCCACCAATGAAGAGTGAATGTTTGGGAATGAGTAATTATAAGGGATCTGATGATGATGATGATGATGGGAGTTGGAGGATGATGAGTGGTGTGCCCTGCTCATCCGGCCACTGCGCTTGAAGAGGAGTTCTCATCTGACGGAGTACCTGTTGTTGCGGTGAGCGTTTTGGTGTCCTCCTAAGGCCTGCGACGATGAAAAGCTTCTAGTACAATTCGAGCACTTATGAGGAGCATAATTAGTGGAGAGTACCTGGTTACTCAAGGCCACATGCTTGTTATTCTGATTGCTCCATTCTCGATGATCATCTGTTGGTCTTGCATTATCTTGCAACGTCGGAACGTTGTTGATGATAGTCAAGGTTGAACATGAGTGTTTCTTCTTGTTCATGATAGAGAGAGAGAGAGAAGAGAGAGAGAGAGAGGTTTGGTGTGGATGATGAGTGCATGGTGAGGAAGAGGGGTGGATTTATATAGGAGTTTTAGTGAGCTAATAAAGAAAGGAATCATGGTAAAGATATGTAAGAAAATCAAATAAAACTTTTGTATTAGATAGAGATTGTCGACTAAGTGTGTTGTGTCATAGTTCAAAGAGTTAGCAAGGTGTGTTCATGTATTGTGCGAAGTGGAGAGTTGGTGAGGTTGCATGTACAAGTTAGCTAGAGAAATGAGAGCCAAGTGGTCAACAATTGGTTTGAGTTTTGTAAAAGCCTTAGCCGACCATCTTTTTTGATCGGCCTTTCTCCTAAATGGCAGGGCAAGGGCACATACAAATATATATATATATATATATATATATGATTGTGTAAATGCGTGTATAATTTAATAACACCCTAAACAGACAACAAATGTCGCTTCGGGACCAGTTAAGAACCGTTAGATACACTTATAGGATTGCATGCATGCACGTTTCGAGGTATATACATATGGTTGTCATAATATGGTTTAATTAATTTTAGTATTGATTAATTAGAAAACTAGGGTATACAAAATCTCAGGAAAGTTGACATTAACAACCAATCAAACAAGAAAAATGTCAACTTCCTTAGAAGTTAACTCACTTGCTCAAACTTCCCCGGACCCAACCAGACAAGACCTAACACTAGTGCATACCCCATATCCATGAATTGCTTACACTGATTATATACAAACATGATAATTTCACACGATTTGTTACCTATTTTTAAGAGTTTACAATAACTATGTGCTATAATAATTATTAGTAGATATATAGTTTCACCTTCTAGAGATATATATTTATTACTTCCGAATCTTTTTAATTAAAACTTTGAATCTCATTCGAAACTTATAAAGTTGCCTTAATTAAAACTATGATTGATGAGTTTTACACACTACGAAAAATATTACAGTATCTTTTTACTATACATTTTTTTTACTTCGGTGAGAATCGAACCCATGACCTCTCTAACCTTATCTTTTGGCAAGTGATATCTCATCCATCTCACTATAGATACTTTTAACATCTTTTGACTATACTATTAAAAACTTAATTATTTGACATATATATAATTAATTATTTTAAAATTTGTATCATTTTCCTAATTAAAAATAATAGCAAGCATGCAATGATTTTTTGGATGATATATCAAATTGTCTATTTCTACATAGTATAGGATATATACATCATTCTATGTTAATTTAATTTGAAAATAAATGATATTTGATAATGTATAATTATATATTATTAAATGTTAACAAAGTTTAATAGCTTTGGCAACACGTATGTCAAAGTAATTTATTAAATGTTTAATAAACCCCAAGAAAGTGTTGTCTTAATACATCTATATTTAAGAACTGTGGGTGACCAAACCTTTCCCGGCCCTTGCTTATTTTTTTGTTCGACTAATCTCATAAGAGTTAGTCGAGCGCACATATCACGACCCATATCTCTAACCCTTGTTCTAAATCCTTAATCAGGATCACCGACCCGTGACCGTGATGCGCACACCGACCGAGGCACGTGGCTGAGGTATATTTTATTTTTGTAATGATTATTCCTAGTGTTATGTAATTATGTAGACTTATTAAGTCTATGTATGCAGTTATAGGTGTTGAGAGGTGAGCGGAGACGCGCCTCGAGTTGCATGCGAGCCGTGGAACCGGGTAGATAGTTTTATGGTAAGTCCTATTTCATTTTAATATGAATAAATGAGTTATGTTATGGCCTATGATATTTATTTCATGAATCAAGTTGTAGCCTAAAGTTTCCAATTAAAATAAACACACCTTGATGTGCCTCGGGATGATCACAAACACACACTCACATGTAACTTGTGCCTAAGTGTCTGTCACTTGGCTGAATTAGTGTGTTAGTATGAGTGAATGAGAGTCATAGGATTTCATGGAGATAAGAAAGTGAGATTGATGAACATGACAACTATAAAAATGAACACTTAGCCATTTCTTCTCATTTGTAAGTCTAAAAAACACCAAAATTCAAAGCTAAAGAGGACTGCTGAGAATTAGTGTTTGATGAGAAAGACTTCATCAAATTGGAGGAAGTAAGCTCAAGAATTACAAGCAAGATACTCTAGGTGAGAATACCCACTATTTATGCTTGCTAGTTATCAAATTCATAGAGTTTTTGGTGCATGAATGATGGGGTTTTCTATAAAATCGATTTCAAAGCATAAAAGATGTTTATAATCAATTTGAAGCATTGATTTGAAGTTCATAGTCTCATTTTCGGATTTACACATTTTGCTCCAAATTTGGGTTTTCGCATGTTTGTTTTCAAAATATATTTTTGTTTTTGAACTCCTTGTGGAAAAATTGCTTGGCATGAAATGCATGATATCATTTTTGATATATTTTTGTTTTTGAACTCCTTATGGAAAATCCTTATGGAAAATCGCTTGATATCATTTTTGATATCACAAGTTATGAATTTTTCAATCTTAGGACGTTCTACCAGTGTTTGATGAAATACATGAGTTAATCTTCCATAAAAGGTATGGTGGATTTTGATTTCATATATCGAAGTGTTCTCTGCGTTTTTGATGTTTTGGGGGTTGTCGGGACCCTTAGTGAAGATGAGTAAGGATCCCGAGTCAATGACGAGAACCCCGGATAAGTTCAGTGTTGAAACAAAAAAAAAGTTAATTTGTAAACTTCTGGCCTGCAGAATTGCAGAATTCTCATGATATAGTATTGTTTGAAATCATTGACTCCATTCTATTACTATGTTAATCTTGGCTTAATGACTTGATTTTTATATAAATAGCATGCTATTAGTGTAGGAGTAATAGCGAACACATCGATGGACTTTGTACTCATTTTGCTTAGGATTCTAGTTGTCCCTATGCCTTGACCATTTTATACCGAGTTAATTCTTGAACATATAAAGTAGTTTTAGTATCCAGGTCCCTTACTCGATCGAGGTGTGCGCGACTCATGGAGTTCAAGTCCCTGAGGATGTCGGTACATACTACTTGACTTTGTGCGACACTCGGGGTTAGAGTTCCTGAGGTAGTCGACACAGCTGGGTTAGTGTCCCTAGTGACACTTGGGTTTAGAGTCCCTTATGATATTATTATGAGGTTGGTGTAACGTAGTTCACGACCGATTGGACCTAAATCACTACTACTTAGCTTAGTGTCAGTCTCAATTGTTTAACTTTGTATTTACTAGCATATGATCAGTTTTTCAATATTTCTTATTTATATGTTTTTAAATACCATTATAATATTTAGAAATGTAAGATAAACGTATCATCGGGGATTATTGTTAATTTTTTGTACTTACCATCCTTTTTATGACGGTGGGTGCAGATCCGTCAACCAGTAAGTCGGGCAAAGAGAAGCTCGAGGACTACCTCTGAGCCAGCACCGCAAGCACTGCTTTCAACATTGTAGGTCTTTTGGTATTTTGTTGTATTATCTTACATTTTATCTTTGATACCTTCTAGGTTGTATATATTGGGTTGAGCGTTAGTTCCCCGACCTGACTTAGACTGTTACACTATTTACTACATTTTGAGGTTTATATGCATTTGATATCTTTTCTGGTTTTCCACACTTAGGTTTACTTTAATTGCTTTCGCATAACTAATAAACTGCTTCCGCATAAAATGTAAGACTTCCGCTAATTAACTAAGTAATAAAAGTTTAATGAACTAGAAATTTCAATAATGGTATGACTAGTGTATTACTTATCCTGAACACGATTAACGGGGTGAATAAGATGTAAAGGTTGACTAATACATAGTTAGGTCTACGTAGTTAAGATTAGGGCTTCATTACGGGATTAGGTTAGGCAGTGCCCTAGATTAGGAGAGCCCCAAATTCCACAACCCTAAATTTGGGCTCCACTCGGCCTAGACTTACGAAGACCCTAAGTCAACACTTATGCAATCAATGTAAACCTAGTCAACCTTCCCTATTCCTATCCATTTATTAAATTTTTTAAGTTGAGTTATTATATATTAGTGAGTTATGCACATTATCAAAGTATAGCGAAAGCAAACTAAACTTCAACTAATATAAAAACTCCTAAGACACTAGTCAGTACAACGTAGAACGTGGAAACCCTCATATGTATACCAACATTAAGTCAGAGGAGATACAATATAGTATACATGCCCAAAATTTCTCATAAACACATATCCCCATGTTCTCAAACATATACATGTATTACAGGAAACCTACCTAATATGCCAAATTACATTCTCATCAGTCCTTCACTTCAATCGTCTATTGCTGGTCCTTTTGCTTTTCAATCTTGTGATACGATGGACCTGCACCCACCGTCATAAAAAGGACGATGAGTATAGAAATAAAACAGTAATAACCAAATGGATTCTCAACATAATTTCAAATGTCAAATAAATGGCTAATCAAGTATCATGTGTAATCAATCCAAAGATAATAAAATACAGCATGATAACGAATTATTGAGATATCAACGATAAATGAGTGTCCAAGAATACAAAAGATAGGCGCAAGTAGTCCCGACCAATGGTCGTTTGAGCCGAGGAATAAGCTACCCCTTCTAAGCTCGAAGTTTAGGACGTGATTTATTCACATAATCCTAAAAATCCCTATGAATAGGAACCTCTCAGCAATCTAGTGAAGTAATTCCCATTCCCGTATAGAACCAAAAACCATATCATGCATCCTGAGTTACTGGCCTCTGTTTATTAACTTGCTTAACCCCCTGGCTTCTGGTTTATTCACCAGCTTAACCCGCAACTTTCAAGGATCATGTTGACCTACTTGCCCTTGAACCACTCCATCCGAATAGAATTCCAAACCAAGATATATTAACAACAATAACACTTCCAACAGCTCAACAAGGATAATAGCAAATTAATTGCACAAATGAAATAATATTAAAGCTTCCATTGGTTTTACTTATAGTACAACGTGAAACTTCGTGTTCGCAGCTCTCGAACGTCCCAAACACCCTGCAAGCTTATCACTAGTCTCCTAGACACCTGGTAATCATTTAAATACAGTTTGGTTATATTAGAGTTTTATTTCCATTTCCTTACAATTTTCCCCATTTTTCCTAATTTTATTCATTTTTCCTGTATTTTGGGTCAATTCCTCGGGTATTGGGTTATATTCGAACCCATATGGCTACCCGAGAGAAATCCTAAAGTTTTCATTAATTGTCAGAATTTTATTACTCTAAACAGTGTTACGTCTTGAACCACGTCGTAAGCAAAACACCTGGCGGCAATAATCAAAACGTAAAAAATTCAACTAGCACTGTTACGGACGTCGTGACTTACACCGTGGGGAAAAACCCTGGCGACGTCGTATAAAGCGTAAGATTTCCCAGCTTCTCTGTTCTAGACGTCGTGGCTCACAAGCTCCATAATGCCCCTCACGGCGTCACCTGCTAAACACATTTTCGAGATTTTTTGGACACCCTCGCTCGTGTCGCCGCGTTCCGAGGCTTTCCCAAACTCCTCTGGACGTTGTTACCAACCCAAAACCGTAAAAAACACTAAAAACCACCACCAACGAATTCCAACATCAACCAACACCCCCGAAACTTATGTCAAAACAACGAGAACAACACAAGGAGTCGATATATTACCACCACTCGAGTGTTCGTCGTGTCTTCACGTCGTCATGAGCTCCGAAACCCTCTTGTCCAACCAAGAGAATGAGAGACTAGAGAAAAGTGACGAGAAAGTGAAAGAATGAACAGTAAGGAGAGAGAAAACAATAATATATATATATCCATTTCCCCATTTACACGTAAATACGTATCTGGAGGCACATCCAGCTGCTCCTATTCACTCAACTGCCTCCACCGCTTCAACCCACAATCCACTACTAACACCAATTGGTGACTCTGTTAGGTAACTCCATGTGCCACGTCGCGTACTCAACCACATTTCCGCCTCTAAATCGCACCACGACTCACTCGTCGCGCACGAATAGAATACTAACGACCCGAACCCTTTTCTGAGTTAATTATTTAGTGTGTTTTATTTATCAATCACCACAATTATCGTTTTCCCAGCACTATGTACCCATATCTCATTCGCGACCCCCTTCAACATTTTTTGAGCCAAACCTTACTGTTACACTAACGTCATCGTCAGTATACACAAACACGAGTAATAATAGGTACTACACCAAGCCATATAGGCATGTCACATTTTTTGGGTCGTTACAGGCCGTCACAGCCCAACCCCATAACTCAGAGAAACCCATAAAATATAATGTAGTTACCAAGAATCGATCAAATTTATAACATCTTCCTTAATTAGAGATCGAATGCTCTTTTCTAAAACATTTTTATTTATCAAGAGGTTGGATTCAGGCGAGGAGCCACATTGAGGGCTGCCTACAGTTCCCAAAAAAAAAGTTAGTAATAAGTTATCAAAATTTAGATGTAGCCCACCAACAATATCTTTTTCAGTCCACCCAACCCAATTACGTACAGACAACAAAAGCTCACCTGGTAGCTGAACTAAAGGAGGCCCCCCCCCCCACTTCGCCCCTCGGGAGCACCTATATGCACTTTATCCCGCCCCTTGCACTTTCCTACCCCTTGAACCCTTTTTTCACTCCACCTTCTACGCCTCCACCCTTAGCATATTCTCATCACCTCTTTACTGTTGACACTTTAATTCCTGATAGAATAATTGTTCATGTTAATAATATATGTGTACTACGTCACTGCAAGAAAAATTAGCTTTTAAAACACTAATATATGTTGTTAAAAATAACATTGTTAAAAGTTAATTGACTTATAACCAATATATTATAAGTAATCATTAATTGTAAAAATCTTAAATAATGATTTGTTTAATGTTATAAGATAAAGTAATTTGTCAAAATTTTAACTTATTGTTATCTTTTGTTAAATATTAAATAAATATTCTACAATCTTAAACAACTTAACGAATTTAAGATAAGCTTTAAGAACGTTTACTATAACAACATTACTAGATGTTGTAAAAAATGATTTTTCTTGTAGTGAATGAAAATCCAAAAAAAAAATATATATTTTTGAAGAAAAATGCTAGAGTAACCCATATTTGGCACCAACCTCCTTGGATGTCGTCCATTGCCACCCGCGATGTGCACAGACACATCTCGAGGTGATTTGGACGGCATCCAAAGAGGCTAGTGCCAAATGTAGGTTACTCTAGCATGGCTAATTTAAGAATGTTGTTAAATAAAACTCGTAAAAATTATTTTTTTTACTAAGTCTAAATGGGAAGTATATATAAACACTTGTTGTGGAGATATTGAAGCCTAATTTCGCCAAATTTTTCTGGAACTAAATTTCGAGTTGTGGTTAGAAAGTTATAGCCAAAATACACAATTAAGGATGATAAAATTTATATTTAGTTACAAAATGCCTTTGTAAAAATAACGTTTAAAAGCTCTGCAAGCCTCATTTTTTATTGTTTTTAATCATAAAATAATTAAGTAAAAGCTTGGGAGGAAGAGAAAAGGAGAAATAATTGAGAAGTGATCTAATATACTTTTTTTATTTAACAAAAAGTTACAAAATTAACTCCCTTCTTGTAGAATTTTGCTTGTACCTTCTTTTTTTTGTAGGAACATGGCCCAAAAAAATGGGGCGAGAATTACACTGTGCTATCGCACTTATCTTGTGCTAACAAGAGGGGAATACAATGAGGCTCTATGTCTAATCTATGAGCTCCATATTGCAATCCGAGCGCATTCTTCGCTAGGAAGTCCGCACAAGCATTAGTACATCTGGGGATGAATGTGACGGCCCCAATTTCCCCGTGCAATTGGGTATGCCCGGCCTAAGCCCGTGCAGAACCCCGAGTCATCACTCGACAACCTGACGAGCCTAGTCAGCCTCCTATTTAATCAATTTAGTAATTTATGAAAGAGTTATTGCAATAATACACAGCGGAAGACTAAACAATAAATAACAAGGGGAAATAACTCAATCAAGGGAAATATAGGATTCTATAAGTGTGAAAAACCCCGGGTATTCATGTACAATTCGATAAGCATATATAAATGAAACCAGTCTCACCAAAAATGCCAAGTTCAATAATCCCAAAAAAAAACATAAGTATGAAACGATATACAAATGAGCAAAATATAAAACCTACTAAATAGTCTCCAAGTCCAGCCGCTAACCCTCACAAAAAGTCGCCTAAGCAGGGCTCCTTGCCTCTACTGCACTCAGCTCTATCTGCACCCACCGTCACAAACTAGACGGTGAGTAACTGGAGAAAATTGAAAGTAATGCCAGAAGAATAAAGCAGTAATTCATGAATTTTCAAACAAGGAAGTCTAAATATCATGCAGGAATTGAAAGACAGGAAGTTAAATAAACAAGGTGCATGATAGGCAGACTGGAAATAATAAAAATCGAAACATGCGTGTTCTACGAGTCAAGAGAGGCCATAAGTGGTCTAAAATCCACAACAATACCACAACAATATCCACAACAATCCAGTAAATGGTATCACACAATCACTAGGGGTGGTCAAACACTCGTGTGCACGAGTGCCTGTGTTTTATCCCTTCTAGTGCAGGCCGCATGTACCTTCGAGACACACACTTATGCCCAGAACATACATACAAGGAATATGGAATGGAATGCCAACAAGTAGATAATAACAAACACAACGGAATGAAAATGAATCACATGATATTTTCTTAGTTGGCTTACTAACGTACAAATGCTTTTTAAGGCAAGTGTACTTACTTGAAACTATCGCAACCCGTAGACACTCTCGCGAATCCTAACGCGTTCCCCGCGAGTTCTCGACTACCTGATAAAAGTTTAAATCCCAATTGTTGATTTAGAGTTAGTTTTTAATCTTAGAGTATTCCCTATAAGTTTCGTTTATAATAATTGATGAGATTAACTCGAACAGTTATGGAATGTCCTCAACTTGGGTTGTGTTAGGGTTTCGCTTAAGTTCGTGGTTTCACGACGCAAATACGATGGTTTTCTTTTTATGACACAACCCACATACACTACACCAATGAACCAACACATTCACACCAAGAACATACACATTCACAAGGTATCTATATTCCATACACAAAATAAAACTACTTACATACACTTCATACTTGAAACCCTCACTGTTATGGACACCCACATATTATCACACACCCCGCGGTGGTGTGCACACAACACCCCATTTGTGTGCACCCCGCTGTTTGCACACACACAGCCATACACACAAAACCGTTATACACACACACAAAAACAGTCCATTTACACACAAAACCATTACACACGGGGGGGTCTCCTCCGGTCAACGGAGTTGCCGGAGGATGACCTCCGATCAGCCTCGATGGAGGAAAGACCCACCACCACAGCGACGAGCAACAACCACCATGCTTGCGTAGTTCAAAGAAAAAAGAACCAAAACAATGAGATGAGAGAAGGAAAGAGAGAAAACACCAAAGAAACCGAGAGAGAGAGAGAGAGGAACCGGGGGAATGAGAGGGAAACCTTGACTCGGTGACCACCTAGGACTACCTCGAGGGTCGTGGCCACCATCCCAGTCCGGCATCACGTGGACAGCCACACAACAGTGGGGAGAATGAAGCGTGCGTGATCGAGAAAGAGAGAGCTCGAGTGAAAAACCGAGAGAGAGTGAGAGAAAGAGAGACGATGTACCTCATTATTCAGGCGACCGGAGTTCCTTCCAGCAAGGTTCAACCACCACAGGTCCGTAGTTTGGTTGGCTGGGCGTGAGCTCAAATAACGTAACTGAGAAATGAGTGGAAGAGGTGGAGAGAGAGAAAACCGAGAGGAACAGAGAGGAACAGAGAGCACGTACCTCCGGCAAGCAGTGGGACCTCCGGCGAGGCTCGTGGCACAGTCTTGGAAAAGGGTGGAGTGGAAGACCGACGAGAGAGATGAAGTGAGGAAGAAGATGAGTGGCGGCGGTGAGGGTGTTTGGAGAAGGAGATGAATAGAAGGGTTTTGGTTGTATATATATTTAAAACAAAGGTCAAATGACCATTTTGCCCTTCCACTTATTTCACACACATTTTAAAACCACTACCCTTATGAGTCTTTTGTCCCATTATCATATCTCAACACACACACATCTCGAGGCCAATCTCATGGCTCCTCACCATTAGGTTGTGTCACTTTAACAATACTAATCACATAGTCCGCATGTTACATATTTAACCAACTCCCACGTTCAAACGACGTTCCTCGGTCCGTTTTTCTCAGTAAATTGGTTCGTCGCGTCCGTTTTCTTGCCACATCCTATCAACTAATTAATTAAATTATTATAAAATTCATTTATTTGTATGTTTTACTCCCCCGTTTACTTAGGCGTAGCCTCACTCAACTAAACATCGCCCGAACGGCTCGAGACCCGAAACATACTAAAATACTAATACACACAATCAAAGAATCATAAAATCACTTCGGTGTCGACTCCCGAAGTTCGAAATACTGTCCAGTATTCACGTAGCCGAGTCACAATCCTGACAAGTGTAACGCAAGTTAGTTAAAAATTTGGGGTTGTTACAGTCTCCCCCACTTATTAGAATTTCGTCCCCGAAATTTACCTAATAAGTAAATCAAATCAACGACTCTTCGCAACTCTTAACGAGACCGATAAAACTCAAAGTGAGTTATTTCTTGACTCCGAACCGTTCGTGACCTTCAGTGGAGAGACTTTCAGGTATCCATAATCTCACCCGAATCGTACTGAAGCTCATCGTGATACTCGTCAAGTATTTCTTCTGCTACTCCTGGGCACTCTTAAGTCTCGAGAAAATCTACCCACCATTACCCAGATGCTATCGTGACTACGAGGAGATCGGGGCAACCACTAACGAAATCCACATCAATATGTTCCCGCTTCCATCAAGAAATGGGTGAGGCTGCAATAGTCCTCCAGGTCGTCGATGCCCAGCCTCTACACGCTGGCATGTCACACGCTCGAACAACTCCGACACCTCGAAAATCATCCCTGGTCACCAAAAGAGATGCCGCACGTCGGCGCACATCTTAGGTCGACCAAAATATACAACAAAATGGGAACGGTGAATCTCCTGAAGTACCTCGTCATACGCATCAGCCACCAATGGAAACCCCAATCGCCCGCGATACCTCTAGCATGAATCTGTCGACCGACTCTTATCTGGGCAATCTGAACTATCCACCATCTCACTGTACCGCTGGTATGACGCATCATCTTGCTGTCCCTAGCACAACGTCAAATGAGACGGTCTGCAACATCGTTTGACCACATATCTAGGTCCTGGTAGTCGTCGGCACGTCCGCTGAACTCATCAACTCGGCTGCCTCACGTAAACCACGCTCGTAGGTTCTTTGACACACGACTACCTCCGCATCCAATCCTTTGCAGCGACAACGCATCAACAACAACGTTGGTCTTTTTGGAATGGTGCTCAAATAAGAAGTCGTACTCCTTCAAGAACTCCAGCTAACGTCTCTGTCTCGCTCCAGCACGTATGAAACTCACAAAGATCTCCCATTCGTTTCTCGTATCAACCAATCAACGCACGTAATGTTTATATCTAGTTCGCACCAACTAAGGCTTCGAACTCTAACAACTTTAGTACTCGTATGTCTACTGGCGACTCGTAGCCCCCTAACACTACCGAAATGTCAATACTATGCACATCCGGGTATATCGCATCCTGGCAACCGTGACTAGGATTGAGGTCTGCTACGTCTAATGAGTTTACAACCCTAACATGTCTACCAAGCGCACAACAATCAAGGACTCGACGTAGCTTGAATCGAACATGATATGCATGCAAGTACCGCAAATGAAAATCATACCCTCATCAATGTGTCTGGACGCCCCCCGGTCTAGCTCAACAGAGAACTGAATACGCTCCTACTAGTACTGGTGATGCTGCGACGGTGCTCACGGTGGTTGAGAGCATTCCCTCTGAATGTGGCCAACCTTTCGCACCTGAAACATGTGCGGGTATCCTGCGATCCCTGAGCCTGGCTCTGGCCTCGTCCCTGTGCCAAACTCTAAGTCTGAATCTGAGTCTGATTAGACCTCTATGTCCTCTGCCTGTCTCCTCGATCCGTACCCCTACTCTCAGTAGACCGCCTCTACAACTGTAGTCCTGGTCGACTAGGCTGCGGTGGATGACTAGCAAAACTCGGTACTGGCGGAATGGTCTGTGTCGGACGAGTAGTCTGCTGTGCAACGGATCTTACACTCTGAGTCCTACGGTCACGAAAATTCCACCTATTCTTTTTCCTCTTCTTATCCTGATGGTGCTCCTCCGATTGGAACTCTGATCTGGCGATCTATCCTCCTCCGAATGAGTAAGAAGATAACCCTCTCGTGCTAGACTCCGCTCATACGCAATCTGCAAAGTCTCTGGCTGTGTAGTGACTACAGAGCCTCCAATCGTAGGTAACAAACCCTCAGTGAAGTAGTAGACTCGATCAATCTCGGTATCTGCAGATCCTCCAACATAAGGCAATAACGATATAAATCTACCCATGTACTCCATCACTGACTCGTCTGCGCTCTGCCTCAATGCCATGAACTCATTCCTCTTCGCTCGAAGGACAGTCGGCGGGAAGTACTTCTGGTTAAACTGGGTTTTAAAGTCGATCCAGTCTCTCGGAATGCCTCGGGTAGTGACAATGGTAGTCCACCAATCATCCGCCTCCCCCTGAAGCATGGATGAGGAAATCTTCGCTCTCATATGCTCCTCAGTCGCAATGATAGAATGAATCTTCTCGTGATTCTTCAAGAAAAGCTCTGCCGCTGCTACGTCTGTACCACCGAAAAACTTAACTGGATCGTGCCTCTTAAATTCTCTCCACTACCTCGCCTCAGCAGTGGCCCTAGGGCCGGAGTAGTGACCGGAGTAGTCTCTGCAGCAACAGTCGGCGTAGTCAGTGTCTCCATCGCTCGTACTATCTCCGTCTGTAACGGAGGTGTCTCCGCCTCGGTCTGCGTACCTATCGCAGCAACTGCTCCCTCGGGAATCGTCGCTAACGGAATCGGAGTCGTAGATGCTGCAGCAATCGGAGTCTCTGCTCCACGAGTAACAGTAGGTGGCAATGGTGTAGTCGGAGCCGATGGTGTAGTAGTAGCTGACACGAGAGTCCTCAACAATCGTAACATATCCTGTAACTGCTGGTCCTGCATCGCAACTCTCTGCGTCAAAACGTGCACATCGTCCGCGCTAGCATATCGTGTGTCAGACGTGCCGCTATCGTCGCTCGGATCGGTCTGATCTGCTATCGTCGTCTAAATCAAGAGAACGAACTTCTCGGATCAATGGATAGCCACCGCATACAATATATTACAATCATAACATATATAAAAATTATTTATTCGACTCCACCCATTACTCCCCCAGCTAAGTTTCTACAGGATCATAGGGTTTTCCATTTCTAAGTTCAACCATTCCTAACTTTCGCTGTCTCAATGGTTTGTGTTTTATGAATTTAAATCAAGAGTCAAAGTCTTTAGAACCTTGCGCTCTGATACCAACTGTGATGTTGGTATCACAATTTTTAGAAAACTCTAAACTATGTCCCTAAGGTTATAAAGCTTATGCTCTGATACCAACTGTGACGTTGGTATCAGGTTAAAGAATAACCTATACCTCATCCCTAGGCTCCACAAACCTAGGCTCTGATACCAACTGTGACGGCCCCAATTTCCCCGTGCAATTGGGTACGCCCGGCCTAAGCCCGTGCAGGCCCCGAGTCATCACTCGACAACCTGACGAGCTTATTCAGCCTCCTATTTAATCAATTTAGTAATTTATGAAAGAGTTATTGCAATAATACACAGCGGAAGACTAAACAATAAATAATAAGGGGAAATAACTCAATCAAGGGAAATATAGGAATTCTATAAGTGTGGAAAACCCCGGATATTCATGTACAATTCGATAAACATATATACATGAAACCAGCCTCACCAAAAATGCCAAGTTCAATAATCCCAAAAAAAAAAACATAAGTATGAAACGATATACAAATGAGCAAAACATAAAACCTACTAAATAGTCTCCAAGTCCAGCCGCTAACCCTCACAAAAAGTCGCCTAAGCAGGACTCCTTGCCTCTACTGCACTCCGCTCTATCTGCACCCACCGTCACAAACTAGACGGTGAGTAACTGGAGAAAATCGAAAGTAATGCCAAAAGAATATAACAGTAATTCATGAATTTTCAAACAAGGCAGTCTAAATATCATGTAGGAATTGAAAGACAGGAAGTTAAATAAACAAGGTGCATGATAGGCAGACTGGAAATAATAAAAATCGAAACATGCGTGTTCTACGAGTCAAGAGAGGCCATAAGTGGTCTAAAATCCACAACATTACCACAAAAATCCACAACAATCCAGTACATGGTATCACACAATCACTAGGGGTGGTCAAACACTCGTGCGCACGAGTGCCCGCGTTTTATCCCTTCTAGTGCAGGCCGCATATACCTTCGAGACACACACTTATGCCCAGATCACACATACAAGGAATATGGAATGGAATGCCAACAAGTAGATAATAACAAACACAACGGAATGAAAATGAATCACATGATATTTTCTTAGCTGGCTTACTAACGTACAAATGCTTTTTAAGGCAAGTGTACTTACTTGAAACTATCGCAACCCGTAGACACTCTCGCGAATCCTAACACGTTCCCCGCGAGTTCTCGACTACCTGATAAAAGTTTAAATCCCAATTGTTGATTTAGAGTTAGTTTTTAATCATAGAGTATTCCCTATAAGTTTGGTTTATAATAATTGGTGAGATTAACTCGAATAGTTGTGGAATGTCCTCAACTTGGGTTATGTTAGGGTTTCGCTTGAGTTCGTGGTTTCACGACGCAAATACGATGGTTTTCTTTTTATGACACAACCCATATACACTACACCAATGAACCAACACATTCACACCAAGAACATACACATTCACAAGGTATCTATATTCCATACACAAAATAAAACTACTTACATACACTTCATACTTGAAACCCTCACTGTTATGGACACCCACATATTATCACGCACCCCGCGATGGTGTGCACACAACACCCCATTTGTATGCACCCCGTTGTTTGCACACACACAGCCATACACACAAAACCGTTATACACACTCACACAAAAACAGTCCATATACACACAAAACCATTACACACGGGGGGGTCTCCTCCGGTCAACGGAGTTGCCGGTGGATGACCTCCGATCAGCCTCGATGGAGGACAGACCCACCACCACAGCGATGAGCAACAACCACCATGCTTGCGTAGTTCAAAGAAAAAAGAACCAAAACAGTGAGATGAGAGAAGGAAAGAGAGAAAACACCAAAGAAACCGAGAGAGAGAGAGAGAAACCGGGGGAATGAGAGGGAAACCTTGACTTCGGTGACCACCGAGGACTGCCTCTGAGGGTCGTGGCCACCATCCCAGTCCGGCATCGCGTGGACAGCCACACAACAGTGGAGAGAATGAAGCGTGCGTGATCGAGAAAGAGAGAGCTCGAGTGAAAAACCGAGAGAGAGTGAGAGAAAAGAGACGATGTACCTCATTATTCAGGCGACCGGAGTTCCTTCCAGCAAGGTTCAGCCACCACAGGTCCGTAGTTTGGTTGGCTGGGCGTGAGCTCAAATAACGTAACCGGGAGAGTGAGTGGAAGAGGTGGAGAGAGAGAAAACCGAGAGGGAGAGAGAGGAACAGAGAGCATGTACCTCCGGCAAGCAGTGGGACCTCCGGCGAGGCTCGTGGCACAGTCGTGGAGGAGGGTGGAGTGGAAGACCGACGAGAGAGATGAAGTGAGGAAGAAGATGAGTGGCGACGGTGAGGGTGTTTGGAGAAGGAGATGAATAGTAGGGTTTTGGTTGTATATATATTTAAAACAAAGGTCAAATGACCATTTTGCCCTTCCACTTATTTCACACACATTTTAAAACCACTACCCTTATGAGTCTTTTGTCCCATTATCACATCTCAACACACACGCATCTCGAGGCCAATCTCATGGCTCCTCACCATTAGGCTGTGTCACTTTAACAATACTAATCACATAGTCCGCATGTTACATATTTAACCAACTCCCACGTTCAAACAACGTTCCTCGGTCCATTTTTCTCAGTAAATTGGTTCGCCGCGTCCGTTTTCTTGCCACATCCCATCAACTAATTAATTAAATTATTATAAAATTCATTTATTTGTATGTTTTACTCCCCCATTTACTTAGGCGTAGCCTCACTCAACTAAACATCGCCCGAACGGCTCGAGACCCGAAACATACTAAAATACTAATACACACAATCAAAGAATCATAAAATCACTTCGGTGTCGACTCCCAAAGTTTGAAATACTGTCCAGTATTCACGTAGCCGGGTCACAATCCTGACAAGTGTAATGCAAGTTAGTTAAAAATTTAGGGTTGTTACAATGTATCTAATGTAGCTACCCTCCATCTGATGAAGAGTCCGTTGAATCTCCTCGATCTGGTAGTCCATGAAAACCAGAGTATGATGAGGATCCATGAGCGAAACAACTTCTAATGAGTTTGTCTCGATCACCACCTTAGTGAGTCCTTTCTCCTTTGCCATGTGGACTACGTACCATAACGCCTAAATTTCTGCTAACAAAGGTAGACAACTGCCCAACTTGACTTGGTAACCAGATATGAACTCTCCTCTATCATCTCGTAACAGCCTTACGGCGGATGAGCATGCGAGGTCGTTCGTTACTACCCCATCATAATTCAGTTTTGCCCACCCCTCTTTCGGTTTCCTCCATCGTGTCTCCCTCTTAGCTTGCCCTTCAAGACCTGCGGTGTGTTTTCGAGCGCCACATCCAATTATATCATCTGTTCTATCTCGAGCTTGTGAAATCACTTCCATAACTAACGCCTGAATACCCTTGAAGACAAACTCGTTTCTTGTGAACCAAAGAACCCAACACGTGACACCAAACAAGGTCTTCCAAGAAGAGGCACCTTCTTTCAAATTGGAGTTCAACCATTCTCTTTGGTTATCACTAAATAAGTTAGGAATTTTCTTTCCATCAAAAGATTATCCCAGGCTGTCCTTGCTATAGGGCAGCGTCCCTAAGGGCGTTAAGAACCAACTCTGATTCTGCATTGCATCTCCTACAAACATCATAGGTATTAATTTAGCGTTTACAACACAACATGTTAGTAGGGAGGCAATCATGTCTAGCCAACCATAGAAAAGTCTTGATTCTCTACGGACCCTCCCAATCCCACACTGACCTCCAGCCTGTATCATCAGATTGGATATCTTATTGGAGATTCGCTTATAAGCCTTATTAACTGAAAACTTCCCAGACTTGTTGTACATCCAGGAGATCATGTCCATTCCTTTGCTACTATTAGGGTAAGGAGTGGCCAAGATTTTGTTGCACATCTCATTAGGTAGAATCTGTGCAAGTTTTGAGATGTCCCAACTTCCTGATGTTGTAGTATAATGAGCCACCTTCAACTCTACGTCCCTATCGGAAAGTGAAGTAGTAGCATATGGTAGGAGAGAGTCCACGTTTTCCACCCACTTCTCTTTCCAGAATAAAGTTCCCCATCCATCTCCAATAATCTTAGTAAGGCCTTCCTTGAAGAGAGGCCAAGAGTGGTATATACTCCTCCATACCAACGAGGCAGGGCTCCCAGCTCTCAATGAAGGTCCTCATTTGTCAACTTGAAATACTTCCCTCTCATGACTTAGGCCCATAAGCACTCTTTCTAAGTATAAAAGTCTCAGCAGAGCTTCCATATAAAGGCTTCATTATTGTTCCTCACCTTTCTAAACCCTAACCCCCTAAGGACTTATTAGAACACAAGACCTTCCATCGAACTAGGTGGACTTTTTTTTCACGTCAGATCCCCAGATAAAACTGCGCATAATTTTATCAACTTCGTCGCATACCTTCAGAAGGAGTTTTGCGATCTGCATCTGAAACACAGGTATAGATTGAAGACATTTCTTGGCTAACGTCACCCTACCTGCTAACGAGAGTTGTTTCGCTTTCCACCCTGAGAGTTATGCCCTCAATTTATCAACAACGTCCTTGTAGGTGTCCTTCTTCAATCTTTGATGGAGGATAGGAGACCCCAAATATTTTCCCAAGTTCTCCGTCATCTGGAAGCCCATCTTAGTGCTGATTTGTCTTTTCACGTGTGCAGCTACATTATTAGATAAGAAGAGCTTTGTTTTCTAAGCATTGATCTTTTGGCCAGAGCAACTGCAAAATTCTGTCATCATCTTTTGAATTATTTGTACCTGTGACATGTTAGCTTTTGCAAAAATGAACATATCATCCGCAAAGAACAAGTGAGAGATCATGGGATCAGTTCTACTTAGACGAACTCCACACCATTCTTTATCATCAACTATTTTTTGGATACCATGAGCCATCATCTCCATACAGAGAACAAAGATGTAAGGTGAGATGGAGTCTCCTTGGCGAATTCCTCTGGATAGTGAGAAAGCCTTTGTTATGCCTCCATTCCATAACACTTGCATCTTTGGTGTAGATATACAATGCATAATTATGTCGATCAACACATTAGGAAAACCAGCAGTAACAAGAGTTTTTTCAATGAAACTCCAACGTAGTCTATCATATGCTTTCTCCAAATCAATTTTGATGGCTAGCCAACCTTTACGACCAAATTTCCTTCTCTTTGAATGAATGATCTTAAGTACAATGATAGTATTATCAGACAGATTTCTTGCAAGGATAAAGCTTGATTGATTCTTGCTCACCATATTTTTTAATAAGGATTTCAACATGTTTGCAATTAGCTTAGTAATAAGTTTATATATAACATTGCATAAACTGATCGGTCGAAGATCTGAAAAAGACTCGAGGGAAATAGTTTTTGGGATGAGAACAAGTAGGTATCATTTAAACTAGGTGAGAGAACTCTATTGGAGAAGAAGTCTTTCACTGTAATAGTAATTGTATCACCCACCACCTCCCATTGTGACTGGAAGAATATAGGACTCTAACCATCGGGGTCAGGAGCTTTATAAGCCCCCATATCAAAAAGTGCATTCCGGACTTCTTGCTTATCAACCGTCTTCATCAAATTGTTCTAGTCTGTAGGTAGCATGGTCGGGAATTTGTGGTTCCAACTAAGTGAAGGAGGTCGCATACCATCATCAAGGTATAGTTTGTTGTAGAATTGAATTGCCATTGCCTTAAGGGTCTCCTGATCATTCACCCATTCCCCGTCTTCGTTCTTCAATGCCATAATACGATTCCATTTCCTCTTAGTAATTGTACTCTAGTGAAAGTATCTGGTGTTCTTATCTTCAAACGTAAGCCATTTGGTTCTAGATTTTTGGTACCAGAGTATCTCTTCCTAGAGAAGAACATCTTGAAGTTGTTTTTGTAGTTCAGTTGTCTGATTGTGCAGGTTAGTTGAGAAGGCTCTATCCAGGCTTCGATTAAGTTTCTCCAACCTCCACTGTAACTTCTTCTTTCTCAGAAAAATATTTCCAAAAACGTGGGTATTCCACCACTTGAGCTTATCCGCAAACTGTTTTGACACCACATGAAACTCTGCGTTGTTTGCCCAGTTATTTTTTACAAACTCCTTAAAGCCCTCATGAGTTGTCCAGCATGAATGGAAGCGAAACGGCCTATCCGCTTTAGGAGGAGCATCTGTTTGAAGGCGCAAGATCAAGGGCGGTGATCTGATTTAAGTCTAGGTAGATGAAAGATAACATTTTCAGGAAAACATATCTGCCACCCTCCATTACATAGTCCTCTATCTAGTCGCTCCCTTTACATTCCTTAAACCCACGTAAACTTTAAGCCTTTGAAACCCAGGTCATGTAAGGCATTAAGATTCATGAACTCAAATAGTTCTCTACATTTAGAAGAATTGGCCTGAGCCCCCCTCCCTGTTTTCTCATTAGATGTAAGGTATACATTAAAATCCCCAAGAAGTGCCCATGGTAGAGAGTTAGGAATGTGCAATGCAGATACTTCTTCCCATAACAGCTTCTAGACTCTGTAGTTCAGTGAGCTGTATATAAAAATATAATAGCCCTTCAGGTCCCCTTTTTGCCAAGATGTGTGGATCCATTATCTACCAAAGCCTTCAATAGAGAGTTGTATATTAGAAGTAGACCATATAAGTCATATCCCACCAGAGAAACCATTAGCATCAACTTTAAAAAAGTTTGAGTAACCAATTCTTTTGATAACCACATCAGCAATGTCTCCGCTAATTCGAGGTTCAAGGATAGAAAGAACATCGGGCTTGTTAGCTCTTATAAGTTCTTTGACGCTCACTCTAAACTTAGGACTCTTTGCTCCTTGACAGTTCCAGGATATAAAAGACATATTTAACTGTATGTCTGAAAATAGGGAACCCTTTGATGACCCTGCATCATTAACAAAATTAGTGAAATGGAGTGCTTCCCCTGACGGGGACTAACTTATTACCTTGGATTTCCAGAGGTGTTGGATTCTTAATAACCATGCTACTAATTTGTTCTCGGTCGGGGAATGACTCTCCTTTGATGTTGGCTTAACCTCCTGCCAAGACAATTCTCCCACTCTAGATCTCTTCTTTCCTGTTTTGAGATTGACATCATTATCTGGGGGAGCAGGGGAAATGGGAGGGGCCTGGTGGGATGTCATACTTCGTGTCTTGGATCTTGCCTTGGTGGGTCGATTGATGGTATTAACCATGTTAGAAATGTTCACTAATGATTCGGTAGGGACTTTAGACTTTCCTTTTATATCCTTCTTCTCATCCGCATACCGAGAAACTGTCTTGTCACGCTGGCTATTAAAAACGACTCCACGATTTGAGGGATTGATTTCCTTAGAATGAGCTCCTATTGATGACTTTCCATCATTAGAATTTAAACTTCCAAAACGGTTACCCGTAATTGTGGGGTGAGAAATTGTCTTCTCACTCTGGCTATTAAAAACATATCCACGATTTGAGGGACTGATTTCCTTAGAATGAGCCCTTATTGATGACTTTCCATCATTAGAATCAAAACGTCCAAAATGGTTACTCGTAATTATGGGGTGAGAATCCCCAGATCCTCATGTGATTGTTTCCTTGCGAGTTTTTGGGTTTTCCTTCATCGGTCTCCGGTGAGAGGGCGGCGTCGTGCTATCATCTAGGGTCTGAATTTATCATTTCTAACCGCTTCATTTGGAGCCGAATTAGTAGCCTTGCCAAAAGATGAACTAGCTCCATCTTGCTCTCCTTGTGCCTTTTCGATTCCCGCATCGCCTCCTTCTTGAGAGCGCAGGCAATAGTATTATGATCGACCCGACCACATGAATAACATATCTAAGGAATGCCTTCGTATTCAACAGTAAGCCATACATCTGCCAATCTACACTTCGACACTAGGGGTTGAGACAGATCCAAGTCCACTGCAATGCGTGCAAGCTGACCTCTTTGACTTATCTCAGTATTGAGGTCTAGTTTTATTGTTTTTCCCACCATATTACCAACACCCGTGAGGATTGGCTTATGATAATACTTAGCAGGCAAATCAGGAATTCTGATCCACGCTGCAGCTCGCACCAATGGAGCATCAATTGCCCAGAAAGAGGAATAATAACGTTGTACTAACAAAACATGCCTTAAAATGTACCACGGACCCTCATTCAAAGTTTTCTCTTCATCGTACTCACAAGTAAAATGAACCAAATAGTAACCATTAGTTAGATCCATAATAGTGAACTCACCCCTTGGATCCCATGAGTTTTTTATCTTGTTATGAAGCATCTGATACCCTATTGTTCTGCCAATGAGTTTAACGATCAGTGCCTTCTCCATCTGCTGATCCATAAAATAGTCCAACTTATCGATATCACCATGAAAGACCCATTTTCATATCTATCAATCCTGATGTCCCCCACTTTCGGAACCATCTTTTCTACAAACTTGTACCTTTTCTCCGCCAATAGTCTATCTCTATACGACCCATGATCAACCTCCATACCAGAATCCTCACTCTTCGTACCATATTCTTTGCGATCTACTCGTGTCGGTGGTTTCCAGCACTCGCCAGTAAAGCGACAAACAGAGCGGAAGAACTCATCTCTCTCTTTTACCTTGTTATTGCTTGTACCTTATTAATTTATATTGCAAAATCATTATGATATTAGTTTATTATTCGATTTTGAATTATTAATTAAGTTTTTTTATTTGATACAAAAGATTATTCCATTTGGTTCGTTCAAGTCTGGTATGGCTTGAAATTGGGGACTGTTAAATCTTAACAGATAATATGATAAGTTTTAACATAGTTTCAAAGCTTGGTTTCTAGTCCTAGGTTGGTTGACCTTCAAGTCGACGACCGCTTCATGGTGCTCATTTGTGGTTTGTTTTCTCCTTCCTTTTGCTTCCGCTCTTCAATTCTGCCTCTGTTGGCGCCTCTTCAATTTGTGTGTGATCATCCATCATCTCTATGTGTAAGGCCCTCTCCCAGCCTAACAGTGCATCCCTTGCATTCCCGAGTGTGCATCTCTACACCTATGTGCGTCTTGCATCATCAATATATACACCTTTTTGCCCCTGCGTGCATGTCTGTTTTGGCAAATCAAGTCAGATGTTCGTTGTTCTACCTGTCATCGACTATGTTGACTCTGCTATCTACTTGTCGTCGACTCCGTTGTCTATTCGTTGACTCCGTCGAATATGCTTCGTTTGTTGTTCCATCGACTATGCTCCGTTAGTCGTTTTGTTGACTCTGCTCTGTTAGTCGTTCCATTGACTTTACTCCGTTAGTCGTTCTGTCGACTCTGTTTATCCGTTGTTCTGTTGTTCCATCTGCCTACAACTCTACCATATTTGAATATGTTTGTTGTCTTGGGTGGTCATTAACGAACCCTAGAATGGTTTATTGATTCGTGCATATTTAATTATATGTAATTATGTGGAGAGACGTAATATAGCTAAAAGGTATGTCTATTCACTAAGAGGTGTGTCTTTCCTAAAAGTATATATATATCCACCAAAAAAAGTCTATATATATACATATATATCTACTTGACGGATCGTTTTTAAAAAAGTCAGAAAATGAGTCAAAATGAAATCTCATTCTTTTTTTCATGGTTGCAAGTCTGAGAGAGTATTGAATTATATGATTGGTTCGTAGACTAGTGATTCGAAGTACTACAATCACTAGTATGATCATTGTATCTGTGACGGCCCCAATTTCCCCATGCAATTGAGTACGCCCGGCCTAGACCCGTTCAAGCCCCGAGTTATCACTCGGCAACCTGGCGAGCCTAGTCAGCCTCATATTTACTCAATTTAACAGTTTATGAAAGAGTTATTGCAATAATACACAGCGGAAGACTAAACAGTAAATAACAAGGGGAAATAACTCAATCAAAGGGAAATTAGGAATTTTATAATTGTGGAAAACCCCGGTATTCATGTACAATTCGATAAATCATCATACATGATACTAGTCTCAATAATAATACCAAGTTCTATAAACCAAAAGCATACATATATAAAGCGATATACAAATGAGCAAAAACATATAACCTACTCTAGGGTTCCTCAAGTCCAGCCGCTAATCCTCACAAAAAGTCGCCTAAGCAAGGCTCTTTGCCTCTACTGCACTCCGCTATATCTGCACCCACCGTCACAAACTAGACGGTGAGCAACTGAGAGAAAATCGAAAGTAATGCCGAAGAATATAACCAGTAATTCATGAATTATCAATCAAGGCAGTCTAAATATCATGCAGGAATTGAAATACAGGAAGTTAAATAAACAAGGTGCATGATAGGTAGACTGGAAACAATAACAATCGAAACATGCGTGTTCTACGAGTCAAGAGAGGCCATAAGTGGTCTAAAATCCACAACAATATCCACAACAATCCAGTACATGGTATCACACAATCACTAGGGGTGGTCAAACACTCGTGGCCACGAGTGCTCGCGTTTTATCCCTTCTAGTGCAGGCCGCATGTACCTTCGAGACACACACTTATGCCACGAACACACATATAAGGAATATGGAATGGAATGCCAACAAATAGATAATAGCAAACACAATGGAATGAAGATGAATCACATGATATTTTCTTAACTGGCTTACTAACGTACACAAGTTTTTGAGACAAGTGTACTTACCTGAACTAATCGCAACCCGTGTAACAACACTCACGCGTTCCTAGTAAGTATCCCGAGTTTCCGCTACCCGACAAGGTTGGAAACTCTAATTAACGGGTTGAGTCATTAACCAACCCTAAGTTAACTTCTTAGTACTTCCCGTGTTTTGTAATGACTTGACAACTTAATAACCAATCGATACAACGACCATAAACCCATTAAAACACAACTCGTTTGGATTTTGAATTCACAACACATATATATAAGCCTAATCACACATCTTAGGCTCGGCTCGGTCGTAAATAGGTCACGCTATAGTCTCGAGGACCGGCGGCGTGACCACGACGTCATAACCATTCATCGACACGAAAACACAACTTCGATGTCGCCCAAAAATTACGATTCAATACGAAACTTAACATGACCATACACCGGCGAGTAGGGAACTCAAGGTGTGGTCCAACATTCGTAGAGTGTCAACACAGCATGGAAAGGCCGTGTGCACGCCCTATGTCGCATTGACAACTACTCGACGCAATATAAACAACTTGTGCATATCTCCACCATTACGACTCATCATCATTGGTATGGACGCTCCGGGGCTATGAGACTCCATGACGGGCATGGTAAGGTCTTCGGCAGTTCCCCATGTCATCGCGTCGATGATAGTACCGCCACAACGAGTGGTTTCCGGCGAGAAAGTTACAACACGCTTAACATTACATAAATGACATAATATATCGATAATGCCGCTGTTTTAGGCCACTCCGAAAGTTGTGAGACACAAGCATGGACTTAGCTTGGTCTTAGACATCCCTAGTCATGGTGGCACCGCGGTGGCGTCGCTCACGCAACGAATTTCGACGAGGAGGAGCATAACCCCCATGACATGAACATAACATGGAATACCCAAAGTTTGTGCTCACCTCACTTGTTGTTGACCACTCCGGAGGGCTGTGGGACCCAAGCCAAAGCTCAATGGGGTCCTCGACATGCCTCCGATCCTGCACGATCCAGCGGTGGCGCGCCCCATGTGGGCGATTTCGATGAGGTTTCAAAACGATCAAACACAACACGACAACAACATTATCTATATTCAAGACACTAAAACCATCCCAATACGACCAAATTGATCACCACAAAAACAAGCGAGGCATCATCGAGGTCATGGAGAGGTCCCCGACGACCCCCACGCGCTTGCCATTCAGACCAGCAGCACCCCCAATCACGGCTATGAGTTCGGGCGAGGGCGCAAGGGTAGGAAAATAAATGAGAAACAAATCTCAACGACATTACACACTTGTTGCTACCGTTATGGACTCTCTGGAGGTTGGGAGACATCAACTTGATCATGATGAACCCCCCAACGGTACCCTGGACTCCGGCGGTCATCACCACGGCGCATCTCGGCCAACAGTTCGGTTAAACATGGACATGTTCAAAACAGGACATATAGGTGATGATGAGGGCAACCGATCACCACACAATGCTAATGCCGTGAACCGGGGTGCTCCGAGTCCGTCGAGGCTCGGTGAGCCACCAGCGTGACCTCCGATCGAGTCTCCGATCATCGCCACCCATCACAAGACACCAAAGTGGCGGACAACGGGGAGGAAATGATAAAAAGAAACAAACAGATCGAGAGAGAGAGAGACTGAGGTTTCTCCGATGGGAGTCCGACCACCTACGGGCCGCCGAGGGCGGTGGTGCTTGCCAAGAGGTCGGCGAGAAAAGGGGAGGGGAGGAGCGGGTCGGTGAGGGAGAGAGTGAACAGTGGTGGGTTTGTTTATATATATAAATATTAAAGGTCAAATGACCAGTTTGCCCCTCCTTTTAATTCATATCCATTTCATCACAATTTGCCCTTTTGGGTCTTTTCATTTATTTATTTATTTCTATTACACCTTAAAGTAGATGTGTGTTGTCACTTGCATGGCCTTTCATCTCAACACACACGCGAATCTCGAGGTCAATCTCATGGCTCCTCACTATTGGGCTGTGTCATTTTAACAATCCTATCATGTAGTCCGTATGCCGCGTAGTTAGCCAACTCCCACATGAATTTTGCATTTCCTCGGTCAGTATTTCTTCGTAAATGGTCTCGCCGTGCCCATTTTCTCGCCACATCTCAACACTAATTAATTACATTTATTAGATCATTCATTTGTTTGTATGTTTTTACTCCCCCGTTTACATAGGCGTAGCCTCACTCAATTTAAAAATCGCCCGAACGGCGCGAGACTCGTAAAGTACTAAAATACTATTACACACAATCAAAGAATCATAAAATCACTTCGGTGTCGACTCTCGAAGTTCGAAATACTGACCAGTATTCACGTAGCCGGGTCACAATTTTTGACAAGTGCGATACAAGTCAGATTAAAAATTTGGGGTTGTTACAGTATCCTGCGAGACTATCGCCATTAGATCGTGAACACTGTAGCAGAGCGAAATAGTCTTAAGAACATTGAGTCTAACTCAAGTCTCGATCGGTTGCATCAAATTATTTTTCTATTTCGCACTAAATTTTTTCTGAAATTCTACCAACAAGCCTTACAACTCAAGTTCAACTGATATTGAGTGGACCGAGTGGGTAAAATTCATTGAGCTCGCCGTTCCATCTCACCAAAACATACAATAAAAACCCACACTCAACTCTTACCACCCACCCCACAATGTGAAAATAATAAAAATAAAATAAAACATAAGTCGTGTAACAGAAGAAATCGAAAAGCAACCCCTTTTGTCCTTTTCGATTTAGGTTTTTGAAAACAATATGCCTTCATTCCCTTTTCTTTTTTTTTCAAATTAGAGGAGTTTTTTATACGGTAAAATTTGTTTTTACTTTTCCATAACACTTCAATAACTATATACTTCTTTTTTAATTTTTCTTATAGCTTTTTTTTATCTTTTTTTCTATTCTTCCCAAACATCAAGACCTTGGCCATTACTCATATGATTATCACCACGTTCATTTGCGGAGTCATCATTGATAATAGGATGATGCAAATCATATTATCATGATGGAAAATGATAATCTAACACACTTTAGGCGCACACTTTATTTTTTTAGTCATTTATGGCTCTTTCTTGTCTCCCTATGCGTGGGCTCCATATATAACAAAACATCATAAATAGGCTTTAAAACAAATTGTGTCACTCAAAATGTGTTACATTATCATTTTCCTATATATCATGATAGCTGAAAAATTGTTACCAGTTGTTATTACCAATTATTTTTTTCCTTGACACATTTTTTTTTGGGAAGCTATCTTCGACCATTAAATATGTTATTAGTTGATAATAAGTAAAGGGAACAACTATGTGCACCCCACAAAAGTGTAAGGGCAAGCCACAAACTAAGGGCACTCTATGATTTTATTTGGGCACCCCAATATGATATTTTAATTCCCTAAATACCTTTTTTCCAATTTAGAAGGGCACCCCATTGTATGTGATTTCGAAGGAGGGCACCCCATCGATTTCGGAGGGCACACCACTCAACCTAACCGCTTCTTCATCTTCCAAATCTCACCCTATTGTGTGCGATTTAGGCTCAGAAGTGTTCCACGAATCTTGCTTGCCGTGGTCGTTGTTGGTTCGTGCGTCGGAAGGGAAGGGGGTGGTGGCAATTTGTGCTTTGGAGGGGAAAGGGGGTGGTGGCGGTTCGTGTATTGGAGGACCCGGATCAACTACAAGGTGTAAATTTCTTCTCATATGATGTTTTAATGGATATTTACCAATGCAATTGTTGTACGAGTGATATTTTATTGTTAGAATTTGAAATTTGTTATCGATTCGTTGTTGATTTCATTATATATTATCTAGTTCGGCCTCGCAGAGCCAAACCTAAGTAATTTGTTTGGTGGATGAGGCTCGAAACAATGTGTTCCTATCAGTTTGTGAGAGGCTGAACAAAACATAAAGGTTCGGTTGAAGGACACCGAAACTATATTATTTGTTCGGTTTATTCTAACCGAACCAATATGTTTTAAAATTTTTGTTGGATTTTGATGTTGGTGTCTCTTCATACACAGGGATGGCTCGTTCTAAGAAGCCTGTAACACGGGAAGAGACAGGTAACACGGTAGGATTGTGCGGTGGCCGTCGTGGAAGGAGACCTCAAACGGCATCGTATAGAAAGTCCAAGGAATCAGCACGTGTTACGAATGCAAGTGATGTCGCTAAGGTACTCGATGAGACATCCGCAATAAATGCCTCCGCCACTGCCACTGTAGGAAGAGAGATAGAAGTTCATAAAAGTCAAGTCACTACCGCCGAAACTTCTTTTTCCGACTCCATTGAAGAAGAACAAGATGAATTGCAGGAACAAGAAGCGGATGGAGAATATGAAGGTGATGAAGGTAAAAATGAAGATCAAGAAGAGGCAGAAGAAGAGGGAGAAGATAAAGCTGAAGATAAAGCTGAAGAGGGAGAACAAGAGGATTCAGACGAAGTGGAAGTGAGGTCACATGGGAAGGCTCGTGAAAAGTCAAAAAGATCAAGCCGGAAAATGGTGCAAGAAGCAGAATATGACCTTTCTAGACCTTGTCTGGGTGGACCCTCAGACCAAACAATATTAAGTAGTTTTAACAACCATGTGGCAGCTGCCATATGGAATAATGAGGTACCAATTGGGCTTCTAGTGTTTTTTTTATAAGTTTTTTTATTGAAATGGCCCTCATTGATTGAATTAGTTTTTTTTCATTCATTAACTTCAATTGTTCAATTTGCAGCAACGTCCGTTGCTTAGATGCATCAATCATGGTGCCCAATTAGCGGAGTGGGATTTGCAGTCGCGTCACCCAGACACTGCTAGCCTTAAGAGGATCATACATCGGTCTGGGTTGAACACACTTACTAAGTGCTCATACGACCAAGGACACAAGACCCTCATCTCTGCATTTGTAGAGCGTTGGCAACTAGAGACGAACACATTTCACCTCCCTTTTGGTGAAATGTCGATCACACTAGAAGATATGAGCATGCTATTAAAAATTCATGTGGTAGGAAAGGCAATTGTAGTTCAATCGCTATCAAAGTTAGAGGCTATAGAGTTGATGTCGAGATGCCTTGATGTGTCTAAGAAAGAGGCAGAGATGGCGATTGGTCCACATAGGGGCATGAAAGTGAATAAAAGCTGGTTGAAGTCAAGATGGGGGGAGACACCACAACTGACGAAGAAAGGCAAAGAGAAGGATAACATACCCTCGGGTTGAGTGCACTGCTCGAGCGTACCTATGGTATATGCTAGGATGCACTCTATTCATGGACAAGACATCGACAAAGGTGCCTGTCCAACTTCTTAAGTTGTTGGAGAATTTGGATGAGGTTAATACCTATGCGTGGGGAGCTACAGCACTAGCATACCTGTATCGACAACTTGGATGCGCCACTCGAGTCGATGCTTATCAGATTGCGGGGTATCTCACCTTGCTTGAGGTTCATTTCTTTTTTTTTTGTAATATCCATGAATCCTTTTATTTTAAGTGCCTTATTATTTTTTCTATTGTTTGCAGGGATGGGTATACGAGCATTTCAACCTTCGCTAGCACACACGAACACAGAATATCTCGATACCCTTCCGCGTGTATCTAGGTGGGTCCCAAAGAAAGAGCAAGGGCTTAATACAACCAATGTTGAAAGGCTACGAAAGTCACTTGACAGGGCTCGTCCAGTCGAGGTATGAATGTCACTGGTTTTTCATATCATATTATGAGTTATTTTTATTTTATTAGAGTTGAATTTGACTTATGTTTAACAGATTTATTATGAGTTATGCTTCCTTTATCGTGAATACCATTTAAAACATAGAGAATGATATTAGGTGGAGCCGACATGCATGTAGTTTAATGGTACTATTTGTGTTGTTTATGAATATATTAAGTTGTTATTATATGCGATTTTAGTTCATTATTTATGATCTATTTGGCATAGATGACGTGGGACCCCTATTATGATATTAAATTGACGATGATAATGCTGAGATTGCGTTCTATACCGAGACCCTCAAGTTTTTTAGTATTGTTGAGTCGTATCAGCCTGATAGGTTTTTGCGACAAATGGGCTACATACAACGCATCCCTTTACCTCCCTACAAGCCCACTCGAGTGAAAAGAGATAAGTCCGTGGCGAGCTATATTACCAAGTACAATTTCCAGCCGGAGATGTGGGAGAGGTGGCAAGATCATGTATTGTCAGCTAGATCAAGAGGAAAAAGAGCAACATATGCATGTGAAACTGCACCGGAACATATGCCTTGGTTCCTCAAGATATCACACCCAACTATTGAAAATCCTGAGTACTGCGTTGGCGGCAACCTTGATGGAGATGACTTGCTCGATGTAAGTTGTTTATTTAACTTGATGATGTATTTATAGATTATTCTTTTATAATTTTGGAGTCTTGTATTATGTTATGAACTTAGGATAGGTTTATCTAACTTGATGGTTTTTTTCCTTGTGTTGTGTATAGCACCTAAGACAAACGGTGGACGTAGTGTTGAAGTGGAGATCATTGCCACCAGGTGAAGCTGACATGGCATCTGCATTTAAGATGGCCGACGATGTACTTATGCATTTAACGGGGAAAGGGGTTGCTTCATCCGCCACCACTACATCAGGTGGAAACGAGCCAGCAAGGAAGTCCGAGCACGATAGCCATGCCACGCAATCCCAATCTCACACCAATGCGAATGAGTCTAGTCCATCAAAACGCAGGGAACATGGCAAGCTACAGCATAAGAAGAAGCGGAGCAAAACAAATGAGTGACTACTTGTGTGTGATTATAATTCAAAATGTTGGTTTTATGTTGACTTTATACATTAAATTTCTTTTGGTTGTTATTAGTCCGGAATGCATGTCGATGGTAGTCACTAATCTTGGTATACATTTTGTTGGTTCAAATTTGATATGATATATTTTGTTGCCTTCATCATTATTTGGATTTGTTTTGATATTTGATATGCACGTGTGTTCGGTTATACAGGCCTGAACATACATAAAAGGTTCAGTTATGCAGGCCTGAACAAACAAAGAAGTTTCAGGCCTGTATAGCCGAACCTTACTGTTGAAAATACCTATACATAGGGTCGATTGAACATGACCGAATATCTATCTAAGTTTCGGTTACTAGTTCCCAAACTTTTTGTTGATGTTCGGTTATGGGTTCCCGATCCTAGTATCTTACATTTCATAAATTACATGTTCGGTTAGTAACGTCATTACATTCTCTAGATGTTCGGCTGCCCTCTACCGAACGTTGTTAATATGTTCGATACTTTGTGACCGACCATTAGTTATTTTGGAGGAAAGATATTATCAAATGAGTCGGCATCACATCATTCGTGAAGAAATAAATGTTAGAGTACGAAAACTCAAATCAATAATTCATTTAAAATAAGAAATAGTACGATTCAACGCAAAAAATTATAATATTTCATCCACTTTTGCCCGTATAAAACAACTTCAATCATATGTTACTATAGAAGTGTGTCATAGAAGTGTGTCATACATCAATGATGATATCATTCATTTCAAAACTTGATAGTAAAGTATGCAATATACACAAAAAAATATTTCAAAAACGGACTTCAATTTGAAGTGAGGTCAAGGTGTGTCCAAGTCAACGGTAATTGGAGTTCGACTTGAGTACTAACAAATTGCGATGGCTCTTTAATATTTAAGTTTTGAACCCATCCCATCGCCTCCGGTTGTGAATTTCTTCGCCACCCCGGATACAAAGGAGGAAAAGGGGCATCCACATTAAATAAAACCTGAAAAATATTGATGGGTCGTTTAAGAAAAAGAAATAAATATACAAGTACAGCTTGGAATTTATAAAGTGGTTCACTTTACCCTCATAAAATAGTTACCATTAACGTGTGTCATCCCAATTATGACCCTGTCACCATCGACTCTGGTGGTGTACCCCTAAGTGGAAGGAATGTCATACTACCACTCGGTGATAGGGACACTACCAAGACCTTGTAACATGTAGCAATGACGAGTCCCATATCAGGCATAGACATCCACTTTTGAAATTGAGCATCCTCTTTCTCGTAGTACTGCACAGATAGTATAATCGTATCGTAGTGATCACTACCAAGGATTATGCACCAAATATCTTCGTACCCATGAAGTTCACAATACAAATCATTGCGGATTTGTTTCCATGCATCATCTTCCTTATGTCCAAGACCAGCTGCAACAACACGGTATCCACAATTACCATCTCCCCTAACTTCATCAACCCTCGCAATGTGATCAATCCATTCTATAGAGACTACACCACTATAACCATCGTTAGACATACGATGCAAACATGTACGCGTTCTATGGATTTTTTGCCGCACTTGACGAGTAGCCAAGTTCAGTATCTTATCCAAATGAAGGACATGCTCAAAGTGGGACGGATTTCTCTTGGTGGATGCATCAAAAATGTTGGCCTTAGTTACCTTCCTCTTCTTCCCCATTTACAACACCTTTCCCTTCCCCGCTTTCGTTGGCTTTCTTCCCCTTGTCTTAATTTTCTTCTTCGAGGAAACAATCGACACGGATGAGGGACGACTAATCTCTCGAAGTTGTTGCACAATCCTTACGAGCAAATCCTCACTCTCAACACTTTCATACCTTTCAATTACCCTTTGAATTTCCTCTCTAAAGTTGTACTCCATCCGATTCAATGCTTGCTCAGGATTTATGCTCAACTTTTGCCAATGTACATGGATATCGTCAAGTGGTATGAGTGAACCTGCCAATTGATTTGTTGCAAGTTCGTGGGCGCAAGGAAGGCCATGGGTTATGCACAATACACAACCACACCTCATGGAATCGGTCCCAATATTTTGTCATATCCAACTCCTTGCGAATTTTCTCCAACGCAACATGTGAAACAAATCCTTGCAACATACGGTACAATGTATCGATGAATCCGTGTTGCACAACATTCAAACTCTTCTCAAAAGACGCCTTGATCTGATTGTGTTGCCCCTCAACCATGCTGTGAATAACCGGCCATATAGTTACAAAGTTTCCTTAAGAATTTCCAATATGTTTTTTCAAGGTATTGTGTGCACTTTCAACTCTACCGGTCGTATTATGCCCAAGATGTAATATTTGGTTTGTCCATGCTCGCACAAATCGTTCTTTATAATCTTTAACCCAAGTATCCATTAGATAATCTAGCAATCCATTTACACAAGCATATTGGGTGGCCAAGTTCGTCATCCTTGAATTGAACACACTTTCAGAAGTGGCAACCATCACGGCATTCCACCTACTCAAGAAAAGGTTGAACTCTTCGTTCCTCGCAAAATATTTTTTCGTGTGTCCTGCCACACCCCTATTGATATGTCATGTGCATAGAAGGTAAGTTGTAGAGGGAAAAACAAACTCAATTGCCTTCATCAATCCCAACTCTCTGTCGCTAAGAATCATATGTGAGTTAGATCATCCATCCATGAGGTTCTTAAGGGTCTTCAATGCCCAAATATAGTTCTCTTCCGTCTCTCTTGATATAAATGCAAACCCGACAGAGAAAGTGAGCTCGGTTTATGTCACACCAATGATCTCAAGAAATGGCATACGATATCTATTGGTTTTATACATGCAATCCATCATCAAAACCAATGGGAAACATCGAAGTAAGTTGATGGATTTAGGATGAGCCCAAAACAGGTCTGTGACTTCGTCGGTTTGGTCATCTTTCCTATGCCATGAAATATAACCATGTGTGTCCAACAAATGCATGAGTTGTTGCATTTGTGATCTCCCTCCAGCTTCAATGAACCTATGTTTTTGTCTTGTGTTGTATATTGTGAGTAACGTTGATGCATTCGATTTATCTCTTTTCTTTAACGTGTCCAAAATCTTTCGGGGCTTGATGTTGCCTTTCGTTATCTGAATCAACACAACATGCTCTTCCGGATCTAATCGACTAGTGTATGAATGGCCCTCCATATAAGACCCAATGTCGTGGTTACGCCGCCCACAAACCACAGTCACATGTCATAAATGGTCTTCACGTTCCTTAATATTTATGGCAAACGGGCACCCACACTTTTTGGTGCCAGTTTTACTCCTTGATTTCCCCCTTTTACCTTTGTCATCCATCTCGTCACCTTTTTTAACTATATTCACAACCTTACCAGCTTTTATTTTCCCAACTCTTTGAACAATACCCCTATAAGACCCAGACCTCTCACACGCCATGTTCACCCTTCCCCTCCGACGACCATCCCCTCCTGCGTCAGAATTCTTTGTGACAATAACAAACCGTCTATTACATCCTTGTCTTTGTACCCAATTCACTGCATCATCCCTACTTCCAAATGGTGCTTTCGAGATGAAATCACTAGTAAAGTCCATACAATCACTAGAATGCAATATGTCCTGCAAAAAATAGTACTATCGAAGTATCAGGTGGGGAACTTCAGTAACGACTAAAATTGAAATAAAAAAAGTCTCAAAGAAATAGAGGTTTGACAGTTAAACCCATATTGATTGGGTCTGGTTCGGCCAAAATAACGGAAAAAAAATGTATGTTCGGTTAGATACAGCCGAAACATTGATCACATGTTCAATTTATTATAACTGAACATGCTCATAAGGTTCGGCGTTTAACCCATATTGATTGGGTGTGGTTCAACCGAAATAACTGAAATAAAAAGTGTACGTTCAGTTAGATACAATCGATACATTGTTCCCATGTTCGGTTATTTATAACCGAACACACACATAAGGTTCGGTTTTGATAGGCCGAACTAGAGTTTAAGCCATATTGATTGGGTCTGGTTCGGCTGATAAACCCTAAAATAAAACTATATGTTCGGTTACTTACAGCCGATACATTGATCACATGTTCGGGTTTAAATAACCGAACATACATGTTCGGTTTGAAATAACCGAACATACACACAAGGTTCGGACCTGCGAGGCCAAACCAGAGGGCGAAACAGAGTTATTTTAAAAAAAAAAAAATGACAAACCAAGGCATTATTGAAAAATCTACCTCTCCATGTTGCACATCATCATCCCCTACATGCTCATCCTCCATTTTTTATCGTCAAGAAGTGACTATCATGCCAAATGCGCAAGCCCTAAATAACCAAACAAACTTGTTCAAACTCCATCTATTCAAAACAGTTTCAAAGCTCATTTTCGTGCATCAAACATAAAGAAAACCATATTACTACAATTTTTTACAACCTTTGGACTCGAAATCACTGGTGTCGCTGGTAGTCGACGAATTCGTGTGTGGGGTGCACAAATAAGAGGGAACAAGGAGAGAGTGAGGGGGACTAGTAGAGATTTTTGGGTTTGTCAAGGGTAAGCTGGTACTTTCTTAAGGGGCCAAATATTATGTGTTTTTTTATTTTTTTCAGTGGCTTGCTCTTATACTTTTGTGGGGTGCACATAGTTGTTCCCATAAGTAAAATAAGCTTCTTTTTATGATTATATATAGTGTATATAAACATACATATTTTCGTTTTTTTTTTGAGAGCATAAACATACACAATTGCCCATTGCAAAAAATATAATAAAAAATACATACATGTTTAATTTGAATAAAACTAATTAAAAAGCTATTACTATTAAAAAAGAAAAAAAAAAAAAAAGAAAAAAAGAAGAAAAAAAAGGCATTAGTTCTAGCTAGGCTTCTAGCCAAGTGCTAATTAAAGAAAAACTTGGCTTCGCCCTGGTTGGATTGAATGAAGAATGAGACTCAACAGTTTGTAATGCAATTAGATTATGCGACTTTAAGATACAGAGAAAATATTATTGCAAGACATGATCTTCACTGCAAAATAATCAGTGTACGTAGTTAATTACTCCATTAATTTGCTATACTTTATATAATCAAAGTAGAGAAACAAATGTGTTAGGCATGCATACACAATAGTAATTAATTAAGAACTTGAATTGAACAAACAATTTAAGAAATTGTTTTTTTGATAAACATTTATTTATAAGCATTTAAGAATTTGTTGAAGTACAAAACGTTATATTATCGTGATGTGCTTCAAATTAATGCCAAATAAATAATTTTAAATTATATCCTTAATTTTGGTTTCTCTCGAATAGTGAGTGATGGTGTCTAATTAATTTTCATGAGATTAGTAGAATCAAAGTAAAAATGGGTTGAAGAAGATTAAGATACCCACAATATATTAACAGAAAAATCATCAATCAAGTGGGTTGCCCAATGCTTTATATGTGGTTTAACGATGCACAAGATTTCTTATCAAAAAAAAAATGGTGCACTGTTAGGAGCTTGATTCTCAATAATTAATGGGTGCAAGTTTAAAGGTTAATAATTAAGTTGATTTCTCTATTAACAAAAAGAATAGTGCTATTTAGACTCTTAGAGTCTGGAATCCTAAGGATTTTTGGAAATTTTTTATTTCAAGTCATTTTCAAGTAATAAATAACTTTGAAATAACAACTTATAACTCTCCTTTGAGATTTGTAAAAATTTTAAAAACTCCCTTATGAGTCGAACTCTAAGAGTCCAAACAGAATTTTTGTAACAAAAGAGTGAAAGACTGCGAGATGATTCGTCTCACTAGGCAAGCATTAATTGCTGCCAACTTAAATATATACTGGCAAGAGTTTTTCAGTGCCGACCTCACCTCCAGGTGGCAACTCGAGAATCATCATGGGGCCTCAACTAATTAATTGGCAACTTCTACTTGGAGTGGGATGTTTTGGTTTCTCTGGAACAGAAGGAATAAAATTCTCTTTGATGAAAGCTATGTTGACCCACCAACACAAGGTATTGTAAAACTGAACACTGATGGAGTGATGGTTCTTTCCTTGCCTCTGTTGGATGGGCCTCCGCAGGGGATCTGATACGAAACAATATTAGTGGGGATTGGCTTGGTGGTTTGTGCACAACATTGGGCCAGGATTGGCAGTGGTTGCTGAACTATGGAGTGTCTGCCATGGTCTCTAGCTTTGCTGAGATCAGGGATTCAGGAATGTAGAAGTGGATATGGACAGTAAATGTTATCAAGAGATTGGACACACAACTTCTCGCATATACCTATCGCGAGGGAAATAAAGTTGTCAATGCTTTGGCTAGTCTGGCGAAGAACCTGTTACATTGTGATTTGTATATGCATGCATCTCGAGATACAAACAGATGGCTCATGTGATCGATGTGACTTTGGGTGTGACTACATCGTTGTTATTATAATATTGTTCGAATGGATAAAAAAAAAAAAAAAAAAAATTGGATTACACTGATCAATTACTACTAGCACTGGTCAGAAGAAAACGTGGTTACGTGGGGTGAGGAAGAGCGCATGTTCCCCCTCACCAGTCCAACACTCACCAACGGCTATATTTCCCCCATTTTTTCAAAATCCCACAACGGTCATATATCACTGTGCTTCACTAACTCAATATCAATCCCTCTCGCTCTGCACCCTCTCCCAATTACACGCATGAATGTTAGCAATTCGACAGCGATACATCAATCTCCCCTGAAATCAATCCTCCCCAGATCAATCGCTTTCAAAGCCCCTAATCAATCCACACTCTTAATGGCGTCGAATGCGGTACAAATCGTCAACAAGGCTTCTTCCGACAAGTTGCTGAAGAAGTTTGCGGAATTGGACGAAGATGAACTATCTCCGAGGAGGAGGAGCAGCAGTGGTAGTGCTCGCGACGCGTTGCGAGTGATGGTAGTCAAGCGCCAGAGGAGATCGTTTCGAGTAATTGGCCTTGATGATCATAGCAATGGTGAGAGCATTTCTCAGAGTTGGAAGAGTAGTAGTAGTGGTTGTAATAGCAGGGCTTTAGCTGATCAGAAGACATGTCTTATCTCGAGGTGTGGTGCAAATGGTCGGAGATCTTCACCGGCGATGTTGAGGCGGTTGGGACTAATTAGAGTTGGGGAGTTCAAGAACAAGTCGTTATTGCGAGCCATTGAGAAGGTTAATTAATTAGTTAATTCAGGGTTAATTAACTTTATGCTTTTGATTTTAATTAATTGATTCATACATCTTAATGTACATCTAATAGATCAACGTAGATGGGTTTGCCAAAAGATAAGAGCAATCTTAGGAGTATATGGGTCGTTAGGTGCACGGTCCCTACGTCAAAAGCACCAGGGCCAATTGCCCATTACGTCATAATTGTTCGAGCTACTGAGATATGCTCGGATAATTGCACCAGGCCTCGTAAAAATAGTGCTCGTGTAGATATATACAACCCTTATACATCATAGATTCCAACAACTTATGCATCATATATACAACCCTTCAAAATACATAGGTGCTAATTAAACCATAGTATCTCAATACATTTCAAAAGGAACTAAATTTTTCCCAAAAAAAAAAAAAAAAAAAAACCTCAATTGGGGCATGTGTTGAAGTTTTGTTACTTGTGTCAACAAAAGACTTATGAGGTTTTTCACAAAGAAAATGTTTTGATGCCCCAAGTAGGACATTTAGGTCGGATAGGCATACTATTTCAGCTGTCCTTAATTCTCGGGTGCACATGCATCTCCAAAGGGCGGATGACAAGTCATGTTCAACATGCATGTCAAGCAACCCTAGCATTTGTCTTTTCACAAATCAAAACAAAAAATCACACACCGCTACATTCTAGTCTATGTCGTGCATTTCTTTGAGAATCACATGATAAAACTATGAAGTACATATCGCATTTTGAAAGATTATGACCTTAAGTGGTCAAAAAACCATTTTCCTTACAAACAAATGTTTGTTGAGAGGTAATTAAGGGAACTTGTTTTCCTTTAGCGAGGTCTCAAATTGGAGTTTTGGGATAGAAAAAATTAAATTGAAAAAAAAATCATTTCTCTATCTTTTTTTATATACTCTCTCATAAGGTATGTGGTGCTATATGATTGGTTTAACTATATATCTCAATTTCAAATGCAGACGTGGCGAAAAACGTTGGAAGGAGCTTCAAAGATGTTCATAGAGAGGCATTACTATTATGATCGGCATAATCTTCTCATAAGCGACGTTGTCTAGCTCCGTGCAAACCACCCAACCTTTTCATGTGTTGTGTACATTAGATCACCAATTATGCGCGATTCAAGACATTCTACTACACAGATATAGGTTGTGTTTATTTATTACACTATTTTTTTTTTTTTGAATTAAGCCTTATTACGATAATAATTTGCAAGACCTTGAATTTTTATTTTTATATTTTTTGGTAGGAACTTGAATGGTTTTCCTTTCTATGTTTGATTTATTAAGGACGTAAATTGTGGTTTTGTTATTGACTTATTGCTGCATCATGGAGTGAATTTCAAATGTAATGAATATTGTCCAAATTTTGTAATAAGAAAAATAATAAATATGTGCTCTTCAAAAAATAATAATAATAATAATAAATATGTGTAACGAATTTGTATCAAATTTTAATTTGCTTACAATTTTTTTTTGTATTATTTTTATATTGTATTGTTTAGGATTACTTAATTCTGACTATTCCATACAAAAATATTCTCCTAACTGAACGAAACCCAATCGACACCCCCCAAGTTGAAACCCGGTCCGAAAGTGGGACTGTGTTAGCTCTTCTCAAGCAGCATATATACAAAGGAAAATGAACCAGAGGAGAATCCAAAATTTTTCATAGCCCTGGGCTATAAGTGTTTTTTAAATTATTATTTATATATTATCATGTATTTTTTAAATGGTCATTTTCTAGAAGTATTTTTTAAATAAGTTATACCGCAATATAGCTAGCAGTGTATCACATAAAGTAAGCCACAAAATATTAAGCAAAAACATTTGAACAAAAACAATTATAATAGATCAAATAAAAATCATAAAAACATTAAATGATGAGTTCAACTGAAGTACCTTAAATTTCAAGAGTAATTAAAGCGTTGATGTCTACTTGTCAAAAATAACACATGGATTGCATCTACAATTGAAGCTGAGAAAACATTAATGAAGTTAATTAATTAACTAGGCCCAATATGTGACGACCCTCCCCCGACCTAGGGTCGGGTCGCCCGGCCCAAACCGTTACTTAGACCCGATACCTGAACCAGGCCCAAATAACGACTTGGCACGCCTAAATAACCTGCGGAATAATTATTCTAAACAATATATATAATAATAAGTGTATGAAAAATAATCACAACTAAACCATATAAACCTGTATATCATGATAAAATATGTCATCTTTAATATTTAAATGTCTCATACAACCTCATAATAATATTATAAAGGTTCAAAACTACCCATTACTAATTCTCGAGCTATAACCCACGTACGATTACAAAACAATTTAATAATAATAATATTAAACTGGTAATATGTGAGTCTCACATATGAAGGTACTTCAAGATAAATCCTTTCCCTTGCCTTTCTTGTCTACTGCGCTGGTAGAGGGACCTGTGGGGTAGAGTGGGGTGAGCTAAAGAACCAACGATGCTCAATAAGAGGGAAGACTCGCTCAAACATTAAATATGCAAGTACTACCTAGTACTCATAAAAATTCTACATGACATTCCATCCATACGCATAACACAACATGTAATAATCAAATACATGTAAAAATCATAACCAAATTATAAACATATTAAGTGAACACATAATTCGATACAATTAAAGATATGGTTCATGTTCATCGTAAATTATAACAAGGGATTCATTTTCCAAGAAGAATAATCAACTAATATTTCCATTTCCAAATTTGTAATCCAATAATCTTCAAATCAATATTTGATGTCATATCCCATTCGCATCACTATACATAAACATACCAATTTTATAACACATTCGATAAACATTCGTTTAAGTCATGCATAATTATTTTCATCATTATTCATTTATAAAGTTACACATGACATACAAATAAAGTCACACCAAAGATTTGAATGAAATGCGATAGATATAAATATTAATATAAGCCGTTGTTCCATTCAATGCGAACTAGATATTGGTAAGGATCCGTGACCGAATCATCTATTTTCGAATTGGTACAATAATCAGAGGAAACGTAATGGCCGTTACGCCCTCTAGATAATCGCACCAAAACAAAGATAGATTCATCCAAGCCGTCACCGCTACACGTCTCAAAGAATCATCAAGTAGCAAAGGATGGTAACTCCAAACCCTTACCCTCGAATAATTCACCTTATGCATTCAATTAGTCAAGCAAACCCTCGGTGGTTAACTACCACACACTCTGGGGGCGTCCAAGATATAGACCACTTGCTAATTTGGCCCTCGGTGGTTAACTACCACACACTGGGGCACCGAATAACATAAAAGGCAAGACAAAGTATTCACAATTCCATAGATAATAGAGATCCAAACCAATATCACGACGCAACCCATTCCCAAGTCGTTAAATTCAAAACATGCATTCCTAGTTATCTAATAATCAAGCCATATTTAATGCATAAGCGAAGCTCCCCACTTACCTGGACCCGTCGCGACGTCTATACCGACTCCTCGTACGTTTGGGGTCCCACGTGAACCGCCTCGCGAATCTACGCAATTTATACAATTTTATATAAGACTACATAAGTATTTTACTAATTTAAAGTTGAGTATTTTAATTATTAATTTATATTTGGGGACTCCAATTAGTGTGGGTCCCGCGTGATGTGTCGTTTGAGGCTTTGTCGAGGTTGTCGACGCTCATCGTAAATTTTCCTATTTTATGTTATTTTATTTTATTTTATTTTTATTTATTTATTTTTTTTTTTCAATTCATTTTGGCCAGGGACCAATTTGGTCCCTGTTTGGTTGGCCAGGAGCGTTCCAGCCCCTGGTCAACCGAGTCCAAAACCCCCGGGGGCCGAGGCGGCCCCGGAAATGGTCCAGGGGCTCGTCGCCCCGGGTCCGAGACGAGGCTTGTGCGACGCCCCTGGTGTCTCGGCCAACACGGTGGGGTTTCCCCACCCCACCAACCCCGGATCTAGGTCCGAGGGTGGTCCCAGTGCTCGCAAGATCGGGGACCCTCCACCGCGGCACACCCGCCGCGGTGGCGGTGGTGGTGGCGGTGATGGAGGAAGTTGGGTGGTTTTTGCCACCCCCTTCCTCCTCCCATAATGGGGTGGCTAAAGCCACCCCCCTCCATGATAGGCGGCGGCGCGCTGAGGAGGGCGCGCGCCATTTGTCTTCCGGCGGCGCTGGTGGCGCCGCCCCAAACCAGCGGCTCCAACGGGAGCCCCCACCCCCTATCCTCATCTCCACAAACACCTAATCAAAAAGGAAGAAAAGAAGAAAAAGAAAAAAAAAAGAAAAAAAGAAAGAAAAACCACCAAAAGATTACCTCTCCCTTTGTTGTTCAAACCTCCTCTTCTTCTCCTCCCTCTCCAAGTTTGTTGAAACCACAAATAGAGTGACTAGGGTTTTCAACTTATCCTTATATAGTTAGGGTTTTTTCACCAATTTAACCCAAAATTACGTAAATACCCCTATGGCCAAATTTCCTCGTGGAGCCCATTCCATTTATTTTCATTTGTTCAAATAATTTGATATTAAATCAATAAAATATCTCTAAAATGGGTCGGAGAATATTTGGGTCGTTACACAATAAGTTTTAAAAAAAAATAACTAGGCCCAATACTATATGACATTCATGTTACATCCATACATTTTGTCGTTCGCGTCGGCCTAACGGGCAAATCGAATTTATTCACTCCAGTCACTTGTGTTGGATAAAACTTGTAATTAAAGTGTTTCAACAAAAATTGAGTTCGAGTCACTTTGGGGCTTTGTGATTTTTTATCAAAATTTGTTAAGTCATATCCCATATAGCAAGAAAAAAGAAAAAAACAACCCCAAACCATAACCGATTGTCAATGTCATTGTTTTCACATTGAAGACATACCCCTTAAAAAAAGACATACAAACAAGAAAAATAAAAACTAGAACACCTCTTTGATCGCACTATGTAAGAGATTCCCGGTCAATCCTCACAAAATGTAGCAATCTAGTGAAGATTTGAAGAAAAATAAATGTTAGGCAATGAAGAAAAAAACCTCAAAGAGATGATTTCTTTCTTCTCACGTAAACACACAACAAAAAATCAGACACATTCCACCAAAAAAGAAGTTGAAAAGACTTCATATCCATTGTCATTCCATGGTTCATTGGATGAGGCTCGAAAAATGTAAAAACTAATAGATTATGTGGGCAATGCGTTGTTGTTTGTGAAGGAAATGTGGACCTTTTTTTTTCTTATATTTGGGTGGCTTTCAATAATTGTTGGGGTGGGATAGAGCAAAGTTTTGAGCTTTTATAACTAACAAAAATAAATAAATTTTGGGCCCTTGCACTGGGTTGAAGGCCAGGGCCAGGGCAATGTAACTATACCCCTGCCAGTAGGTCAACTATGAGAGTAATGAAATTAAGGATAGAATATAATTTTACTCACATATAACCTTTTTTACCACCCCACCTACTCCTTGCTACAGTACTAGTCTTTTCCTCTGTTAATTTCTTCACTTGATGAATCAAAAAAGAGAAAATGTTATAATGACAATACAATGTCACAACACAAGGCACAATAGATGATGTGTCACGTGGGCCCCCACATCAAAATCTCATAAAAAGACACATCCAACACCTCATTTTGACGTGAGGCCTAAGTGACACAACATTTATTGTGTCTTATGTTGTGACATTATGTTGGCATTCTAACATTTTCCGTCAAAAAAATAAATCCCTTTTTTTTATATAGTTGTACAAGTGGCACATGGTGCTCACATTGAAAAGTTGAAAAGTGAAAACAAAGTAATGTTCTGCTACTACTAAAAAAGGTCCCATTAATTTCTTCCCCTTCAACTGATCTTTGTCGTCTACACAATCTAAAATCTAAACTGCATTATATGTTCAATTTACCCTCTAAAATATTTGTTATACGCCTAGTTTAAATTCAAATATTTGAACGTAATTCTTGCAATAGATGTATCGAAGGTCACGAATCAAACAAATTAAGGTCAAATTGATTTAAATATACCTCATTTCACAACTTTTGTTATTATATCTTAAAATTTTGATAATTTGTTATTATATTATGACTTTTCTATATTATTTAATTTATATCATAAATTACTTTTAAATTTTAAATTTAATGGCATGATACTTAAATAATATATTTGAAGCATAAAAATTAATAATTATTTTGATAATTATGAATTTATGAGTGATAAAGTAACTTTTTAAATGTATTATTAAAAACTTATTAATTTTTCAAAATGTATTAGTTCCTTAGAAAAAAAAAGTTCAAATTGGTTGTAACATCCTAGCCTTTACAACTTTTGTTATAATATAATAATCTTTTACAATTTTCGATAACAATCTTGACATTGCTCCAACAAAATCGACTACGAGTACAAATAATTTTTTGATATTTTTGAAGATATTATAACATAATTGGCTAAAACTGTCACACATTCTCGAGGCCCATCCAACGGTGCACACAATAACTAAGCAAGTAGCGACAGGTCGCTGTCGGAACTCCGAATGCCGCCTCCAAGTACGAAAAAGAGAAGTGGCAATCCCCGTTAATATCGCCAACAACAGACCCCTTTCCGCAACAAAGTCGCGCAAATATAAGGCCCGAAAAGATCTCTTCACTGCTCACACACAACTCACACTTCCCACACCTTCCTCTCTCGTCAACTTTCCCATTTAAGCACACAAAGCCTACTCTCGCAACACACAAAACCCAAACCTCTCTCTCGAACGAGCGAGCGAGCGAGCGAGCGAATCCTCCGAAATCCCTCTCGAAACCCTAATTCGCTCTCCTCCAAACCCTAGTTTCTGCCGAAACCGAGTCTCTCGATCGGAACAACAACGACTAAGACGACAACGCTGTTTGAGTTTCCGGATCGATTGTGCGTTCTTGGTGTGTTCTTGGTTGGGCGATCGACTGGAGAGGAGGTTTTTCATTGGAGATTGTGTGCGGCAATCTCTGCGAACAATCCAGGTATCGTTTTCGAGGAAATGAGGGAGGATGACGTCGTGGATGAAAGAGAAGGCGACGGCGTGCTTCGGACCGGTGAGCAGGTACGGTCGTATGAACAGGGATGATGACGACGACGAAGATGATGGAGCGGAGGACGCGCAGCTCTGGTTCCGAGACCTGGCACCGCATTCGCTCGGCGAATTCTCTTTCGCTGTTGTTCGAGGAAATCCGGTCTTGGAGGATCAGAGTCAGGTGGAGACTTGTCGGAATTTCACGTTTCTTGGAGTCTATGATGGCCATGGAGGTCCTGAAGCTTCCCAATACGTTATCGATCGTCTGTTTCCGCACTTCTCAAGTGAGCGATCTGTCTTTCTTTCTCAGTTGTTTGAAACTTTTGATGAATTGTTGAGATTGTGTTTGGATCGGCACTGTTCTTGTTTGTTCTTGTGTACGAGTACAAATCTTAAGATATTTTACTTGAATTTCTTGGTTTGATAGCAATGTATGTTGACGTGGATGACCGAAGTTTGTATTTGATTGGATTCGGATTGTTGATTGGAAAGAATTGTTGCAAATGCTTAGATACAGGTCTTAATCTTGATTAAACTTGATGATGTTGGATTCTGCGAATGGATTCATTTTCTTGTAGAGCACATTAGTGGTTTTGCTTGAATTGTTTGATTTGGTAGCAATGTATGTTGATGTGGATGAGTGATGTTTGTATTTGATTGGATTCGGATTCTTGATCGGAAAGAATTGTTGCAAATGCTTAGATCGAGGTCTTAATCTTGATTAAACTTGATAATGTTGCATTCTGCGAATGCATCCATTTTCTTGTAGAGCACGTTAGTGGTTTTGCTTGAATTGTTTGATTTGATAGCAATGAATGTTGATTTGGATGAGTGAAGTTTGTGTTTAGTTGGGTTTCGTTTCTTGATTCGAAGAACTGTTGTAAATGCATAGATTGAGGTTCTAATCTTGATGAAATTACGTAATACTGCATTCTGCCATTGGATCATTTTTCTCGGCAGAGCACGTAAGAGGTTGTTGCTTGAATTGCTTTGTTGGAAAGAGAAGTACGTTGATATGCATATTGGATTAGTGAAGTTTGTGTTTGATTGGATCAATTTTCTGGGTGGAGCACGTAAGAGGAGGTTGTTACTTTTTGCTTGAATTGCTTCATTAGAAAGAAAACCATGTTGATGTGGATAATAAGTGAAGTTTGTGTATAATTGGATTCGATTTCTTGATTGGAAAGAACTGTCGTTAAAATGCTTAGATTGAGGTCCTAATCTTGATCAAACTTGACGATACCAAACTCTAATATTGGCTTCATGTGAAAGGAAAGTATGATGGATAAGGGAAGTTTGTGTTTATTTGGATTCGGATTCTTGATTGGAAAGAATTATCACAAGTGCTTAGATCAAGGTCCCAATTTTTTTTTATCAAATTTGATTATGTTGCATTCTATTTCTGAGATTGGCTCAATTTTCTCGGCTATATGTTTGAACTGTCTTTGTAGAGATTTCGCTCCTGTGTTTGAAACTTCTTTGGATCGTTATATATCTAGGGTTTGCTGGAGAAAATGGAGCAATTTCTGAAGTTGTTCTTAGGAATGCTATTGGTGCTACAGAGGATGGATTTCTCAATGTAGTGCGTGAAATAGTTGGAACCAAACCGTCAATTGTTGCGGTTGGATCATGCTGTTTGGTTGGAGTTCTCTGGAAAGGAACGTTGCATATTGCTAATTTGGGGGATTCTCGTGCAGTAATGGGTGTTTTAAATAGATTTCATAAGATTGTTGCTGAGCCATTGACCAGTGATCACAATGCCTGTTCGGAAGAGATCAGGCGAGAACTGAGATCTCAGCATCCTGAAGATCCTCATATTCTTGTTCAAAAGAACGGGGTATGGCGTATCAAAGGAGTTATCCAGGTTTGCTGGTTATCTCACTTATGGTTCTGCGTCTTTCTTCACTTCCGTGATTTGTTGGGTTTTGCCTCCCATGCTCTGGTGTGATATATCGTTTAGTTCTGTTCGTTCTGAGTAGTGATAGTTTTATCTGCTTATCATTATTTACTTCTGATCATTGCGAGTGGTGGTAGCTTTGTTTGCTTATCATCTACAATCTACAAAAAAACTTAGAAACAGTGCATAGTCTGAATATTTTCTGTTTTATCTGCATGCAAATTCTTGGTGGCACTAATTCCTGAAATTGCTTTGCCACCTTGAAAACTGATTTTAACATGTCACCATTGGATTAAATTTTCATAGTAGGGGATCTTCTGTTCTGAGCCGTGGTTGCTGAAAAAAATTGATGAATTGAAGAAACACATTTTTATTTTTTGGATGGGAGTGTTTGTTTTTAAATAATTGGCGATTGACAAGAATGATTTTTCCTCAAAATATTCTAGCAATTATTCAACAGTAAAACTGATCTAACTCAGCCTTTAATTGCCTTTCAATGATTGTTAGTATGTCTTTTAGATTTTAAAATGTTTAAATTGTGCTACTCGATCTATTTTGAAGCTGAAATGTGTGAACTCAATCTTGTTCTTTTTTTTTTTCCTAATAATTGCTTGTTTTTTTTTTTGGGTAGGAGTAATTGCTTGATTTACTGAGCGCTTTCAATGTGCAGGTCTCTAGAGCCATAGGTGATGCACACTTAAAGAGTACAGAATTTGTGCTTGATCCATCAATCCCACGTTATCAGCTCAATGAACCACTTACCCGACCTGTCCTTTCAGCAGAACCGTCTATTCATACCCGAGTCATAGGACCAAGAGACAAATTTTTGATATTTGCATCTGATGGATTGTGGGATCATTTGACGAACCAAGAAGCCGCTGAGCTTGTGCATAAGTACCCACGAGCAGTAAGTTCTTAAAGCTGCTATTGTCTGCTTCCAAACATCTAATGTTTATTGTCTTAGTTGGAATCATTCTTTAATTTCATTATCTTTAACATCCAGGGAATAGCAAAAAAACTTATTAAGAAGGCTTTAAAGGTGGCTGCTAAGAAACAACATATGACATACACTCAGCTCCTTCAGAAAAGACCACCTAGGAGGCAATTGCATGATGATATCACAGTCATTGTTCTATTCTTTGACCGCAAGTTACTGGACAAACAGACAGCGGTGCAACAATTATCAGTTCATGGTTTTATGGATAATGCTGCACTACCTGATCTTTCCTTCGTGGATGGGATCAACACAAATCAAGTTAAGCGTGACGATGCATGGGGTAATTGTTGCATCTCTGTTGGTAACTGTTGATGATTGTTTCTGATACTTTACATTGAACTCAATTCGTTTCACATGATCTCCTGCGTTCTGAAAACTATTATTGCAGGGTGAAAGATTCATTTTTTTCTCCTTTATCCTGTTCATTTAGCCATTGGTCTTCGGTGACTGCGGAAATTAGACATTACAATTCAAATTTGTATGCAGATTTTGTCCAAATAATACTTACCCCCACAATTTTGTAATTCTGCTAACCATTGTTGGATTGAACAATTGTATGACACCTTTTAAACAAATTGATTTTGCAGAAATCTAGCGAGCACATTGGCTTGTTGTTTCATCATATTGCTGTATCTATGACAATGCATATGGCTAATCAACTTGATCACAAAGTTGAATTTGTTCTTTTTTTCTCTGTTTCTAACTAGAGTTGTCTGCAGGTGATATGTAGATTTTGCTATCGTATTATTGATTGTTCTTGATTATGAAACTTGCTGCGAGGTTTACGGCCTTGCTAGAATTTTAGTGGAATTTGTTGGAGAAATCTTTATGTGAACTCTGTCGTCGGCTTTAGTCAGTGAACCTTACAAGAATTCTGGTGGTAAATTGCTCCTTTATTGGTTTGGATAGATTTTGATAGCAACATTTAGTATTCTATATGCATATATCGTTATTAGTATTCTATCCATACTGTACTGTATAAAGCCAATGTATTTTCTTCAGAAGCTCAATGTATTTCATACGATGTTCCTAATTAGAAGCCTCATTTAACAAGTCTTTTTCTCTACTCCCTAGATGTTAAAGATAAGGAAATTAAAGAATGATTCCTACTAAGATAATAATAAACATTAGACGTTTGGAAACAGATAATATCCGGAGCAGTAGGGTAGACCGGATGTACTATTTGAGCAATATATTCTTTTTTTCCCCATTAAAAAAAAAGAAAGAATGAACTTAAACCAAAAAGGTCTTTTTTGGAAAAGTTTTATACTAAATTCTTTCCACATCAAAATGGGCACACTACGTGGTCACTCTCTCGTTTCGCTAAAGTTTCTCTTTAAAAAATTAATGATATACAAACCGTTGGATAATTTTTGGAAAAGAAAAAAATAACTTATCATTTTCACATCTAAATGCTTTATTTCATATTTTTTTGGATAAGAAAAAAACCAACTTAACCTATCACCCTATTGCTCTTAAAAACAAAAATATATATGCATGATTTGAGATGATTTAATCTAGTTACATTTTGTAGTGATCTATAAAATACATGTTGCGGATAAATCCTTATCCTTATATAGATAGTTCAGATCATGTATTTATCTAACTTTGCAAAATAAAAATGAAAATAAATAAATCAAATTACTTTTTGTTATGATTCACTAGTAAATTGATGGATAGATTTTTTTTTTTTTGCTACAATTGGTTTTTTTTTTTTTTGGTAATTGTGGGAGTTAAACCTTTCTTAGCAATAAAGCGAAATATATTCGTTCTTTCCACCAAAAAAAAAAAAGACAGAAATCTGACGGGGACAGCAGAAACCAACTAGTTCACCTGATTTGATCAAATCATCAATTATAAAAATAAAATCACCATTTAAATAAAAGGTAGGTAACACGTGTAAAGTAAAATGAAGAGTAAAAAAAAAGCCATCATCCTCCCACGTGTCAAAAGATAAAAGATTAAGATAAATAAAAATTAAAAATAAAGGAACACAACCTGGTCTAAAAGACTCTCAACGGATTAGTAGGGTCAACCTTTTAGGATAGATTGCCCTTACAATAAATATATTTTTAGATCACTGGAATCCCAATCTCGACTTCTATCAAATAATTTAAATATGAGATTATCATTTACCAAAAAATATATATATATGAGATTATGCGAGACAATAATATATGTTGTCTATTTATGTCTTGATGGATTTAAAGTCAAGAAATTTTTTTTTTTTTTTTTTTGAGAAAAAAAGTTAACTATTACCTAAAATGCAACGTGATAATGCATATATATATATATATATATTTATCAAGAAATAATGCATATGTTTAGTGAGATAATTATGATTGAGACTTGTACGAATAGAAGAAAACAAAGAAACCATATTAGACTCCAACAAACGTACACTTGCGACAATGTCAAGGGTTGTACTGGTTGCAAATTGTATTTTTATTTTTGTTTATGTTTTGATAATTGAGAGTATCCAAGCACCTACACCTAACACCAGATAACACCAGATTACAGATTAATGGTAGATTTGACTAATCCCTTAAGAGTTAGGACTTAGAAAGGCACATCTAAGGTCTACTACTAAAAGAAAGGTCAAAGAAAAAATTGTACAATTGTTGCAAATCAAACACATTACCTCTACCTTAGTCAAAGTACTAAGACTCTCTTCGAAACCACTACACGACATTGCTCCTCGAGAGCGACAATATTGAAGCTTCAAAATTTTAGATTCCCACTAAAATGGAGTAGTTTTTAATGCATGTAGTAAGGTTGTTTGACGGTCATGTTAAGAATAGCCTCACATCAGGAATTTAACTGAGCATTAACAAAGTTACAAGTCACAATGCATGTGTTAAGCTATATATGAATGAAAGATGTATAAAATTACAACTAAAAACATCTAAGCTAAGTAGATGGTTAATTAATCTACGTATCATGGCCTCTCTCCTTCAACCACCACGACTGGTGGTGGGACTAACAAGAGCATCCGACCAGCACCCTTAACCACACCATTTTGATTGCCTTTGTCACTAAGGTTAGATTGAGATGCTCCCCTGGTATAAATCATCGTGGTTGACCCCAACATGTCATTTCCAAATCCACATGCTTCAAAAAACAACCTGGGACAAAATATCAATCGGTATTGATGAGACTCAAATCCCCAACCTCTTTCTTAGATCTTAACATTTCTAACAAGCATAAAGGCATAAAATAAGCACTCCTTCAACTTAAGCATCCACTGCGAAAAGTGCTGAAGTTGTAATAAGGTATATGAAATTGGCAGTGTACATCCGCAATATTAATACAGCAACAATGCCTAAGTTAACAAAGAACACAAGCGTAGAAAGATTGAAGGAATAAATTGCAACTGACAGCAAATTATCCAATTCATTAACAACCAAAGGCTCATGGGCCTTCCTTAGCACTTTGGTGAATGTACCCAACTTAGTTTTTACTGAACTATGGCTTGTTTCTCTCTAATGTAATACAACAACAACAACACAGCTACGCAACACAACAACAACATAGCCTCAGTCCCAAATTAATTCTTCTCTAATGTAATGATAAAAACTAATAATAAAACGGGTGAATAAGATTGTAGTGAATTTCTGAATTGAACTATAAGCTAAACAAACATGAGCTGTAGAAGCAGGTTGGATGTAAAGTACCTCTCTTCACAGGAACAAAGAGCTGATACATCATAAATGCCCCGACCGATAAGCATCCTGGCATGAACCAAAGGGATAAATCATAAATGCCCAGCCGATAAAAATACACATGTTCTGCTGAAATCACAACATGTGTATTGACATGATGCACAAGTATGGATACTCTATCCAAACTATGGACATGATGCACAAGTATCCATTGCATAAAGCACAAGTATCACAAATAATATATGATTGTTCCTACTCAAGAAAACAAAATAAAATGAAAGCCAATTGGTCTATTGAGGAAATTATCAAATAAGATGAAGAAGAAAAAATTGTCATAATGAAAGATTTGGTTCTACCACAAATTCGTAATCTAACTTTATACCATGGCAATATTAGAGATGTATCAATAGCACTACTTTATACAACTAATAAAGCAACTAATAATGCAAATATGTCAATGAATCAACCCTTCAATTCAAATAAAAAGGCCAGTGGATCTCAACACACTTCAAAGCTTTCTCAAGCACAAAGCGTACAAGAGGATAGGTAAACTCATACCTACATAACTTGTAAATTAAAAATGATCATTAACACACCTGACGATCCTTTTAACAATCATGCTGCCAATTCCCTGTCTTTGAAGAGAAGGAAGGACCTGAAAACAACTGAATGAAGACCGTTACAACTCAAACTGAGGTTGGCTCTACCCCTTAGTTATAAACAAATATATGACAATATTTTTAATATTTCTGATAAAGGTGGGAACATGTCTTTTCCACCATGCTGTTGGCTTCTTTTCAAATCTTAAATCAAAGAATAGAAGTGAGAAACTTATTTGACTAATGATAGAAAAGTAGGAGTGGTCTGGCTTCATGCTTGAGGATTTCTTATTATTCAAAGTCAAACTAATCTGACCAGAATAAAACGCTGAAAGAGTAATTTGTAAAGAAAATTGATAATCTAATACACTTTTGGGGCATATTTGGTGAGGTTTTTAACCTGTTTTGTTAGATGGTGTGTGGAATAAAACATCTTACCACGACGTCGTGTATCGAAGCCGTCAAACCATTATCTGAAACGGCTCGCCCAAAACCCACCAATCGACCGTTGGATTGTGTGACCGGAAGGGCTTCCCGGAACAAGTCCCCAAGAGTGCGGAGGGATGCACTGCGTTCTGAGGATTTAGGGGGTTTGCAGAAGACAGAGACGAGGACAGAGCTGTGGTCGAGGGCAACACGGAGCTTGTGGGGATCGACGGCCTCGACGTCACCATGGGTGTTAATGTTGGGAAATCGGTGGCAAGAGAAATTGGCTGAGCGGAAGAGGTGCGTGAGATGGAGGAGATTGACGTGAGATGGGTTGGTGGAGGTAAACAAAGGGATCGCCATTTCCTTTTTATTTCTGCTTCCCACCTGTTGGCTGTTGCTCCCCTCATCTCAACAACTCACAATCCCCTTACCCATTTGGGCTCCCCAGTGCTCTCCACAAAACTATCTCGTTTTTTATAAGAAAATTGTTAGAAGGACAATGAGAAGTCTCACTCACAATCCCTTACCATTAGGTGTGGGTAACAGTTTCCACAAAATCTTCAGATTTTTTAAAAGAAATATGTTAGAATAGCAATAAATAAGTCAAACCACAACACACATTCGGCCTTCAAGAGCCCTTTATACCGCCTCGACCCAAGGGTTATGCACCGAGATCTGTCCCGAGGTAAAAAACAATGACTCTTGTAGCTAATGTGTATTGAGGTGCGACTTCCTATTGTTAGTGTAGCACTTTGCTTCTTTTTTTTTTTATTTGTAGGATAGCACTTCTCTTTTTAAAATTGTAGTTTGGATCGAGTGGTTTAAATCGAGTGGTTTAAAACACTTGAAAACTATCGCGGTTTTCATTTATAGAAAACCGCAAAACCAACCCCAATTAACTTAGAATGAAATGAAATAGAATTGAAGCCTTTTCATGTTGTTTTAAATTTTAAAATGAACTTAGGCCTTGTTTGATTGGGGGGAAGTTAAAGGAAGTGAAATAACTTCCAAGGAACTTTTAACTCGCCTTGTTTAGTTGGATGTTTCCAAAAATATTCTTGAAAGTTTGACCCCTAACTTCCCCTACATAGGGGAAGATAACTCACTCACTTAAGGGGGTGAGTGAGTTATCTTCCTAAGTGAGAAATGGATACTTCTATCCTCATTTAATGCTCTCTAATTTTATTCCCTACAATCTCTCTCTCTAAAAACAATATAAAGAGTATTTATGTTAATTACATTATTTTATTATTTTTAAAATGTAAAACTTTCCAGGAAGTTCATTGTTGAACTAAACGTGAAAGTGCAACTTCCTTAATGGTTGACTTCTCAGAAAATTAAATTTCCTTGGAAGAAAACTTCCATGAAAATTAGTAAAATGAACCAAATGAGGCTTTAGACTTATAATTTTAATTGAGTTTGTGTGTTTCATTGTGTTTTTAGTGGATGGATGTGTATAGACATGTGTTTTGTTGTATGTTTGTTGATTGAAGTGTATAAACTTGAGCTTCAATCTCCCACACGTCATGACATCTTATATAATGTATGAGTTAAGAATCAAATAGTTGGCAGTATAGTTTATCTCCGATTTCCTCCGTTTTTTTAATATATATAATTTAAGCTCTTTATCAGTGTCACCCTCCAAACAAAGTTGTGATTGAAAAGTGGCGCCGACGTGCGTAGAACATCTGAATTAATGTTTTCCAACAACAAAAATTAGGCATTTTGCTAATATAGTGTAGATGAATCATTAAAACACAAGAAAAATTAATTAAACCTCAAAAACCTACTTCACAGAGACAATTCTTGAAACACATTGCAGACATCAAACAAAACTCACTAGAAACATGCCCTTGGGGAGAGAGTCAGAGAAGAAGAAACCACGTGTAGTAATGGCAACTCTCATCCGTGTGCTTATCTGCAGCAAATCTAGATACTGAGATTCCGAGGCTTATCCAACGGACACCTTTTTTTCTTGTATTTTTATTCTTTCAGGTTCTTTTTATATGACCATGTACATACTTGTTGGCGTCCGTCTGATGCATCTCGGCATGTGTGTGCAGAGAATCAAGAGTCGCCAAACAAATGCACGTGGTTTGTGCAGCGTGACTTTATTGTGGGTTAGAAAAGCATTTTTCCTTTCCTTTTTTTATATATAGTTGTACACACAACTGAATGCATAACAAGCTTAAATGTCATCTAGGTCCCATATAAAAATGGAGTATAGGAGTGTGCCTTGTAAAAGGTGAGAGAGTTTGTCAGGGCTCTATCTCATCTCTTGCAAGGCACACCCCTGCACAATTTTTTATATGGGTCCCACTAGGCTTGTTGCGCGTTATGTTGTGTGTTTTTATTGTTATTCTAACATTTTCTATATAGTAAAATCCTTTTGCTATGTAGTTGTCAAAGCCTCTTAAGTCTTTACATTGAAATGTGTGCGCACATATTTTTATGAAAAATAATAATTTATCACACTTTGTTTTTAAACCATTTATGATATTTTGTCAGATGTGGGGCCCACCTTGGGAGACAAGAAAGAGTCATAAATGACTAAAAAACAATAAGTGTGTTAGATTAGCATTTTTCTATTTTTATATGTCAAAGGAACTTCAATAGTTGTATACTAAAAGTTGTAGCAAAAGGGTTTCACCATATCATTGCTCGTAGTGTTAGGACCTTAAGCGACAACATTTGCTCGATTGACACTGGTTACAATATTTTGACAACGTTTGTTGAAGGCAATAGTGGCCTTAATGAGAAGAGAAGTATTGTAATGACAATGGGTATTATCAAACTGCAAGACACCATCCATGTGCGCATCGGGATACGGACATGCAGTTCTTAGTGAATAACATGTACATCAGGGGATATATACAGTTCTCATGTGAGTCAATATATCTTGTAGTACTATAACATAGAGTCGTCATTCTAGTATTAACAAGTTTATAATAGGTAATAGTTGGTCCCCATGAATCTCCTACAATGAGGGTGTGTTAATGTTAACGGGTTATTAACTTATAGGAATGTCCTATTGTGGATACCCTAGGGCATCTCCAACCCATCAAATCTAAAATTGTGTAACACTAACATTATTTGACGCTATTTTGGTGTAAATAGTAACAATAACATTATTTATTTCTCTAATCTATCAACACCATCTTTTACACTATTCAATTTTTATCACCATTTTATTTTACATTTCTTAAAGATAAAAATACAAAATATAAATAATAATAATAATAATAAAATTGTTGAATAGTGCCACACCAAGATAGTGTTCACGAACCAACGTAAAAATGGCGCACTGGTTGGAGCTGGTCTAAGGAACAAAATTGTATTAATTTGATAGATCACTAGACATCTAGCGGTGCATTTAAGGTGTCACTATAGCATTATTTTTCGTTTTAAATCTTAATTAATTAATTATTTATTTTTTTTTTGAGTTTTTCACTCAGTATCATATACTAATTACACCTATTCCAATTTATGATACGTGATTGTAAGAATTCACATCGAGGATGTCATTACCAACTTAATTTGCTTCATTCCTAAAACTTAAGACAAAAACCTCGCTGAATAAATTTGAATTCTCTGTCACTCTGTCTAACCAATTGTCGATAATGTACTATGATTAATATGTTTTTAAATATTTGTAAGAAAAAAAATGAAAAAAATGTTGATGTACGAATAAAAATAAATATATCTAGACTCGAGTTGGACTCATGATTTTGTATCACACGGACACCTATTAAAAAAATAAATAAATAAATTATTGCACTAATTAAAGGGCAAAAGTGTCCAAGAGGTGGTGAAGAAGCGTAAATCCAATGAAATGAGGGAACGGCGATAATGAATTTGCGGTTCATTTAAGGAGAGTTTCATTTCATTTGAGGCCCAAACTTCATTCACCTTTTTAAACCACCAGAGCGGGCACACCGATATCTCACACACACACACACACACACACACACATCACACAAAACACAAACCTCTAGAGAGAGAAACACAATCACAACACACAAACACCACCTAGAGAGAGAAACACAGACTCACGCGAACGAAGGGTTTTCTCTTCTCGCGCGATCGGATCTCCTACGACGACTTCTCGGGTTTCGAAGGTACTTGATTTCGATTCCGATCTTCAAATCCATGTTTCGATGTTTGATTTGGTTTTGTTTCCGATCGTGTAGATCGGTTCGATCGCCGTCTCGATCTGTGGTTTTTGGCGAGATTTGGCTCATTTTCATGTTCTTTGACTGGATTTGTTGTTTGGATTGATTTGTGAGGCAATGTGTGTAGATCTGTTCTCCGATTGTGCTGAATTTTGTGTAGGATGCTTGAATTGGTTGATGTGGTTGTAGATCTAGCTGATCCGATGCTTTTGTATGCGTTTTGAGATTTCGCCATTGTTCGATGATGCGAAGATGCTTGTGTTCTCGGATTGTTGATCTTCTTTTTGTGCAGAATCTTTTGAATCTGATGCGATGCTCATCTGTTTAGGATTTGGCTTAATTGAGATTCTTTGGTTCGAAATGATCTTCAAGTTTAAGTTTTTGTGGCATTTTGTGTTTCTCGCCGAAACGGTTTCCGCTAGCGACGTTGTAGTTTCAGCTCAATCTTGATTTTATTTTCTTTATGGTTATTGTTGTGCATTCTTAGTTCTTGCAGATCCTTGTTGCCTGTTATCTTTGAATTTGAAAAGCACCGAAGAGTTTCAGATTTGGTTAAGCTTATCTCTGTGAGTTGGATTTTGGTTTGGAGGGTATTGCTATAGGAGATTTTTCTGATTATAGTATAAGCACGCCATTAAGGGCACTGAAAAACTTCAAATATGATTGATTGATTGTTGTATTTTGTTTTACAATTGAACAGAGTAGGATTATTATTGAAATGCTTTGTTTGCCATGTAATGTAACTAGCCACGAGATAGTACATCTTCGAAAAAATATTCAATGCAGATCAGTATTGAATCTCTTGATTCAGATTTCGAGAACTTGTTAAATAATCTTAATTGAAGATTTTTTATTATAAAAAGGGACAGGGCAATGCTAGTTAATGAAATTGTGTAAATTATAGAGACATGGAGACTGGTGTGCAAGAAAATGCAATAGATTCATATTTCCACAGATTTTAAGTGTGTCACCTTAATTGAGAATTTGAGAGTTTGGTTTGGGTTATGATATTCTTTTCAAATCGGACGCAGAAGTGTTTGTTTTTTGTTAATTAATTAGGTATTTGTATGATTAGTGAAGAACACTAAATCGAGGCCAATGGAAGAGTTTGATCCATGTAGCGGACCCCAATTAATTTGTGACTGAGGCTATGTTGTTGTATGATTACTGAAGAATTCTGTAATGATCAATTATACCATTTTAGTTATCATTGCTACTTCTCAATGAACTTGTGTAATTCTGATGAGACACCTATATGGTTATCTCAGCTTGAAAGGGCAAACCAGTCATCACCTTGACGTGGATAATGCCGATTTTTTCTTAGATAAGTTTGAGTTTACTGTGTCTGTTGTTCACAATTTTCGAGAGCCTGTATGAGTTTGCTATCATTTTCCTGTTTATTCTGATTTGAAGTTTGCTTTTCATCAGACTCTAAAAGATGGCGGACACGGAAGATATTCAGCCCTCGTGTGTGACAATGGAACCGGAATGGTCAAGGTACGACATAGAACTTTATAAGTTTTGGATATTTGAAGTCCAGTGCTTTTGGTTTATTCATATAGTGTTTCTTCCTGCATAATAATAGTAAAAATAAAATAATGATTTATAGCATGTCCTCGAAGGAGTTTCCGAACCTACTTTTTGATTCTTTTGATTCATAATCTCTTGTCTCAGGCTGGGTTTGCTGGAGATGATGCTCCAAGGGCTGTGTTCCCTAGCATTGTGGGTCGACCTCGTCACACTGGTGTGATGGTTGGTATGGGACAGAAGGATGCATATGTTGGCGATGAGGCACAGTCCAAGCGTGGTATTTTGACTCTGAAATACCCCATTGAGCATGGTATTGTTAGCAACTGGGATGACATGGAGAAGATCTGGCATCATACCTTCTACAATGAGCTCCGCGTGGCCCCTGAAGAACATCCAGTTCTTCTCACTGAAGCACCACTTAACCCCAAGGCTAATCGTGAGAAAATGACTCAAATCATGTTTGAGACTTTCAACACTCCTGCCATGTATGTCGCTATCCAGGCCGTTCTTTCTCTTTATGCGAGTGGACGCACAACTGGTGAGCAGTTTAGTTTGAGTCCTAGCTTTCTCTCTTGGTTTTACTTTCTTATGCTGTTCAAATTAAAATTCGTTTTTGTCTCTTTGATTTACTTTCACATCATAATTAATCGCTGAAGGTTTGTTTAACCATGAATCTTGGCATAAACTTTGTACTGGTGCTTGACTAAACTTGAATAATCTCTTGGGTGACTTCTGAATCTCCAATCTTAATAGCAGAACAGTAACACAAGAATGCTTCTGTGGATTCCTTGTTCTCATTTTATAGGTATTGTTCTGGACTCTGGGGATGGTGTCAGCCACACAGTTCCCATCTATGAAGGTTATGCCCTTCCACATGCTATTCTCCGTCTAGACTTGGCCGGTCGGGACCTCACAGATGCCCTAATGAAAATCCTTACTGAACGTGGTTATTCTTTCACCACTACTGCCGAGCGGGAAATTGTGAGAGACATGAAGGAAAAGCTTGCATACATTGCCCTCGACTACGAGCAAGAGTTGGAGACAGCCAAGACTAGCTCATCTGTGGAGAAGAGCTATGAGCTGCCTGATGGGCAGGTGATCACCATCGGTGCTGAACGTTTCCGATGTCCAGAAGTACTCTTCCAGCCATCGATGATTGGAATGGAAGCTGCTGGCATTCACGAGACGACATACAACTCCATCATGAAGTGCGATGTTGATATCAGGAAGGATCTGTATGGTAACATTGTCCTCAGTGGTGGTTCCACCATGTTCCCTGGAATCGCGGACAGGATGAGCAAAGAGATCACAGCTCTTGCTCCTAGCAGTATGAAGATCAAGGTGGTTGCTCCCCCCGAGAGGAAATACAGTGTCTGGATTGGAGGATCAATCTTAGCTTCGCTTAGCACTTTCCAGCAGGTACGCCTTCTTTCATCGCCATACATTTGGTGCACTACCAGATAGATTTTTTTTTCAGAATATAATACCTGATTGAATTGTTTCTTTGTTTCTTGGGTGCAGATGTGGATTGCAAAGGCAGAGTATGACGAGTCAGGCCCATCAATTGTTCACAGGAAATGCTTCTAATCGATCAATCCGATGTCGTTTGTTGGCGGAGAGAAGAACGTGTTCTTTCAAGTCGAGAAGTTATGCGGCATGTCTGTTTCTACTTTTTCTTTTTCATTTTGCCTTTCATCTCATTTTCTGGACAATGGTGTTGAGTTTGTTGGGTCAGTTGTGGTTCTGCGTCCAATTTGTTCATTATTATTTCTTCCACAGAAGTCATGTCTATACATTTTGTAGTGCTTTGGTTTGGATTAATATGATCATGCGCTATGGCTATTCTACAAATTTGGAGGTGGCATGTGTTTTATTTATTATATTTATGATATGAAGAGCGAGGTGAGTTGAGAAGTTCTTATTTTTTAAGTAATCTCCTCTTCATGAACAAGGATCACCTAGTTATTTTTGGCCCCTCCCTACTTAGGCTTGATTATTCTCACGAAGGCGAAGGTCAGTTAGGCGCATACATTCCAATGTATGACTGCAGGAAGCCATGGTCTAGTCTAGAGTGGAAACGAGAAAGGTGAATAGGACAAGACTTGATGCCCCTTAACCAAAAGCCTAACAAGTCTTCTTGAGAAAATTATGTAGTCCAACATTCTTCCATTTCCTCTCATAAGCATAGACGTTCAAGTACAGAAAGTAGACCTCAAGTCTCCTTTTATTTTTAGGAGTATGGCTCTGTACATAGTGGTGTAACAGTCGATTAAAAAACTTTAGAGGCATGTAAAACTTCAAGCATCAATATTCTGAATTCATTTCATGTGGGATTCAAACCAGTCTAGTATCTGATCCATTTGTAAGCTAGTCATTTCGTGGTACGCGTAAGCGAGGTTCAGTTCCTCCTGAATGTGATGAAACAAATCATTCTGAACCAACGATGGAACCTTTTCATCCTTGAGAGCGTCTTTCCATCGCGTGGCTCGCCCATCCTTCACCATATATCCTCTCTCATCAATAATGCCATTTTTGCGAAATAGCTCAAACAAATGCACTGAGACAGATGCATTTACTTCTGGAATTCTGTCTGACAAGAGGTTTGGTGTCAAGGGGAATTCCATGCATTCAATCTCCGCAACATCAACGCCTTTCTGTCTTAGTGATTCTAAATTTTTCCTTACAAGCTGCAACCTAGAACTATCTTTCGGCATGTGCACGAAAAGGGTGGGAGGATAGGCATCTGGGATTTTGAATCGGTGGAAGACGCCTTCTGCTATCATAGTGACAATGCTGTTAAACTTCATATCCATGGCGAGGGCTGAAACGAAGTAGCCACCAGATGAAGCCCCTAATGCCGTAAGAGGAAGTGTGTCAAGTTTGTGTTTCTGAACCCACCATCTGATTGTTTCTTTTACAACATTCCTCTCCTCTCCCAAAGACCAGCATTCCCCAACACTTGATATGGCGACGACTGCAAACTTGTGAGAAAGAGCATGGAGAGTAATGAGCCTTTCTTCAGGGAGACCAACACACTTTGGGCATTCTGGCGATTTATCCCAAAAGTTCATCGCTCTACCATTACATCCGTGAGCGAGAAAGAGAACAGCTTTAGGTGACTTGGGTATTTGCCATATGATATCAGTTCCACTCCTGTATTCCACAGTTGGATGCAACTCTACCGAAGAACTATAGCTATACCGTTTCTGATTTGGAGGGTCTGTGATTGAACCTGGCTGCTGTCTCACTCTGCCTGAAACAAAAACCAGGAATGTAATGAAGATGATCAAAGATGTGACGGGTGCAAACAATCGATGGTTCCGTATCTGATGCCATTTATTTGCAGGTTTACTAACACGCCTCAGCATCACTGCAGACACAAGAACAAAAATGCCAATAACCTTCAACAATAAAACTAGAAGACTATAGAACAATTAATTCATGTACTATTACTGCAATACGCAAACAAAGTGGATAAATCGAAACACGACTCTATACTCCTTATATTGGCATTATATGTTTTCTTGCAGAATCGAAATAAAGCAATAGTTCAGTTGTTGGTCAATATAAGAGTTTAAAGAGGTATATTTGTTTGTGACATCTTTCAATTTTATTGTTTCAGTATTTTACCAGGGTGTGCCATCAAGGTCATTGAATTGAGCGCAATAGAAGAGTTTGATCCATGTAACTAACCCCATCTAATTTGAGGTCAAGGCTTTATTGTTGTTGTTGTAGTAGTATTTACGGGGCTACTCATTCATTCTTTGTTCTTCCCTTTGCTTACTTTCTCCTTCCTCTATTGCCTTTGAATGTGGCATTTACTTTTGCATTTTCTGCTTCCTTCATGCTTTTCCATTTTAACTAGACAATTCATCAGATCAATCTTTCCATTCTTCCTCTATTCAATCGTTAAATCAATCCATATTCTCTGAAGCTCTACTCATCTCGCTTTAAGGTAGCGCATGCTATAATATATAAATAATAAAAGAATTGGAAAACTAAAGCCTGCAATTAAAATAGTCTGAACCAGCACCGACATTGCTATCCACTAAAAGGTTCTGATGGAAAACCTCCTTGGACAAAGATAAGATTAGACCGGAAAAACCCTATAGCTATTGGTAGATGCAATTAATAAGTCATTGGTTCTTGGAAAAAATAACAGTTATTGCCTGTTCTTTGCCTAATTTGGATGCAAATGCCGGTTTCGACACAATCCCTCATTTCGATACCAAGCATCCTGCAAGTCTGCAACTGATGCACTAAGCCGAAAAACTAAATAGTAGTATTTTCTTATGTACACTATGACCTCCCATAACAATCAAATAAGAAGCAAATATTTTGCATACCACTTTAAGACGATTTTGATGGAGTTCCTACTTAAAGAAGTAATGGCTAGTATAGCCTCACATTTCTTCCGGCTATGCCGAGTAAATTGACTAATTTCCCTCATCACGGGATCGACATGAAATTCGATGAATAACATTTTTCTCGATGGGGGAATCGGGTTATGGTAACCTAGATCTAGACAAAAACCTCACAACACAACACAATTACATGAAGCAGTAATTACAATGGAACTAGAAGTGACGAGGATTAATTCATTCAAGAATCAAAGTCGATTTGTTACATAAAACAAAGACAACAATGAACTTCTATGAAATGGTTTTTAGCTAATTGTTGGGATATCGTTGAGAAGTAGTAAACAGTGTTATAAAAACATGAGCTTTCTATGCATTGACTGTGCAAGTACAATAATGTCACTCCCACACAGACCCATTTCACTCTAAAATTGGTTTCTTCAATTGCTTCCCAACTCTTAAAGCTTGTTTTCCCTATTGTTTTGGAACAACCCACAAATCTAAAACCACACAATGGCATCCTACTTTCAGTACAATTATCCAAAAATGGTAAGCCCAATACAAGAACAAAACATAAAGATCAAATAAAATTCAAGCACCCATATAAGGCCCGACAGACAACAATGCATGTGGATTAATCGGTGCAGTGCGTCAAATACCATAAGAGAAACAAAAAAAAAAACTCACAACCGTACCTTTTTTGGAGCTCAAGATTTGGGTTAGATTTGGAGAGATCATGAAAGCAACGGGGGAGGAATAGAAGGTTAGGTCTGATTTCTACATTATTTATTAGAAAAGATAATCGTCACTTTATTTGACCATTTTGATCACTAACATTGGACATATAGTTGCCATAGTCCTTTGAATTGTGCATCGAGATGGGCTCTTCGTGTTCTAAAACATCTCCAGCAACCGTGTGTACAATTTAGTGTCAAAATTGAGTTGCTTTATATATTATGAAGAAAAAAGAGAGTAGGGTTTTAGAGCAACAACTAAGGTTTTAGATGGTCTCTTCTGTGAATGGCAAATTCTCATGTGGGCTTCAGCAATCAAGTTACTGCCTTTCAGAAAATTGAAACCCCAATGTAAGTTCTCTCACATTTCCTCTGTTTCTGCTGTAATTCCTCTGATTTCGCCCATTGAAGGCCAATCAGAACCTACCCAGAACTTGCCCACTTCAAATCCCCAATTGTTTGAGCTAAATACTAACAGGGTAGTTGGTTTATTGAATGATTTGAAGGAAAAACCCGATCTTGCGCTATTGCTTTTTCGTGAATTGAAGGGTAGTGGATTCAAGCATGATGTTAGGACTTACACTGTCATAGTTAAGATTTTGTGTGTTTTTGGTCTGGAGAAGAAATTGTGTTCTCTATTTGTGGAGATTATTAAGTCTGAGGAGGACCCATGTTTTCAATTATCTGATCTCTTTGAGGTTCTATTTGAGATGAATTTAGGTGAGAGTGAAGGGGAGCGAGGCGGGTTTTTTGTTCAGGCGCTTGATGTGCTGGTTAAGGTTTATGTTGATCTTGGCATGTTTGATGAGGCTGTGAAAATGTTGTTGTTGTTGCAAAAAAGGGGTGTGGGTTTGTTCCGTCGGTTTCGACTTGCAATTTTGTGATTAATTGTTTGATTGGACGCATTAAATTGGATATGGCCGTGGCAATTTATGAGCAGTTTAAGGTGATGGGTATGAGGCCTGATGTTTATACCTATGCGATTATGATCAAAGCATATTGTAGAAATAGGTGTTTCGATGAAGCCTTTGGTTTAGCCATGGAGATGGAGAGGGAGGGCGTCGTGCCTGATGCTTTCACTTACACTACTTTGATTGAAGGGCTTTGCTTACATGGGAATTCAAGTTTGGGTTATAAATTACTTCATACATGGCGGAATGATGGGGTCCCTATTGATGCTTTTGGCTATAATGCTGCGATTCGCGGGTTTTGCAGTGAGATGAAATTCCAGGAGGCCGAGGAGGTTTTGCTCGAAATGGAAAGGCATGGGGTGGTGCCTGATGCAATTAGCTATGGGAACTTAATTAGTGGTTACTGTAAGGCTGGTAACTTATCGAGAGCATGGTTTATACATAACGAGATGGTGTCCAAGGGCAGGAAAACTAACTGTGTCATCATCAGCTCAATCCTCCATTGCCTTAACAAAATGGGTTTGACTGCTGAAGTGATGGATCATTTTCAGATATTTAGAGACTCGGGGGTCTTCCTTGATGGTATCTCATATGGCATTGTTATTGATGCTTTGTGCAAGTCTGGTAAGGTGGAAGAAGCGTTGAGACTTTTTGAAGTGATGAAGGGGAAAAATATGGTTCCTGACAAAGTACATTACACTCATCTAATAAATGGATATTGCCTCCTAGGGAAACTTCACGATGCAATAAAAGTTTTCGAAGAAATGAAGGAAATGGGTGCAAAACCTGATGTCATAACGTACAATATTCTTGCTGGTGCTTTTGCAAGAAGTGGCCTTGTACCAGATACAAAAGACCTCTTAGCTTATATGGTGAACCAAGGTGTGAAACCCAACTCCAGCACACGCCGCACTATAATAGAGGGCCTATGTAAAGGAGGTAAGGTGAAAGAGGCAGAAGCTTTCTTGAATGGTTTGGATGAGAAGTGTATAGATACTTTAAGTGCCATGGTTAATGGATATTGTGAATCAGACTATAAAGGAAAAGCTTATGGTCTTTTCATCAATTTATCTAAGACTGGGATTTTGGTGAATGAGAGTGCATGCGCTAAACTTCTCTGCAGCCTATGTGAGGCAGGAGATGTAGAGAAGGCCCTTGCTGTGTTTCAGATACTTTGGGATTCAGATGTGATCCTTAATGAGATTGTTTATGCGAAACTTATTGCTGCTTTATGTCGTGTTGGAAATATGACAAGGGCTCGTTATGTGTTTGATGCTTTAGTCGGCAGGGGTATTACACCAGATGTCATCACTCACACCACAATGATGAATGGATATTGCAAGGCCAGCTGTTTGCAAGAGGCTACAAATTTATTTTATGATATGAAACAAAGGGGTATTAAACCTGATGTTGTCACTTACACAGTGTTGATTGATGGTGGCCAGAAAGTAAATCGAAAGGATAGAGCCTCAGTTTCTCAATTGCAGAGTGAAATAAGTAAAATGGAAATAAAACCGGATACTGTCTACTTCACTGTGTTAGTTGATGGGCATTGTAAGATTGACAACATTCAGGATGCTCTTAAGCTTTTCAATGAAATGCTTGAAAGGGGTCTGACTCCAGATGCTATTGCATACACGGCTCTTGTATCAGGGTATTGTAGTCAAGGTGATATGGGCAAGGCAGTAAGCCTAGTTGAGGAAATGACCATTAAAGGGATAATGCCGGACACCCGAACAGCTTCTGTATTTGAAAACGGTATGATGAAGGTGAAGAAAATAACTTCCCGACAATGAATACCTGCATGATTCTCAATTGCTTGGTGCAAATATGTGACTTAGGCATTTTCTATCTCGTTGAATGGTAAGCCCAGAAGAACTTTTTTTTTTTTTTCAGGAAGCCCAGAAGAACTTGAGGACTGCTTTATAATTGCTGCTTTCACATTAAATTTTTGTTATGCTATTTTAACTTGGTTTCATTGGTGTTACTTCAGAGACAATGTGGATGTCTTCTTCTATTCATGGGGCATTGACATGTCTACCTGGAGAATTATCATCTTGGTGGTCCAGTGGGGAGCCAAAGTTGAATGCCATGACCTCAGTTTCGGTACTGAAATCCTCAATTAATTGCATAAAGCTGCCTTGGTTGATGACCGGACTGGGTGACGCTTTGCTTGCGACCTTTTGTTGGCAAAAGATAGGGTATCTTTTCAAACGTTGCAAATATATATACTTTTTCCTGTTTAATTTTGCTGAAAGTCTTTGGTATTGTTTCATAGAGATTTAAACACCCATGCAGATACTTGATATTTTTTTCCTTTAATTTGGGATTGAGGCTATGTCGTCGTCGTCATTGTTATTTCTTGAAGTTTTTTTATTGCATTTTCTGCTAACTCATCAAGGTACAATGGTCTATCACTCTTATGGACCAAGAGATGTATGCATTTTGCTGATTGAGAAGCTCCATTTGGTAGAACGGCACCAGAGGAGTTGATGGAGCTCCAAGAATCTCTTTTATTATTTGGAATTCAGAAGCTCCATTTGGCGGGACTGCCTAATTGATGCGGCAGATTGTTTGGATGCATGGACAGGTAACTATTTGCCTTCTGTATAAAAGATGTTAAACTTCAATTATAAGTAGATATCAATGCGGGTAAAAATCTAGCATTAATTTTTATTTTCTTTTACTTATGCATATGAACAGCATCAAAATTCAATTAATTACTATAATAAATGCTTGGTGTGGCTGTTAACCAGCAGCTTATTGGTTAAAAAAATAGCATTTTCCAATTTCCATTGAGAATCTTTGTGTACCTGCACTGTTTAACTTGGTTAGTCGACAAGTGTCTGCAGAAACTTGAGCAAAGAAATGCGGTTTCTTATTGTAATGTCTACTAAAGAGTTTCTCGATGTCATATTTATTTGTGGTTGGATCTGAACACTGCATTGTGCAGTCAATGTAAGAGTTTGATCCATGTAGCCGACCCTAATTAATTTGGGACTAAGGCTATGTTGTTGTTGCGGTCAATGTATTACATAACCAAATATGTTTTTGGCATATTTTTGGGACTTTTACAGTAATGAATTGAGAATGAATGTCTTTCAAACTCTGTAGCTTTCACTTTTTAGTGGAGGGGAGTGGGATTGAAGGTTACCATCAGCAGATTCATTATCATCCCAGGTACAAATTCTTAGTTCCTTCTACTTAGTTACTTTTGTTGATATTTTACAATCATAGGCTCTTAGATTTTTATTTTCTGGATAACAAATCGTTGCTTAGAAACAAAATGGCAGATATTTGCATTTATGTTCGTTAAGTAAGCTACAGAAGCGTGGAATCTATTAAAAGTCATAACTTGCAAGTTTTTTTTTAGGGATTGAGGCTATGCTGTTGTTGTTGTCGGTTTACTGCATTATTCAATTTGGACTCATGGCAATTAGAATCTAAAACTAAGAAACCTGCGTGTTCTCTCTGATGGATACAAAATAATGAGCATTCAATTCTTTGTGTATGTGAATATGGACCTGCATTTGTACAATTCTATTTTTAGATGACTTTGTGCTATTATAGAGTTTCTTTTTGGTGCTCGCACGCGCGTGTGTCAGCTTGGTGGGCGTTGTGGGTAAATTTTGATGTGGTAAGGTTTGAAAACTGAAAATGGGACTTCATGAAAATCTGGGCTGCCTTATAAAATAGGACTATGATCTTAAGTTTATCAATAATAGAAATATTATCACAACATTCAAATTTTGACAAAAAATGATTCTAAACCACAATTCAGTTAGCTTTCAGGTAGAAAAGTTACTAAACAAGGATAAAACACATGATGGTTGGCAAACATGGTTTATATTATCAGCTACATGTAATAAAAAACAAAAGAAAAATTGAAAATGTATATTCAAAATGTTATATATAATTCACATATCAGAATTAAGAAATGTAGATGAAATGCCAAAGCATCTCTAGTGAGAAGGAGAGGCATCATTTAGCAGAAGGCAAGGTTTAGGGAGGTCATGAGTTTGGCTCCCATTAAAGTAAAAAAACAAAAAAAACAAAAAAAAAAAGAGAAATGCAGATGAAATGAACATATTTATGAACATATACACAAAAAAAAAACCTATATTTTTGCTTTGCTTCACTTACGTGTGTGACGACTCGCCTTGCACCATGGGGTTATGGACTTGACCACTTTTACTTAAGGGTATGGACAACAAATCTCAATTATAGTGTAGCTACTAGCTAAGGCCCCAAGGTTTGATTATATTTCGATGACTTTCTTTGAAACAATTTGAGGTTTTGTCAAAAGTTTATCATGAATGTCTATGGGGACCTTTCTTGGAGTTGCAGGTCCATGAGAGATCAAATGATAAATACATTCGTTTTTATCCATTTTTCTTTTCCAAAAGGAAGTATGTTAAACGTGATTCTCATTAAGAGTCAAGATAATGGATTCCTATTCTTAAATTTTTTACCAACATTTGTTTCTGAAGTTTCCATAATCATATATAGTTTCGCAATTTGCACTATACAGAAAATTAGATAGTAAACAATATGAAGGCATGCACAATGGATGATGTAGCCATCATGCATGGCTAATGGCTCATTTGGAGTTTCATTGTAGATGGAAAAAGAAGTTCAGTCTGAATTGTTGTAAGATCCATACTTTTCAGGTTGCTGCAGTTCTATATCTTAGTCGGTATCGTTGCGTTTGCTCAACAGATATTACCTGATTAGCTTTTGCAGGTACGCCGGGGATCACAAAATAAGTACTACAAGAGTTTGTAACAAGGTATTATTTGTCGATGTACTCGTCGAGGGATCCTAGAAGAGGAATCACTCGATGAGGTGATCGTGAAGGAGCTAAGCGGAACATTCCTTTTTGAAGTACAAAGCGGCACCTCGTGATCGAGTAATGTACATGTTTGTAAAGGAAACTCCCATGCAAATCTACAACTTAACTTGGTGTTTCCCTGAAAACTCATTTTTCCCACTCACTTACCCCAACCAAATATGAAATATGGCCTAGATTCCTGAATTTGTAGAACCATTAAATAAAGCAATACTATTTCAATCCCCTATATTTCATTTTTGTTTTATTTCTCTTTTGTCAAGGTAAAATTTTTTTTTTTTTTTTTTTTTTTTTTTTGAAGAAGAAGAAGAAGTCAAGGTACAATGTGTTGAACATTGAAGTTCAAGTTTTGTATTGGAAAAGAGCAAAACCTTTAGTCCCACATAGGAGAGAAAGGTTTGGTTTTCTCACTTAATATATGTTCCAACTCACTTCACTATTGTTTAAGTGAGTGAAGTGAGAAGTGAGTTAGAATGAGTGGACCATGGGGTTCACTATGAAAACACCCTAATTAAATAATCTTTGACAATGGCCTTGGGCCTTTTGGGACTTTGGTTTGTTCAAGACTTAGCCATTCATAAACATAGTTTTTTATTTTCGATTTTTATCTTTATTTTCGTTTTTGAAATTTAAACAAAGAGCACCAACAGTTGCTAAGTTCAAATTAGGAGTTAAATAACTATCAAATTAGTGGCACACTAATTTGACAGTTATGGGAAAAATTGTCCACTAATTGGACAGTTAGATGCTTATCTATATTAGGAGAGTCCTTTGATAATGAAACTGGTAGTTTTTTCGAAATAATTTTTTGAAGCAATTTGTGTTTGAGAGAGAGACGATTTTGTAGTTTGAAGGCTCTTTTGATTGGTGCTTTGATCAAAGAGAAAACCAGTTGTATCCTGGAAACAGAACTCCTAGTTGAATTCAGCACCGAATTGGAGGAAATTTTTCTGTCTTAGGACATTGCATTGCAAGCCTCTAGTACACTTTGTTTATTAATCTTCTTTATTGTTTAATCAGCATGATTAGTTGTTTGTGATAACAGTGCCATGTTCAGATTTAAGTTTATTATAGATTGTTTGGAAAGACAATAACACAATGTTCTATTCCTACGTAATTATATATTCATTTGACAACTCGACATTTGAAACTCATGTTCATGATTCAAGACTATTCTAGAGAGCCATGTTCTTTAAACTGGATTACTCTAAGAATGTTTGTAGCTCAAAGTGTCACGGCAAAATCAATTTACTTGAGCGTCTCCAATGAGAATGTGGATTGAAAGAAAAATGTGTGCCACATAGGACGAAATGGATGTTGAAATAAAAAAAAAACACTTTAATGCAAATGTTTATGTGCATGTGAATTGATGCAACAACAATAATTTTCATATTGAATGTTCAATTCTAGATATTGTGAGTAGAGGATGTCTAGGAGTAGACATTGTGAGTAGAAAATATCTAGCAATAGACATTTAATATAGATATTTTTGTTGTCACGTCAGTTCGCTTGCTCGTGGACATTTGTATTGAAGAGTGTTTTTTTGGTTTCCATGTCCATTCCATTTTATGTGACACATATTTTTCTCCAATCCACATTTCCATTAAAGATGTGATTCTTATCGAATATGTTTAATAAAGAATTTTTTTTTTTGAGAATTTAATTGTTAATTCTCTGGCTCTAGGTAACTTGTTCGTAGTTTTTCGAGCAATTCAATTTAAAAGATCTTTGCCGCAATTACAGAAAACCCTACCAGTCTAATTTTTTTTTTACTTAAGTGAAAATCGAACCATGATTTTTCAAAGTCTTGCCATTTTAACAAGTTATGTCTTTACTATCTCACCCTTACCATTTTAATTGATGAGAAGACTTGAACTCACAAATTCTCACACTTGAAAAAAAAAAAAAAAAAAAAAAAAAAAAAAAAAAATCTACCAACGAAAAGGAAGGAAAAATCTTATTTATTTACACGTGGAAGTCATCGAAACAGCGCCGTTCCCGTCCGCACGTACACGTTACTCCACTACAATACAAGAAAGAAAGAAAAGGATAATCACGCACCTCGAGATAAGACTCTTTATCCAGATAAGTGAATCCGATCCGTCCATATCCAACATAAACACTCATCCGTCCGATCGCAAACTCATCCCCTATAAATCTCCTCAGAACCAATTCAGCTTTCGAACCCAAAAAAACAAAACTTAGCACTCGATTCCTAACTTTGCCCATCAAATTCCTCAAAAGCTCATCATTCTCAGTTCTTCCTTTCGATCTCATCTCAATCAACAAAACCGATCAACAACACTCCGAATCGCTCGATTTTCATCGATTTCAGCCCCAATCGTTGTTTCTTTTTGATACAAGAACTCGATCGGAAAAAATTAGGTCTAGCGAACAACAAGAACCCCCAATTTGTGATACGAAGATTCGATTTCTTGTTGGATCGTATTGTTCGTTAGTTAGGGTTTCGTCTTTCAATTAGGGTTAAGGTTAGGGTTAGGGTTAGGGCTTGTTCTTGATCTGATTCTGATTCTGATGAAGAACAATCAACCACCACCGCATATGAACCAGGCTTCGCAGATCCTCGGCCGCGACTATGGCGTATGGGCTCCTCCGCCGCCGCCGCCACCGCCTTCCGGCTCCGCCCCCATCCCCGGCCCTACTCTGTCGTCGGAGGACTCTCTGGCATTCCACCTCCCGCCGCTGCCGCGACCGATCTTCCAAGCGCCCGGCCCGGTATCGGGCCGATCCAATTGGAAACCGAAAATGGGCTTCAACAAGCGAATTGACAATCGGAGGATCGACAAGGGGTCGAGCATTGGCGGCAGTGGCCTTCTTGGTGGTGCCCCTGCCGCCGGAGGGGGCGGCAGCGGCGGCGGCGGTGGATACAAGCCGCCGGGGCTGCAGGAATTGCAATCGCAGAATAGGATGAAGGCGCGGCGGTTCTACCCGAAGAAGAAACACAATAACAGGTTCGCGCCATTTGCGCCGAGGAACACGACGTCGTTTATAATTAGGGCGAAGAAGTCAGGGGGGATAGCCTCATTGGTTTCGCCGTGCCCGTTGACGCCGGCTGTGCTGTCGACGCCGATTTTCTCGCCGTCTCGCGAGGTTTTGGGGGACATGGCAAAGGAGCAATTGGGGGTGGATGGGTACGGATCGATGAACGGATTGATTAGGCTGAGGTCGCCGGGGCATGAGATGATTCATAGGGATGACGAGGAGGAAGACGACGGCGGGTCGAGCGAAAGCGATTTGGAGGAGAGGGAGGAGGTTGAGAGGAGGTTGAATCATGATTTGAGTAGGTTTGAGATGATTTATCCCAATTGGGCTGATGAGCAGGGGAATCATGATCATGTTGATGGGGACGTCGATGACGACGATCAAGACGCGCATGTCACGCGCCTGGAGGAGGAGAATTTGACGTTGAAAGAGAGGCTGTTTCTGATGGAGAGGGAATTGATGGATTTGAGAACTAGGCTTGAGAATTTGGAGAGTGATAGGAGGAGGTCAAAGAAGGAAGAGGAAAGTTGTTCCAAAGATAACTTTGATGAGATAATGGCAAATGAAAGGTTTCGAGTTCAAGAAGAGACCAAAAACGATGAAGTGGTATTTGAAAATGAAGGTGTAGGTGCTCATGAAGAAGAGAGATTGGGAAATCATGGTGGTGATGATGGGATTCAAGGAGAGGCTGCCTCCACCCATGATGAGATGATGGAGGGTGAAAATGATAAGGTTATAGAGGAGGGCAATGGAGAGGCATTGGGGAGTAACAACGACGTTGTGGAGGCGTTAGAGAATGGATGCGAAGGTAGTGGAAATGTGTGCTCCGAGAGTCCCGAAGGGCGTCTTGAGTGATCGATGATGTAATGTATGTCTCTACCTTCCTCTTTTGGTTTAAATGGCTTCCATATGAAACCTACTGTACAAATATCGTGGTCTTGAATTTTAGTACTTGGTTTTGTATTATCTTGCTTGTTTACCTTGTTATAATCTGTTGTTAGATGGGTACCTGCTTTTATGATTTTAAGATAAGAGATGCTGACTTTTGGATTACATTACATTGTAAACCATAAAATCATGCTTTTACACTCCCTACTGATTGAGTTCAATTATGTCTTTAGATATATCGAGAATGTTATATATATCTTGTTGGTTCAAATGATAGAAGAGCTACATTGTTATTTATGGATAAAATGCAGCTTGTCTGAACTTGAGGCGACGTTTATCCGTTGTTAGTCGAATTTGTTTTGATGTCAGATATGTTGGCAGTAGTGCAGTTGTATGTGAAGTTTCTTCTCTGGAGCAGCCCCTCTACTTTTCCATGTTATCTGACTGAGCTTCCTGAATTTGGCTGACAGTCTTGGTTATTAGAGTTGAAGTAGTCTTGCATCTTCATTTTTTGCTTGAATTCGATTTCATCGTACAGCGCCGCTGTTCAGTGTTTAAGTAATGAGTCCATTCAGATTAGTCTCTCTTTCAGGGTTGGATTTCCGTCTTCAATTTGCATAATGTGGGTATCTGCCATACTCATCATCATCATCATTATCATCATCATCATCTTTGAGATCGTCGTTGGCCTTTTTCGAGTTCACGTCTGTCTTTCCGAATTAGTGAGGGTAATCATTTGATAACTGAACCTGGCCCGAGTTGTGATTAAATCTTGTTAAAGCTGAAATTGCAGTTATTTGAGTTCCTATCTATCAAGAATTCTGTCTTAAATAAGCCAAGAAGTCTTGTCTCGTGATATGCAGAAAGTGTCCGCGAAAGCATGGCCGCGACAGTTGCAGTATCAGTTGATGCCGGACAAAGTAGGAAGTGTAATGGAGAGGAAGGTCCTTGACGTGTACAAGTTTCAAAATTTTTGGTAGTCTCTCTTTAGATTTTATACTGTGTTAGTGTTGTCTTAATGAGCGTGGAAGGGATGCGAACGGATCTTCTGCGGCGGTGGAATATTGTGCATATCGCAAATGTATTTTCTAGCGGGGGAAGGGATGCGAACCGCGATGGAGGTGGAAGGTAGCAGAGGTGCAACTCTGTAATCTAATCTGAGCTTTCATTTGTCAACACTTCATCAGAGCTATCTGTAGAACAGTGCTTCTCCTTCTTTGACCTCTTCTTATCACTCTCCAAGCACACAAGTCTAGTTCTCAAATTCTCCAATCTCTCTTCATCAAGAACAGCCTCTCTTTTGACTTTGAATTCTCCTCTTCCAGCCTCGTGGCATGTTCATATTTATCGTCATCAACGACGTTGCCGTCAACATTATAATGCTATTGCCTTGATCATCTGCCAAGTTGGGATAAATCATCTCAAACCTACTCAAAATCATGATTCAATCTCCATCAAAGAACATTGAGACCAGCCCCTTGTTTTGAAGTACGTTGTGACCAACGTGCATATAATGCAAGTGAGGGAAAGAATCTGATGTCATGTCTTTTGTGATGCCTTTATCTTTCTGAATCGAATTTAGATACTGCAAATGTGCCTTCATCTCAAGTGAATAAAATTCTTTGAATAAGAAGTGAAGGTCCAGATTTTGTTATAACGTAGCGTAATTTTAAGTCAATGGTGATGTCTTGAACTCAGCGAAATAATATATAGTGACAGAAGTAGCGTGCAATCTTGTGACTTCATAGATAGAAAATATTCTGCAACTTGTGAGATACTTTTTTGATAAATTATTTAATTTTTTTTATTGAAAAAGGGGGTACAATTACCAAGGTTACAAATTACAACAGGCAGAATCTGGGAAATTTTACACCGAAAACGTCCTCCAACAGAATGGTTTGCAAACGACGGGTAAAGCCAAAAGACGGTGAGTGCCCTAAAAAAATATATACTTTGTTTCTGGATTCCGCTAATGATTACATTAACCCAACTTTGAGGCACTTGTAACCATTGGGCATTGAAGTTCACACGACCATTTGAAAAAAGTTCACAGAACCAATAATCACAACACGACCATTCCTTCTATAATGTTTAATGTTATTCTAATTGCGACAACAACATGACCCAATCAGGATTTCTCTAAGATTGTCTTCGGCAGCAATGTTACTCGTTAAGTATTCCGTTTAAGAAATCATTTTTGATTTTCAGGAGTCAATTGAACCATTTTGATCAATGTATGACATCAATTGATCAGGGAAGACAAATTTTCCTTTATAAACATGTACATTACCCGACCAAGAGGTGCCGTTTTAACACAAAGAAAATAGGTATTATTACATTGCTCCTTCACGATCATCTCATCCTTTGTTGGATCAGTCAACGAGTACATGGACAAATAATATCTTCTTATAACCTCTGGTGATTCTTATCTTGTCGTCGCTATACCTGCAAAAGTCAATCAGTTCATTGTGGAGTTGATGAGTGGATGCAAAATTACCTCTCAAGTTATAGACTACATTCATCTGAAAAGTATGGGACTTACAGCAACTCAAGAGTGAACTTCCTTTCCATCCCCATGGGAAGTCCAAATTGACCAAATATGATGGCCGCATCATCCATTATGACTTCATAATTTTTGCCGTCGGATTTCCTGCAACCGTGCAAAATAATGGTTATGGAACTTACGAGTGATGGTAATGAATCTAGGAAAATGGAAATTTATTATCATAGCCTCCCGACGAGATCTAATGTCCACCTACATGCTGGTACATACAGAATATCCCAAAATTCAACTTGTTTGAAATGGCGATGCGCCTGAGACTTTCAGAAAATTTTACAGCCAAAGACACGCACACACACACATGAGATTTGAAGCAAAAAAAAGTGAGGGGCTCAATTCTATTCAGACACCCTTCCTTATGCAACCCTATATTTGATGTGAAAAGTGAGAGTGAATAATGTAACTGTCGTATATGAAAGTACAACAAATGCTAAAAATGATGCTCGGATCAAGTCATCCTATAGGCAAAAGCACAGATATTATGTTGGATCACCAATTTACAAAGAATAATCGATGGAGATTCAAGAAGTCAAGAAAAAGGTGTTAAGGTTCTGATGGATTCATAGAGATTCCACAATAATAAGATCAATTGAAGGTGAATACAACTAGATATAGGTAACTATTAGCTCATCTAATACGTCAAGCTAGAAGGATTTACAAACTCACGTAAAAGTCCCATCCATAGAGAACTTGAAGCCAAGCAAGATATCAACCAAGAGCTTCAGCTGTCCATTTTTCTTAACAATCTGGAGAAGTCATCTATATTCAGGATAAAACAATACATAGCCCTTATGCAAGGGGTGAAAAGTATACACAATATAACTGTAGACAAATGTTAACAGTATATTTCCATTCTTAAGGCTTACTTGAGAACCCATGAGACCGTTAGCTGCATTATCTAACCAGCTGTCTGTTTCTGTCTGCATTGTAACGCATCCAATCGTTAGTTTTGCTTGTATGTATTTATTGAAATCATTTCTAGCAAGTACAAACCATTCAGGAGAAACAAGAATGGGACGAAAATAAGATCACCGCTTAGAAGCAATAACTGTGAAAGATTTTGTATTAGTTCACTCTTTTGGGGGCATGAGCATTAGATTTCAAGTTCTTGTTGTCAGCTCCTAGACTTCTTCTCTCACAAATACACATCAGAATTCAAGAATGGTATATATGTACATCCTCGCATCATTCCTAACTTTTCTAAGTTCAGGATTGTCAAACCTCTCTAAGGGCTGATAAATTGGATGCCCTCCCGTGCCGAAGAGACATTTGTCCCCACATGCCATCATTTAGCAAATATAAAATGCATAACCAATCCCTTTGAGACAAAACATGGCCTCCTTGTGAAAGCCACACCTGTGATTGTGGCTAAAACATATCATGTGGCAAAAGATTCAAATAGACAGAAGAGGTATCCTTGCACTTGCAAATATTGAAACAGAAATAGAAACAATCCGTGCATTAGCAAGTCTTTTTTGAAAAGAATTAACATAACATACAATTACTAATAGTGGAAACCATTCCTTGTCAAGAAAAGGAAGAAAAATAAAACTTGTTAATTAATCAACATAAAATCACCTGTGAACTCCATATAAGTTTCCATTTTCCTTCTAGAAGCTCCAAACTTTCTTTTCCTAGGTTTTGATTCAGGGATAGAAGTTCATCAATTGCCTGAGATGCCATCAGAATACAATATAAATTAAGTATATCAAGTCGACAGAAAAACATGCCAGCTAAAACTTAAATCTATTTTCAGCTCACCTCTGTTACTTTTGACCCAGTGGATATGGCTGACAACAGCCTTTGCCTCGGTTCAGTGTTCTTTTGCAAAACAAAGGTGGTACCCTGCACTATATACAAGTTCCTTTTGTTCTGAGCCCATGAAACTAAACAAGCAGTTTAAAAATCCCTACCCAAGTACACGAACGCTAAAATAACAAGCATATACTTGATACAAATTATAATCTAGTACCTTGTTTCCTCTTGAGATGCGGATATTTCCAGAGTAGGACAAATATGTAGTATCCAACCAACCTTTCGCTTCATCTCCAAGAAGTCTGAAAGGTACTGGATATGGAACTTTAAATGGAAGAAATCCAAAACAGAAGGCCGCTTTATCAAAACGAAAAAGTATTCGTTTTCCATCTTTAATAGATGCTGCCGCCTAAGAGTGTTAACGAAGCTTCAGGATGCATGAAAATACAATTAAACTTGGTTTTCAAAATGGTCTAAGTCTAATATATTTAACAAAAGCGTCAGGATGTTGCGGCCTAAGTCCTCTGTGCCATTTTTACTACCAAGAATCTTTACTGGATTGTATTTTGTGTTCATTGAATAAGCTCTTCTATTTAAATTTCATAAATCTAGGCGGCTGCATGCGCAGTGTTCTGCAAGTCTGCATGCATTACCTAATGTACTTTTTTTTTTCTTACTTTTTTTTTATCAAATGTATTTTACTTAGTACACCAAAAAGTTTGATGTGTTATCATTCATTTGATGTAACTTAATATAGGGTTTAGGCATGTACCTCACAAGCTCAAAATCACAGCTAGTTCATCCACAGTATTTAAAAATAGTCTGAGTCTGAATTGAGCTTTAATTTATAACAGTTCCTCTAGGACAAATCCTACCTTTTGGGATCTATGGAGTCTAAAGCGTCTTTTTTTTATAAGAAAACTTGTAGGAGGACAACAAGAGGAAGGATTATGTCATTTTTATCCCCTAGCCTTGGCGCCCATTAACTGTCATCATACAATTCTCAGTTAATGTTGCAGTGTAATTCTCCGTAATCTCGAATTTTTTAATTACTTTTTCTAAAAAAAAATTCTCAACACTTGATGCAATCTAGTTTTGGTTCACCCACCCAATCTAGATTTCAGCCTAGAAATATCTAATTTTCACTACGAATTATGATTACATCTACTAAAATATTTATCCTATTCTACAATATTATTTGTTACATTATGACCCTAATGTCTTCAACAGATTCATGTTGCATTCTCACATTATTATAGTCTAATAGTGCATTTTTTTATCTTCTTTTTTTTTAATTAATATATAAAAAAGAGTATGCAGGTCAGGCAACAAACATCTATACAGTAAGATACTCTTGCATAGACCATTCACATTCCTTTATAGCTCTCAGTTAAAACACTAATAATATGCTTAATGTTGCTACTCTTTTCTTCACCTTTTGAGCCTATCTATTTAGTTGACTTCAATATGTTTTCGTCAGTTTTTCATCATAGTCAACTAATGCCCTATGGATTGGATTCACATTATTTGGAGTCACAATTTTACACACTTTGGAACCAACCAAGTGGGTAGCTCACTGGTTTGGTATGTGGTCACTTGTGCAAGAGGTTGGGGGTTTGAGTCTCAATGGAGACGAGATGGTTTCTTTCTTATCAAAAAAGTTTACACCCGTTGGAGTACTTCTAAGTTCCAATATGCAATTTCATATTCCATCAAATCGTTTTCAAATATGATTAATTAAATAGTGAAGATATCAGATTTAAATGAAAGCTCACTATCAATTGCACTAAATCGAGCACAATGGAAGAGTTTGATCAATGTAGTCGATCCCAATTAACTTGGGACTGAGGCTATGTTATTGTTGTAATAGGAAGATATCAGATGAAAACACTAACTTCAAATGCTTGATTGATAAGTAAATCAAAGACGTACTTTTTCATTCTAGTCCAATGTCAAAGTTCCATTTCATTTTATTTATATTTATATTTTGTATGTGGGGGTGCGCATGTGCTTGCTCTAATTTATGTGAATTATGGTAATCAGTTCCAGATTGACTTTGCAACAAAAAAAGAAATAATAACAAAAACCCAAGAGCTGCACAACGAAGAAAATGCATCAGATAAGTTAAAAGAATGGCAGGGTAAAGATTAATTCCTCACAACAATGATCAAGTGATAAAAAATTGCGTACCTCTACTTTTAGCTCACCTATTGCTTCAGAGAATCGTACTATATTTGATACCCTTGGATCATTTGTCCTAAGGTACACATCTTGAAAGACACTGAAAAAATCGACTCCCACAAACGTTCTCTATAAAGACATAAAGAATGTTTAAATAAAACATATAAAGCACAATTTCATTGCAGAAAACAAACAAATTTATAAAGTTCATAATGGAAACAAAGTATGTAACTTAGACACAATAGCCAATGCTGTAATGTATGAGGTCTTTTCAAGATTAAATTGCATAACTTTCTAGTCAAACAAGCCAACACCAACCATTTCATAATTTAAGAGAACCATCAAAGACATATTTCTACAAATATACTTAAAACATGACAAGCCTGAACAGAATTACTTAAAATGATCAACCACTTGCATTGACATAATGCAAGTCAGTCTACATTGTTATACAGAAAAGAATTCAAAGATGCTTCTACAGTTGACCATGGCAACTTTCAGAAGATCACAAGGAAGATTATACTGAGAAAGGTATAGGATAAGGAAAAGAATCCCTCTACTGGGTTCCATAGTTAATAATCTTACAAAAAGTTAGGCCATAAGAATGTGCATTAGCAGAAAACCCAACCAATGCAACCTTAAACATACTCGTGGCTTCTAAGAAACCCAGGAACCTGTTCCCTTTTTCCCTTTCTTTTTTTCTTGGAGAAAAGGGCGCACCTAATGATCATTTAAAAAATAGGATTTGAGACAACAATCAAGCAATTGAATGGAAAAGGTTTTTTTTATACTCACCCGCTTTGGTAAAAACTACAAGTCGTCCATTACTAGCAATGAAGTTTTTAAATTGGTGACACTATCATCATCATTTCTATTCTATCATCACATAAAAGATTTGTCACATTCCTAGCTTAAGATGTATTAGGTTTAAACCATTCCTACATTTATTTTTTAAAAAATAACATACAAGGTAGAGGGTTTGCAGGCGGTAACTTAGAAAACTCCATAGCTCATTTCAAGAAGATCCTAAAGAAATTCATAAGTATGAAAATTTCCTCCACTGGAAATAGTAATTCACAGAAATTGACAAAGAAAGTATTAAGTATTAACATTATAAATCCTATAAGGACTGTAATGAAAATTAATTAATGAGATCCAACAAACAAGATTAAATGCTGAATTTGGATAATAAGCCAACCTGAATTGGAGAAGCTGTTCCGGGTCTTGTAGTAAATATCAATTGCCAACAACCTTCAATCACACTGGAGCTTGTCTGAAATGAATCCAGCATATTTAAATTAAAAGACCATATAATAAAAGTTATAAACAAGTATCAACAACCTTTTCTAACTACTTATATAGGATTCATCAAGTCATGACCTATTTTATATTTGATGCACAAGTGATGGGGAATAACTAAAAAAAAATGAATAAAGTTGAATGGTTTTTCGGTTAGTGAAGAACCAAAAAGCCCCATTCAATTTGCCAAACGAGGTTTAATATACTGATGCAATTACATGGATATTACGCATGGAACCATCAAAGAGACAAAAAGCCCCAACAAAATTGGACAGAACTCACAAATAGTAAATAGAGAAAACACGATCGCCTAACAATCATATCCAGAGACAGCAAGAATGCTCCTATGAGACATGAACTTTATGCATCAAGGATATGAATATAACTAATTCAAAATCAAAGACTGATGATGCTGCTATCCAGAAATATCTATGGGACACTACTCACATGCTCTCAATACTATAAAGGTGCGGAGATCCTCAACCTTCTAGAGCTATGCATGCCCCTACAAATTCCTATATCACTAGTACAATGGAATAAAAAATGCGACCAAGACAAATACCAAGAACCAACAGTCTTCCAAGCAATGCAACACCATACACCACCTAAAAAATAAATAATAGCCATTGGCTATCAACTTCAAGGATATCATTTTTTCCAATGAGAGGATATCCAATTGAAATCCCATAGTTTTGAAGAATCCCATGCCAGAACTTCCCCCGTAGAACTATTCTCAAACAAAAAAAACCTGTGTATGTGGTTCATAGAAAGGGACAATTACTACAAATGTTGGGACCCTCTAAACTTCTTTTGCTTTTTTTGGAATTCTCTACGACTGAATGAACTAATGAAGAGAGTTTCACTACTCCAAATCCACAAACATTCTGTAGAGAAATCTGATAGCATCACAGATTGGAAGAACACTTCTACAGATCTGAAATGAGAGTTACAGCGAAACAAGAACTTGATAGACTTTCGAGAGGTCTATCTCTCTCACAAAACTCTCCAAAACAGAGCTCTCAAAACAATTCATAAAACACCCTACAAAACCTTCATTTGCCTTATTTATATCATTTCTCTAACTAAAAGAATCACAAGAAAATTACAAAGTGACTATCATAATGTGTAGTCTGTCAGTAACCCTGATACTAATCAAAATGTAATCAATAAGTTCAATTGTTTCAACCATCCATGTAATGAAGAAAATGCAATCCAATGACTCCAACGCGAGGGGAAAACAAGTTAACAAGTACTTGCAGTTTCATCTACAACATATCCACCGTACTCATTGTGCTGTAAGCCACCAGTCTATCAAAATTCCCAGATAAGGATATCTGAGATATATAAACATATGCCTAATGTTCATATGTTTACATCTTTCATACAGTTTTTTCTTGAACTATTCTATTTCAATCGCATTGTACAAGTAAAGTTCCCGTAGTTAAAAGAGCACAGTTGTATTATTTTTTTTTTTTTATTATTTTCATTCTGGAATCATTCTATAACCCAAAATTTCTTTGCTGAATATACTTAATAGACCCAAGTTTACAGTTATCAAGATCCCAAAATCAAATACACACTTAGTGAGTAGGCTACAAGACCTAAAGATACAACAAAAAGTATCCTAGGTGAATAGGCTACAAGACCTAAAGATACAACAACATAGCCTCAATCCCAAATTAATTGGGGTTGGCAGAAAACCTAATGCTAGAGTGTGCATTCTAGTGAGCCACAGTGACTGAAGATTGAAACCCCAAACTAATGTAAAAAAGTTGCTTCAAATCCTGACCTTCCAGTAGAAACTAAGGATCTCCACATCGCTCCACTTAGCTACTTCATTACTTGATGTCGAGAACATAATTTCCTATTCTTCATAATCCTCCAACCTATTTAGATTCAAAATATCTCAACCACAACTCTTTCCAACGAACGACAAGATTAAGTGGCAACTTTACAACCCCTTCAGCTAGATCCTTCCAACTGCCCCTACATTCCTCTCCATACATCTTCTCAACCCCAAATAAGTCATAGTCAGCTACATAGATCAAACTCTTCCACTCCGCTCAATTAAATACCCTCGATGGCATGCTCTCAAAATCTTTTTAATCCATCCTAATTAATGCGTCCCAAATTATCTTAAGCCTACCTCTAAACCATCGAATTTCTTCAATTCCTACTATGTCGAGTCTTCACCATACATTTTCTTCAATTCAAAAAATCTTATGCATTCACATAATTGACAATGAATTCAAGCTAATCAAAAAGAAACCAGAAAAAAAAAAGGCAATGAGTGAACGAAACTCACAGGGTCAGGCACGCCTTTCTGTGCTTCCAATGCTTGCACGGCCTTCTCAACAGCCTATTCATCATCATCATCATCATCACCAAATCAAACGAAAACACACAACATTAGAAGACCTTCGAAGAACACCACACAATAGGATCCTCGAAGAAGTTATACCTGGAGTTGCTCAGGCGACGCGGAGCGACCTCTACCTTGAATCCCTAAAATCGCTTCGATAAGCTCATTCTCCGATTCGGTGAACGAAATATGCTCCCGATCGTCCACCAGCGCAGCGGATCGAAAGATCGAGAGCTTTCCTGCTCTGTAGCCATCGTCACGAAGTTTCGGAAATCTGAACAGTCGATGATTGTCTCTTCGGAGAGTCGAAGCGATTGCTGTAAATGCGGAGGAAGGTCGAGAGGAGCTCGAACGAAGCCCTAATTTTGCGAGCTCCACCGCCATTGTTGAGTAGCGAAGGAGAGAGAGAGCTCGTTTGGTGAGGAGAGTGTGATGAGATTGTCCGACGTGGCGCCATTTTTGTTTCTGCGCCACCAGTTGCGATTCTCCGTCTCGCACCAACCGTTGGTGGTGCTCGTGTGCTACAAGATAGATGGGTCCCACTTTAGATTTTTTTTTTCTTTTTTTGCCAAACACTTGTTTTTATAGTCGAGGGTATCCGAACAACTATTACTGAACTGATGGTGGGCCCAACTAGTTCCCTTGGGATCCTTAGTTGCCTTTTGCTGGGAAGAAATCAGAAGGGTAAGGCAATCGCCTAATTCTTACCATTCCACCAACTCTTCTAGTTTACTCCAAACACTTTTGTATTTAAAAAAAAAATTCAATTATTCTCACTAGAGTAAGATGAATTGGGAGGATTTAAAGGCTAGGTTGTGTTTTTTCTTAAATTGATCAATTTTTATCGCAAATGTTGTATTTCTAGGTCGTCAAGTGAGAGGTGTCGCCAACGCTCTCACAAGGTGCAGTGCCATGTTATGTATGAATTAATGTCATACCCAAATGAAAATGTAGATTATTATATTCTAAAAGTTTCAAAAAACGTAACCTCTTTAGCTTAAAAACAACTTGTAAAACACTTGACGGGTGTGGCGTAGTGGTGGCGGAGCGAGCGTTAAGGCTTTGAACTAAGACAAATGTCTTGTATTCGAGTCTTGACATCAGCCTAAACTCTTGAGAACTATTTGGAATGTGGAGATTGGTGCGTCTGTTCAACCCCTGCAAGATTAGTCGTTTAAGAGACGGACACCCACAAAAATCAAAATGAAAACAAAAAAAAAAAAACTTGTATAATTTGGAATGGAAATATTTTAAAGTCCTTCACATTTTAAATAAACACCTCTCCTCAAGCTAAAATTCATACGATAAGATTAGATTTTTCACACATGCATGTTTCTTTCTTATAATAATAATAATAATAATAATAATAATAATAATAATAATAATAATAATGTAATAAGTCACAATGATAAGTATCTATATTAAGTTTTAGGGAGCTTGTGGGTTGGTCTCCATTAGAAGTTGTCGTTAATGTCATCATTGCATACATTAAAATTTGTAGTCATGGCCACTACCAACTTATGATATTGCTTCAAAGTGAGAGTGATGAGAATGTTACTTCAGTTCACATTAGATTCGTGGAGGTGGATTACACGCATTCAGATGAATGGCACAATTGCATTAAGCGGCCCATGTGGATTATTGCTTCATATCAAAATTTAATGGGCCAAATGTAATACCACTTCCGCCTACTACTCTTACCAACAAGGATTAGAAAAGTGAATTGGAGTATTTATTTTGGAAAATGCCAAGGTGACTCACTACGGACACTTCTACGAACACGCACCTTATTTTTTATATTTATTTTATATTTATTTTTTTTAACAATTTTGTGGTCATAAGTGAGTGTTGTAGTGGGTGGTAGCCTTATCATTATCTTTAACCACAAAATTATAAAAAAAAGTAAAAATAAAAAATAAAAAATGAAAGTGCGTGCTCGTAGTGAGTATCCATAGTAGGCCACCTTAGGATTCGCCCTCCCTTTTTTTTTCTCTAATGGGATGCATTATATATTTTGTATAAAATATCACATTTGAAAATTTTTTTTTCCGTATAAATTATATATTTAAAAAAAATATTAAATTATAATACTTATTTGACTAAAAAAATATGCCCTTTAAAAAATTTTAGTTAATTTCCAAGATGACATTCTTATCAAATGAGTGCATTTCCCCACTAGAGCAGACACGGTACTTTACAATTAGTTGGCTCAAAATAACTAATGAAATTCTATAGAAAAAAAAAAAACCAATGAAATGAAGAAAGTTGCACAATAATAAAAAAGAGTTGTGGTGGGATGGAAAAAGTTCCACATCCGTTATTCTGAAAATGAAAATAAAATTTATACGATTGGCTAAACACCATTTGCGGTTCTACATTTCACAAGTTCAAAATTAATAAAGCCTTCCGCTTCACATACTCTGACAATAATAATTTAGACAAATAATCCGTCCAATTCCCCAAGCAGACAAGGCCTAAAGCCCAACTCTAAACCCAAGACCAAACCCAAGCCCAAGACCAAACCCGACTTAAGTTGGGCTCGTATGCTACTACTTGCAACTGAGTTTGACAGTTAACGTCTAGTTTAAGCTGGAGCTTGCGCGATCGATTTCGCTTCGTCGAAAGATCAAATCGTCTCTCCCATTCCATCTAACCTGCTTCGCCAAAACCCTAATCAATCGATTCGATCCCCATTTCGCGAGCCCTTCGTCGCAAAATCACAGTCCGTCCAATCTGGATCAGTTAAACAATTAGGTTTAATTCGATCATAAACAGTCAGTACTTTGAATCCAGAACTCGATCGCTGTGAGTCTCCGATCCATGGAGACCTCAGCGACTCCGAGCGACTCACAAGCACTGCTGGACGGCGAATTAGGGTTTCGCGGCAGCGATCGGAGGTTCGCCTACGCTCGCCAATCTTCGTTTCGACAGTACGCGGAACCTCACACGCCAATCTCCATCATTTCCAATGAATCCGCTCGTTCTCTGCTCGCGCGGAGTACGAGCATCAAGATTCCTCCAACTGCGCATCCTGAATTCTACGATGAGAGCTGTTCCTTCAAAGATGAAGTTGGTTCTGCTGAAAAGGCGTCGCCTTTTCTGGTTTTGTTGTCGGTGTTTCGGAGTATGAAGTCCGGAAATCGGTTTGCGAAGCGGTTGTTCGTGATGATCTCGCTCAACGTGGCGTATTCGACTGTGGAGTTGTTTATAGGGCTTTTGACTGGCCGTGTAGGTGAGACTGATTTGGTTTTCTTCATTTTTTAGTTCTACTTTGGTTTGATTTGTTGAATGTGCATTCAATTCGATGTTGACGAAAAAAGTTTAAAATTGTGGTAGTTTTTTTGACAGGAATTAAAAAAATTTTGATGGGATAAAATTGTGGTAGTTTGAGTCTTAGACTACATGGAGGCAGATAGAAATTGCGTTATTTAGGTTTTGCCGTTATTTGGGGTTTTTCGCATCGAGATTTTCAGAAGTTGTTAAACTTCATATTTTGAAATTGATGGTTGAAGACTTGGAGTCTTGTCATTTCTGTTTATTGAACGCGGATTAAGGTTATTGTATATTCTTGTTGGGTGAGCTTTTTCTATTAGGAGGACATTATCAGTCTTTGCTCTTTTCCTTTTCTAGGTCATATGGTTAATATGAGAGAAGAAACATGTGTCCATGATTTTATCTCTTATTTTCTGTTCCATTGGTAGGTAGGGAAATTGTTGATATGGCTAAGGTGCCATGATAATATTTGCAGAAAAATGCTATTTTGACCCACTTTGGTTGGCATGCCCTTGATTGTTGCATCGATGTGCGAACGAAACTCGATGTGCATCTAAGGGAATCCCAATGATTGCGTGCCAAACTGGAGTGCCCAAAATGGGTCAAAATAGCAGGACTCATATTTGCATTCTATGTTTAATCAAAGTCCATATATTGTGTTTTCAAGCACTTATTAGTGTTTGAGGAGTTTTACAATGTGTTCATGTCAACTGGAATTTACCTCTCTTAGTCTCGTGGATTTCTTTTTCCTGTGTCTCATCTCTCTTGGGACCTAGGCTTTAGGAAAGATGCATCTTGTTTCCAAACTGAGTCATTGACTGTGCATGAACTGATTTGTTAAAACCTCGAGTTATTGTTCTGAAACTCAGCGGTTGATTTAAGAATCTATTACTTCGTTGATTAACTTGATTTTAGGCCTATTGCCATTGTCTAAGAATCTATTACGTAGTTTATTAACTTAATTTTATGCCGTCTCCTTTATCTTCATTTACTTAAGTCTTAGTGGAACAATTTGACACCTTTTAATCATTAGAGGCTATAGTTTGTTTTACAAAATTTCTATTCCATGAAGTCCCATGTGGATATTTCTGTGTATGCCATTTTGTTTTTCTTTACTACTTTTTATCTCTCTCACTGTTTATTATATTCTCTTACTATATTTTGTTGCTGTTTATTATTTTTTCAGGATTGGTATCCGATGCATTTCATTTGACATTTGGTTGCGGTCTCTTGACATTTTCATTGTTTGCAATGGCTGCTTCTCGGAAGAAGCCAGATCGAGTCTATACTTATGGGTAAGATCAGAACTCTTACCTTTATGATGAACCACTCAAAATATGGTGATTTTGCCGCCTTGACCCTATGAAATATCCTTTTGGTATTTGTATTGTACTATAATATGCGCAGCTGGACACTTGTATATCGAGGGGATTTTTGTCTGAAGGGCCATGTTTTCTTTTAATTGTTAGGCTTTTTTTTGGCGTAAATTAGCAGTGTTTTATTTATATTATATATTTTTTGTGTCAATATGCACAACTTTACATGCACGTGAGTGCTTTCTCACACGCAAGGAACCTCATGGAAGCTTTTCAGAAAATGAAGGAGCTAACATGCATAAATGTGCAAAGAAAATGCTATTGAGTCTCTCTGGGAGTTGCTTCTATATAAAGTTTCTCATGTTGACTTTCTCAAAATTCAGGGGCTGGGCTTTCTTCTTGTTGAATGACAGTTTTAAGGTTTCCTTAGGTTCACCTTCACTTTGTATATATCCCTTTCGGTATACCACCTTATGGTTTCATATTTAAAACAAATTTGAAGGATATTATCATCATCATCATCATCATCATCATCATCATCATCATAATAATAATAATAATAATAATAATAATAATAATAATAATAATAATTATTATTATTATTATTATTATTGTTGTTGTTGTTGTTGTTGTTATTTTAAAAAATATCAAGTTCCCAGCCAGTGACTCATTCTTGTAGGCTACTATTTTTGAGCTTTCCTTAACTTCACTTTGTACTTTCACTTTTGAGTTTTTGTATACCGCTCACTATTTCATATTTAAAGAAGGTATGAATGTTAAATGTTGGGCTTTCAATTTTCTCTCTTTGGTCATACTTGAGAGTCCATACAAAGGATGAAAAGTATCATGCAGGTGGATTTAAGTTGTAAAACAAATTAAGCAATCTGGAATCTGATTAACCTTAGTTGTATTCGTTAGTGCCTTTTATTTATTTAATGTCGCCTCATAGGGTACGATATTGGGAGGGGCCATCAAATAGCTAAATAATGAATTAGTTTTCAAGATTTGGGATGAATGTAGAGCCTAAAGACTTAAGAGAAAGAACCACTAAGTTTGTGGTTATAAAGACATCTATCGTAGACTAAGATAACTTGAAAAATTGTTTTTAACCAAAGCAATCAGTTAATCACAAAATCATGCTAAGGTTTGTGGAGCCAATGCCCAAAAACAATAGTATGGTCTCTTCTTGTCAAACCGCAAAGAAAATGCAACTTTAATTCCACTACCTTACTCTAAGTGAACACTCACGGAGAAAAACTAGCCAACAAGATTTTTTATTATAAAATTGTAATTAATCGTAGTATTATAGTACTAATAATTATGTCTGCTCTAAGTAGAAAACCTTGCAATGGTAAAATGGACATGCAGTTTACCATAAATTTATGAAAATACCGCCATAAGTATTGTAAGCATAACTTGTTATTACATTTGTTGTGATTGTGATGGTATTGTTGCTGTTATAGTTGTTATCATGTTGTTACAATTATTATTTTATATTCTCATTGAGAATGTTTGTTTTCCCGTTGGTGCCTTGTTCTTCATCCATACATTGAATTTGGCATATGTAGTGCAAATGCAATTAAATGGATCACTGATCACTTGCGAGTATCTCTCTCTCTCTCTCTCTCTCTCTCTCTCTCTCTCTCTGTTTATTATTTTCTTGTTTCGTTATTCTATGAATATAATTAGCATTAAATTGTTAAATGTAGATTTTATTATTTCACCAAAACTACATTTTGTGTTTTTTTCTGACAATAGCTTTGCTTTTACTTCAGGTATGAAAGGCTAGAAGTTCTTTCTGCTTTCACTAATGCTGTAAGTACTTTACTTTCCATTCTATCTGGTAGTTTTGGGCTAGGTTACCCGGACTCTTCTATTTGGGTCAAAGTGCCCGTGTCGACACGACGTGACACGGACACTGACACCAAATATGTGGCGGACATCGGACATGGCACATATCAACTCGGATGCTTGGGTTACATTAGCAGGGAAAAGCATGGAAGTAAAAGATGTCTTCGATCAGCATAGAGAGAGATAGAGATTGATTAGGATTTAGAACAGAAAAACAGAGAGAGGAAAAGAGAAGGACGAATTGACAGAAGCAAAGAAGACCAACGCAGAAGAAAGTAGACATACCCACATCTGTTTTCAGATCTAGGGTTCTCTCTTCATCTTTTGTCTCTTCATCTTCTGCTTTTAAATGTAGGGTTCTCTCTTCATCTTCTGTTTTCAGTTCTTGGATTCTCCGCCACACACTCTCTAGACTTAAAATTGATCGTGTGAAACTGCCCCTCTACTGAGAAGCCGAGAAAACACAATTTTTGTGCCGAAATCTGTACATAAGATATTTATAGATATTTATAGGTAGTGTTTGGTTTTAAGTTTAAAAAAACAGTTTTCCTTATTTAAGATTCTCCTTAAAAAATCATTTTTCTTATTTTAATGTTATTACTTATTATATATGTCACAAATTATGAAAGATAAGGAGAAATATCTAAAACGTATGGTTCATTCCTGTGTCCAAGCACCCGCGTCCAATGTTTTGGACATTTTTAGACGAGTCCCGGAGTCCTTAAAATTAGAGATTGGCCGAATCTGACCTTTAGACACATACCCGCACCCGACACCCGTATCTGAGTCCAGGTAACATAGGTTTTGGGACTGTTTGAATTTTGAACTGTCTTAATTCTACTCTTTCTTAATTGTGCTCAACTGCATGATTTTGTTTCCTAAACTTCCTAGTCTTATATCGAACATTGTTATAGAGCATCACTACTGGTGTTGGACATTGATAAACATGTGTTGATATGAATATTGGTGAGATTAGTAGTTGAATCTCTTTTCTTAGCACTTAGAAGGATAAAAATATCTTTCAAGAAATGAATAATTGATTTCCCATTCATGAGTCTACCCTTTGAGCGTATGTTCTTATTCCTATATAGGTCTGTGAGCTGCTTTATCTAGTGGCATATATTATCTTCACTCCTCGCATCTTGTGATGGTTGGATGTCTTGATCGAGACATCTTCCTCTATCAATAATTTGATACGTGATTCACCTTCTTGGAGATTGAGAGTTCAAGGATGCCGTTAAAGCAATATAACAATTGATTAATGATTTGTGATATTAATATCATATACTCCTATACTTATATTTTGTGACTGCAGGTATGTACTATTATGTAAAATAGCAAGAAATTGCTACTGATATTTTCTTTAACTATTTGAGCTGCAAAGGCTTGCCTTCCAAGACTTGTAATATCGTGATACATGTTAAGGGGATTGACCATCAAAGTTTTGTGTGACAATTGAGTTCAATGACAAAATAAGGAACGTTCCAACTTTGAAGACCTAGGATAAAGGATCACAGATATTGATGCTAGAGAAACTTTGGTGTAGAATAGAAATGTATAGATGTTGCTGACGATCTTAGTCATTTATGATGGTTTACATGTTCAAGTACTCAATTGTTTCAATAACTTAGAACCTTTTCTTTGAATGTAATTATTCAGCTTTTTATTTGCTTGAGTAGATTTTCACATGATATTCGTGTTGGAGTCAAATTACTTAGAGTAAGCTCTTATAATTGAATCCCGCGGACCATCTATTTATTGGATTGAGTACATCAGTGAAATTGTCATCTTTGCATCCAAAGTTCTTATGATTCTTGAATTTGTTGTAAGTAAGGTCTTGTTTCTTCCTTTTCCAAGTTGTTTTACTTTGTTTATTCTAAGTACTAATATGTGATTTTTTTCACTTCTGTTGCATGTGTAGACAGCTCTTTCTTCTGTTTATGGCATTCTCTATAGCAATTGAAGCTCTTCATGCATTTATACAGGACGAATCAGAGCACAAGTAAGTACTGATCAAGTGATCATGAATCATTGTACCTTTTTGAAGCTTTTAGTGTGCGCAATCGAATGCTTGTCATTTTCATTTCATTTAGTTACGAAAAATTTGTTTTTATAAGATCTAATCAAGTGCCTAATTTTTCTTGGATTGAAAACATATGTTAGTATGTTTGGCCTGCTTAGAAAACTCGACACATAAAAAACTTGGACATATCACGTATACTGGAATTTTCTTTCGCGTTTTTGGTTTATGCTTAGCATGTTGTTTGTTGTCTATGGGTGCTCATTTGAGCATATTACTGGCATGGAGAGGCAGCTTTTGCTTTTGTACTTATCTCGGATTAGCTTTTCTTGTCTGAATTTTGGGTTTTTTTTTTTTTTTTTTTTTTTTTTTTTTTTTTTTTTTTTTTTTTTTTTAATTGAAGCAACTCTAGGTACTGAATGAAATGGAGCTGAAGTTTTATATACTTTTATTTGTTAAATGAACTTGGATTAGTCCCTAACTAGTCCCGTGGTATTAGACTATTAGTCAAACTGAAGGTTTGGATGCCCATTGTTCTAAAAACAAATTTCAATTTATAAAGATTTTAGCCAATTGATATTTGTTCATCTTAAGCTGTCACGTTTGCTGGAGTAGATATATATGTTAGCTTGGTAATGAGTTTATTTCCATTTCAAATTGGAACACTCTTTCTACTGGATAAGTTACTGTGGTCTGAGTTATTTTTTACATTTTTGGATTGATTTAGACCAGAAATTATAAGTGAGTTGTACTTGAAAACACTCATGCAACAGGCTTTTGTGGAGTTATCTGTTAACTTGTTCGTTTTATTTGTTTTTCTTTTTATTATTCTTTTAATTTTTATAATCCCTGGATATATTCAATTTATGCTAATGGATATCGACTGCCAGGCATTACTTGATTGTTTCAGCAGTGACAAATTTATTGGTGAATTTGCTGGGAGTTTGGTTCTTTCGAAACTATGCCCGTATAAATATCAGTAAGTTCCTTGTCAATTTTTATAATTAGTTTATCTTTATTACCTTGATTTATTAAGATGAAAAACTTGGGTGTAGAACTGTAGAGTGTTGTGATGTTACCATTTCTTTATTTTGGCTGCTTCAGTCATAAATTGTGTCAATTTAGTCACTAAAACTTTAGTTTGTGACAAGATGATCACTCTAACTTGTGGAAAAGTTTCATAGATAGTCACTCATTACTGACACGGCAAGGATGATGTGGCGATGCACAACTCAAGGAAGATCTAATAGTTATAAATAATTGTTTTCAAATAAAAAAACCTCAAACTTAATGTTTTTTTTTAAATATTTTGAAATTATCTCGGATTTTGAGGTTGACCTGACACAAAAGTCATCTTCTTCCTCGACCAATCTGAATCTTTGCAAACACGGATCTTGAGGAGATGGCTAGGGGAGGCGTAAGATGGATTTGATGAAATGGGGCGCGATTCCTATCGATTTTGAGTAGGCAAGTTCTGGATTTGGGTTGAGGCTCGGGCCAGATCGGAATTGGAGGTGGATTCGGTCGAATAGGTCTTTCAAGTGCACGTCCATGATCGAGATAGATAATTGACAATGCCGGATAATTTTAGGGGATCTTACTCCTGTTTGTGGAGAGGGATCGGTGGAGTGATTGCAAGGTTGGCAGAGTTGTTCAATTGGGTTTTGTGAACTGGAATAGTGGTGATGTTGAAAGTGTCCATTCTTTTGTTTCTTTGAAGAAAATGAGTAGTTTGCGTCGGATCATTTTCTAGATCTGCAATAATTGTAAAATATTTTAAAACCAAAAGCATTAGATTTGAGTTTTTTTTATTTGAAAAGCAATTATTTATGACTTCTAGATCTTCCTCAAGTTGTGAATCGCCATATCATCCTTGCCATGTCAGCCATGAGTGGCTATCCATGAAACTTTTCCATAAGTTGAGTGCTCATCTTATTACAAAATAAAGTTTAGTGACCAAATTGATACAATTGATAAAGTTAAATGACCATGAGTGAAATTAACCCGTGATATCCATGTGGTACATGAAAGTGCAACATTTGCTTCTTTTTATTTATTTTTTGTTATTTCCACGTTATTGTATGTTTATTTGTCATGAGTCTTCATGTGCAGCCTACAGGAAAGCTGAAGATATGAATTTTCACTCAGTCTGTTTGCACGTCCTCGCAGATTCTATTCGCAGGTATAAAACTCTTTCTCATCTAAATTCTCCACTTCCATGGTCTGTTTTCATCCACGAGTCATTCCCATAATTTTGTGACTAAGGTCTTCGCCAATCTTTCTGCAGTGCAGGTCTGATACTGGCTTCTTGCCTCCTTACCCTTGGGTAATTTGTCTCTCCATAATCATTGTGAAGGCGCTTGCGTTACGATCGTGATAAACTGATTGTTTTTGGTTTCTGTATCATAGGGTTAAGAATGCTGAGGTGCTATGCATGGGTCTGGTTTCAGTTATGGTTTTTATGCTTGTAATGCCTCTGTTTAAAGCTACAGGAGGCATCTTACTTCAGATGGCACCTGATATACCTTCATCAGCTTTGAACAAATGCTTGAGACAGGTATTGCAAACTCTGCTAAATTGTGTTTAATTTTGTTTTATTTCTTCTTTTGTTTCATTTCCCTGTATTTTGTGGACCTGTCAGATCAATACGCTTGAGAACGTGTCCGAGATTTCTCAAGCTCGGTTTTGGGAATTGGTTCCTGGCCATTCCGTTGGTTCACTGTCAATACAGGTAACACCTTTCCCTTCTTTGATTGTTCTCGCGCCATAAAAATATAAACTAAAACTTAACATATGCGATACTTCTTGTGGAGAGTACTCTATTTGATTGTTTTGTATGTTTGTGAGAAAGTGGCTTTTTGAGTCTGAATTAGATGCATCTTTGTTGATGACATTTATTTAGGTAAAGGAGACGGATGATCACCAAATACTGCAGCATGTACATGGGTTGTACCATGAATTGGGATTGCAGGACTTTACAGTACAAATCGACAATTCGTGAAGTGCTTCTTTAGATGGTAAGCTTGTAAATTAACTTACAAGTTTGAGTTGCGACACGAGCTGCATTGTCAATTGCAGACACAGTGGGACACATTACAATTAGAGGAACAAAAAATGGAAAGGTTGGAGATGGCAAACCCGCCCGCTTTATTGCGCTGATGGACGAAAGTATGAGCAAGCTCTGTTTAACAGTGGGATATTGTGAAGAGTACATCGGCAATTTGGAATTTTTGTTCTTCAGCTTTCTTTCAATCTTAGCTCTGCTCACACGATCAGATATTATTCAAAGAGATGCATCATATTCCATCTTTAATCTATTCCCATTAATGAATTCAAGTGTTTGATGTGGACTGAATGCAGATTGAGGCAATGTTCTTCGGTTATATAACTTATAAAAATAAAATAAAATCTATATTTGATTGTACAATTATTACGAACAAATATGTGAACAATAGTACATCTAATATTAATATAAGCTTTAAATGATACAATTCCAAAATCAATGAGCAGTTGTTCTAATGGTATGCGAACATAGTCTGCACCTCCTATGTGTGAAGAATTTTGTGGTTTGCTTAAGGTGAGTCTCAAATTATCGGTTTCATCAAATTTGTCGAAAGCATGTCCATGTGATTGCCATGGTGTGAGTATAGGGTAGACATGTTGCCAAAGTTCTCTCAGAGGTATTGTTGCGTTAGGTTTGTGAAGGTGTCAAGCTAATCTGATGTTGTCAATCTCATCTGGTGTTGTGAACTTGGACTTCAAAAGTTTTGGTATTTTTTTTGTTGGTTTCTCATGTGATATCCAACATAAATTCTACAAATTAATTCTTGCTCAGTTACTGTTGTGTCGGGCTCTAAACTGTTTGCTTGATCAATAAGGGCTTTAGTAGTTTAAAACCTAAGCTATGTAATTTCTTTTTTCAGAAAAAAAAAACTTAATTTATGTACTCCCTCTATTTCATATTATCTGTCACATTTTGACTCAACGCACAAGAATTAAGGTGATGATTAATTAACATTAAGATTTTATAACAAGATTATATTATCCTCCCATAAATAACTTCATTTATTACATGTATAGTATAAAAAAAAAGTGATTGGTGACGTCATTAACTAAATAAAATGAGATTAGAATTAGAAATAAAACATTTAATGTTTTTTGATTTTCTAATATGACACATATTGTGGTACAAAAAACGGAGGGACTAATAGATTTGAACGAAACATCAAATGTAACCTTAGATAGAAGGTTTATTTGGGAAAATTGTCCTTATTGTTTTGGCAGGACAGTGTAATTCGAAATCCCTCGTAGGTAATGAAATTACTTATTTGATGTGTACCTGAGCATGGTTGTGGACTCCACCACTGTGAGTGAAACTCTCATTTAGGGTTCTTTTTTTGTTGGGGTTCAGGTTTAGGGTTTCAATATGCAAATTTGTATCCTAATGTAACTATTATTTTTGGTTTGATTTCTGGGCTCCAATCGATGGATTTTTTAGGTTTCCGATATTGCGTTAATTAATGGGCCTCTGTAGACTTGAGTCTGCTGTGTTATTTAGTTATGTTTATTTTTTATTTTTTTTATTGCTTTTTGGTAGGAAGTTATGTTTATTTTCAACCAAACATGAAAAACTAGTTTTTGATCCCTCAACTTTCTTTAGTTCAAATTGACCCCCAAAAAAACTTTTAATTTGGTGGTCTTAGGACGTAGTCAATTGACAAGTGCATCATAGTTTTTTCAATATACTCCTTATCACGTAAATGCCACAATAATAATTAATTCACCTTTTGATGCGTTAAGATCAAAGGTCAAACCGACTAAGGAGAATCTAAGAATGTCGATTTTGATGTTAGTTTTTTGATATAGGTTTGCAATAGCAGTTTGTTCTACGTTTTTTCCTTTCTTTTGTTGAAGAAAAGTTACCAGAAATGCAAGCTTGACATTGTATTTGTTAATTCTGTATTTGGCTTTAGTTAGGGAAGTAATTTGGACATTGCAAGTAGACGAGGCTGTAAATGAAAGTGATTTAGCTTGTCTTCTTTGGTCCATTTATTTACTGTCTAAATAAACCTCTGAACTCTGATATTCAAATGTTTAAATGAAACAATTCCTTTGGTTTTTTGTTGCGTCCATCTTTTGAGTTTGTGGTATTTTTTTTTTAGCACTTCGGATTGATCCTTATAAATAAAATTATGAATTGTTACTTTGCCAAAAAGCTTGGAGATATGATGTATTGATGCCACAACTTCTTCATTTTATTTTTTTTTGGAGTAGATTATTCATGTCTCCTTTTTATTTATTTTTTGTCCACTAAATAATTTCAGGATGAACGAACTCAACCTTTACAGGAACAATTTGAAGTCGAGGAATATCCAGATGGCTATACATACTTTCTTGTTGTTGTTGAGGGCAGTTTTAGCAATGTGCCGATTTATTTTTGAGGCTGCTAGACCAACTATGCGAAGAAGTCATACCTACGAACTCAACATTGACAGAAATCGTAGGTTGGTCCATAGATTTATATACGATAACAATAGGAATTGCTATAAACTGACATGCATGAATAGGGATTCATTTGTAAAGTTGTGCAAAATGTTGTCCGAGAGAGGAGGGGTAAGTTGAATGACACAAGATGTTTTTGCGTGGACGAACAATTAGCTATTACACACCAGATCTTGGTGTATAATAAGCGCAGTTTTGGTGTAAAATTGACCTTCCAAAGGTCCAGCGACACAATCAACAAGATTTTACGACGAGTACTTCGTGCAATTATTTGGTTGCAGGTTGTGCTTCTTAAGCAACCGGAACCAGTTGGAGAGGATACAACAGATTTGAGATGGAAGTGGTTTCAGGTGAAAGCTTCTTTATGCCCTTAAAAACTTATGTGATACTTCTTACATACAAAGAAGGAGCTCATTCCATGCATCATTTTATTTTTGTAGGGATGTCTTGGAGGTGTTGATGGGATTTTGATACCCCTTCAAGTCAGTGAATCTGATAGGGCGAGATATAGGAATAGGAAAGGAGAAACTGTCATGAACGTGATGTGCGCATGCACACGGGACAAGTGTTTTTCATATGTGCTTGCTCGTTGGGAGGGGTCAGCAACCGATATTCGTGTCCTGCGAGATGCAGTGACTCGGCGAAATGGCTTGGTAGTGAACCGTGGGATGTACTATCTTGTTGATGTAGGCTACACAAACTATGAAGGTTTCCTTGCTCCGTATCGCGGACAAAAATACAACTTAAAGGAATGAAACAGCTGAAGAAGCTTTCAACATGCGGCATGCAAGTGTGAGAAATGTGATTGAATACTCTTTTCAGTTGTTGAAGGCTAGATGGACGTGCCTAAGAAATTCGTCACCCTACTTGGTCAAGATGACGACCTTCATCATATTTGCTTGCACTTTGCTTCACAATTATCTCATCGGAGAGATGTCTGATGACTTGTTAGAGGCCCAATCCTTAGATATTCTGGACTTGGGAGAAGATGAAAAAGTTGGAAATGTTCAACCAGAGAGGATTACAAGAGTTGGATCATCAGATGCTTGGAGCACATTCCGCAATGACCTTGCAATGCCAATGTTTGATGAATTTAAGCACCGCGCTTTGTTGTGTTGAGCCTTTTGTGTATTCAACTTCATGTTCATCGGTAATGGAAGCTACTGTTACACAACGTCCCTCTGCCACTTCTGTCAGCTAGTCAAATTTTGGACGCTCGCAAATGCAGGAGGCTTAAGCGAATTGTATGCAGCAGGGAAGGAAGACTATTTTTGCCTGTGTGATTATTTTGTTTGTATCTTGTACTAACCAAGGGCTCATATACTTGTTTGAACCTTGTGGCATCATAGGACCTTCACATGGCATTTTTCGAAAATGGTGTATACATATTGTTGGAATCTCTAATGTTGTGTTGTTGACATTGGTGCAGTGGAAGTCAAAAAATTAGCACTTGTGCTGCTTCTCTTCTTTTGTGTTTTTGTTTGAAGTTCTTGCTTGAAACTGGTTACATGTTTGAAGTTTCAGAAAACAGTTCACTTTTTTTTATTATTATTTTTTTAATTTTTTAATTTTATTGTTAGGGACCAACAAAGCTTTCTTAAACCAAAAGATGCATATCAACTGCAACAAAAATGCTCATCAACTGAGCCTAGCTAGTGCATCACAGTGAAGCGAAAAATCTTGGTATGTTTCCTTGTGAAAATCCCTAGCTAATTAGCATCGCCATAGCAGCTGCCATTATAAAATGCAGAAGGTACATATAATATTGAATCGTTTTTTTTTCCTTGAGAACTGATACTTTCACATAGTTTAAGTCACACACTAAGTCGCAAACCTATATGAAAACTGTGCGATATAGTTTGAGATGTATGTGTGCAGAATTGATAATGCTAGTTGAAGAACAAGTGTTTGCAGGGAATTTGGAGTGGCAAAACGATGCATGCATTTGTACATGCACTTTTATCCTCCACCAAATACTGATGAGGCATTTTTGAATTCATTGGTGGACACTAGGCTATGTATCAGTTCTATTGTTAATTCTAGTTGCTTTTTTTGAAGTCAAATGATCATCTCTCAAAGTTTACTTAAATTGTTACAAGTTCACATAAATCCAAACAAAGTGCACAATGGTGATGCATTACTTCATTGAAGCACTTTAAAGGACAATATAAAAGGAAGTATCTTTACAGAATAAGTTTGAGACTACTAGTGACAATGTACCCAACTCGATCAGTCCAAAATAACAGTCTCCTTAACAGCTTGCATAAACCTATTTAGAATACTAACAGTGGAAGATATGGAGGATTATGAGATAATGCTGATTGTCTGTTTAAGGGATTGTTTTGTTTAGTACTTCTCAATTACTTTCCATAAACAAACATGTTAGTTTCATTGAATTGCTTCAAATATAAGAAATACGAAGCTAGAATAATATTCTAAATACAAAGATTCAATGAAGATTAGAAGTGAAGGGAAGACAGTTGCGGGGATTTGGATATATCAATTAAGAAAGATAGACATAACATAGCTGAGATACATTAATTAAGAAAGATTTAAAAGATTATGTGAAGAGCACTAATGCATATTCATGGCCGAATCGTGCACGTAACTAGTGGTGCTAATGAAAGTGAAATTTTACTATGGGAGCACTAGTTGGTGTTGAAAAAAATGCTGATATTATTTAACTTAATAAGAGCTATCTAATCACCATTAGAAACTCGCCACTTGCTAAGCACACCCACTAAAACATGCACAATCACAAATTAATCCTAGCTAATGCGGTTTATCTACTATTACTTGTGCAGCTGTGCTCCTAATACAGATGTATGTCCAGGGCAGCCTTACCTCATTAGTCATTATTGCACTAATTTTAATTAATCTAATTAATTAATTAAACCATACATGCATTTTATCATCAAATAGAAATATGTACGTGAAACATTGTAACAACTTGCCCTTGAGACTCATATGCACATATATATAGAGTTGCATTATGTTCAATGAAATCCATCACACCAATACTTGCAAGTTTCAGTTAGTTCTGTTGTGTGCTTGTGTTAGTAGGTGTTGGAAGTGAAAATGAAAGGGTGGAAGAGCAACATTAATGGGACTCATTTTGTTGTAGCAATCTTAATGGTGTGGTTAAGTAGTTGTGTGTTGGTAAGGGCACAGTTGACACCTGATTTTTATGCGACGACATGCCCAAATCTGTTTAGCATCGTAAGGCGAGAGGTGAAGAGAGCTTTGGTGAATGAGATGCGAATAGCAAGCGCTTTAGTTCGCCTTCACTTCCACGATTGCTTTGTAAATGTAGGTATCCGTATATCACTTCAAAGTTCAAACAGTTAGTGGCAGAGCTAGAAAATTAAGTCAAGGAGCGAACATTTAACCATTATATAAGGATATAGTATCAAGAGTGTTGTTGAGATGTTTTCTTTACTTAAAATTCATTGATCAATCTTCAACTCAGCTAGATACAACACATTAACATTCAATTTATAAAAATGCCTTGACATTAATATTAATGTTCTTATTCACCTAACACAGGGTTGCGATGGATCTGTCCTGCTCGACGGCAATGACGGAGAAAAATCCTCAAACGCGAATCTCAACTCTGCAAGAGGATTTGAAGTCGTAGACACAATCAAGAGGGCCCTCGAAAGCGATTGCAGTGGAGTTGTTTCATGTGCTGATATACTGGCCATAGCTGCCAGAGACACTGTTCTTCTAGTATGTCAGACAATATGTACTATGTAGTGATCACTCTTACTTTCACATAGAAGAAGCTAGTGCTCTAACTCGATTTTTCGCAGAGCGGCGGTCCTAGATGGAGAGTTCCTCTAGGAAGAAGAGATGGCAGAGTCTCTAACCAAACCGAAGCCAACAATCGTCTTCCCTCACCTTTCCTGAACATTGATCAAATCATTCAGAGATTCAAAGACGTTGGCCTCGACACCACAGATGTCGTTGCATTATCCGGTATGATCCATTGCCGCAATTGAACGATGTATACATATAGATATAGTGATCTAATAAATACTTGTTCATGTATGCATTAGGAGCTCATACAATTGGATTTGCAAGATGTTCAACATTCAGCCAAAGACTGTTCAACTTCTCAGACACTGGTGTACCAGACAGAAACATGGACACTGAAATGTTAGCTGATCTGCAGAGGTTCTGCCCGTTGAACGGAGACGAAAACAAGATGACTGCGTTGGACAGGAACTCAACAGATTTATTCGACAACCATTACTTTCAGAACTTGTTAAATTTAAAGGGACTTCTACTCTCTGACCAAGCACTTGTCTCAAATGGTTCAGTGGCTTCAACTACTAAGCCTCTAGTTGAAAATTATAGCAAGGATTCCAAGCTTTTCTTCAATGATTTTGTCAACTCAATGATCAAAATGGGGAATATTAGAGTCCTAACTGGAACAGATGGCGAGATAAGGAAGAATTGCAGGGTTGTCAATTAAATGAAATTATGAAACAAATTATAATTAATGTATTAATCAGGGCTCTATAGAGCAATTTGTATTACTATATAATATAATCCTTGCTTTCGGTTTATTTGTAATACAGTACCTAGTTTTATAACTAAGCCTCAACCCCGAGTTAGTTGGGGTCGCCTAAATGGATCAACTCTTCCACTGTGGTCAATTTAATGCATTTGATGGCGTACATTCAAAATCCTTTAAATTGTTCCTAATCAATTCTAAGTTATCTTAAGTTTATCCTTATATCTTTGAATTTCTTCAATTTCTATTTTGTCCAGTTTTCTTCTGTTTCTATTGTAATTCATTGTGCATATAAAACAAATAAAAGGTGATTATTTGTAAATAATGCAAACAATAAGAATAATACAAAGGAGAGATATTCATGAAAAGAAAAGAAAAGAAAAGAAAAGAAAAGAAAAGAAAAGAAAAGAAGAAATGGTGGAGATGGCAATAGAAACGCTTATTTAATTAGCTTCTAAGACAACATATAAATACTCACAAATATGACTAATCAATTCGCAGAGATACTCACAAATATGAGTAATCAATTCGCAGAGGCGTTGCGGTTGGAGCGCTTATGTCCACATTTTGCTGCGATGACACCTTTGCAGAAACCATCACAACAAAAGACTGTTTCTCATTCAAAGACTTAAATGAAAGAACATTAGGTTCAACACATACAGTCACTTGAGAAGGGGAGGTGACAGTTGCTTTGAGAGTCGAATTTGCCAATATAATTGAGATCCTTCGCTGTCGATTTGTAATTAGGTGGACAACTACTGGTGCTTACATTACCTACCATAAGCTATACAAATGAACACAATGACAAATGAATGATTATATTGAACAATCAGATAACTAATTGATCAAAATATTAAGTTGTAGTTGCATTTACTCACTATTAGTCATGAGGGCTGCCTTGATTGCAGAAGGAGACCAATGAGGACGGAAGGTTTTAACATATGCGCCGGCACCACTAACATGAGCCATGAGGGCATGTCATGGATGTTCCTGATATTTTGTTGATAGATGCACTTCTGGGGACCACGCAGCAAAGATATCTACACCAGGTGAATGTTGAATTTTTCCATCTTGCGGTCCGTTACCCGCAAGCGGCCGCCCGAGGCACTTCTCCGTGAGCCATTGATCTTCCAGTACCGATACTGTCCCCAACTTAACCACCCTTTATCTTATAGGTGTGGGGTTTTATCTCAAAAGGCCTCAGTACTATTAGAGGGAAGACAATCACTAATATACTTCATTTAGAAGTTTTTACTTTCCAATGTGGGACTATTATTTTTGGTCCACACATCTCAACACTCCACCTTGGACCGAAATCCATCTAAGGGGCTTTTGCTCGACAGGTCCTGATCGAACCGTCGGCTCTGATACCATGTTGATAATTTTAGAAAAAATAAAATAAAAAACAGTAAGCTTAAAACAAAAACAGAGATGTTCTCTTTATTCTCATATTTCAGATGTTCACAGTGAGTAAGTATTTATAATGCTTACCCATAACTGAATTACAAATAGAAAACTTGGTCAACACATCTAACCACATATCCACTAAGTGTAACAGCCCCATCTTTCTACTCACAATACGACACATGTCTCAAACTCATTCAAACTCAAACTCATTCAAACTCATTCTAACTAAACTTCCTACTACACCACTAATTGACACAAAGCTTTAATAAATTTGAATCATATATTCTAATATTGTTGATAATTTTAGAAAAAAAAAAAAAAAAAAAGTAAGCTTAAAACAAAAACAGAGATGTTCTCTTTATTCTCATATTTCAGATGTTCACAGTGAGTAAGTATTTATAATGCTTACCCATAACTGAATTACAAATAGAAAACTTGGTCAACACATCTAATCACATATCCACTAAGTGTAACAACCCCATCTTTCTACTCACAATACGACACATGTCTCAAACTCATTCAAACTCAAACTCATTCAAACTCATTCTAACTAAACTTCCTACTACACCACTAATTGACACAAAGCTTTAATAAATTTGAATCATATATTCTAATATTCCTCCTTGATTCAAATTTCCTACAAGTGAAATAGAAAATATAAATCAAACTTTAAGTTTTGCAAAGCACGTCTCTTCGCACACTTCAATTCAATGGTTATTTGAAGCACTTCTCTTCAACTTTCTTAGAGCACTTCTCTCCATAAAACTCATATGATGCACTTCTCATCACTTGCTAAAAAAGATCTTCTTCAGTGGTTGACTCCACCAATTTTGCATGCTCTTCTTTCTTTAACCTGCAATACTTTTGTACATGACCAAATTTCTTACAATTGTAGCACTGTGGCTTGCCTTTATGCCAACAATCATTTTCATCATGGCCCATCTTCTTGCAAATAATACATTGAATATTTCTTCCTCTTACCTTGGACAATGGTGCTTTAGCTATATAAGCACCTTCAACCGCTTTATCTTCTACTTCATTCCTCATCATTCTTCGTTGTTCTTGAGCTTGCAGCGCATTGATCAGCTCCGGCAGCGTCATTTGAGTGGTGTCTCTTGAATCTTCAAGAGAAGAGATTTTTGCCTCAAATCGTTCAGGCAAACTTAAGAACACCTTCTCCACAATCATGCAATCCGGTAGATCCTCTCCCATTAGTCGGATCTTGTTCACCACATTCATTAGTCGATCAGAGAACTCTTGTATCGTTTCCTTTTCCTTCATGATCATGATCTGAAAATCTCTTTTCAGATTCAAAATTTGTTGACGCCTGGTTCTTTCGTTGCCTTTGTAAATCGCCTGCAACACACTCCATGCTTCTTTAGCATTTTCACAAGTCATTATCCTTGTAAAAATACAATCTGCGACATTGGCATGAATCTGTGACAACGCTCTCGAAGCTTTCGCAAGATCTTCTTCATGCACCCGAATCTGAGTTAAAGTTGGATTATTCCCCAACGGTGGAATCTCTCTTTGCTCACCTTCAACACATTGCCATAGACTAAGACCCTTCAAATGGGCTTTCATCTTGACAGCCTAAACATCATAATTTTCACCATTGAAGGTTGGAGGTGGAAGAGATGATGTTGTGGTGGAGACCATCGTATGACACTTACAGGCCCTTAAGAATTAAGAAGCTTTGATACCATGTTGAATTTTTCCGTCTTGCGGTCCGTTACCCGCAAGCGGCCGCCCGCGGCACTTCTCCGTGAGCCATTGATCTTCCAGTATCGATACTGTCCCCAACTTAACCACCCTTTATCTTATAGGTGTGGGGTTTTATCTCAAAAGGCCTCGGTACTATTAGAGGGAAGACAATCACTAATATACTTCATTTAGAAGTTTTTACTTTCCAATGTGGGACTATTATTTTTGGTCCACACATCTCAACAAACTGCAGTTATATCTGGCTGAAAAGTAAACAAACTAAAACTGAACATGAATGGATACAGAAAATGTAAAAGACTACATACATATAACATACATAGATGTTTAAAGTATTTTTTGTTAGTAAAGCTCCTATGGCCAATCAAGATATGTGCTTGCCTTAAGAATATCAAGAGTTATCGGGTTTGGGCTTCGAGAGGAGAAGGCATTGATCTTGGGAGCATTGACATCTCTAATTGTCTCACTCTTTGTAATGGTTGCTTTCGCCTTTCGGGTTCCTGATCAAAACAAGTAAACAAACAAACTGAGCAGGCATTCTCAATCTCACCACACGATTGGTAATTCATTAGTAAATTAATCAATTAAATTAGTACTAACTTTGTTGTATTTATGTAAGAGAAGATCTTTTTTCCTTGGTTAAGGCTCATGACTGACGCCGGTAGAGGAAAAACTTGAGCATAATCTGTGTGCATAAACAAACATATAAGAATACATTTGAGTTATTGGATGCACCCTTTTACACAATGACTTAATTAACTTAATATATGTATTGCTTCAGCTATTCCTACAAGGAACATTTAATTGAATATGTAAATCGTAAGTAAAAATAAACAGCAATTTTTTTTGCCGTTCTTTTTCAGTGAGTTTGGCTGCAAATCCATTAAAACTCCTTTTATAGCTACACATCAAGAATTTTTCAGACTGCGAGCTGTTGATACGCAAAGTTAAATACTCTCTTCAGTCAAAAATATATGATGTTTAGGGTTTTTTAGCTTCAAAAAATCTAAGAGGTTTTCAGAATTCGAGAAAACTTTGTACCTATTATACTTATTTTACCCCTCTTTTAACTCAAACATTTAATTATAATTAACTACTTGTCTTTCTTTCATTTGATGAAATAAAGAATTAAATGTGGGTAAAATGTAATTTAAACTCACAATTAATGCTTTCTTAATATATGTGTCGGAGGGAGTAATAATTAAGAAATTGAAAGCGATAAACAACGCACTAAGATCAAATTATGATGGCCAGTTAAAGGAAATTACAAAGACTATCCTTCTTCAAGAACACTTTTTTTTTTTTTTTTTGCAAAATGCTATGTATGATGGTGATCCAATGGCGAGTACCTTGATCTAAATACATAGGTAGAACTTTCAGAAGAAAACATTTAAGAGATGATTATCTTTCTCTCCTCGGCAACAATGCCAACGAGGAACAAACAGTGTCATGAAAAGAAGAGACAGCATGATAAGGGTTTTGTAGAAGGGAAAAGCCATTGTTGAATGCAGAGAAGTAACAATGGCAAATGGGATTTATACAATAAAGAATGCATAGGCAAAATGTGTATAAAGCATTCAATGACAGTTTCCATGCATAACTGGAGAAAGTAATTTCTTAAGATACTAAATGTTAGGTTTCGTAACAGAACCAAATCTGCAAACCATATAACATATATAGAAGTATGAGGTGTCAAAATTCAGCAAAAAAGATTATTCTTTAAGATGAAAATGAGAGTATAAAATGTACAAATACTAGAAAAACTGGTGGTTGGATCAGAGTGTGATTGATATATAATTTTTTTTTTGATAACTATGAGTGTCCGGACATTTTTTAGCTCCTCCTTACAATTAAGACACTTAAAGGTCACACGTTTATTTTTATTTTGTCTAAGCTACTCGATATCTTAAGCTCGATGGGCCGGGATGAGTTCGAGTTCGAGCCGGGTAGGACAACTGGGTACGTGGTGATAAAACTCTACTTCAAAGGTTTTGAAGGAACTCTATACATACAACTCGAACCCCCGTGACCATTTGTTAAGGCCATTAGATTAGACTTAGAGTAATGCCTTTTTACTTCAAATCGACACGCCAACGTAGTACATCCCTGATTGTTGCATTGATGTGTGTGTGTGCATTGGCACAAAATTCAATGTGTATTTAAGAGATTCCTAGTGAGTATATGATGATTTGGCGCGCCAATATAGAGTCAAAAATAACATGACACTTAGATTAGAGTAGTGCCTTTTTGACTTCAAATAAGCACAACCTTGATTGTCACCATTTATACGTGTGCATTTCGATTTGTATTAATCTAAGGGATTTTCAATAAGTGCGTGCATAAATTGAGGCACCTATTTGGAGTAAAAAAAAGACCCTTGGGTTAGGCTATGGTGCCCCAACATCAACAAGTGCTTGTTCGTGTGACACGCAATGGGATGCATGACGCGCACCGAAGCATTTTTCATAAAAATATGCGTGAACGAATCTCGAAACTGTTGTACGGTTTTAAAACAAATGTGTGACTTATTGAAGTGGAAGTCAAGTGAATGGTAGAGTTAGAGAAGGCAACGTCTCTCTTTTTCTCGCGATGGACTACGCGTATCTGGATGACACAATCAAGCGTTACCAAAGCTAGGGTTTCAGCGATTTGGGGTAATTTTAGTTCAAATTTGTTGTTGTTGTTGTTGTTGTTGTCGTCGAATCAATTCCATGTTCTGAGTTTTGATTGCCCTAATTTGTTGTCATCTAATTGTTATTCCCTCAATCCTTCCAATCAAACCCTAAACCTCTGTTTTCTGTTTTGATTACTCAATTTATGATCAGTTCTTCTTAATGCCTGGAATTGATGACAGCATTTAGGTTTACGAGTGTTATTCCGCCGAGACAAGTCGGCGTCGTTTCGGTTTGAACAATTGTTTACTGCCATATGCATATCTATGAATGCTAACTCAATGAGTATTGATTGGCTCTGCTATTTATATAGTAGGTAGCAAAAATGTGAATTGCATTTGTTCCGGTTTGTTTCTAGGTTGGGAATTGGAATACATAGCGTGATTCTTCAAACGGACTTAGGATTGTGTCGAAGTAGTAAGATCGAGATTAAATTGATTAATCGTAGATGATTTAGGAAAGGGGAATTGGTTATGCTGCCGATCACCTTGCCCACCTTGTTGCTAAGTTGAAGTCGCAGCGTGCTGTATTGAGTTCGCTGTCGACATCTCTATGCTCTTGGATGATGGCAGATGCACTTTTAGAAGCATTGGACAAATTAGCTATACAAACTTTTTAATAGCGTCGATACCGTTAGATGATAAGCATTTTTTTTTTCTTGTTGTGGGAGTGTTCTTTCAATGCTCTAAGATTGCTATGAAGCTCAAAAAGAGGGCAGTTTGTGCGGCTTTATTTTCTTTACCCATGTTTACCTTTCTCATTTATCTCTTTATTTTTAATTTTTCAATCATGATCATGAAAGGTACTCATCTCAAATTAGAGTTGGCAAAACTTACGCTTTAATGCTCTTCGATTAGGTACATTAGGTATGTTGTCATATAGAAGTCTATAGATTAAATTAAAGCAACTGAAAGATGGTAATCAATAGATCTTGTAAAAACAATACAGTGAAGTTAAAACTTTATTCAATTTCCGTTATCATAAAATACTCACGGAGAAGACTAATTTTTTGTGCTGTTGGGGTTGGTGATGTTTGCATAATACACGACTATAGGGCTTCTCACATTGTGAATTCCATCAGACCAAACCACAGATGCGGAAACCACACTTTGTGAAGATGGCCTCGCGGAGACCTTCACAACAAATGACTGTTTCTCATTTAAGGACTTGAAGAAGAGAACATTAGGTTTAACAGTGACAGTCAGTTGAGAAGGGAAGGTGGTAGTTGCTTTGTAAGTAGAGTTAGGCAAGCCAACATTAGTAACTGTCCTTGTAAATGTGGCCTCTTTTCCTTGGGCTTCTTTGACGACCATGGCCATGGAAGGATAATTGAGATCCCATACAGTCCCTTTGTAATTTGGTGGGCAACTAGTAGTGCTTGTATTCCCTACCATAAGATTGATCATATCTGATGTATAGCCTATGCTACAGAGCATCTTTACGTAGTCATTTTCAAAAGCTTCATATACAAGACCTGGTTGTACAGCCTTCAAAGGGTTAAGATGACCGGCACCATATGCGAATTCACGATCTGGGTTTGTTGTGGCAGTCATAGGCAAAGCTATAAACGGACAAAAAAATGGTGATATCATAAAAAAATAGGTAAGTAATTAACTAGAGTGAAGGTGTATATATACAAACCAGTAGTCATTAACTAGAGTGAAAGCGTATATATACGAACCAGTAGTCATAAGAGCTGACTTGATTGCAGAAGGAGACCAGTCCGGATGGAAGGTTTTAACATAAGCAGCTGTACCACTAACATGAGGGCATGACATAGATGTTCCTGATAGTATGTTGTACTTTACATACTTAGCTTCACCAAAATAATGTGATGCAGGCACTATTGGGGGCCATGCAGCTAAGATTTCTACCCCAGGAGCACTAATATCTGGCTGCAAGTTATTTTAAAAAATTGAACGGTTTCCTTAAAAGATAATGTAAACACATAATATGATTATTCTATCAATCTTAAGATTTAAACTTACACGATCTCACAGACAAACACTACTTAGAAAACTCAAAAATGGCTTCTTCATATGTATTTGAGTTTTATAGCTTTCTCCTTAACTAAAATGTACGAGGTTAATTAATCTATGGCATAATAATTTTTTCATCAGTTGGAGAAACATGATTAGCATTCTCCTTCTTGTCATGCATTGCCATTTAATCATAATTTTGATAGTGATTAACAATTTGAGAAATTCTAATCTGACCCAGAAATTACACCCGATCAACGCTGACGTCAAAGCTCGAAAACCAATTGTTTTTGGGTGGGACCCACGGGTGCCACGTCAGCAGGTGCTTTGACCGGGTGTGATTTCCGGGTCAAATTATCATTCCTCTAACAATTTAACCTAGCATCTTTGTAAGTACATCAAATAACACTACAATGGTGGTGTAAGATTCAACATAGATGGAGATACCTGGCGTGTACATTTTTTTTTCCCAATAAATCCATGCAACCATTCAAAGTTCATGCATACCTTAAGAATATCTGGAGTAATGGAATTTGGTCCTCGAGAGGAAAACGAAACAACTGTAGGAGCATTAGCACGGTGTCTCATTGTCACACTCTTTTCTATGGTTGCTTTAGGGTTCCTGAAGAGACGAAAATAAACAAATTCAACAAAAAATTCCATTCTGCAAAATTACAATTCACTAATTAAATATTAAATCCTTAAGTTGACTTGAAAAAATTATATGCAAATAAATAATTGAATGATCAAATTACTACTAACTTTGTGGTTTTCATATAAGAGATGATCTTTTTTCCTTCAGTTTGGTTCATTAGAGAGGACGATATGGGAACAATTTCAGCATGATCAATTGGAACTTCTTGAGCTATGATTATTCCAATTCCGCGTCCAGTTCCCACCATGAAAATCACGCTATTTCCTCCGTCAAAATCCATTTGAAGATTCTCGCATATAAGAATTTTTCCCTCTAGTTTTTCAGGAACCAAACATGTGTCTTCACACATCCTGAAAGAAAAAAGGCAAAAAAACAAGAATATTAACTTTACTAGAAAAGGATAATGCTACACTAACACGATAAAGTTACTACCTTCGGTCAGACACCTATTTGGAAATCGTGCCATACGCATCAAAATATGTGTGCGTACATCTCGAAATAGACACGGTTTCCAAACCAGTTCATGACCATTATACGTGACTTTAGCATTTCCCTTTATTTGACTGCACGTATCATGGTACATAATGTGTTAAAATATGTTATTTTAATCACGATTTTTTTTAAGTATATGATAGTTTTTATTAAGTATGATAACATTTTAGAGAGTTCTCTATGTTATAATTGGATGTACTTTTTTTTATCTTTTAAATTTAATAATAAAAATTCTACTATACAAGCTCTTTATGCAATATACATTTTTCTCCTAGTGACATGCTCATTCAATGCACTATGCATTTATTTGTTTATACAAGTTGATATTGATATATCCGAATTACTATGCAAAATAGTTTTTTCTATTGGATTAATCAAACTCACCTGTTGGTTTTAATATCACAACGCGTCAAATCAAATGCTTGATATCCAGTGATCAAAGGGAACATCTTCCCCTTCAAATCCAAACCATTAATTGTGGCATTCCCCTGCAATCAGAAAAAAAGAAAAAGAAAAAGAAGACATCTATAGGTAGCATTATCATTTGATGAAATGTAGACAAGGCATTGTTTGATTAATAAATTCAAGGGAAGGCTGAGATGCTGTCAAGCTAGCTCGATTGATAGCGAAGGAACTCACCCTCCTACTAGGTCGTTGTGAGCTCAAGGGTGGGTTCCCTTTTTTACACAAAATCTGAGGAGTGTAAGTGATGTCTATGTGATACAAGGCTTATTTATGATTGATGCACAGCTATGTAATTTTGAGGTTGCTGAGTATTGGCTTCATGTTGCAGGGTGTTTGACTAGTTCGATAAAATAAAAACCAAAACAAACAAAAGAAACATTAACAACACCAAAGCCTTGATGCTAAATTAGTTGGGGTCAACTTCATGGATCAAAGCTTCAAATCATTTTGATTTAATGTGCTTGATGATGTGCTTTCACAATATTTTAAATCCATTTTAGTTAATGCATCTTAAGTTATTAGGGCATTTCTATTATGTTGAGTTTTGATTTAGGGCATTTGTAGGCTGTCTTTGGATGTTTGTTTCAACCGTCAAAATCGTTTTATGCATGTGTTGTTTTATAGAAAAACCAAAAAGAATATGAAAAATAAGGGAAGACTGACCGTAATGGTGGTGTTGTCACCTAGAAGGACTTTGTTTGTGAAATATCGATCGGTGGTGCTTGCAGCCACGCTGATCATCCATGGAGCAACACTAGATACTGAATGTGGGGAAGGTCCCTTGTTTCCAGCGGAGTTTGAGGTGAGAATCCCATGTTGCATTGCATGAAATGCACCAATAGCAATGGAATCTTTGTTGTATTCGAAAGGAAAGCTTGACCCCAAGGAGGCTGAAATAATGTCCACGCCATCACTAATAGCATCGTCAAAAGCAGCCATGATGAGGTGAGTTGGGCAACCATCAGTCCAACACACTTTGTAAACAGCAATCCTTGAAAGAGGCACTGCACCTCTTGCATTACCTTCAGCTAAACTGCTGAATAAGCTGACGCGGTTAACTTGATTTCCTGCAGCTGTGGAAGCTGTGTGGGTTCCATGCCCCAATATATCTCTCGCTGAGTCTTCCGTGCCATGATCAGTCTCGGAATAATATCGGGCTCCGATGATTTTACTGCATTAAAGCAAAACAATATTGAAAGTTTGTCATTGTGAAGTATGGGCGAAAACAATATTAAAGCAAAACAATATTTTTACCACATTTAACCTCTATATATGCATACATTCCTGCCTCTCAACTTTTAGATTTACCCCATTTGCCGCCACATACATGCATCGGCCTTGGGAGTTGTCATACGTGCTTCATAATTAAGCCTACTCACTAAATTGAATATTTGGTAAATTAATTGTAGTCTTAGATTGAAGTGTTGGATTAGTAATTGATTTCGATATTTTAATTTCAAAATCAACATTTATTTTTTTGTTGTTAGTAATTAGAATATTCAATACTTCATATTAATTTCTAAATTTTTACATTATGTTGTGGGATGTTTTAGGATTCTTATATTACTAAAATTTTAGTTTCTTTGGTGCATTTATGGTTGTTATTTCAATTTTTCTTTCATTAATCTCTTTTATTTTTTGCATTTCTATATGGTCACCACCCTTTCAATTTTTCTTTGATCAAACTCTTTGTTTTGCATTTACATGGGTTGTTTTTGTGAGTTAAAGTCAATTTTAGTGTTTAATTAAAAACTCTTTAAATTGTGTGTTGGCTGGCTGGTTCATATATCAATTAAAGTTTTGATTTAATTTGTTCTATAAAAAATGGTTAACATGATACTTTAATTATGAACTCTAGATATTATATTAAAAAAAATATGAACTATAGAAATTGTGTTATGATGGCCCCCCCTTGATCCCAAGTTTAGCTTCGCCCCTGCATTGATGTTATCATATGCAAAAAAAAACCTATATGTTGCCTAGACCTGTACCATTCAGATTTGAATGAGGCTAGCTTGCGTAGGCCTAGTTTACCATCAAACTAAGCTATTTAATTGTTTGTGTTTTTTTTTTCCCAAATGTTATAAAATCGTTTTATTCATATCTAAATTTTCAAATGTTTTGGTATTATTACTACAAGTATAAGTTTACCACATGATCCACACACAATTTAATCTCATTCGATATGTAATCTTTTAAAAAGTAATGTGTAAGTTTCATTAAATATTACAAAACACAAATAATTGGAGCATTACTTAAACAACACAACTACTTGCGCTATTGAGGCGCCTAGTGGGTTGAGGTGCACCTTGAAGTAGGCGTAGCTTGTGCGCCTCAATATTACCAATGCATTGAGACTTCCACCTAGTGATCGGACGTACGTGCCTAACCCATCAAGCTACTTTTTATGGTTTTGATTTTTAGGCCTCGTTTGCTTCATTTTATTAACTTCTTGGGAAGTTGATAATTGTTTGTTTGGTTGAGATTTGTAACTTTAGGTTCGAGTCTCGTGGAATACACAATAAATGACCTGTAGTTGATATTTTACCCAAGTCCATCATGAATCTTGGTAGAATAATCTAGGTCCAGTTTGTAATTGTATCTTGGTAGTTATGAAGGATCGTTTAGTCCATTAGGCTCACCTACGTTTTATGGGTTTGCTATGACACATCTAGGTTCTATTGATCTACTATGACCGGTTAGGTTTGTCCATTGCACGTCAGTAAGCTTGAAATTACTCATTTTGAGCTTGTAAATAGGACAAAGATGCCTTTTAAGTCTTAAGGGGGCTAGGGTTGCTTTTTGTGAGCTTGTAATTAAAAATAAAAAAGGAATGTTGTACAGTGTGAAGCTTGACTAATGATTCAAGGAATGTTTCTTAAGTTGCTTAAAGAAGAAAAAAGAATAAAGAGAAAGAAAAAGGAAGTCATTAGAACCTGTTGAGAAGAAGGAATATTAGAGCATCTCCAGTGGATTGGTGCCACCTCATTAATGTGGGGTGAATGTCTATCCTATGTGGCACCCATTATCACTATATAGACATTCGAACTAAAAAAATGGTCTCCAATACGTAATGTGGCTTGGGGCTTTTTTTTTTTTTTTTTTTTTTTTTTTGGTTTTTATGTAGATTTGGACCTTTGTTTTGTTTTCTTTTATGATTTCTATAATAAAAAAATGATGACATGGCAGTGGGGAGAATGTCTACTCAATTTCTAGAGCTATATATTGGGGTTGACATCCTCTACTTTTATTCTTGCCATATTAACTACACATTCAAAATCCATGGTTGCATTGGAGATGCTTTCAGTTTTTTCTTCACAATGTTCAGTTTTTTTCACAGTTTTTGTATTCTTTTACATTCCTTTTGCACTCATTTTTGGCCTTGTTTTATGCTTTCTTTATACTTTATTTGCCTATATTTTTTTTCTTCTCAGTGTTCATATTTTGTTTTTATTAGTGTTCTTTTATGCTCTGTATTTTGCCCTTTTTTGGTAATGCTCTTTTTTTGCCCTTATTTATGCATTGTAATCTCCTTAGTTTATGTTTGTTTTTGTATTCTTCTTGTTGCTGTTCAGTTTTTTAATTTGTTTAAGCTTCTTTTTGAGATCCGTTTTTAGCTCTCCTTGCCCGCCTCAATTTAGGCTCTGTTTTTTTTCACTCTTGCTATATATTTTTCTTTTTTCTTGCGGCTCTTTTTTGCTGTTTAAGCTTTTAAATTCTCTGTTTTACGCTCTTTAAATCGTTCTTGTTTTATTCTTTTTTTACTCTTAAAGACGTGATATTAAGTTTATCTTCACATATTTTATTATAATTAGTAAGTAGGATGCGTTATTGCCATATGACTTTTTGTGCGACTTATCCTCTATAACCTTTTAGTAGGTTATTTGCTTAAAATAGAAACTTGACTTAATAGAAACTGAAGAAATTCGATGAGGTAGGGGTAGACTGAAGTTAACTTGGAATGTATTAATTAGGAGGGATTTGAATGGTTTGGAAAGGTCACCATCAATTGCATTAAACCGAGCACAATGGAAGAGTTTGATCCATACAACCTACCCCAATTAATTTGTTGTTGTTGTTGTTATAACTTTTTAGTAGGTTATTTGCTTAATTAAGATGTATTTTTTTTTTTTTCTGAAAAATTACTAAGATGTGTTACACATGACATGCACATAATTTGTTTTCATTATATATTGATAATTTAGTCTAGTTGCCTTCACTTAGGCGTGTTTCTCGCATTGTGCCTCAGGCCGTCAAGCGCCCCTCGCCTTTCATAGCACTATCAGGTGCCAACTACGTCTATAACAACAAAATGGCTCAATCTCAAATTAGTTGGGGTCGACTGCCAACTACATCTATATTCATAGTAAAAATCGGAGTCTATGTCTTCACATTCGTTTCAAAATGATAGCTTGAGTTTGTTTGAAATTCATCGGGTTTAATTTAACTTATCGAAACTTGACTCAATGTTCAATTCGAACAATAGAAACCTATCTGGACCAGCCTGAATTCTCAAAAGCCTTTGTCCGAACCCTCTTTTTTTTTCAATCCAGGACAAAAATAATTGGGCCTTAAGTTGTAAATGTGGAAACCCAACAAACTTGCATCCTACTTTGAGGACATAAATTGTGAAAAAAAATTAATTGGATCAATGGAGCTGACTTACTTGTTGCATGTAAAATTGGCACCACCATTGCAGACTCCTTTCCACTTCTTGGGTGGAGGCCCATAACCTTTGTCGCTAAAGCTTTCTGATTCTGGCCAAATTCCAGTGTCAAGAAAGCCTATTATAATGTCACTCTCTATTGTAGGAACTCTATCCACGTGCTCTCCAAACCCCATGAAATTCCAAGATTGGGTTGTCTGAGGATTTAGAGTTACACTAGGGAACACCGAAATAATGCCTTTCATCTCTGTGTTCACATATAGCACAAGCATTTGTTTTTGATAGGAACATATAGCAAAAGCATAATGTCAGAGTGTTTCAACTACACTAGCTATAATATAATGGAGCACAATGTGTGAAAATATAATAGGAGTTCTGCTTACTGGCAATTTTTTTTTGTTCTTTTTCAGTGAGTTTTGCTGCAAACCCGTTAAAACTCCTTCCATAGCTTCGTATCAACAATTGTTCAGACTGCAAGCTGTAGATCAGCAAAGCTATTAATTAGGAAAGAATGATCATGGTAAGCAACACATATATGTATATTGAAGAGTGAAGGCCCGTTAAATGGAATTAATAATTTGTACCAAAAAAATGGAATTAAGAAGACTACCCTTCTTCAAGAGCTTCTTGCAGAATGCTATGATGGTGATCTAAAGGTGAGTAGCTTGATCTGTTAGGAAGTTTTCCCATGTACACAATGTAATCCTACATATTAATTAAATAAATTAGTAACAGTCAAAAAAAGAAAAGAAAAGAAAAAAGATATTGAACTTCTGCAAGAGGTTTCTAAGGGTTAAAATTGCCTTACCGTCCTGTTTTCAGCAAGGTGACCAACAAAGAACATGCATAGTGCCATGAAAAGAAGAGATAAAGCCAAAGGGCTTTGCAAAGAAGCCATTGTTGAGTACGAAGAATTTCTACTAGAGGGTCAAATTTATACAAAAAATGCATGGGAAAATGTGTACGCACATTCAATGGTAGTTTCCAAAACTGTAAAACAAATCTCTTGAGGTGTAAATGTGGGATTTCCTGTGACTAATCTACCGAACCAAGTGATGGTTATATAGAAGTATGATTTGTCAAGATTTGGAGACATTAACACTATTATTACATTCATGTATCTGTTGTAATTTAGTAAATGAAACCAAAAAGTGTAACTATTTTTGTCATTTTCGTGAGGAATGGTAGAGTGACTGCAAGGGGTAATGTTAGATAAACATTGAAGTGTGCTGTCATAGATGCACTTTGACGCAATATTTGTTTTGTGTGATTCGAGGTTCATTTGCTGATATGCAAGATGGTAACTTGTATTTGTAGTACGCCCTTCTATATCATATTCTTTTTCTATCACTTATTTTGACATCAATTGTGGTGCCAAAATTCACAATGTTCCCACCGTCATGTATCTTATATTGTCTTTTGTTTTTTCTAGAAAAGGAATTTGAAATTATATTTAGTTTTAATAACTTACTAACTTGAAAGAGATTACCATACATGAAATTATTGGCACTGGTCCATTTCCGTTGAAGTAAAGAATTCATTTATCAACCTATATGAAATAGAAAATGAATTTGAGGTGTCCACTATATAAAAAGAGTTCAACGCTCTATCTCTTTTGGTATCTCCTTTGTTTGTTTGTTATTGTTTTCTTGTTAAATCATCAACTTGTATATGAAACTATTGTACAATTTCCCTCTTTCAGTTTTATACTAAAACTTGAAATTTTAGTACTTTGGTTTCCTTTTGATGTTTTTTCCAAGGAATTGGAAGTTGGCAATTCGCAATTGTTGAAGTCTTGCATTCGGGTTCCTTGGAAAGTGCTATTTATTCTTTTTGCTTCATACATTCTTAAGAATGTCATCCTAAAAAATGTTATCAGTGGAAGGGCTCATAGAGAACGTGCTAAGCTATGAGTTACTGATTCCCTTCTCCATATTGAATTTTGTTTCTAAGTTTCATTCCATGTTCTTACTTTCTGGTATGACTTTAGTTTCAGACATTTGAGGAACAATTGAATTTTGTTTCCATGTTTCATTACATGTTTCTTACTTTTTGGTATGGTTTTACTTTTAGGCATTTAAGGAAAAAGTTTGGGCTTCTTGAGAAACTCAAAGACTATCTCCTTCAGGCACAAGCATTCCACAGAAAGGAAGAGCCTTTACGGGTATGACCAACGACTATGAGATAATTTTCAAATTCTTCTATTGAAATGTAGGTTATGAGAAATAGAATCGTTGTCTAACTGCTATTTTTTATAAATTAACAAAATTGGAAATGTTTTCATCATTTCTTGTATTTAGTGGGCTTGTATAGAAACAACAAGAGAAGGCTCGCTCTTAGGAATCCAAATCAGTTTTACCTTCAGATGATCGAAACAAGAATGATAGATGGAGTGCACAGACCACTATATTTTTCCTCTTGAGTCGCGCTAAAGGCACCACATCTATTTATGAAGGCAAGTCAGCTATTTAAGTGAGTGTCATTTCCAATGACCTTCACTGAAAATGACACTTGTGCCCCTCATTGCGTTTTGTGCATCCTTCACCCCCTTCCTTTCGTTTTGCGCAACCCCACCTTCGTCTTTCCACACTACTCCCTCTTGTGATTTGTAGGGCATTATCGATTTGGCCTTATTTTCGGGTTTTCTTGAGCAAAATGATAGAGGATTACTCAATTGAAGAAAATTTGCAAGTGGAAGATATGTTTTTTTTGTTAAATATATATTTTATGGTTTTTTTAGAGTTTTCCAAAATGAATATGGGAACCCTCGTTTTTTGAGTGGCTCGGCCTCGCAAGTCCAAACCTCTAGTTATTAGAGTTGATCAGAGCCCACCGTACCCTCGTTGGAGTGTCAGTCAGAGACCACCAAACCTTTAATTGGAGAGTCGGTTGGAGCCTATTGAACCTTTAGTTTGGAAGTTACCAACGAAGTTTCAACAAAGAGGTTCAGTTGGACAAAACTAAAATGAAAAGTTAAGTTTCAATCATGTGTTACAACAAGAAACAACAACATAGCCTCAGTCCCAACTTAATTGTGGTCGGCTAAATATTTGTTTGATCCATTTCATGAAGAGTGGCAAAAGTTTTACGCTGGTTGTCAACCTATCGCAACCCTCCTCCATTTTCCAAGTGTGGAAAATGGGTTTTGTGCCTCATCGACCCGAATGAACTACACATAATTTACCTTGAAATTAGACTAACGACCAACAAAACAAATAACAGTAAATAATCAACTAACAGTTTTTCTTACATCACAAATTGGGCCGAATCATGCAAATCACTTAAGTTGGCCGACGTGTGAAAATTGATATATATATATATATATATATATATATATATGGCTCTAACGAAGTGCAAAAATGCCATAAAATAGCACCAAACTGATTTAAAAGACCTAAACAAAGAGTGAATACGATTTGAGAATGTCTGATGGGCTTTCAAAAGTGGAGTGCGTAGGTTGGGATGAAGGGGTATTTTGGGGTTTTTGGTGAAATAGCTGGGGAGCCTTCAGATTGAATGATTTGAATTTGTGGTGCACTCAAAATTGGCTTGCAGTGCTTGTCCATACGGATAGGTGGGGCACCTCTAGTATGACTCTTTTCTCTCATACTTCTATGTGGCTCTGTGTTGTTATTTATGATAGAAAGGGCAAAAAATGATACCTTAATTTGAGGGATTTGGGGTAATTATATTTTACAACAAAATAGTCGTTTTTTTTTGTTTGTTTTAATGGAATCCGTTTTATGTTTTGAGTTTTACTTGTCTTAATCTGTCTTGATCTAAATGTTATTCCTCAATCTTCTAATCAAATATTTGTTTCCATTAATTTCATTGATCCTAGTAAAAAAAAAAATTAAAACCCTAAACCCCAAGCCTCTATCCTGATCACTCAATTTTCTGCGTACTAAATAAGGGACTGGACCTCTAATTTTGATCAATTTTAAATACCTGAAACTGATGAAGCTTTGGCGGTTTAAGGACAACGAGTAGATGAGAGATATCTGTGTAAAAATAATTATAGAATTGAGATTAATGTTATTCTGCTGAAACAAGTGGGTATCAATATCCCTGTGATTTATTAGCAATTGGAATACAACGCATGATTATTCAAACAGACTCACTCACTTATGTGCTTCTTATTCGGAATAGATTTAAACCCTTCATCCATAGTTGTCATGACTAAGGATTGCACCAATGTCATTAGTTGAGATTAATCACACACAATTACACATATAAGAAAGGAGAAATGGTATGATGATCACCTTGCCCACCTTGTTGCTAAGCTGAAGTCTCAGTTTATTGTATTGAGTCAGCTGTCTACATCTCTATGCTGGATGTAGTTTTAATGACATTGGACAAATTAGCTATACAAACTCGATGGTATTTTTAGAAAACTAGGTAAGCATTTTTCTTATTGTGGGAGTTTGCTTTCAATGCTCTAAAAAGTAAGATTGCTCTAAAGCACATAAATGGTCCTTGCGCAACACTTTTTCCTTTATCTACTTACAAATTTTCTCATTTATTTCTATATTTTTAGTTTTTTCAAGCATGATCATGAATGTGCTCATCTCAGATTAGAGTTGAAAAAACTTATGCTTTAATGTAACTCAATTAGGTATAGAGGTATATTTAGGGTTTAGGGTACAAAAGTGTATATTACTTTAAATATAATCAACTGAAAGATGTTAATTTATGACAAAAGATCTCTGGTGAGATGGATGAGGCATGACTCGACAAAAGACAAGGTTTAGGGAGGTCGTGGGTTCAACTCACGTGTTTATTTATAGATCATAAATAAACAATGTAGGGAAGATAAAATTTAGTTTAATTCTCTTAATAATAAAATATTCACCAAGATGATTAATTCATAGAGTTGTCGGGGTTGGTGATGTTTACATAATACACAAGTATAGGACTCCGCACATTGTGAATTCCATCTGACCAAACCACGGATGCAGAGACGAAATTTTGTGAAGATGGCTTAGCGGAGACCTTCACGACAAACGATTGTTTCTCATTCAAGGACTTGAAGAAGAGAACATTAGGTTCAACAGTGACAATCAGTTGAGAAGGGAATGTGGTAGTTGCTTTGTAAGTAGAGTTAGGCAACCCAACATTGGTAACTGTCCTTGTAAAAGTGGCCTCTTTTTCTGGGGCTTTTATGAGGACTAAGGCCATGGTAGGATAATTGAGATCCCATACAGCGCCTTTGTGATTTGGTGGGCAGCTAGTAGTTCTCGTATTACCTACCATAAGCTTGAGCATATCTGATGTATAGCCTATGCTACAAAGCATCTTTATATAATCATCTTCAAAAGATTCGTATACTAGTCCTGGTTGGACAGCCTTCAAAGGGTTCAGATGACCGGCACCATATGCAAACTCACGATCTGGATTCCTTGTGGCAATCATAGGTGAAGCTATAGACAACAAACAAAAAAGAACAAAGCCTCAATCCTAAATTAGTGAATTTATAGACAAACACAAAAAATTAATGGTATCATAAAAAATAGATAACTATTGACTAGAGTATAGGTGCATATATACAAACCAGTAGTCATAAGAGCTGACTTGATTGCAGAAGGAGACCAGTCTGGATGGAAGGTTTTAACGTAAGCAGCTGCACCACTAACATGAGGGCATGCCATAGATGTTCCTGATATTATGTTGTACTTTATGGACCTAGTATCATCAGGAAATTGTGATAGAGGCGCTATTGGGGACCATGCAGCAAAGATTTCTACACCAGGAGCACTTATATCTGGCTGCAAATTATTTAGAAAATTTGACAAATGTATGAAAGAAAATGTTAAGAAATTATTTGATTGTTCTATCATTCTCAAGATTTAAAATTACATGATTTCATTAACAAACACTCCTCAGAATACTCAACAATGGCTTCTCTATATTTCTGTTAAATATCTTTCTCCTTAACTAAAATGTATGAGGATTGCCTATCAATGGTATCATAATTTTTTTCATAAGTTTGAGAGATAGGGACCAACTCATATTGTTCCTTTCTTTCCTATAAAAAAGAGATATAAGCTCCATAACTAATAGTGCAACGTTTTGGCAATCCGTTTTAATTCGAAAGCATAATTAACATTCTCCCCTTGTTATGGGTTATGTTGTTACCATGTAATAATAATTTTTATAATGATTAGCATAACACCTTCATATGAATGCCAAATAAACACTATTCCAGAAGAATAAGGAAACATCATAGATAAAGAAACTAGTTGTATTTTGTTTTTAAATAAATTCAAGCTACCAATCAGTGTTAATGATTACCTTGAGAATATCTGGAGTAACAGAATTCGGTCCTCGAGATGAAAAGGAAATGACTATAGGAGCATTAGCACGATCTCTCACTGTCATACTCTTAGTAATGGTTGCTTCAGGGTTCCTGATGACAAGCAAATTAACAAATTCAACATTTTCATTGAATAAGGTTGTCATTCATTAATTAAACATTTAATCGTCAAATTGAGTTAAAAAAATTATCAGCAAGTAGAGTATTTAAGTATTTTATAAATCACTACTAACTTTGTGGTGTTTATGTAAGATATAATTCTTTTTCCTTGGGTTTGGTTCATAAGAGAGGTTGGTAGGGGAAAAATTCTGGCATCAGCGTCTTGAACTTCTCCCACCATGATTATTCCAATTCCATGTGCTTTTTCTATGGTAGTAATGGCGGCATGTCCTCTGTCAAAATCATCTTGAATATTCTCACATATAATAATTTTTCCTTCTAATTTGTTGGGAACCAAACATTCATCTGCACACATCCTGAAACAAAAAGGATCACATACATACACTATTAGAAATTAGTTTTTTCTACCTTTTATTTAAGGATAATGCTATACTGGTGCGCTAAAGTCATACCTTGAGGTCGCACACCTATTTGGACATTGGCGATACGCCTCAAAATATGCGACGCGGTTTACACACCAGTGTGTGACTTTAGTGTGTCAATGTACCATTTCCCTTTATTTGATTGCAAATATTATGATACACATTGAATAGTTAAAAGTATGTTTTTTAATCATGATTTAATTTAAAAAACATGTGATAATTCTTATTGAATCTAATAACATGTTAGAGCGTTTTCATGCTATAATTGGATGTACTTTTAATAGTTGGGACAAGATAACATTGTCAAAAAAATGTTATATAAGCTCTTTATGCACTAGATTTTTTTTTTGTAATGCTCTATGCAATCATATATGTATATACAAGTTGATTTTAATATCCAAATAAGTATGCAAAATGATTTTTTTTCTTTTTTAAGAATGCAAAATAATTTGTTCATTAGATTAGTTAAACTCACCGGTTGTTTTCAATTGAGCAACGGGTCAAATTGAATGCTTGATATCCAGTAATCAAAGGGAACATCTTCCCCATCAAATCAAAACCATTAATTGTGGCATTCCCCTGTAATTAGGAAAAAAAAAAAAAAAAAAATAATATATATATATATATATATATATATATATATATATAGGAAGCATCATCATCTGATTAATTAGATAGAGAGCAATATATGATTTATAAATTATGGGGAAGCACACACCATGAAGCTCTAGCTTGAATTGTAGCAAAGGTGCTCACCTCACAATCTAGTTGTGCATTCAAGTGTAGCATCCCACTTCTTAGACAAATATTGAGTACGTGACGTATGTGTGATAGAAGGCTTATTTATGATTGATGTGCTACAACACAATTTTGTGGTTGTCGAGTATTGACCTGATGTTACTTAGTGTTCGAATCATCAATTAGATGGGTTCTACTGACCACGTGGATAATAGCTTCTTCTCAGCTCAATTTAATACACTTGATGTGCTTTCCTAATTAATGCATCTCAAGTTATGTTAGGTCTGCACTTATACCGTTGATTTCCTTCAATTTCTATTTTGTCGAGTTTCTAACTGGAGCATTTGCATGCTAAACCACCGCAACCATCCTTTCCATATTTTTTGCATTTATTGTTGCTACTTTTTTTTTCTTTTGAATCTCAATATTTTCTTATTCTATCTTTACGAGTTTTACGAAAATTCATCCAAGCATCCTCATCTCCACTAAACTTGTTTTATTGTGTGTTTCGCAGCAACAAAACCCAAAAAAAAAAAGAAGAAAATTGAGGGGAAGGCTAACCGTTAGAGTGCTATTATCTCCCAGAATGACTTTGTCTGTGAATTGTCGATCGGTGGTGCTTGCTGCAACGCTGATCATCCATGGAGCAATACTAATTACTGAATGTGGCGAAGGCCCTTGATTTCCAGCAGAATTTGAGGTAAGGATTCCGTGTTGCATTGCATGAAATGCACCAATAGCAATGGCATCTTGGCTATATTCTAAAGGAGAGCTGAACCCCAATGAGATTGAAATAATGTCAACTCCATCGCTTATAGCATCATCAAAAGCAGATAAGATTTGGTCGGATCCACAACCATCAGCCCAGCACGCTTTGTAAACAGCAATCCTTGAAAGAGGCACTGCACCTCTTGCATTGCCTTCGGCCAAACTATCGAATAAGCTCACATGGTTCACTTGATTTCCTGCAGCTGTGGACGCTGTGTGGGTTCCATGCCCAATTGTGTCTCTTGTTGAGTTTGCCTCATCAGAATCAGGGATGGGATAATATCTTGCTCCGATGATTTTACTGTAGTAAAGTGCAACAATATTGTTATAGTTGGAATTATTGGTGGCAAAGTAGCAGGTATGAACCTTCGACATATTAACCTATATGATGTCTAGACCTTTACTATTCAAATTAGAAGGAGGCTAGCTTGTGCTGACCTGGTTTACTTTAGAACTTGGCTATTCAATTGTCAATATTGTTTTTCTTGGGCTATAAATTTATTATTTTTACATCTAGCTTTTTAAATATTAAACTATTTCAAATATAAGTTTACCTCTTATAATATAATATGATTTGACATAAATTTGAAAAAGTAATGTTTGAAGTTTCATGCAGTATTACAAAGAACAAATGATTGTAGTGTTACTTTTTGACAAAAAATTATTGTAGTATTATCTTCAGCGACCCAAGTACATCTATATTTGATATAGAAAGACAAAGGTTAACGTCTATGGTGAATTGAGATTTAATCATCTTGATAGATATATTGAAGTAATGTGTTTTTATGCTTGTTCGTCTTGATATGTATCCACTATCGTACTTCTTTTCAAAAGAGTAGCTAGAGTTTGACTTGAAATACAGGTCAGATTCCGTTAAAAAAGATCTTGTGCAAACCTGAAATTGTTCAATTTGAACAAGAGAAATCTATATGGACCAGTTTGCATTCCAAAAGCTTTTGATCAAACCCTTTTATAATCCAAGCCAAGCATAATTGTGCTGTAAATTATGTATTAATGTAGAAACCCAGACGAACTTGGACAAAAGTTTGCCGCTCTTGGTACTTTTGAGGACAAAAAATGTGAATGTAGATATTAATAGGATTAATGGAGCTGACTTACTGGTTGCATGTAAAATTGACACCACCATTGCAGACTCCTTTCCACTTCTTCGGAGGGGGCCCAAAACCTTTGTCGCTAAAGCTTTCTGATTCTGGCCAAATTCCAGTGTCAATAAAGCCTATTATAACGTCGCTCTCCACTGTAGGAACTCTATCCACGTGCTCTCCAAACCCCATGAAATCCCAAGATCTGGTTGTCTGAGGTTTTAGAGTTACACTAGGGAACACCGAAACAATGCCTTCCATCTCTGTGTTGTGCATTTATGGCACAAGCTTAATGTCATAATGCTTCAGCAACACTAACAAGAATATAACAAAGAACACTGTGTTTATAAATATAATGGGACTACTGCTTACTAGCAATTTTTTGTTGTTCCTTTTCAGTGAGTTTGGCTGCAAATCCATTTATATTCCTTCCGTAGCTACGCTTGAGCAATTGTTTAGATTGCAAGCTGTAGATCAGTAAAGTTATTAATTTGGAAAGTGATCATGGTCAGAAACACACAAACACACACACACGCACACACATATATATTGTCAAGTGATCAGAAACATATATATGCATATCAAAGAGTGAAGGCCAATTAAATGGAATTAAGAAGAGTACCCTTCTTCAAGGGCTTCTTGCAAAATGCTATGATAGTGATCTAAAGGTGAGTAGCTTGATCTGTTAGGAAGTTTTCCCATGTACACAATGTAATCCTACATATTAAATTAGTAACAGTCAAAATAAAATAAAATAAAATAAAATAAAATAAAGAAAAAAAGAAAAGATATTGGACTTATGCAAGGGGTTTTCTAAGGGTTAAAATTGGTTTACCTTTCTGTCTTCAGCAAGGTGACCAACAAAAAACATACATAGTGTCATGAAGAGAAGGGAGAAAGCATTAGGGTTTAGCAAAGAAGCCATTTTTGAGTACAAAGTTCTGGTAGAAGGTCAAATTTATACGAAAAGTGCATGGGAAGATATGATTGTTTGACTACAATCTACCGAATGTTGGATTCAATGACAGTTTCCAAATTTATTATTCAAATGATTGTTTTTATTTTTAGTGGGATTTTTTTGGTGTGGATTCAATGACAGTTTCCATAACTGTAGAAAAAAATATATTTAAATGGAAATGTTGGATTTTCTTTGACTATAATCTACCGAATCAAATTGTATATAGAAGTATGAGGTGTCAAGATTTAGATACAGTATCAGTTCATGAATGTATTGGTTGTAATTCAGTAAATGAAACCAAAAAGCGTTACTATTTTCGTCATTTTCATGAAAAATGGTAGGGTGATTGCATGGGGTACTGCTAATGTACATTGTGCCGTTGTCTCTTTTGATATGAACATTGAAATGTGTTTTCTTTTTATTTTTTTGAGGTTAACATTGAAATGTGTTAGTTGCACATTGAATCCCATAATACATTAGTATATCGGTTTGTTCAAATCATGAGCCCCATAATATTTTATTGTGAATTCTTGAATTATTCCCATGCCCAATGTTCCATAATTCTTACTGCTGAGAAGAAGAAGCCAGCGAAACTCAATCACAACATTCAAAGAGAGGGGAAATTAAATTGTTCTGAGCTGTAGACCTGACTGCAGGATCTATTCTGTGATGTGTTGTTCTATGATGTGTTGTTCTTGTTACACATTTTCAAATTAAATGGATAGTTAGTAAGTGGCTTAATGATTTAAAGTGCATAATGCACTATGTTACCATTATGGCGTAAACCTTGTTGAACATTTTCAAATTAAATGGATATTTAATAGAGTGGCTTAATGGGTTAATATAGTGGCTTAATGGGTGCAGTTGAAACGACTATCATTAAGGAATTATCGAAATTGCTCTCCATTAAGGAATTATTGAAACTGTTCTCCATTAAGGAATTATCGAAACTGCTCTCCATTAAGGAATTATTGAAATTGCTAAGGAATTAATTGCTCAATTATTCCATTGCATCAATTCTTGACCCCATTTTCACCCTAACTGGTCATGACCAATGCTCTATAAAAGGGGAGGTTTGGGGAGGAAGTTGTAATCTCGAAATTCACTAGCAATTGCTCTTGTTTTTCATCTTTCACTATTGCAAAGTGAAAGGTGGGTATACTTCATCGTATCCTTTAGGATATTTTTGCGACTCTTGCAGTGTAGAGAGCAAAAATTTCTTTAAAAAGTGGCGGTGTTACACGCTTTGTTACACGCTTTGAAGTCTTTGCAATTCCCCTGATCTAACGTAAACCTTCTGGTCTTGTTTGGCTTTAGTTCATATGTTGAAGCAGAGAAATTAAGGGTCTCAAACGTGATACCAGGAGGCGCTTATGTAAATGGAAAGCAGAAGGAAAAGTAGTGGAACTATGCAGTCTATTTTTAGCTCAATCTCTTTTCTTGAGAAAAAAGCTAATTTATATGTGTTTTGTGCTGTTAAAGTTGAGCTAGTTGTTGCTCTTTATTATTAGGACTTCAGAAAAAGTAATTTATATGTGTATTTGTACATGGTTCTAGTAATCTGTGATCCAATTCAAATCGGTCCAATTATTACGAATCAGTCAAGTTTTATAACTAATTGAAACGAATTGAATTGCAAAAATGTCAATCGTACGGATTGGATCGACTTGCGAATTGTTTTTAACTAATGTGCATATTCTTAATTATGAGATAACTATATAATGACAATTTGCAAACTTGATTCGGTCAAATCTGCATTTTATTAATTGGATCAAATCGAATAGAAAAGTTAAATGAGTTGGATCAAATTAAAATTTTCAATCCGCAATAATTGGATCGAGTGGTAAGTTGACCTTAAATGGATTGGATTCGGTATGTGTATGCCCCTAATCTGGCCCCATATGGAGGGCGGCCCACCCTCCAATCCAATTTTTCTCATTCGTTAAGGAAACTCGAACTTAAGACATCGTTTAAAAGATCAAGTCCCTTGTTACGTATGCCGTTAGTTGTTGGTGCCTCTTTGAGATTGCACATTCAAATCTTTTAATTTTTCGAGACATGCATATCTATTGTGGGTTAAGGCGTGTCTCATATAGAATAGTTAAAGAGTTTTTCACTTAGAAAAATAAGTGAAGATGATAATTTAACATTCTATTGTAGATTTGATTGAGATGTGTGTGGCCAAATTCTAAGGAATCTACACCATTGTGTAAAAAATGTATGTACCAAAAAAATGTCAAAATATACCTTGCTGTTATCCTACCATTTATTTCAAAATAATAAATAAAAGTACGCAAATGTACATTTCAGTAATTGTAAAGACATCCAAATCTTGGGACCTCATACTTCTATACATAGAGAATTGACAGTCATACAAAATCCAAAATTTATACATTATATTTGAAGTCTTTTTTTAAAAAAAAAAAAAAAATTTATGTGGTGATTTTGAAGATATCTTTATACAGTTATGGAAACTTTCATTGAAACTTCACCAAAAACTAAAGGAAAATAATTTTTTGACATTCTTTTTTGGTACATACATTTGCTACATTATTTGTCATTGCTTATGCGTAGCTACGAAAGGAGTACCCCAAAATAAAAAATAAAAAATAAAATAAAAAGAAGAAGAGAAAAGAGTATTTGCTTAAGCCTAAGTTTTAAGTTAAACGGTTTCCCCTAGCTACCACCTCCAAACCATAAATTCTAATTTTTTTTCTCTTTTGATTTCATTTGTGATTTTTGTGAACCACCATCGATCTTTTATTTGATTGGTGTTGGTTCAGTAAGAGTGTTTACTGCATGTATTTTCTTCAATAAACCACAAATTTGTTCAAATATGAGAGTTTCAATCCTGCAACAATTGTCAAATTCATCATTGGTGCCACCACTTGCTCCCCTTCTATTGCTTGTATGTGGATATGCGCTTATAGTTGCTAGTTTGATAGTTTTATTAGATTATATTGGGCAAGAAAATTTCAAACTTTGCTTTTGTTCTCAATTTTATCCCATCTATTTTTTTAGTTTAATTTGGTGTGTGGTGGTACATTAAATTAGTAAAACCCATTTTTTGTTATGATAAACCTCATAACCATATGACTAAAGTTGTTGCTAGAGGGTGTCGGTGTTGAAGGGGATGAACTTGGTAGAAAAGCTACGGTTGTCATTGGAGATGAGTGGTGGTTGCAACGGGTTGAGAGCTTTTTTTTATTTATTTCTTCATATTTTGTTATAAGTTTTTTTCTTTTCTTAATTTGACACATTCCCTTAATCAACAACTTTACTAATTTAATTACATCAAAAAAAACTTTACTAATTTAATATGTCACCTCACAACAAAATAAACTAAAAGAATTAGATAGGATGAAATTGAGACCAAAAACAAAGTTTAGGATTTTTTTGATAAAATTGAAAGTTTAGATTATTTAGAGAAAAACATGAAAGTGTGGGATTATTAAATATTTTGTCTTCCAATGTTAGAAGTTTGTGTTTATCTTCCCTTGTTGGAAGTCACTAATTGTCTTTCCTTGTTGGAAGTTTTATTTTTTGTTTTGTTCTTAGTATCTCTATTTATTGTTTGTGTTCCATACGTTTGTCAAGAAAACAATAACTAATTGTCAAACTGTTCCATTGTTACTATCGCAATTTTTCAAAATCAACTCTATGACAGTTGAACGTTATGATGAACAATTAGGATTAATGAATCAATATGTTTTTATCAAGGTAATTGATTCTATCTCTTGTCCTGTTCTACCGAATTATTGAGCCATCATGATTAATGAAATTTCTATTTTACATCAAAAAAAAAAAATATGTGCTTAAGCTTTAACGCCCTATTTGATTGGACGAAAAGGAAAATGATAAACTCCGCGGGAAAATGACATTTTTTCTTGTGTTTGATAGCCAAAGTTTTATAGTGGAATATTTTTCATAATTGCCAATTTTCTATATTAAGACCTATATATTTTTCCACCTATTATGGTGGGAAAGTTGAGTTTTCATTTTAGAAAATGTGAGTTTCCATATCAAAACATATTAAATTTATATTTTAAATATAAAAAATAATATATATGGTAAGTTTTCATATTTTATTTTAAAACTTGTTTGAGTTTTGAGGGAATTTTTGATTAGCAAAGACCAAATCCAATCTAGGTTACATCTGTAACTGCAGGATATCTACTCTAGCAACAAGAAAATTTGAAGCGGGAATATGTTTCTAAATCTTATAATCAACATTACACTGAAAAACTTCCTTAGCTATGTGGTTTGCACATGCTTTATTCTTTTGAAATATGTGGCTAAAAACTATACTCATCTTCTTGTCCGTTTCCCTTAAAATATCATGAATTATGAATCTCAAAATTGGCCCTGTGATGAGTCCAAAATAAGATCAATTGTTTCATGGGAGTCTAGCTTTACAACGAATTTCCTACATCCTTTATCCCACGTCAATTGCAAGTCATATTTAACTCCCCATAGTTCGGCGTAAAGAGGTGAGCACCGACCCAACTTTGTTTGAAATGTTGCTAAAAAATCGCCTTTCATCCTTTGTATCACTCATGCCGCTGTGGCTTCTCCATCCTCCCCTCGTACCTCCCCATCACAATTTATTTTCAACCACCCCTCATCTGGTGCTACCTAATGACAATAGTTTCTTCTTGCTAAAGCCTGGCTCAAGGTCGATCACAAACCTTTCAAATGAAGGATTTCATCAATTTTGTAAATAATGGATTGTCTGATCTCATATCCTGTATCAGAACAATTATCAAACATAGTGTTATTTCTCCAAGACCATAACTTTCAACATGAGATACCAAACATTACTTTCTTGCGATGGTCTTTCTGATTGTGCAATCAAACACATGTAAGAAGATTTTCTTATTAACATTTACTTAGAAATTTTTTTTTAAGAAAATATTTTTTCCTATGGAACATTTTCATTGTAATCAAACAAGGGCTAATTGTTCTTCAAAAAAAAAGGTATGTACTTACCCCTTATTTGGTTAGGATGGAGTTATCTCCTTAGAGATAACTTGAAGGGGAGTTGAAACTAATCTTGTTCGATCGCTCAACTTTCCTGCAAGTTATCTCCCAACTCACATCCAAGGGTGAAAGATATCTCCCCATCCCATAGGGGAGTTTATCTCTATGGAGTTTGTGGATACAATTACTCCTCATTAATCACCTTTTTATTACCCACATCTCTCTTGTTTGAATGGTATTTATGTTAATTTATATATTTTATTGTTTAAAAACTTGTAACTTCCTTGCAAGTTCAAAGTTAAACCAAACATGAAAAATGATTTTTCACTCTAAGGAGTTAACTCCTCTCGCACTGTAAGTTGGCAAAAATAATATCTTGGGGTCTCCTATGGAAGCCGAACTTTGAGGTGCTTTTCACGGACTGGCGCTTGCATTTGCATGAAACCTTAACTAGTTTTAAGCAAGATGAACTTGAGGGCAACAAAGTGTGCGGAAGCAACTTGAGGAGATGATTTCCTCCCTTAGAAGAAAGTACTGGAACTTGATCGCTCTCATCGAGAAGCTACTCTAGAGACTCTGGCAATACAAGTGAAACATATAATGTACACGGAGTGCAGTCAAAGTGTGGACTGGTTAGATTCTTGGCAGAGGTTACATTGTTTTATTCTTGAGAGTATATAATTAATATTTCTTTAGTTTTCTCTCCAATCTTGATTAACACATTGACCGAGGCACATGGCCGAGGTAAATGTTATATTTGTACTTGGTGTATGCCTAGTGTTGTGTATGTGTGTAGACTAATTAAGTCCATTTTTGCAAACCACAGACGTCGAGTTGGCGTGAGCGGGGACACGCCTTGGAGTGCGTGCAAGTACGGTACCTAGTGAAATTACGGGGGTAGCGAGACTAGGCTAGGAAATAACAATTTATTTCAAATCTACCTTAACATAAATTAAGTTATTTAATTTAGCTAGAAAATACGACGTTCGACGCACGGGAAAGCGCCTCGAGTTGCGTGCGAATCGGGACACCGAATGCCGGGGAGTTGAGAATCGGTGTGACCACTTAGATAAATTTTATAAATTTGTGTGACCAATTAATTATGGTCCATATGGGGTTAATGTGCATCAATCAATTTAACCTATAGTTTGTTTATCAAGAAATCACATTTTTTTTTATATATCCTATAGTTTGTAATGAATTAAACTAACCTTAGGATGGACCTTGGGATCCGTGCTGCCACACACTCCCATGATGGGAGTCACCCAAGTTGTGTCACATGAGAGGCTGGACTGCCTAGTTAGTAGCCATTAGATTTACCTCGAGATGCGCAATGCATACTAGATCCCATCAACACATATATATATATATACCACTTGATGAGATAGAAAGCACTATTAACATGCAAACACAGTGATCCGAGAGAGAGGGGAGTCCGGGAAAGAAAGGAAGAGAGAGTCATCGGAGACGGGGAAATCGATAGCTCGAGGTGCGGCAGCGACGTCAAGGCGGAGGTGAGTTTGTGTTGTTGGTGTCGTTGTTGTTGATGAATGTGGCTTTCATTGATGGTGGTGACGGGGGGAAATGGACGAACTGCTCTTGCAGTTCGTCCGAGGAGGGAGACGACATGATCGTCGTCTCCCCTCCCTCCCATCTTGATGTCGATCAAAAAAAAAAAAAAAAAAAAAAAAAAAAAAAAAAATGGAAATGAAACCGAGACGCTGTTGCGTCTCTGGGAATTTTGGGAAGAAGATGCACACGTGCGGGCGCACGTGTGCATCCACCCCTCTTTTTGGGCCAGGCCGGTGGGCTCGGGCCGGCTCGCCCATGAGCCGAGCTCGGCCCACGCCCGGCCCGCCCAGGTCGGGTCGGGGCGAGACCCGACTCGACCATTGTGTTAGGGACCAAGGTCGGGTCGACCCGACCCGACCCAACCCAACCAAAAAATAAAATAAAATAAATAATAATAAAAAATAAAATAAAATAAAATAAAAAATATATATATATATTATCGATTAAATATATATATAATAAAATAAAATAAAAATATATTATTATTATTAATTAATAATAATAATAATAAATTAATATATATATATTTATATATTTATATATATTAATTTAATTTCGGGAAAATAAGGAAAATAGTTGGAAAATTCCTGAAAAATTTGAAAAAAATTATAGAAAATATAAGAAATTGAAAAAAAAGGTAGAAAAATGGTTTCGGGACTTTTCGAGTGTTTTTGGTACCCCGATATAACTCGAAAAATGTGCCAAAATTAAAGATTGACATAAAATTATATATTTTGGTTTAATATTATAAATCCACTTAATGTAGTGGCTTTAAACCAATTAAAATGATATAAAAATGAACCTCAGGAACTAAAGAAAATTCTTGGGAGTTCGGGTGCACGAGTCGGGGTGTCGGGAGGCCGGATAGCTAGGACTACTGCGTTAACTTGTAAGTGAACTGTGGGAACTCTTTACTTTATTTCATTCCAGTCATTTATAACTTTTCAGTCTATTTGTAGACTAGCTAATTTATTTCCCACATCATGCTTTCCTTGTTTCTACTCATATTGAATATCGATATAGCATGATGCCTTGTTTATTATATCATCGACTCCATGTTTCCTTATATGCTCAATGTTTGTCTTGGAATGTGGCTAATGGATATTTAGAAAATGCATGCTATAGGGTTATATGTTATGTTGGACTTGTCTTCTACTTCCCTTGGGGCTTTGTAGCCTAACTTATGTTGAAATCGTAACAACTTTAGGATATATATTCTTGAAAACTAAAATAGGGATTATCTAGTGTCCATTGCACATGAGATGCGCGGATTCACGAGGATTTCGGTTCTTCGGGGTCTCCGGCACTCGCCACTACACTTGGGCGGCACACGTGACATGGATCACGGGGTTGTCGGCAAGTATAAATGATATTAAATACGCCGAGCACAGCTCCGCAATTTGAGGTTATTAGGAAAAAAAAAGAAGAGAGATTATTATCATATGTTGAGCATAGCTCCATACAGTAGTGGAAAAGGCTAGGTGATAATTCTCACCGCCGACCGGACGTAGATCATCTCGACTTAGCCTGTGTCAGTTTATGGGTATCTGTTAATGTTGGTATTTACTTGCATTATTTATTCAAAGCATTTCTTCAACTACATATGCTTTTAAATACCTTTTGTTTAAATTGGAAATGTAGTATTAGATTTCCCCATCACTTAAATATTACTATACTCACCGTCTAGTTTGTGACGGTGGGTGTAGGTCCATCGAGCAAACACCAGCCGGCAAGGAGAAGATCGGCGACTACCTCTCGAGCTCCGAGCGCGTAGTCGCCCGTACATGTAGGGTACTTTTTGTATTATGTTTACTTATGTCTTTATCTTTTGGGATGTTATTGGGATGAGCGTTAGATTACCCGACTTTTGGCTTTCACTTTGTTTATATATGTTCGCCGTTTACTTGCATATATATGGCGATCGTTATTTCTGGTTTCCACACTTAGGCTTTAAAAAAAAAAAAAAAAAAAAAAAAAAAAAAAAAAAATCCGCTAAAATATTAAAGACTTCCGCTAAATAAAATAATTGTTTAAACAAGAGAACACAGGTAGTATAGGCTGACTAATTCGTAATCGGGTCCTATGTGTTGTTATTAGGGCTTAATTACGGGATTAGGCCGGACGGTGCCCTAGACGAAAATAGGGGCCGTCACAGTTTCTCTTGAGATTGGAGCAGTCGACTAACTCTTATGGAATTAGTCGAATCAAAGGAAAGTGAGGCTGAAAAAAGTGTGGGCGGGTTGGCAAATCTGAGACATGAACATCCGATTGGGCTTCATAGCTAATACAAATTTCACTGTGTTTTAAATTTACTTTATTTGAAGATTCCGTGGAAACATGATTCTCACCATCTGTGTACTTGTAATAATGCTTTATATGCCCTTATCCAAAAAAAAGAAGGGCATGCTTATATGTCGTTTGATAAAAAAAAAAAGAAATTTATTTACCTTAAAAGATAAAATTATCACGTGACGTTTCGTCGCAAAAGTTTATTTCAAACTCGTTCAGGCGAAGTGGTCACCAAAACCTTTTTGTGATAGTGAACTTTGACCGTCACAAAAGATAAAGTTCAAAAAGAAAAGTCCTACCTAAAGTCAAAGTCGAGTGCCAATTCGCAATACATTCAATGACAATGTCTTAGGGTGACATAGGGTTGTCATTTTAGTATATGGCTAGACGAGACATCACTTGTTAAAAAATAAAGTTTAAGGTAGGAGGTGATAAAAAGTATTTGGACCTGTTTGTCTACATTTGTTCGTACTCGCTTTTAGTAGGTCTAGACATAATTTTTTCAAAATAAATATAGGTCCATACATGTTTTTTTGCCTTTTTTTAAAAGATTTTTTTGACAAACGAGTACTCGTTTAACGATTAATTCAAATAACATTTTATTTATTTATAGAGCTATTTGGAAACTTTCATGATGTTTGCATTATAATTTCATTAAATGATGTTATTTTGATATGAAAACTTGCAAGACTTAGTTTTGAATATTTAACATATTTTTTTTGTAGTGATGGAATTGCACAATAACATGAAAATGATGCATTTTTGTGAATAATTAGGAAAAAAATTAATTATATTAAAAAATTAGTTAAGACAAAAAATGGGTTTTGTATATTTTAAAAAATATCGGTCCGAACAAAAAAAAAGTATTCGTTTCAAAAAATGGACACTGAGTCTAAACATTATTTTTAGTCTTAATAAGGGATGGTGTTCGGAGCGTAGCCGAACCTTTTTTTTTTTTTTTTTTGCCACTCGAAGGCTCTAATGTTGGAGTTGGTATTCTCTAATGTTGTTGCTTGGTTGAGAAAGGTACCTCTTAGGGTTTAGGGTCTTGCTGGAATTCTACCAGAGTTTTCAGTCAATTGAATGCATTTCGTTTGTTAGGGTTCCGTTCTTCTTCTTCTTCTTTTTCTATGTTGAATGTAATGCGAAAATGCCGCATTTCCAGAATTTGCCATTTGGGGCTTGTACTGAAGAATCTATTTCATACCTCTGCTTGGTGCACTTCTCGAAGGCCTGGCCTTCACGCAACTTGTCGAGGGGATGCCGAGGTGCCGCAGGATCCACTGTCAAAGGTAGAAGCTTTTTGAGCACTCAGTTGATCCATTAATACTCTTGGTAGCACTTTTTTGTATTTTGTTCAAGGTATAGTTGAGTTGTTCTTAGCTTAGGAAATGCGACGATCAAATGCCCCCACTAAAAACTAAGACTCAATAGAAATTGAAGAAATTCGACGAGGTAGGGGTAGACCGGAGCTAACTTAGGATGCATTTGTTAGGAGCGATTTATATGATTTGGAAAGCACACCATAAATTGCACTAAATCGAGCGCAATGGAACAGTTTGATCCTTGTAGCCGACTCGTACTAACTAACTTGCGATGTTGTTGTTGGTGGTAGACTGGTAGTGGTGGTGTTTGAAATGCGATGAAAAGATCATGTTTGCCATTTTGCATTGTTTCTATCTTTTGTCTCTAATTTTAACTGGGACTATCTTGTTGTAATTGAAATGTTAGTCATTTCTTCCATTTATAAACTGATGCCAACTTGATTATATGCTTTTTTTTTGACTTTTCTGTTTCTTTCTATTTGGCATGTTGGAATGTTTCCGTCCCAACTCCAATGAGTTGTTTGTTATAAAAATTGGACTTGCCAGTTCGCCTTTTTTCCACTCTTAATTATAAACTTCAGCCATTTGTTTTTGCTTCAATATTCACATATAATTTCGACTTGTTTCATGAAGCATTTTCAGCAGTAGGAGCTGTTGGAATAATGGCTTATATGATATATATTAGTTGCCATATATATATATATATAGAGTTTATGAATGGAAATTAAAAGGAAAGTGTAATGTATACAGTTGGTGATCATACACACGTGTATCTAAGTGTCACGTGCCATACATAGAGACGTGATGCTTTAGTTTGAAACATCACGTTTGTTTGAAGAAGTGTATGAGCAGGAGGAGATATACACCAACGCATCAACAGATTGGGATTTTTTCCAAACGTCACCAATTTACCTTTTGGAAATGTGCATGAATCATGATCAAATTATTGAATGGGCATGATTGAATTTTAGAAGGTGTGTTAGCATGGATAGTTGTATCTATCTTAAACACAATCACCTATTAATTGGTACACTGACACACCTTTATAAAGTAAAAAAACATTGCAATCCCATATGGTGTTGTAGAGTTTTGTATTTGTGCATGAAGATTACATGACGTGTAATTAATGACGTCATTAATCACTCAATACGCAAAAGTTGTGTGGCGATATATAAAACGAAATGTTTTGTACTTTCTAATTGAACATTGAATACATCGATACGTTGTATGGAATTGAATCGTTGTAATTCTCCCAATCGATTTGGTGTCCGTGTCTAAAGAGACGTGTACACTTATATATATCCTCGTACGTCAAAGAGAAAACTCACTTGCTTTTGATTCCATTTTAATTAAAAGCAAAACAGTCCTGTTTTTTCGTCCTACTTTTAAAAGCACTGTTTTAATATAGAGTGAGCACAACAATTTGGTCCACTTGTTCCTACGGTCTGAAGTGCTATAGCCGTATGTCCGTGATTGTTGTATCGTGGGAGGCAAGTGCTACCAACTGCGAGCACGTTTGCAGGGCATTATTGTCTTAAGGAGATAGAGTATTTAGACTCTAGCCTCAATCTGCAATTTCTTTGTTTTCATCAAGTTCGAAGTATTTTCAAGCGTCAATTCAGCCATGACTACAATAAGCGACATGGTGGAGGTTCCAGACACCAACAAGAACATGTTTTTGTTTCTTTTCCATGTCTAGCAATTGGAAAATGTGGTCTTTTATCTTGTCTTTGAATTTCATTGTTGACGCTTGACGTAACTCTTGTATTTTCTATTTGTTGACACATCTCTTGCATTTTTTTTTCAACAAAGACCTTTACTCATTGCGGCTTATATTGTTTGGTGGATCAGATTGAAAACCATGGAACTTTGTACCTATGTGGACATGACACAGAAGGACGAACCTTGTGCAATCACAAATTATTTGGTCAACGGTTTTTCAGTTCATATAATGGGGTTTGTGAAGTTGAACCAAATGGATTGTTGAGGCCTTATTTTAATAGGATCCTGATTGCTTATGAAGTTTATATTTATTCTAGTTTCCAAATTATGATATGATTTTTCTTCAATTGATTTAAGTTTCTAGTTTCAAATTATAATACACCGCAAACTGGTTGGTAAGTAGTAGCATTTTGAATTGATATAGTATGAGGTTTTTGGATACTATGATTCTTCTTTCTTGTCGCATTTCTTCTCTTCTATTGGTCCTTTCCTCTATTCTCTCATTTCGTTCAAGCTTCTGCCCCAATATGCGCCGAGCTTATGAACCAATAATGAAGCCAATTGTGGTAAAACCTCTGCATCTTTAAACCTTTTCCGAGCACAATTCTTTCTCCATAGTTTCCTTTCATGTTTTTCACTAGCTAGTTCTTGATCAGAATGCAATGATCTCTTGAAGTCTTAAACCATTTATCTGTTTATTTGCCTTGATTTTTGACTTGTATATATGAACTACTTCGTGGTTCAAATGTGATTTCTCATGTTAGATTCTATTTATTTGTTTCTGTGAGTGAAAAGAGGAGTTTGTTCCATGTAGCCGAACCTAATTAATTTGGGACTGAGGCTATGTTGTTGTTGTTTTGGGAGGGAAAGGAGTGCAATACTCCATTTTAAAACACAAAAAGTTTTGAATATGTTTTTCTACATATTTCATTGACTGGCTTGTACATGTATATACAACTTGACTATAGAACAACTAAGGAAATATACATAAAATCTTCCTTGAAATCAGGATCAAAAATACAAAAGGAAACAAATCAAGAATAACTGAAAATTAGAAACTAATCTAAATCCCACTGATTTGGGTAATTCTTTCCTACTTTCCTACATTTCCCCTCAAGTTGGCGAATGTATGTCAAACATTCCCAGCTTGCATAGATTTGACCCAAAACCAGCCTTAAGTAGTGGTTTTGTGAGAATATCAGCTTCTTGTGATCTAGTTGGCACATATGATAAACTAATCTTCGCATTTTCTAGTTCATTCTTGATGAAGTGCCTATCAATTCGAACGTGCTTCATTTGATCTTGCTGTATGGGGTTATGAACAACTGCAATAGCAGGCTTACTATCACTATATAACTTCATAGGATGTTGCAATTGAATATTCAAGTTTAATAGTAGTCTTTCTAGCCAAATTAACTCACAAATACCTTGTGCAATATCCCTCTATTCTGCTTCTACACTACTTCTGGCCAAATCAGTTTATTTTTTACTTCGCCACGTGACAAGACTTCCCCAAAGCTTAGTGCAATAACCTGTAGTGAACTTACTATCTTCTGTCGAACCTGCCCAATCTGCATCAACAAACCCTTCTACTTCTCGGCTACTATTCTTCTTAAACAAAAGGCCCTTTCTAGGTGTTCCCTTCAAATATCTAAGAATCTGGTCAATTGCATCTTGATGTCTTTTGGTGGGAGCATGCATGAACTAACTGACCACACTAGCACTATACACAATGTCAGGCCTTGTAAGTGATAGATAGATCAACTTTCCAACCAATCGTTGATAGCATTCTTTGTTTGTTGGAGGATCATCCTCATAAACGTTGTGCTTCCAATTCTTTTCCAGTGGTGTATTTGCAGGTCTACTACCCAATTTACCTGTCTCCTTCAATAGATCAAGGGTGTATTTTCTTTGGGAAATGAAATGCCCAACTTACTTCGAGCAATTTCCATTCCAAGAAAATACTGAAGCTGTCCCAGATCTTTGATCTTGAAATTAGATTTCAGCAAGTTCTTGAGATTGGCCATCTCTTCATTGTCATCACCTGTGATCACAATATCATCAACATACACTATTAAGATCGACTTCTTCCCATCATTGGATTGTTTTACGAACAAAGTATAGTCAGCTTGCCTTTGCTTGTAGCCAAATTGTTTCATAACTGTGCTGAATCGGTTAAACCAAGCTCTAGGAGATTGTTTTAAATCCATAGAGAGACTTTTTTAGTTTACATACAGAATCGGGTCTATTTGCCTCTTCAAACCTGGTGGTAGCTTCATGTAAACTTCTTCTTCAAGTGTTCCATTCAAGAAGGCATTAGATACATCCATTTGGTGTAGTTCCCAATCTAGATTAGCTACCATAGATAAGAGAACTCGAATATAATTCAGTTTTGCAATTGGTGCCAAAGTCTCTAATAGCATAAAAGGGCGTCCACCAATTTATAAGGTGTACCGCAGGAAGGGTGTGAGGAGCAGCGGATCAAGTGCGCTACAAGTGGGTGCAACAGTTGCGACATTGCCAAAGATGCTTCCCCATGCGTGAGGCGGTCGCGTGTGACGATTCGGTGAGTACGATAGGTGTGTGTGCGTGTGTTGTAAGTAAAGAGTAATTGCTTGGAGAGGGAAATAGGGGGGTGGGTATAAAAGGGAAGGTGAATAGCTCATGTGGAGCAGGAGAGTTTAGTACATATTGGGTTGGGTTTGGAGAAGAGAGAGTGTTCTCAACTCCGGGGAGTAGGATTCCTTCTCCGAGGTGTAATCCTTTTGTTTTTGATCATCAATAAAGGTGCAGAGGCGACCCCCTCTTTCGGTGAGTACGGAGTCGGTGTATCATTGGTATCAGAGCAACGTCATGGCAAAGAAGAACGATTCTCGGATCGATACTTTGGAAGAGCAGATGAAGGCGATCCCGGCAGAGCTACAGCGCATCCCAGCGCTGGAAAGTTCGTTTGGTGAGTTGCGTTCGGAGGTACAAGATCTGATGAAGCAGATCCGGATGATGCATGTCAGATCTGGAGTGCACACCTCGGGGTCCAGCCGATTGGGTGAGCCTAGTGTACAGACGAACCAGATCCATGGAGATCCGCCTGATCCCGACCATGTATCGGCGTTGAGTCAGGATGGCGATCAGATCTAATCGCTCCAGCCTATAGATCAGGTCCAGAGGTTCGTAAAATTAAGATGCCGCAGTGTAATGGGGACGATTTACTGGTCTGGTTCAACCAAGCGGAGCATTATTTCGACCTTCATGAGATGCCAGAGGTTTCGAAGTTGCATGCGGCTCGGATTTGCCTCATAGGTCCGGCGCAAATATGGTTACAAACCGAGGAGCGCTCGAAGCCGTTTGAGAGTTGGGATGAGTTAAAAGGTCAGCTAATTCGAAGGTTCATGGAAGCCGACCCTCTGAGTTTGTACCAACATTTTTTTTCAATCAAACAGGAGTCTACAGTGGCTGAATTCGAGAACGTTTCGAGCTTCTGCTGCTACAACTCGAAGGCCTCACTGATACTCAAGTCAAGGCAGTTTTCATTAATGGCTTAAAGGATCGTATAAGGTTACAAGTGATGGTAGATCCGCCGCAGACTCGCCAAGCTGTGTTCGAGAGAGCGACGCAGGTGGAGCGAATGATCCGAGATAGTGATGCGCTGGGGCTCGGCCCTTCTCCAGGCCTAAAGGCTCATTCTACAGTGGGCCCAAGTGTCAAACCCGAGCCTAAGTCCCCTGGGTGGGTAACCCACATAATTGCTAGCCCATCTAAAGTTGGTGGATCGGGTTCAATGAAGCCACCATCATCGTCCAGTTCTTCAAGCCCATCCTCATCTAAAGCCGTTACGCCTCACGTGTCTCCGCCCAAATTCAAGAGGTTGACGGACTCAGAAGCTGAAGCTAGAAGGAAATTAGGGCTGTGTTATCGTTGTGACTCCAAATGGTTTGCTGGACATCGTTGCCAACAATGTGAGCTGCAGGTTATGCTGGTAGATGATGACGACAATGATCCTCCGAACCCGCCGGAGGATGCGAGCAGTGAGCAACCAGAGCTGGTGACTATGGAGCTATCCAACCATGCGGTCGAAGGTCGACCAATGCCTCGCACGATTAAAGTCAAGGGCCGTGTTGGAGACGTGGAGGTGGTGATTTTGATTGATAGTGGCGCCTCTCACAATTTTATCTCCCCCGCCTTGGTGAGTACTCTTAAGCTTCCCATATCTGTTACAGCTGATTACGGTATTCTTGTAGGTGGAGGCACTCGTATATCCGGATCAGGTGTGTGCAAGGACGTATCGGTGACCTTTCAGGGCTTCACAGTATTCGCGGATTTCTTTCCGATTCCTATGGCCAATTCGGACTTAATCTTGGGGATGCAATGGTTGATGACGTTGGGCATGACGGCTGATGACTGGCCCAACTTGACTATGTACATCCAGCAAGGGGACCGATGGGTACCATTAAAAGGGGATCCAACTCTCCACCGCGCATTGGTTTCGTGCAGGTCACTACAAAAATCCTTAGATTCCATGATGGGTTGTTTCCTAGTGGAATGTCTGAGTGGGAATCCTCTGTCACAGCAGCAGTGATGTGGAGCCTTGCATTCGCGAGATCTTGGATTCTTTTGCTTCCCTTTTCACAACTCCTACTTCCTTACCACCGTCCAGGGGGTGTGACCACGCTATTGTCTTGAAAGAGGGCACTGAACCAGAGCGGGTCCGGCCGTATCGTTATCCTCAAGTTCAAAAGTCTGAGATCGAGCGCTTGGTGAATGAGATGTTGGACGCCGGAATCATACTTCCGAGCAACAACCCTTTTTCCAACCCCGTGCTGTTAGTTAAAAAGAAGGATGGCAGTTGGCGATTTTGTGTTGACTATCGTGCCCTGAACAAGTCCACAGTGCCGGATCGATTTCCCATCCCCAACATTGATGAATTGTTGGATGAATTGCATGGTGCTTGTGTTTTTTCCAAGCTGGACTTGCGATCCGGTTATCATCAAATTAGGGTGAAGCCTGCGGATGTGCCTAAGACTGCATTTCGAACCCATGACGACCACTTCGAATTTTTGGTGATGCCCTTCGTTTTGTCGAACGCTCCGGCCACCTTTCAATCCCTCATGAATTCAGTGTTTAAAGGGGTGATCCGTCGATTCGTGCTAGTGTTTTTTGATGACATCCTCGTTTACAGTAAGACAATGGACGACCATTGCCTTCATCTCACTCAGGTCCTGTCCATCTTGCACTCTAATTCCCTTTTTGTGAATCTAAAAAAATGTTGCTTTGCTAAGTCCCGTTTGGATTACTTGGGCCACATTATTTCTAGGGACGGGGTGCTCGCTGACCTAGACAAGGTGGTTGCTATGGACCAATGGCCACTGCCGGCTACACCAAAAGACCTTCGCGGTTTCCTTAGCCTGACGGGGTATTACCGCCGGTTCGTGCGTAACTACGGTAAAATCGCTGCTCCTTTGACACAGTTTTTACGAAAGATGCATTTCACTGGGGTGAGGAGGCTACCTTTGCTTTCAACTAGTTGAAAGAAGCGATGAAGTCCGTCCTAACGCTCGCTTTGCCCGATTTTGACGGTTTATTCATTATCGAGACGGATGCCTCCGGTATGGGGGTGGGTGTTGTCCTTCTACAGCAGGAGCGTCCCATTGCTTTTTTCAGTCAAGCATTGTCACCCAGGGCCCGAGCAAAGTCGGCTTATGAACGAGAGCTGATGGCGATTGTGTTGGCAGTCCAAAAATGGCGGCATTACCTCTTGGGACGACGTTTTGTGGTTCGCACCGATCAGCGTAGTCTGAAATTTTTGTTGGAACAACGTGTGGTTGCCCCGGAATACCAACGTTGGCTATTGAAATTATTGGGCTTTTAGTTTGACATTCACTACAAACCAGGCTCCTCCAATGTGGTAGCGGATGCGTTATCTCGTTACCCTTTTACCGCGGAAGTCCATTCTATCACCATATTTTCCAATGACGAGGATGCTACCCTCTTGGCTGAGATTGACGGCGATCCTTTCTTGCGTTCCATTCGTGATGCACTGGGGTTAGACGCAGACTCTAAACCGGGATGGTCATTCAACCATGGGCGATTGTTGTATCAGAATAGATTGGCCATTCCAGCAAACTCCATCCTCAACCCCAAACTTCTACTAGAATTCCATGCAGGTCCTATTGGGGCCACGGTGGGGTGTTGAAAACTTTCAAGCGTATGGCGGCTGAACTGTTTTGGGTTGGTATGCAGAAAGATGTGAAGGACTTTGTCGCGGCCTGTGACATTTGCCAGCGTCATAAGTATGAAACTTTGGCTCCGGGGGGACTGCTACAACCGTTATCGATTCCAGGGGCGGTGTGGGACGATATATCTTTAGATTTCATTGAGGGGTTACCAACGTCACGAGGGTTCAATTCAATTTTCGTGGTGGTAGACCAGTTGAGCAAGAGTGCACATTTTCTTCCTCTAAAACACCCTTACTTGTCCAAAATTATTGCTGAGGTCTTCATCAAGGAGATAGTTCGTCTCCATGGCTTTCCCCGCAGCATCGTGTCCGATCGGGATAAGATTTTCGTAAGCCACTTCTGGACTGAGCTCTTTCGCCTTCACAATACTCAGCTAAACCGCAGTTCGGCCTACCATCCTCAAAGTGATGGCTAAACCGAAGTCGTCAATCGTTGCTTGGAGACTTACCTGCGCTGTTTCATCAGTCGACAACCGAAACAATGGTCGATTGGCTCCACTGGGCGGAATATTGGTATAATACCTCTTTTTATTCTTCTTTACAATGCTCTCCTTTTAAGGTGCTTTATGGGCGTGACCCTCCTCCTCTATTCCGTTACGGTATCTCCTCTCCGTCGGTCCAGGCTGATTTGGATGCCTTACTGGTTTCGCGCGACCATGCCCTCTCGTGAGCTGCGCGACCAATTATTGTTAGCTCAGAACAGAATGAAACAAAAGGCTGACAAAGGGCGACGCGAGGTTGTCTTTGAGCCGGGCGACTTGGTGTTTTTGAAGTTGCGCCGTATCGGCAGCAATCTGTGGCTCATCGCACGAACATGAAACTCGGACCTAAGTTTTTTGGTCCGTACCCGGTGGTGGAACGTATTGGGACTGTGGCATACAAACTTCTTCTTCGCCGTCTGCGACTATCCATCCCGTATTTCATGTTTCTCAACTCAAGAAGGTCGTGGGACCATCCCAAGCTTCATCAACCTTACCTCCTTTTTCTGATGATGTCCTCATGGTGCGTGTCGAGCCGGAGGCCGTGTTGGCCTATCGTTGCTTGAAGGCTGGTCCAGAGGTTTTGGTTAAGTGGACTACGCTTCCGGCGGCTGACGCTTCGTGGGAACTGGTGCGTCATCTTCGCAAGACCTTCCTAGCTTTCCACCTTGAGGACAAGGTGGATGTCCAGTGGGGGAGTATTGATAGCATAAAAGGGCGTCCACCAATTTATAAGGTGTACCGCAGGAAGGGTGTGAGGAGCAGCGGATCAAGTGCGCTGCAAGTGGGTGCAACAGTTGCGACAGCTGGCCAACATGCTTCCCATGCGTGAGGCGGTCGCGTGTGACGATTCGGTGAGTACGATAGGTGTGTGTGCGTGTGTTGTAAGTAAAGAGTAATTGCTTGGAGAGGGAAATAGGGGGGTGGGTATAAAAGGGAATGTGAATAGCTCATGTGGAGCAGGGAGAGTTTAGTACATATTGGGTTGGGTTTGGAGAAGAAAGAGTGTTCTCAACTCCGGGGAGTAGGATTCCTTCTCCGAGGTGTAATCCTTTTGTTTTTGATCATCAATAAAGGTGCAGAGGCGACCCCCTCTTTCGGTGAGTATGGGAGTCGGTGTATCAGTCTCCTCATAATCAAGGCCATTAGTTTGTGTATATCCTCGAGCAACCAAACGAGCTTTGTATCTCTCTATGCTCCTATCTGAAGCAACCTTCACAGTGAAAATCCATTTGTAGCCTACTTGTTTCTTTCCTTTTGGCATGTCAACAATTTCCCATGTGTCATTTTCTTTTAGGGCCTTTATTTCCTCCATGACTGCACCTTGCCATCTTGAGTCCTTTAAGGCTTCGTGTGTGTTGGTAGGGATTATCACATTATCAAGTTGAGAGATGAATGCCCTGTACTTGTTAGATAAATGAAAATATGACAAATGATTGGAAATTGGATGTTGAGTACAAGATCTAATTTTTCTAAGAGCAATGGGAATGTCCAAATCATCTATTTGACCTGCACCTTCAACTGAACCTTGTGTTAGTATATCCTCTTCTGGTTCGGATGCTTGATTTTGCTGAGCAACTTGTGGTCTCCTTGAGTAAACAAGTAATTCACCTTGTTGAGTTTTCTGATGTGGTTTTCCCCCTTAGCCCAAGTCACTTACAGATGTGTGTTGTAAGGACGGTGGGGGAGATGAAGATGATGAAATGGGCAAGGAAATTGGAAGGGAGATAGAAGTGTCCCAATAGTTACCTCCACCTAAATCATCCCCCTGAGAAGTAGCATGAGAGTAAAAAGGTTGATTTTCAAGGAAGGTGACATCATAGGACACAAATTTTTTTTAAGTGTGGATTATAACATTTATAACCCTTATGGGTAGGAGAATATCCTATGAAAATGCATTTAATAGCCTTTGGATCAAGTTTACTCCTAGTAGGAATAGTATTATGAACAAAAATAGAACATCCAAACACTTTTGGGTTGAGAGAATTGAATAATCTAACATGAGGAAAATATTTTTTGAGGCAACTCACAGGAGTTTGAAAATTTAGAGTTTTGGATGGAAGCCTATTAATTAAATAAGAAGTTGTTAACACAGAATCTCCACAATATTGATGAGGTACAAAATTCTCAAGCATGATTGATCGGGCAACCTCTAGTAAGTGACGATTTTTTCTTTCTACTACCCCATTTGGTGGTGTTTATAAGCACATGAACTTTGGTGGAAAATTCCATTATCCATGAAATATTTATTTAGATCATGATTAAAGTATTCTCCTCCATTATCTATCAGATTGAAATACATTTTTTTTTTATCATTTTATGGAATTGTTGAAATACAAAACCAACAACAGATTTGTCTTTTAATAGGTAGACCCAACAAGCTCGTGTGTGGTCATCTATGAAAGTAATGAACCACCTTTTTCCAGTCAAGTCAACAACTCGTGATGCCCCCCAAGTATCACTATGAATAAGGTGAAAAGGTTTTAACTCTTTGTAGTCATGAACAGGATAATTTTTCCTGGGTTGTTTTGCTAGAATGCATGATTCACAAGAAAATGAAGAAGGATCTTTATTGATGAACAACTTAGGAAACAAATGTTTCATATAGGAAAAACTAGGGTGACCTAAATGTTTGTGCCATAAAAACACATCTGAATTTGATGAATTAGAAACTGAAAGAGATCTAGGTCCTTTTTGTAGTTGAAAACCCTTAAGATAGCAGAGACCATTTTGTTCCTCAACATTGCCAATCATCTTCCCCGAAAATAGATCCTCAAAAATACAACGATCACAAGAAAAGGTTACTACACAATTTTGATCCTTAGTTAACTTATTAACAGAAAGAAGGTTATATCTTAAACTAGGAACATGAAGCACATTTTTCAAATGAAATCCATTGCAAACAACATCTCCGATCCCAGCTACTAAAGAAGTGTTTCCATCAGCCACAGAGACTTTCATGTTATCAACACATTTTAAATAACTAGAGAAAATACTAAGTGAACCTGTCATATGATCTGATGCCCCAGTGTCAATAATCCACCCATCCATGACATCCTTTTGTGACAAGAAAAAAGATGAGATAATACCTTGTTGAATCATGGCAGCCATAGGTGTTGAAGTTGATGATGAAGGATCTGAAATTCTTTGTTGGTTCAGAAGGGTCTTTAAGATCTCCATTTGTGCTGGAGTAAATGCTACAGTATTTGTCTTTGTCTCTGCAGCAGATTCAGCTACATGGACAGTTGGATTATTTCTTCTCTTACTGTGTGGTTTCCAATCTTGTGGCTTTCCATGGAGGTCCCAACAAGTATTCTTTGTGTGAAAAGGTTTTTTGCAGTGTTCACACCATAATTTGTTCTCATTTGGCTTAGAGAAAGAATGATTAGCAGCAAGAGCAGAACTTTGTGAATGACCTTCGTTGGTAAGGATAAGTGATGAGTGCAACATTACCTTTTTTCTACTTTCTTCCCGTCTAACTTCAGAGAAGGCTTCTCGGAGTGAGAGCAGGGGTTTTGTTCCAAGGATTCTCCCACGTACTTCATCTAAATCTCGGTTCAGACCTTGAAGGAAATCAAATACTCGATCTTTCTCAAGTACTTGATTGTAAAGTAGCCCATCATCTGCGCCCTTCCATGGAATCACATAAAATAAATCCATCTCTTGCAAAAGCTTTATCAATTTGTTGTAGTACTCCGTGACAGATTTTGTTCCTTGTTTTGTGTTTCGAAGTGTTGCCTGGATTTCAAAACACTGAGAAGTATTTTCAAAATCTGAATACAACTCTTGTGTCGCCTTCCAAATTTCATGTCCTGTTTTGTAAAAATGAAATGTGCGTCCGATTTGAGGTTCCATTGAGTTGATCAACCAAGCCATGACACTGGAGTTTTCAGCTTCCCATGTCTTGTAGCCAGCATCACTCTTGGTTGGTAAGGTAGTTTCACCAGTAAGATAACCTTCCTTCCCTCTCCCTCGAACAACCAACAAAACAAATTGGAACCATTCACGAAAATTAACCAATTCAATTCTTGTTGGGTAATTTTGAGTGAGTGGTTCACATCTGTTGTAGAAAAAAGGGTTGTACCACTAGTATTCTTTGAAGAAGCTTTTGTAGTTTCTTCAATAGACCGTGTTAGACTAACTCCAGACATGATTTAGGTTTTCTTGGCCAGCACGAAAGCTTGGCTGTAATACCATAAAACACATAGTTTTGAATATGTTTTTCTACATATTTCATTGACTGGTTTGTACATATATATACAACTTGACTATAGAACAACTAAGGAAATATACATAAAATCTTCCTAGAAATCAGGATCTAAAATACAGAAGGAAACAAATCAAGAATAACTGAAAATTAGAAACTAATCTAAATCTCACTGATTTAGGTAACTTTCCAACACATTTTGTCACCTTTCCGGAGGATTTCTCTAAAGATATTTTTGCTTGCCAAAAAGGATTCTCCTTGTTGGAATTCGGAAAGCAGGCTGCTGTGGTGCTGATGAATGCATTGGTTCTGTGATTTTTGTTCAGTAAGACGAACAACTTTTTTCTTGGTATCATGAAAGCTTATTTCTTTTGCCTTTAGTTTTGTTACTGTTAGTTGAGGATTTAAGTAATTAAAGCCTTTGTCTTATTTGACTACAGTAAAAGGGTTATAAGATTGTCTGCTATCGATTGTCTGCTATTGTATTTTTATGACATTAGTAGAAGCAATTGAATTGTTTTCTAGGCATAGTAGCTTTTATAAGTTTCAAGTATGCCTACAGAGTTTGGGCATGCTCTAAGCGTTAAGTTGCACAAATTTCTGGAGAATGTTCCATTTTGTTTAACTACTTTTCACATTCAGATAAGTTATGTCATGCATTTTCAGAATTGATTCAAGTAAATACCTCTCAATAGTTCATTTTTGTCTCTATTATACATATATTATAAATCAGCAAAATAACTGAGTTTAATTCTGTGGCAGATGTGAATCTATTCTTCAACCTGGCTTTAACTGTACCATTCGAGTAGAAAGGTACTGAGGCAGGATGCAGTGGCAAAGAGAAAAATCTAACGCTCCTACAAAGAACAATGTTTTCTACCTGTGCCACTTTTGTTCTCATCAAAAAAAAGATAAGAGGGACACCAAGAGATCATGTTGAAGAACTTGTTGCTACAAAACAAAGGCCAGTTTCTGAATTAATGCACAGAAGCTCCATCGATCAAACTTTTGTGCATGTCAATCTCCTAGATGAGCGATGTGGGGAATTTATGTAAATAAGCCGGGAACATCAAAGAATTTTGGGTGCTCCCTAACCCAGGCAATATGATTCATGATGAGAATAATCCTCAACGTAGAATAAAAACAATTTTATTAGAGGGTAGAAAGAAAAAGAGGAAACACTCAGTAACCAAAAATTTGGTTAAAACTGAAGATAAGACGGCAATGTTGGATGTTAGAACCTCTGGTTCCAGTAGAAAAAGAACAAAAAAAAAAAAAATCTTGGTCTAGTTTGAGAGTTTTTGAGAATAGGAGAAAGGAAAAGTGGCAATTCATGCTAATTTAGAAGCTCCATTTTCTTATGATGTGGATGGTGGTTTGTTGTTGATAACGGTGATGTCTGGCCTTCAGTATTCAATAAACAAAAAAGGGAAAATGTAGTGTTTGAATCACTGTACTTCATAACACTGCAGTTGCCAATTGAAGGCAAGCTTATGGATTTTCATTTCCTCAAGAGCTAGTTTATTACCAGCTTGCATATCAACAAATGCACTCAGAATCATGAAATACAAACATCAATTCAATGTGTATCTCCAATGCCAAAATGGAAGAGTGTCATGTCATTAGTGTGGAGGGAATGCCAATTTAGCATAGCACATGATTGCCCTTGACAACGATGAAGCAAACAAATGGTCTCTGACACATGATTGCCTCTGATGGAACTATAGACTGTTGTTCCCATTTTTATGAGGTGGTCGATATTTCTTTTTAAAAAGTAGATGTGATAAAGTAGAAGTTTTAAAAACAACAAAAAACTAGGTATACTTATTTTATTAAATAATCAATCTTTATTCACTTTTTATTGATTATGGGAGTTACCTTATTTTGTTGTTAAACATATATATTTTATTTTGATTTATGCTAAATCATTTTATTTTGGTGTTAAACATATATGTTTTATTAAGATTTATGCTAAATCATTTTTTAGTTTATTTTATTTCTTATTTTATTGTTTTAGGTTCTTGTTGTTGATTTTTTCTTTTTAATATTTACAAGTAAAAGAATTGCTGACTACTAAATGGTCATCGAAGGCATCGTCTATTTCTAATTTATCTTGCAAGTTTCACAAAGATGATTGATGGTTGCGTTTAAGAAGGCTTTTTTGTCTGACTATCTATTTTATGCAGTGCCCATTTTTCCTCCAATTCATTGTTGCGTTGGACATGTTCTCTAACAACACATATTGACATAATATGTGTTTCAGTATTCCTTGCAATTACACTATCATTTATCTCAAAATAATTGGAATAGTTACACAATTTGGTTTTAATGACTGAATTTCAACTAATGCATGAACTAATAATAAATGTCCAAATCTTGACACCTCATACTTCTACACATGTGTTTTCTGATTTGAGAGTCATATGAAATCCATTATTTTGATCTGAAATATATTTGTTCTTCAGTTATAGAAACTGCCATTGAATGCTTTATACCCATTTACCCATGCACTGTTTGTATAAATAAATTCCACCTTCTAGTGCTATTCTCTGCAACCAATTAACAATGGCTTCTCCGAAGAACTAGTTTGCTTTATCTTTTTTCTACATGACAATATGTATGTTCTTTGTTGGCAACCTTGCTGAAGATAGAAAGGTACGTCAATAGATCACTTCCCTTTGAGAATTCCAATATTTTTTTCCCCAACTTCTAATTGATAAATTCATGTGTAGGTTTACATTGTGTACATAGGAAAACTTACAGAGAGATCAGGGTACTCACCATTAGATCACTATCACAGCATTTTGAAAGAAGTTCTTGAAGAAGGGTACACTTCTTAACCTCTTCAACCAGCCTTCACCATATAACTTATTTGTTGCTTATTAAAACTTTGCTTTATATTTTTCAAAAAAAAAAAAAAAACCTTTGCTTTATTGATGATCAACAGCTTGCAGTCCAAACAACTGTTGATACACAGCTATGGAAAAAGTTTTAGTGGATTTGCAGCCAAACTCACTGAAAATGAACAACAAAGAATTGCCAGTAAGCAATACTTCTGAATATTCATCTGGGCAATGTGTCCTTAATTAAATGTTATATATACACACACATACATATTCACACACATGTATGGTTGAAGCATTATTATATTAACTAAGTTATGTTATAGAGAACCAACCATGTTGGTGGCCCAATGGTTAGGTATGGGGTTATGGGTGTAAGATGTTGGGGGTTCGATTGTCATGGGGAGCATGTTTCTTTCTTATATACATATATATATATATATATATAAAGTTATGTTATAGAGAAATTCATGTTTTCTCAATTTGTACAAATGCTTATATGTATATGTATATCTATAAATACAGATATGGAAGGCATTGTTTCAGTAATTCCTAGCGTTCCTCTAAAGCTTCAGACAACAAGATCTTGGGATTTCATAGGATTCGGAGAACATATAAATAGAGTTCCTACAGTGGAGAGCAACACAATTATAGGACTTATTGATACTGGGTTTGGCCCGAATCAGAAAGCTTCAGCGACAAAGGTTTTGGGCCTCCACCCAAGAAGTGGAGAGGAGTTTGCAACGGTGGTACCAATTTTACATGCAACAAGTAAGTTAGCTTCATTAATCCTATTAATTTCTATATTCACAATTTATGTCCACAAGGTACTAAGTGCGATTATAATTTGCCCTACTTTTTTTGAGTTTCTACATTGATAATTTATAGCCCAGATATGTTTGCTCAGATTAAAAAAAGTTTTGGACAAAGGCTTTTGAGAATTCAGGCTTGTCCGAATAGGGTTCTATTGTTCGAATAGAAACTGTGTCAAGTCCAGATTTTCTTAATTAAACAACCTGAAGTTCAAACCTAATTCTTGCTATCCTCTTGAACCGATAGCAAAGACATAACAAGGCCAGTAATATAGAAATGTAGTACTTAATACATCAATCAAGTTGATTAAAGTTTCTATCCAAACACCTTGAAAAATGCTGCACTTCTAGAATTGATGATCAATAGTCTCATTATCATTTTGGCATGGCACAAACCAACTAGCTAGGAGAGAGGGTCATATGAGTTAGATGCCTTAGGAGGTTCTTACTGGTGTCAATTTTCTTGAGGGTCACTAGCTGTGAGAGTACCTTTATATGCAATATCATAAATATGAGAAAAGGGTTTTCATTGATAAGTGATATGAGGTAAAAAAAAAAAAAAAGGGATTTGCAAGAACAAAAACCACTATTTTCAAGAGTACATGCCTTCTTGTCCGGATTGAATCGGGATAGTTTAATGGGTTTTAAAGTGGATATAAGGGTAGAAGTTGTTGACTTTTCTATTGGTTCAAGGCTTGGATTATTGCATAATTAACACATGAAAACCTTAGAAAAAAATAAAAAGGTTCTCTAACGCTAGGTTAATAATGCTTTTATTGACCTATCTGGTCATTATGTAATGCACATAACTCATTTGTTTTCACTTTTTTTTTTCTAAGTTCTATTGTATTTGTTAGATGACCCCAATTAATTTGGGATTGAGGCTATGTTGTTGTTGTTGTATTGTATTTGTTAGACGATTGCCAAATATTTGGATGAGTTTTTCTAAAATAAATAAACCACATCAAACTAAAATCCATGTCTTAATAATCATTTTGAGATTGACATTTTTTCATTCTTTTCGTTGGTTGAAGCAAAAATAAAAAATAAAAATTGAGAAATTGTTATATAAAGGTATTTTGACAAAAAAAGGTAACAGAGTTAGTTGGAAATTTCGTAGTGTGGTTTAGGGATATAATAGTAATTCTTGTGTAGTTTAGTTACTATGTTCATACATTTAGGAAAGAGTATAAATAAAGGATGAAAAGCTAGTCTGTCTTGTGAATTGATTTTGTGGGAATTCTCTTTTGGAGGCTTTTTGTAGATAGAGAGATCAAATTATTTGTGTTCTTTGTGATTCTCCATTTTAGAATCAATAAAAGATTTGTTTCACTATTCAGTTTAGGGGTGGGAATTTTCTGTCCGGCCTATCGGCCTAGTTGTGTCTGGCCCGGAAAAAATGGTTTGGACAAAGTTTTTTGAAATTAGGGCCGGGTCTGGACTACTAAATTTGTCTAGATTAGAATCTGGGCATGGTCTGGCTTATGCAATTTGGACAACCGGGCCGTAATACCCTATAATATTTTTAATATATTATTTTTTTTTAGAAATAAATTCTTTGAGTATCAGGAATATGTATCAATTTAGGCATTTATCACTTCGTCTTCTCCTCTTGCATTTCCTTTTTTTAGTCAACTTCTTGACGTTGCCTTCACCTCTCCACCTTGCACCTATGTTTTCTCTCCTCTCTCAACTGTCAAGCCCAAATCACTATTGATGAAGACTCTATTGTTGCTCCTCTCTACTACAGTGCTACTAGTGTGTGGATCAACAAATTCAACACCATTTTCATATCCTTGTGCACCCTGATCAAGGCATTGCTAGGTATTGTTTTGTCCTTAAAGTGTAATGCTTCTTCTTTTTACTGTATAAAAATAGTTTGTAAGATCAAACCAATTAGAGATGCATTTTTTATAGTTACAATGTTTATTCTTGTTTCATTCAAAGCATGAACCCTTCAAATATAAATGAAGCATTTTTTTTAGGCTACCTGTTTTTAATATTATATTATTAAGGTTTGGATTGAGGTACATTTGGGATTTTTATTTTTAAGACTTATATTTTAAACAATGCCTTTAGCATACGCATGATTTAAATTTATATCCAATTGCTATAGGCATTGCATCATATCGTTTTATTTGAATTATATAATGTATTATTGATGAATTTATGTATTAAAATTAGTAAAATACATAATAAAAAATTCGGACATATGGACGACCCGGTTTTCATATAAATCGGGTTCCGACAAGGCATACTTGTTCGAATTTAATAGCCAGCCGGGTCTGGACACTAATATACTCGTTTATATCAAGGTTTGTCCAGACCCGAGAAATTCCCACCCCTAATTCAGTCTGTCATAATATTTAATATTTTCCAAGTGTCTTTAACATTTTTGTTAAAATATTTTGATCAGTCGAACAAGACCATGATAAAATTGTTGAAAATAGAAAGAAGAACGTTGTTTACTAAAGAATGATAAATATACGCTAAATGATAAGAGAAAAGTTTCAAAGTCGGATTTTTTTTTTTGGAAGAAAAAGATAATTGGATGCCAAAGTGGTACTGATGTGTTATTGATCTGTTATGGTGATGTGGGTTATGGATATTTTCTTTATTTTTCACATAAACATTTTGTCTATGTATAAACTTGTATGTGTAGTTTGTACAATGCATTACACATACTAATATACCTAATATAAATATGGCCGAAATTCATTATCTTACTCAAATATATTAAAAACGAAATATTATGAAACAAAAAGTTATAATATCAGAACCTTATTATGGAAACTTTTAACATATATCCTAATTTGCATGAACTTCATTATCCTAAATTATCTTGATCTGGTGCAGTCAGCATTCATAAAGCAGGTTCTATGCATGATTTGTCACTTGTGAATAGTGACAGTACAAATTAAGTATATGATTTTAGGCAAAAGCCAACAAATTTTAAAATGTTCCAACATGTTTTCATGTATCAAAAGTATGTCACCTAATCAATGTCCATGAACTTGTAATTGGGTACAGCAAAATCATCGGAGCCCGATATTATCTCGATCCTGAATTTCCCCATGGAAACTCAACAAGAGACACAATTGGTCATGGAACCCACACCACATCCACAGCAGCAGGAAATCAAGTAAACCATGTGAGCCTATTCAACGGTTCGGCTGAAGGCAATGCAAGAGGTGCAGTTCCTTTATCAAGGATTGCTGTTTACAAGGCCTGTTGGCCCAATGATGGTTGTCCAACCCATTCCATCATGGCTACTTTTGACGATGCAATCAGTGATGTTGTTGACATTATATCAGTGTCACTAGGGTACAACTTTGCTCTCAATTACACCGAAGATGTCATTGCTATCGGTGCATTTCATGCTATGCAACATGGAATTCTCACCTCTACTTCTGCTGGGGACAATGGGCCTCTGCCATTCTCAATAGTCGGTGTTGCTCCATGGATGATCAGTGCCGCTGCGAGCACCACCGATCGACAATTTGTAGACAAAGTTATTCTGGGTGATAACACCACTCTCATGGTTAGTCTGCATTGCTTATATAAATTTATTCAATGTCTTCCCAAATGCAATTTTTGTTTTTGATTATGAAATATGGCATATATGTTGTGCATGCTCTTCATTTATAATTGATTGCTATTCCAATGATGCTTGCATTTTTATACCTTGCTATATATGTTTTCCTTTTTCAATTTCAGGGAAGTGTCATTATTAATGGTTTTGATTTGAAGGGGAAGATGTTCCCTTTGATTGCTGGATATCAAGCGGTTAATACAAGTTTTTGCAGCATTGAAGATGGACGGTTAGTGTTAATTAATCAACCCCCGTGGACAAATTAATTTGCTTCTTAATTAATTTGGGATTATATATATGTGCACGCGTGCGTGTGTGTGTGGAAATTGGTGGTAAATGTGATATTGTACTTCATCAGGCAATGCGTGTATGGTTGTCTGCTTGCTAATAAAATAGAAGGAAAGATTGTTTTATGTGAGAACGATACATTCCTTAGATCTGTAGAGTTCATGGAGAAAAAAGCTGGAGTAATCATAGTCCAAGAACGTCCTGCCATTGATTATGCTTTAAATTTTCCGCTACCAGTCTCTTTTGTGAACCTCAGCCAAGGAAAAAGGATCATCTCTTACATAAATAGCACAAAGTTATTATTTCTTACGAAGTACTTTCCTTATCTACAGTTTAAAGCTTGTTGAAGATTTAATTTTTAATTAATGAACTTTTAATTAATGAGACGAAATGTTCAATTTGTTTGTTGGCTTGTCCTTAGGAACCCTAAAGCAACTATAATGAAGAGTGAGATAGTGAGAGATGTCAATGCTCCTACAGTCAATTCCTTTTCCTCTCGAGGGCCGAATCCCATTACTCCCGATATTCTTAAGGTAGGGATGTATGTTGATTTTTTAATTTTTATTTTACTTATTTTGAAAACATGATATATGTTGATTGGTTGCATGAGTTTTATTGAAAAAATTACTCTTAATTTCTGCGTATTTTGTTATAAAACTTTATATATGAAAGAGGTAGGACAAATTTTGATGCATGAACTTAGAACTCAATGCTTTCATTCAACTTGACAACGTACTTAAATACACAAAATAATAACTAGAAGTCAAAACATAACTGAAAGTCACTAAACTAATAGCTAAAAAACAGGACCCATGACTCAACAACTTAGTCAAAACTAAAATCCTACAAAACAGCAACAACTAGAAACTGAATTAAAGACATAGTCTTCAAGACTAAGTCACATTCTGCAGCTTGTATCACATTTTGCATTATTTTCTGTTGCTTCTAAGGCATATTTCAAACACACCTTGCCTTTGAAGCTGCAAACTCCCATCTTGTTCCTGAGTTCTTCAAATTTAATCTTAGGCAAGGCTTTGGTGAATGCATCGGCTATCTGATCTTCCGATCTGCAATAAGTTAACGAAACTTCCCCTTCCTTTTGAACTTCTCTGAGATAATAAAACTTGATCTTGAAATGCTTTGTCTTGCCATGAAACACTGGATTAGAAGAGATTGAAATGGCAGCCTGGTTGTCAACAAAGATTTGTGTTGATTCTTGTTGCTTCAAACTCAAATCATGAAGGATTTTCCTCAACCAGATGGCCTCATTTGCTGCAGCTGTTGCAGCTATGAATTCAGCTTCTGCAGTGCTTTGAGCAACAACTTCTTGCTTCTTTGAACACCAATTGATCACACCTGATCCAAAACTGAAACAAAAACCAGTTGTGCTCTTCATATCATCAGCTGAACCTGCCCAATCACTATCAGAAAAACCAACCAGCTGAAAATTATCACATTTAACATATTTAATTCCAAAATCAACAGTTCCTTTAATATATCTGACAATCCTCTTGGCAGCCTGCAAGTGCTCTTCACTTGCGCAATGCATAAACCTGGAGAGAAGACTTACAGCTTGCATAATGTCAGGCCTAGAAGCTGTGAGGTACATGAGACAACCAATCAAGCTTCTATAGAGATTCTCATTCACTTTGGGAGTCCCATCATCTTGGCAGAACTTCACTTTGGCTTGCATTGGTGTGTCTGTAGCTTTGCAACTCTCCATGTGAAATTTCTTCAAAATCTCCTTTGCATATTTCTTTTGGAAGACAAAAACTTCATTCCTCTGCTGCAGCACTTCAAGACCAAGGAAGTAGGTCATTAATCCTAAATCTGTCATCTCAAATTCCTTGAGCATGTTAGATTTAAACTCATCAATGAGCAGCTGATTGTTTCCTGTGATCAAAAGATCATCAACATAGATAGAAACAATGGTAATGTTAGTGCCTTCTTTTCTTACATATAAGGTAGCCTCACTTAAGCTTTTCTGAAAGCCTAAGCCGATCAAATGATCATCGATCCGACTGTGCCAAGCTCTTGGAGCCTGCTTGAGGCCATACAAAGCTTTCTTCAATAGGTACACTTTATCTTCTTGATCCTGCACAACAAAACCATCAGGTTGTTCTACAAAAATCTCCTCTTTAAGAAGGCCATTTAAAAAAGCAGATTTTACATCAAGCTGAAACACTTTCCAGCCACTTTGAGCTGCCATCGCAAGGAGCAATCTGATGGTATCAAGTCTGGCCACGGGAGCAAACGTTTCTGAAAAATCGACTCCAAAAACTTGTGCATATCCCTTCACGACGAGCCTCGCTTTGTGCTTGTTTACAGAACCATCTGCATTGAGTTTTGTTTTGAAAACCCATTTAACTCCAATCACCTTTCTGTTAGAAGGCCTTGGTACAAGCTTCCATGTATGATTCTTTTCAATCATACTCAATTCTTCCTTCATAGCTGAAATCCATTTTATGTCTTGCATCGCTTCTTGTACTCCAGCTGGTTCCATTACTGCAACATTGCATCTTGCATAGATGTCTGCAAGTGATCTAGTTCCTCTGATTGGTTGGTCATCAACATCATCTTCGCTAGGCTGCACGTGAATAGGGTCTTTTTCATTTGTTGAATTCCAATCCCACTTTTCTGCCTCCATGAAGACAACATCTCTGCTGATCAGTATTTTTCTGGATTGAGGCTGGAAAACTCGATAGGCTTTTGAGGTGTTGTTATAGCCTATAAAGATTCCTGGTTCAGCCTTCTTGTCCAGCTTGTCCCTCTTGATCTGTGGCACGTAAGTAAAACACAAACAACCAAATATTTTTAGATTTTTCAAATTTGGTTTGAAACCATACCATGCCTCAAAAGGAGTCTTCCCATTCACAGCTTTTGTAGGAAGCCTATTCAATAAGAACACTGCAGTGTTTGTTGCTTCAGCCCAATACTCCTTAGGCAAATCTTTATCATGCATCATACATCTCGCCATCTCAAAGATTGTTGTTCTTCCTCTCACCGACTCCATTTTTTGTGGAGTGTACTGAATTTGTCAATTGATGATCAATGCCAGCTTCTTCACAAAACTGATTGAACTGATTTGAAGTGAACTCCTTGCCATTATCTGACCTCAACATTCGAATGGGACTCTCGCTTTGATTTTCAATCCATTGCTTGAATCTCCAAAAGATTCCAGCAACCTCTGACTTGAATCTGAGAAAATAAATCCAACACATACGAGAGAAGTCATCAATAAAAATTATGTAGTATTTACTTCCCTTAAGTGAAGGAGTTCTTTGAGGCCCAGCAAGATCAGTGTGAATAAGCTGCAGCTTCTTTGTTGCTCTCCAAACAGAATTCTGAAATGGAAGACGCGCTTGCTTGCCATATTGACAAGCCTTGCAAGCATGTATTTCTGACTCAAGCTGGGGCAGTCCTTGAGCAAGCTCTTTTCTTTGCAAATTCAGCACTGCAGCATGATGAAAATGACCCAATCTTTTGTGCCAGATCTCAGTTATGTTGTCATTTGAGGAGTAAGTTGCTTGCTCTTCTTGCAATGGATCTAATGAAAAACTCTTGCCCTTCATCTTGATCTTGAACACCTCTTCATCTGTTGCATCTTTGATTAAGCATTGGTTGTTCTCAAAAACAACCTTAAACCCTCTTTCAATCAGTTGCCCCACACTTAACAGATTTTGGTTAATATTAGGCACAAATAATACATCTTTAATGACTTTTGTACCTGAGAAACTTTCGATGACAACGGTACCTCTTCCTTCAACAACGATGTGCTCACCATTGCCAATTTTTACCTTGGATTTAAGCGATGTATCCAAGTCCTTAAAAAGAGCATGATTGAAAGTCATGTGATTGGTGCGACCACTATCTATGAGCCACTTGTCGCTAGAACAACTACTTGCAAAACAGGTTGCAACGAAAAGTTGTTCTTCCTCCTCTTGTTTTGTCCGCAACTTTAGCTTCATTTTGTTGTGAAGTTCCATTCTTGCAGATTCTCTCATGATGTCCCATGCGATTGCATTTGTTGCATTTGATGTTAGGCCTTTTCCAACACACGAAAGGAGGATGTCCTTTCTTGCCGCAATGATGACAAGGAGGAAAGCTTCTCTTTTGGTCGCCCTCTGCTTTGCAATTTTCAATTGAAATGGCTTCATTTGCATCAGCTGATCTTCTTCTTCTCATACTTTTTCTTCCCCTTTGTGTTGAGATTGATGTGATGCTTTGCCTTTAAAGCTCCTTCTATTGAGCTTTCTTGCCGCATCAACCTTCTCTGCTCTTGGGCCTGCAAAGCATTCAACAACTCTGCCAAGGTAATCCTTGCTAGATCTTTAGAGTTCTCCAATGAGGCGATTGTAGCCTCATATTTTTCAGAGTTTGTAACAAGAATTTTCGAATTATTCTTTTATCGGGAAATTCATCACCAAGCAATCTTACCTTGTTGACAATGCTTAGAAGCTTGTCAGAGTACTCCTTGATTGTCTCTGACTCCTTCATTCTTTGCATTTCAAACTCCCTTATGAGGTTCGGCACTTGCATTGCTTTGATTTTCTCATCACCTTCATATTCTTCTTTGAGAAAATCCCAAATTGCCTTGGCTGATTTCGGGGCCATTATTACGGTGAAGATTGATGATGATACGACGGCAAATAGACATGCCCTTGCTTGCTTTGTCTTCCTTTGCCTCTTCTCTTTGTGATTTTTGATTTGTGCAAGGGTTGGGTTCTCGAGGCAATGGAGGAACGTCGTAGTCCTCCTCAACGCCCAACCACGAGATCACTTGCATCAAGAAAAGCCTCCATCCTAACGACCCACGCATGATAACCTTCACCATCAAACACCTTGGAGGGCTGCTTTGCCTTGTAAGGTGCTTCGGGATCCATGTTGCTTTGATGGTTTGTTGGTGGCTTGAATTGGGTTTGTTTGATAGTGGAGTATGCTCAAACACTCACATGAGTCCTCAAGAATTGAAGGCTCGATACCTTGTTATAAAACTTTATATATGAAAGAGGTAGGACAAATTTTGATGCATGAACTTAGAACTCAATGCTTTCATTCAACTTGACAACGTACTTAAATACACAAAATAATAACTAGAAGTCAAAACATAATTGAAAGTCACTAAACTAATAGCTAAAAAACGGGACCCATGACTCAACAACTTAGTCAAAACTAAAATCCTACAAAACAAGACAACAACTAGAAAGCTGAATTAAAGACATAGTCTTCAAGACTAAGTCACATTCTGCAGCTTGTATCACATTTTGCATTATTTTCTGCTGCTTCTAAGGCATATTTCAAACATATTTGATATATTATAATTTTTTGAGTTGTGCTATAGGCACCCCACCGTTGCATAAGGGCAAACCAGCTCTGAGGGCACCCAAATTTTTATGTTGTATGCCCTAAATTACCCTTCTTCTCAACCAAGCACCCCATCTTCAAAACCTTGGTCAAACCCTCCCGAATCACGGTTCTTTTACGTGCTTTGTTGGATCCATTTATTGGTGTTTTTGAACACTTTTGCACAATTTGCCCTAATTTGACCTAACCCTCCAAGTAGTACATTGATATTTGTACGTTTTGGCCAGATTTGATGCGATTTAGGGATCTTTATTTCGTTGGTCGTTAGTTGAGTTTCTGGTAAATTTTGAGTCGTTCATGTGGTCTGGCAACACTGGGCCAAGATTTCTATTGTAGGTTCAACGACACAGGGCTGAGATTTATCTTCTAAGCTAAGTTTTTGTCCAACCGAACCTTTTTGATGAAACTTAGTTGAAAACTACCAATCAAATGGTTCGGTAGGCTCCGAACGACTCTCTAATTAAAAGTTTGTCGGACTCCAACTGACTCTCAACTTAGAGGTTCGGTGGGCTTTGATCGACTCCACAATTAGAGGCTCGACCCTGTGAGGCCAAAAAACTTGAAAAATGAGAGTTCCCATATTCGATTTAGAAAACAGTGAACAACCACAAAACATATGAAAAAACAAGACACACACTAAAGGCACCCCAATTGTGTATAAGGGCAAGCTAATGTACATATTTAAGCGAAGGGCATATGAGTCATTTTTAAGGAGGGATCAAAAAGATTAAATCACTGGGTTGCCTTGATGCATATTTGGGGTGCCTTTAGTGCAGTTTAATTTTTTTCATATATATTTTTATCTATTTAAATTGCAGCCAGATATAACTGCTCCTGGTGCTGAGATCTTTGCTGCATGGTCCCCGGTAGGGCTTCTATCAGAATTTCAATCTGATACAAGGTCTGGGAAGTACAACATAGTAACAGGAACATCTATGGCATGCCCTCATGTTAGTGGCGCAGCTGCTTATGTTAAAACCTTCCATCCACATTGGTCTCCTTCTGCAATTAAGTCCGCTCTTATGATTACTGGTTAGTACATACATGCCCACTACTCTATTCGATTACTCATCTATAATTGGAATATAATTATTTTCTGTTATGTTCTTATGTATATGTAGCTTCACCAATGAACGTCATGAGAAACCCAGATTGAGAATTCGCTTATGGTGTTGGTCATCTTAACCCTGTGAAGGCTATAGATCCAGGTCTAGCATATGAAGCTTTTGAAGATGACTATGTAAAGATGCTATGTAGCATTGGTTATACATCAAAGAAGATTAAGCTTATAACCTGTAATACAAGCACTAGTAGTTGCCCACCTAATTTTAAAGGGACAGCAAAAGATCTCAACTATCCTTCCATGGCCATCGTCAAATACGGCATTGTTAAAAAAGAAGTCGCATTTTCGAGGACAGTTACCAATGTTGGTTTGGCTAATTCCACTTACAAAGCAGTTGTGACCTCCCCTTCTGAACTGATTGTTAGTGTCGAACCTAATGTTCTCTTCTTCAAGTCTTTGAATGAGAAGCAATCTTTTGATGTGAAGGTTTCAACGAAGGCATCGTCGCATCAAGAAGTGGTCTCTGCATCAATAGTTTGGTCAGATGGAGTTCACTATGTGAGAAGTCCCATAGTTGTGTATTATGGAAAATAAATAATTAACCCTATCTACCTCTGCCACTCCCCTTAACTCGGCTATAGTTGCCAGAGTAGCTTCTTTTTTGTTGTGATTTATATTGTCACAAGGTTACTTGCCAGTTAGCTTCTCTGTTGATGTCAAACATGTTTGGTCAAAGAAATTCAATTTTCTTCTGAAACACTAAGATGCAATAATTATGGACCTCTTCTTTATTGTTCATGCTTGATTAATCTGCTGATTGAAAACCCTGAAGGCATGGTAGAGACCATATGAGGAGTATGATAAGAGACTAGATGGTTTCAATATCTAAATGTTCTAGATTTCATCTGACAATGACATTGAGAGAGTTGTATTTTTTTACAGATATTTTAAACATTTAATTGACCCAAAAATAATTCATGGACTAGGATATCTTATTACTGCTGTATGAGATGTATTCTTAGTTGTTGTTTCTCAGTTTCTTACATGAATGGCTCTCATTTCATGGTATTTTAAATTTGGTAGCTTTCTTTTGTCTGGTATCTTTTAATCTTTTCTTCGCTTTGCTATTTAAGTTAACCCGCATTTATTCTTATCTCTCTCTTTATTTATGATGAACTTTATAAGAGAAAAAACTTCCATCCAATGAATTACGGCCTGCGTACTTTTATGAAATTTAGTATTTTTATCACTTAGATTTCTCGACACCAACTATATAAATGTTTCTCTTGGTGGCACTTTTTTGTACTTCGATCAAAATATACTTGAGTTTTTTTTTTTTTTTTTTTTTTTTTTTTTGCTTAGGAAATATGACGAAAAAAAAATCATGTTCGACAATACATGCACGATGAATTTAGAAATACTAGACATAGAGATGATGAAGTGGTAAAATTAGGGGAAATAGAAGTTCCTAAGGTGAAGCACTTTAGATATCTAGGATTAATCATACAAAATGATGGCAATATTGCGAATGACGTCACACATAGAATTCAAGCTGGATGGAAGAAATGGAGGAGTGCAACAAGTGCGATCTTTGATAGAAATGTCCTTACCATGTTAAACGGAAAATTTTATAGGACCGCAATAAACCAACTATGCTTTATGGAAGTGAATGTTAGGTGGTAAAGCAACAACAATTACATAAAATGAACGTAGCAGAAATGAGGATGCTTAGGTGGATGTGTGGTTAAACTCATATAGATAGAATAAGAAATACATAAATTCAAAGAAAATTAGGAGTAGCACCAATTGACACAAAGATTGGGAAAGGGCGATTGCGGTGGTTTGGACACCTGTAAAGACGGCCTATAAATGCCCCCACTAGAAAACTTGGCTTAATAGAAACTGAACAAATTCGACGAGGTAGGGGTAGGCCGAAGTTAACTTGGGATGCATCATGCATTAATTAGGAGGGATTTGAATGGTTTGGAATGCTCACCATCAATTGCACTAAATCAAGCACAATGGAAGAGTTTGATCCATGTAGCCGACCCAATTAACTTGGGACTGACATTGAGCATTGTTTCTATCTTTAGTCCCTAATTTTAACAGAGAGTATCTTGTTAAAATTAGGATATTAGGCTTCTTTTCATTTATAATCTGATACAAACTTGATTATATACCATTTTGTTTCTTGTTTGCTTAAGTTAGAGAACTTTAAATAATATAAATTGAAGGAATTCGATAATATGGGAGTAGACTAAAGAAATATTGCCTTAATTTTGAAGGATTCTAAGATTTTCAAAGCACATCATCAACTCCATCAAATCACGTTTAGTAGAAGTGTTTGATCCATGCTTCCCCAACTAATTTGGTGTTGAGCTTTTTTATTGCTGTGGTTTTTCTTAAGTTGTTCCTTTTGTTTAGTTTTCTTACTTATTATTTCTGGTATCATATTCGATCTCTTTGAAATGTTGGAATGTTTCTGTCTCAATTCCAAGGAGTTGTTTGTTATCATTAGACTTCCTGGATTTCCTTTTTTCGGTCCACTGTTAACTATATAGTTTAGCCATTTGTTTTTGCTTGGGTTGTCACTCTATAATTTTTTTTTCTCATGTCTAGTCAATTGGAAAAGTGGGTCTTTTTATGTTTTTTAATTTGTCTTTGAAGTTCATTATCATTGTTGACATATTTCTTGCATTTTCTTTTTTCAAGTTCAACAAAGAGTACCCTTCTCAATGCGACTTATATGATTTGGTAGATACAGATTGAAAACTATGGAACATAGCATTTGTGAAGTTGAACCAAATGAATTCTTGAGGCCTTATTTTAATAGGATAGTGATTAGCTACAAGGCTTATAGTTATTATAGTTTCCAATTGTGATAGAATTTTTCTTCAATTGATTAAAGTTTCTAGTGTAAAATTATAATACACCTCCAAGTCCAACTGGTTAATAGGTTGTAGCATTTGACAATGATATGATATGAGATTTTTGGATCATATGATTCTTCTTTCTTGTCATACCTCATCTCTTCTGCTGTTCCTTTCTACTATTCTCTCATTTTGGTTCATCAGGCTTCTGCCTCAATATGCCCTCAATATGCGCTGAGCATCTGACCCAATAATGAAACCAATCACGATCAAATCTCTGCATCTTCAAACCTTTGCCAAGCATAATTTTTTCTCCAGAGTTTCCTTTCATTTTCTTCACTAGTCCATGATTGGAATTTGGAATGCAGTGATCTCTTGAGAGTTAAACTATTTCTCTGTTTATTTGCCTTGATTTTTGACTTGTATATATGAAACACTTTGTGGTTCAAATATTATTTTTCATGTCAGATTTTATTAATGAAGCCAGTTATGGTCGAACCTCTACATGTTTAAACATTTACTAAGCATAATTCTTCCTCCTAAGTTTCCTTCCATGTTTTTCACTAGTTCATGATTGGAATGCAGTGATCTCTTAAATACTTAAACTATTTTTTTGGTGCCTAGATTCTCACCTTGTATATATGATATACTTTGTGATTCAAATGTGATTTTTCATGTCAGATTCTATTAAATTTATTTGTGCGAGGGAAAGGTGTTCAATTATCCATTTTGTCATATTTCCCTGAAGATATTTCTGCTTGCAGAAAAGGATTCTCCTTGTTGGAAAGCAGGCTGCTGTTGTGTTGATGAATGGCATTGGTTTTCTGTGATTTTGTTCAGTAAGACAACTTTTTCCTGGTATTATGAAAGTTTATTTATTTTGCCTTCAGTTTTATTGCGGTTAGTTGAGGAATTCAAGTAATTAAAACATTTGCTTTATTTAACTACAGTAAAAGTCTTGTATAAGATAGTTTGCTGTTGTATTTATGTGACATTAGTAGAAACAATTGCATTGTTTTCTATGGATAGTAGGTTTTATAAATGTCAGATATGTCTGCAGAGTTTGGGGATGTTCTAAGCATAGATGCCGTAGAGTTGTATAAATTTCTGGAGACTGTTCAATTTTGTTTCACTACTTTTCGCATTCAGTTCAGTTATCATGTGCATCTTTAAAACAGATTCAAGTAAATGCCTCTTAATATTTCGTGTTTTATTATTACTATTATTATTATTATTATTATTATTATTATTATTATTATAAATCAACAAATTAACTGAGTCTGATTCTATGGTGTGCAGAAGTGAATCTATTCTTCAACCTGGCTTCGCACTGTTCGAGTAGAAAAGCACGAAGGATGGGTGCAGTAGCAAAGAAAAAAAATCTAACTTTCCTACAAAGAACAATGTTTTCTATATGTGCCACTTCCGTCCTCATTGAAAAAAGATAAAGAGGGATGCCAAGAGGTCTTGTTGAACTGCTTGGTGCTTCAAAATAGATGCCAGTTTCTGAAGTAATGCACATACACTCCATCGATCAAGCATCTTTGCATTCTGGTCATGTTGAAGAGCTTGTCTCTTATAAAACAGAAGCCAATGCCCATACACTCATAGATCAAGCATCTGTGCATTCTGATGATAAATCTTCTATGATAACCGAGACGTGGAATACATGAAAAGAGGTGGGGAAATTGCAATATGTGGAGGGAGCACCCATTTTTCATCACATAACTGCACTTCATACACGATGTATCCAACATATGGCCTCCGATGGAACCACAGATCATTGCTCCCTTTTTTATGAGGTGGCAAATATTTCTCTTAAAAATAAAATATGACAAATTATTATTTTTTTAAAAAAAGATAACTAGATGTATTTATTTTATTAAATAATTAGTATTTTTAGCTTTTTTATATATTATTTTATGGAATTAACTGTTTCTGTTAGTGTATGTTGTTCTTTTTTTTATTTTGGTCTTAAACATGTACATTTTATTTTTTTTTGATGGTAATGTACATTTTCTTACAGTTTATGCAAAATCTCTAATAACTAGTTTAGTTCTTGTTGTTCTTGTTGTTTTTTTTTTTAAAATTTTTTTTCAATATTTAAGTAAAAAAAGATGTTGACAGTGCTTTCTGATGATTGGGTAAAATAAATGGTCATTTGAGGCATCGTCAATTTTCTAGTTTACCTTGCCTGCTTCACAATGATGATTGATGGTTGCATTGGAGAAGTCTTATTTATTTATTTATGATATCTATCTATTTTACGTGGTGTCAAACTTTCCTCCGCTATATTGTCACATTGGAGATACCTAACAACAAATAATGACATGATATATATTTTCAATGCCCTTTCAATTACACTACTATTTCTTTTGGAAATGATAAGAATAGTTGAACATTTTGATTTCAATGATTGAATTTCAACTCATGCATGAACAAATAATAATTGTCAAGTCAATGCACATCGTGCATCTGTATATATTTTCTGATTTGGTAGTCATGAAATTCAGTATTTGGATCTGAAAGATATTTTTTCTACAGTTAAAGAAACTGTCATTAAATGCTTTGTACAGATTGCCCCATGCATTCTTTGTATAAAATTCACCTTCTAGTACGATTTCTATGCATCCAATTGAAAATGGCTTCTTTGCAAAATCATTTTGCATTATCTCTTTTGTTCATGACACTATTTGTGTTCTTTGTTGGCAACTTTGCTGAAGAGAGAGAGGTAAACGCTTAAAGTAATCGCCTGTAGGATTCCAATATATCTCTCTTTTTTTTTCTGACTTCTAACTAATAGGTTAATGTGTAGGATTACATTGTGTACATGGGTAAACTTCCAGAGAGATCAGGGTATTCACCATTAGATCACTATCACAGCATTTTGAAAGATGTTCTTGAAGAAGGGTGCTCGTCTTAAACTTTTGAATGCCCTTCACTATATGATGTACATGTTGCTTATAACATCACCTTCTAATTAATACTTAATTACTTTTGTTGATGATCCGCAGCTTGCAGTCCGAACAATTTTTGATTCGTAGCTATGGAAGGAGTTTTAGTGGATTTGCAGCCAAACTCACTGAAAAAGAACAACAGAGAATTGCAAGTAAGCAATAATCCTGTAATATACATTAAAAACTGTTTTTTATTTTATTTTATATGATAATATGCATTAAAAACTTAAATAAGTTTATTATGAAAAAAATGCATTTATTCAATTTATATCACAACAACAACAACATATCCTCAATCCCAAATTTGCACAAATGCTTATATTTATCTACAAACACAGATATGGAAGGCATAGTTTCAGTGTTCCCTAGCGTTACTCTAAAGCTTCAGACTACCAGATCTTGGGATTTCATGGGATTGGTAGAACATGTAAATAGAGTTCATACAGTGGAGAGCAACACGATCATAGGCCTAATTGATACTGGGGTTTGGCCTGAATCAGAAAGCTTTAACGATAAAGGTTTTGGGCCTCCACCCAAGAAGTGGAAAGGAGTCTGCAATGGCGGTACCAATTTTACATGCAACAAGTAAGCCAGCTCCGTTAATCTATTAATTTCTAAATTCACAATTTATGTCCTTCCCCATCAAAGTACTAAGTTTGCAATAATGTGTTCAGGTTTCTATATTAATAATTTGACCTAGTTATGTTTTGCCTGGTTTAAAAAGAGTTTGGACAAGCTTTTTGGAATTCAAGCTAGTCTATATATGGTTCTTTTGTTTGAATTGAACACTGAGTTAAGTCTGGCCAAGATCTTCTTAAATCAAACCCAATCTTAATTTCAAACCAAAATCTAGCTGCCATTTTGGAATGATGGTGAATACATAGCAAGTCCAACAAATATAGAAGCACATTGCTTCCGTACATCTATCAAAATGATTAAAATTCATATTCAAAAACCTTGAAAGAAGCTGCACTCCAAGGGTAGATGATCAATAGTCTCATTATCGTTTTTGGCATGACACATGCCTAGCCCTACAAGGAGAGAAGGCCATATGAGTTAGACATCTTTGGAGGTTCTCATGTATGTTAATTTTGTTGTGCGTCAGTAGCCATGAACGCATCTTTATGTGTGGCATGAGAAAAATGAGGAATGAGTTTTCATTGGTAAATGAGAGTATAAACACTCTTCTAACATATAACAGAAGATTCAGCACCTTGTTATAAACACTTTTTTAATATATATCCAAAAATGAATGGACTTTCTAATCCTAAATTATCTTGAACAGGTCTTGAACAGGTACTACATACATGCATGTGTTGTCAGTAATGCATAGTGTAGTACAAAATAGATTTATGATTGTTGGCACATATTTTAAATAAAATATTTTGATATGTTTCCATGTATCAAATATATTTCTCCTAATCAATGTTTATGAACTTGTAATTGGGTACAGCAAGATCATTGGAGCCCGATATTATCTCAATCCTCAATTTATTGACATAGTAAACTCAACGAGAGACACAATAGGTCATGGAACCCACACATCATCCACAGCAGCAGGAAATCAGGTGAATCATGTGAGCCTATTCAATGGTTTGGCTGAAGGCAATGCAAGAAGTGCAGTGCCTTTTTCAAGGATTGCTGTTTACAAGGCGTGTTGGTCCGGTGGTGGCTGTCCATCCCATGCCATCATGGCTGCTTTCGATGATGCAATCAGTGATGGTGTTGACATTATATCAGTGTCACTAGGGTTCGCGTCTGCTCTCGATTACACCCAAGACGCCACCGCTATAGGTGCATTTCATGCTATGCAGCATGGAATTCTCACCTCTAATTCTGCTGGGAACAATGGGCCTTCAGCATTTTCAACTGCTAGTGTTGCTCCATGGATGATCAGTGTCGCTGCGAGCACCACTGATCGACAATTTGTTAACAAAGTTGCTTTGGGTGATAACACCACTCTCACGGTCAGTTTCCATATGTGTATGCCATCAATCTTTCCAAATACAATTTTTGTTTTTAATCACGATGGATATAACATATATGTTGTACATGTTCTGCATTTATAGTTAATATTACTTAATAAATGATGCTTGCATATGTTTTCTTTTCAATTTAAGGGGAATGCCATCATTAATGGTTTTGATTTGAAGGGGAATATGTTCCCTTTGATCGCTGCATATCAAGCGGTTGATTTGAATTCTTGTAGCATTGAAGATGGCCGGTGAGTGGTAATTAATTAATCTCGTAGACAAAATTATTTGCATCTTAATTAATTTTTGTGTATACATATATTTATGTGTGTATGAGGATGACAATTGACTTAAAGTGTGATTGTATATTTTTTTCAGGAAGTGTGTCTATGACTGTCTACTTGCTTATAAAATAAAAGGAAAAATTGTTTTATGTGAGAATGCTACAATCATTGATGCTACGGAGCCTGTGGTTGATATAGCTGGAGTAATCATAAGCCAAGAAACTCCATTCACCGATCATGCTTTAAATTTTCCCTTACCCGTCTCTCTTGTGAACATCAGCCAAGGGGACAGGATTATCTCTTACATAAATACCACAAAGTCAGTACTGCTCATTAAGCACTTTCCTAATCTATAACATTTTTTGGCAAGTTGAGGATATAATGTTTACTTATTGATTTTCAACGGACTAAATGAAATGTTCAATTTGTTTGTTTGTTTGACTTTAGAAACCCTAAAGCAACTATAATGAAAAGTGAGGCAGTGAGAGATTTCAGTGCTCCTACCGTCAGTTCCTTTTCCTCTCGTGGGCCGAATCTCATCACTTCAGATATTCTTAAGGTAAGCATTTATGCTAATTGGTTGCATGATTTCTATTTGAAAAAAAAAAGAGAGAAAATTTCTCTTAATTTCTGCATATTTGATATAGGCTATGTTGTTCTGCATATTTGATATGTCGTTATAATTTTTTTTTTTCAAATAATTTTTTTTTTCCTTTTAAACATTTAAATTCCAGCCAGATATAACTGCTCCTGGTGTAGAGATCTTTGCTGCATGGTCCCCAGTAGGGCTTCTATCAGAATTTCAATCCGAAACAAGGTCTGGGAAGTACAACATAGTAACAGGAACATCTATGGCATGCCCTCATGTTAGTGGCGTGGCCGCTTATGTTAAAACCTTCCATCCGCATTGGTCTCCTTCTGCAATTAAGTCCGCTCTAATGACTACTGGTTTGTACATACATACCCACTGCTCTATTATATTACTCATCTATTTTTGGAATATAATTATTTTCTGTTATGTTCTTACGCATATGTAGCTACACCAATGAATGTCACAAGAAACCCAGATCGTGAATTCGCATATGGTGCAGGTGAAGGCTATAGATCCAGGTCTAGTATATGAAGCTTTTGAAGATGACTATGTGAAGATGCTATGTAGCATTGGTTATAAACCGGAGAAGATTAAGCTTATAACGGGTAATACAAGCACTAGTATTTGCCCACCTAATTACAAAGGTACAACAAAGAATCTCAACTATCCTTCCATGGCCATGGTAATATCCGACATTGTTAAAAAAGAGGCCACATTTTTTAGGACGGTTACCAATGTCGGCTTGGCTAATTCTACTTATAGAGCAACTGTGACCTCCCCTTCTGAACTGGTTGTCAGTGTTGAACCTAATGTTCTCTTATTTAATTCTTTGAATGAGAAGCAATCTTTTGTCGTGAAGGCTTTGGTGAAGGCATCGTCGCAACAGGAAGTGATCTCTGCATCACTGGTTTGGTCTGATGGAGTTCACAATGTGAGAAGTCCTATAGTCGTGTATTATGGAAAGAAATAATTAACCCCATCAACCTCATTGACTACCTATATTTGAGAGAGTACGTTCTCTCTCTTTTTTGGTGTATGACTAGGTTCTTTACGTAATTTACAGTGTTTATGCTCTATTAATTTGTTGAATGAAAGCCCTAAAGACATTATTAATGCAGTATGAAGAGTACGAAAAGAGACAAGACAGTGTCAACATCTCAATGTCCTAGATTTCATCAGACGATGACATTGAGGGAGCTCTCATATTCTTATTCAATTTGACAGAAAATTTAAACACTGAATTGATCCAACAATAGATGGACTGGGATATATCTTGTTGTATGAGATGTATTCCTAGTTGTTTCTCTGTTTCAGAACTTTCTTTTGTCTGGTCTCTTTTATTCATTTCTTAATCTATTGCTTTGCTTTTTTAAGTCAACCCTGATTTAACTACCCAAAAAAAGGTCCCCTGATTTCTTCTACCTTTTTTTTTCTTTCTTCATTTATTATGAACTTTTAAGAGCAAAATTGCATCCCCAGCAGTATGGCCCCGTATACTTGTACGGACTTTAATATTTTTATCATTATATTTCTTGACACCGATTATCAAGGATTTTACTCTTGGTAGCATTCAACCCAAATGAATGTTCTTGTTACCTTCATGAACACATTAAGATCAGGATCAGGTTTGATATTTGCTTTTTTCTCTCTTCTTGAGAGCTCCAACAACATCTCTGTGACGAAAAACATACTAGAATTCATCAATACGAATCTGTAATACTTGCATCTCTGAATGTTTCCCAAAATTATTATCTGTTTAACACTTACTATGACCAGCACCAACTCCTTGAACTCTTGCAGAGAAGGCTAAGGTCTCCCTCACAGTCATTTCTCCTATGTGAAGGTCATGATGACTGATGTATGCAGAGGTTCTCTGTGGCACAAACTCCTCCATTCCATGACCATTGTAGGTAATCTTCCCTGAAACCTTGTTTGATGAAAGAACTCATTCAGGTAACAAATCAAATCACAAAATTGTTCTTGGATTGCAAATGAAACAGTAGAAATCAATCAATGGTTTATTGATGTATCATGCCTAGATGAGAAATATTTTTTGCTTACCTTGAGATCCTTGTCAAGATTTCAAACAAATGCTAATAGCAAAGTGGTCTTTCTAGACCGGGCCTTAAAGTAGCGTCATTCTGTAAACACCTGAATCATAGTAAATGAGAATCGATTGCAATTTTTTCTTGGTAACTGATGCTAACTTGATTATATACTATTTGTTTTCTTTTTGCTTAAGCTAGAAAACTTGAATATATATATATATAGATTACTCAAAAAAAGAATTAATAAATAATGAAGAAGTTCAATGATATGGGGGTAGACTTGAGATTTTTTGTTAATTATGAAGTATTCTAAGATTGTTAAACCACATCGGAAAAAAAAGATTGTCAAAGCACATCATCAACTGCATTAAATCGATTCGACTAGAAGTGTTTGATCCATGTTACTAGCTCCAACTTATTTTGGATTGAGCCTTTGGTTGTCTTTTCTTTAGTTGTTCCTTTGTTCTAGTTTTCTTATACTTTATTTTTGGTGTCATATTTGTTCTCTTTGATATGCTGGAATGTTTCTGTCCAAACTTCAATGAGTTGTTTGTTATCATCAGACTTGCTGTGGTTCGCCTTTTTCTTTTTCCCTTCTTAACTACATACTGTACTTCAGCGCTTTTTCAAAAAAATAAAACTGTATACTTTAGCCATTTGTTTTTGCTAGAATTTTCACTGTATAATTATTCTTGTTAATGAAAATTATAAGTTTTCTCAAAAAAATTAAGAGGAATTACCATTGTTTATTGGAGTACAGTTAGATATTTAAACAAGTCATATCTAACTACTTCTAGTTACATAAAGAGTCAAAGTTTATCTCACTAACAAAAAGGAGATAAAAGATCAAATCCTAACTAATTCCTAATTTAAATTCAAATCTAAAACAAATGTTATTCAAACTTTCAAAGATAAAATTCGAACTAAAATGCCAACGCATCAATACTCCTTGGCATTTTTGTGAGGAACGCCAATTTTTTTCTTCAATATTTCAAACTTTTCATTTGGTAAAGCGGATCTTCAGATGAACAATGAACCAAATTCACTTCATTAAAATTTTCTTCACATGAACAATGGAACAAATTCACTTCATTAGACTGATGTGCATCCTTAACAAAGTAATTTTTGATCTTTATGTGCTTTGGCTTTCCACAAAAAACATGGTTTTTGACACTTGAGATTGTCGAAATGTTGTCACCCATAATATTTGTAGCTGGTTTCTGTTCACCCTTTTTTCCAACTTCATTTTTGCTCAGCTGCTCATTCATTTGCGTTAATGTGTTGACTGATTTGCAGTCCTCCATGATGAATTTTTCTAAAACTTCAGCTGCATCACTGACATGTGGTTCAGCTTCATTTCAATCCATTGCAAAAATTTTCTTTTTCATCTTGATGGACAATGCTTTAGCTTCTTGACCATTATAGATGGTGCAAATGTTGTTTTTGAATTGTAGAGAATATCCTTTCTCTAACATTTGTTCAACACTTAAAAAAAGATTTTGATTAAGATCAGGCACATATAAAACATTTTGAATAAGTTTGATACCTAATTGTGTTGGAATGGATATCGTTCCTCGTCCTTTAACTTCCATAACATTCCTATTGCTTCACTTTAGAACTATATGATTCATTAAGTTCCTTGAAAATGGCTGCATTGAAAGACATGTGATGAGTGCATCCACTATCGATGAGCCAAGAATTAGATGTCTCTTGGTTGTGAAAACTAGAGACTGTAAAGAGATGCTCCTCCTCGACTATTCGGCATGTACTGCTTGTGCTTGCCTTTTTCAATGAATTTGCAAACTTTGGTGACATGGCTTGTTTGCTTGCAACTTTCACAAATAGCATCAGGCCTCTACGAACAATATTTTTCAAGATGAGTAGACTTCTTGCAGTACTTACAAGGAGGGTAGCTTTTCTGGTTTGCACTCGCCTTACTTTGACTGCCTTTCTCCTTCTCATTTTTTATTGTGGTATTCCCATTTTGAGTTTGGAAAGCTTTTTCGATTGGACCTTCTTGCCTCGTAGCCCTTCTTTGCTCTTGAGCTTGAAATGCATTGAGCAACTCCGAAAGTGATATTGTTGAAAGATCTTTTGAGTCTTCCAAAGAGGATATTTTGGATTCAAACCTCTCTATAAGAATCACAAGAACCTTATCAACTATTCTGGAGGAAAATCCTCACCAAAATATAATTTTGCTTACAATGAGAGAAATTCTATCAGAGTACTTGGTGATGGTTTCACTTCTTGCATCTCGACCTTCAAACTGTCTTCTCAGGATTGAAAGTTGCATCTAAATGGTTCATTGACTGCCTTGAAATTCTTCCTTCAACCTTTCTCATGCTTCTTTTGCCGTCTTGCATGCCATGATCCTAGGAAAAATGGAGTCTGACACAGAATTCTAAATTACTGATTTTGCTTTGAGTTTTTTTGCCTTTACTTCATTGTGATGCTTGATCTGAGCAAGTCGGATTTGTTGGAAGTGGTTATGTGACGACCCGTCCCCGACCTAAGGTCGGGTCGCCCGGCCCAGGCTGCCACTTAAGCCCAATATTTGAACCAGGCCCAAATAATGGTCTGGCACGCCTAAACAAATAAACTGCAGAATACACATTGGCTAAACAAAGGATAATAATTGCGGAATAAATATAAAGAGATATCCTTAAGCCAATAGATTTAAGTTCATAGAACAGTAATAAAACTATACATGGGTTCATGCTCATTTAAACTAAACAAGTTTATTAAATCTCCGAAATGGATTAACTAAAGGTAACTAGGATTCAAGTTACTCAAAGATCTATTTTAATTTTAACCCCAAGTTGAATAGTTTCAAAATCAAATATACATAATATATATCAACAAAGGCTCACATCAAGAGGAAACTTCAAGCTCGTCTCTCCTTTGCCTCGACCTAGCGCTGTCGTGGATACCTGAGATGTAAGTGGGGTGAGCTAAAAGAACCAACGGAGCTCAGTAATGCGGAAAACCCGCTCAACCATCAAATATGCAAGTAATACCTAATAAGCATGTAAAGTCTAGCATGTAATTGAAAACAAACAAGGATTCATTGAATAGTAGCATGGTAGCAGGATTTCATAAAAGATAGACATATAGTGAACCATCAAGTACTATCATGGACATAAGGTTTGAAACCACAGGTAAATAGGAATTCATCCTTTCATAGCAAATACGACATATTCGTAAGCCATCAAGTTGTAACAACAATAATCATGCATAGCATTGAAAGCTTATTCCAAAATTCAACAATACATAGCATAACTCTACATCAATAACATGAGGTTATATATCATGATTCTTTATTCATGGCAAGAAGAAGATTGACAAATCATTACATAGATTCAAGCTTTCATGCAAGGAGGGGGGTCTCGCGAGAGTCTATACTATAAAATATAGTAACACGTATAAGTCGTCGTACCATTCAATGCATACTAGATATTGGCAAGAATCCGGTGACCGATTCTTGTGCTTTCGAGGTGATGGAAACTACTAGCTAGCACACAGGCCTTATGTGCCCTCTCGTTTGTCCCATCAAATCAACATTAGATTCGTCCAAGCCATCACCGATGCAGATCCCTATGTCTCAAGAGTACAAGAGAAGGAATTTCAACTCATGTCTCTACGTGACACACTTATGAATTCAATTAGTCAAGTAAAGCCCTCGGTGGTGAGCTCCACAAACATCCTGGGGTGTTAACGACCCTCGGTGGTACCACGAACATCCTGGGGCATTTACATAGACTTACTTGCTAATAAGACCCTCGGTGGAACTCCACAAATATCCTGGGGCCATGAATAACAATAGATGGGAAAGCAGTGCATTCATATTTCATAGATATGTAGATTCAAGCCAATACCATGACACGACCCATAAATCCCAAGTCTTTAATTCAAATTATGAGTCCTAGACATAACTAGTAATCATGCCATTTTTGATAATTGAGCAAGCTCCCCACTTACCTGCACTCACCGCGAATCCTAATCTCGATCCTCTTGTGTTTGGGCTCGATGTGAACTGTTTCGCGAATCTAGACAATTTGAAAGAATAATTACTTTATGTATCTACAACCATACAAGTTTAACATCAATTGTCTAGACCTTATAAATTCACTCTATTTTATAGCTGACTTCACTAAAGGTCATTCACGACTGTAAAATCGACACTTAAAATTAGAATCGATGATTCGAGTAAAATAAGAATGTGGTGATGTAAAACAAGGAAAATCCGCTAAGACTTAGTTTTTCCAACAAAAATCGAAGACGTTCGATTAATTATAATTAAAAAGATCCAAATCACCATACAAGACTAAATTTAGACTTTAAATTCCCGAATGACAATATTCAGTCAAAGTCCACAAATTTATCGAATAAGTTTATTTCCCAAAGAAAAGATTAAAAGTCCCTTTTTAAATCTCGATTCAACCTTAAATGCCAAATCCATATCAATAAACTTCAACCGCGTTCAATTTGCTAAAATCATGGGGAAACCCTTTCATGTACCATCAAACCATGGCAAACAAGATTGATTCATCAGAATACTCGTTATCATAAAGCTTAAAAATTTGTATAACCCATTTCAAGACTAGATCTAAGAAAAATTGAACAAACTTTGCAAATCATCAACTCTCATTGCTAATATCAACACCAAGACAATAAATCTAGAGAGTATTAGAGTCTCACCATGCCTTCAATGGAGCCTTTGACTCAAAATCCTTTCCAAAATCTCATTCTAACATAGATCAAATCTTTCCTTTCTTATTTTCTTTTCTATTTTCCTCGCGTTCTTGCCGCTGTCGACGCTATCGACCCTTTGGTCTCCAAATCTTCAATAAATAATAAAGAAATCAAGGAGGAAAGTGAGGTTGTACCTCTCTTGAGCTTAAACTCTCCTCTTGCTTTCCTCCTCTCCTCGTGGGTGTTTTACAAGATTGGGGCTAGGATTTTCTTTGATTTGCTTAAATAACATTAGGGTTAGGGATTAGGGTTGTGATTATTTACAACTTGTCTAAAATGACCTTTTGGGTCATAATCTCAATTGGGCTTTATTATTTAAAATAAAACTTTACTTACTCCTTAACTCATATTTAATTTGACAAGTTTAGAATTGTATTTTCACATCAAACACCCAACATATTTTTATCATGAAATTACCAAAATACCTATAGGTTGGGTCGTGGAGAATTTGAATCGTTACAGGTTGCTCTTGTCTATCTTCCGCCACAATTTCCCAAAGATCAAAAGCCTCCAAATACGACTACATTTTGACAAACCATATTTGGTAGTTTTCGCCAGTGAAAGGTGGAGGGGTTGTCGAGGAAATACTATTGGTTGTCATTTTTGCAAATTTTTCAACAATGACATACCTACAGAATGAATTGAAGTTGTGATACCACTGTTAATGAAAAGGAAAATGCTAAGTGAACATAGTTGTCACACCTAGCGATTGTGCGCCGTTCGACACACCTCGAATGCGTATCTCGAGGTGTATCGACGGCGACTGATTGCCAAGTGTCCCAACTGAGTGTGAGAAGTATGTACCTCTAGCATCTCCCATTTTGAAAATTAAAAGTTTTCTCAAAAAAATGAGAGGAGTTACCATAAAAAGTCAAAGTTTATCTCACTAACAACAAGGAGATAAAAGATCAAATCTTAACTGATTACTAATTTAAATTCAAATCTAAAACAAATGTTATTCAAACTTTCAAAGATACATTCGAACTAAAATGCCAACACATCAATAATTCTCTCTTTTATGAGATGGTAAATATTTTTTTACTATTATATTTTAAAATAAGATGCGGCGAATTAAAATCTTGAAACAGTAGAGCTCTAGATATATTTATATTTTATTGAAAAATTAATATTAAATTTTTTTTTTAATTTAATATTTTATAGTATTAATTTTTACCTTATATATTCTATATTATTTTGTGTTATACATGTCTATTTTATTATATTTTATGCTAAATAATTTATTTTTACTTTAATTATTTCATTTCTAAATTATTATTGTAGCTTCTTGCTGGTTTTTTTCCCCTTCTTAATATCCAAGTATGCTAGAAGTTGTTTGTGCTCTCCAAAAATAAATTATCATCTAAGGCATCATGTATTTTTTAACTTGTCTTGTCAATTTCCCAATCATAATTGATAGTTATGTTAGAGAAACCTTTTTTGTCCAATATCTATCTATTTTACATGGTGCTCATTTTTCTTTCAATCTATTGTTGCATTGAAGATGTTCTAATGGCACACGCCCTTGCTATAAAGCTACCCTTTATCTGGAAAATGATAAGAACAGATAAAAGTTTTGATTTCATTGAATGAATCTCAACTGATGCATGAACTAATAATAATTGTCAAAATCATGAGACCTCACACTTCTAAACATATTTTCTGATTTGGTAGTCATACGAAATCCAACATTTGGATCTGAAAGATATTTGTTTTACAGTTATAGAAATGGTCATCAAATGCTTTATATAGATTCCCCCATGCATTCTTTGTATAAAATCCACCTTCTAGTACTTTTTCTTTGCACCAATTAACAGTGGCCTTTTTGCAACATTATTTTGCTTTAATCTCTTCTCCGCATGCACTATGTGTGTTCTTTGTTGGCAACTTTGCTGAAGACAGAAAAGTAAATGGTTAAAGTCTTAAAAATTTTAATCTCTCTTTTTTCTGACTTCTAATTAATTTTTTAATGTGTAGGATTAGATTGCGTACATGGGAAAACTTCCGAAGAGTTCAGGGTACTCACCATTAGATCACTATCACAGAATTTTGAAAGAAGTTCTTGAAGTAGGGTACTCTTCTTTAACTCTTCAACTGCCCTTCACCATATGATGTAAATGTGGCTTATAACATCACTTTCTAACTAATCCTTAATTAATTTTGTTGATGATCAACAGCTTGCAGTCTGAACAATTGTTGATACATAGCTATGGAAGGAGTTTTAGTGGAAAGGGAACAACAAAGAATTGCTAGTAAGCAATAGTCCTATAAAAGATACAAATAGCATACACACACGACTGAAGCATCTTTTCATTAGTTAATTTATGTTACAGAAATGCATGTATTCAATTTATACGAATGCTTGTATATCTACAAACACAGATATGGAAGGCATTGTTTTAGTGTTCCCTAGTGTTACGCTAAAGCTTCATACAACCAGATCTTGAGATTTCGTATGGGATTGGGAGAACATGTAAATAGAGTTCCTACAGTGGAGAGCAACACTATCATAGGCCTTCTTGATTATGGGATTTGGCCAGAATCAGGCCAGAATCAGAAAGCTTTAGTGATATGGGTTTTGAGCCTACACCCAAGAAGTGGAAAGGAGTATGTAACGGTGGTTCCAATTTTACATGCAACAAGTAAGTCAGTTCCATTAATCATATTAATTTCCTCATTCACAATTTAAGGTACTAGGTGTTGCAATAACTTGTCCAAGTTAACTTTTCCATGTTTCTGCGTTGATAATTTACTACCCAATTATGTTTGGCCCATATTAAAAAGGATCTGGACAAATGCTTTTGGGACTTCAGGCTAGTGCAAGTAGGTTTCTTTTATTCAAATTGAACATTGGGTCAAGTTTGAAGATGTTATTAAACTTAAACTAGAATTTCTAACCAAATTGTATTTATCCTTTTGAATCGATTGCAATGCATAGAGAAGAACAAATTTTATACACATAATTTTAGGCATTAAATTTAAATATTTTAAGATGTTTCCATTTATCAATAAATGTCGCCTAATCAATGTCACACATTTAAAGTACTCTTTGACATATATGCTTCCATTTATCAAAAGTATGTCACGTAATTAATATCCATGAACTTGTAATTTGGTACAGTAAAATCATCGGAGCCCGATATTATCCCAATCCTGCAATTTTGGAGGTAAACTCAACAAGAGACAATTGGTCATGGAACCCACACAGCATCCACAACAGGTGGAAATCAAGTGAATCATGTGAGCCTATTTAATGGTTTAGCTGAAGGCAATGCAAGAGGTGCAGTGCCTCTTACGAGAATTGCTGTTTACAAGGCTTGTTGGCTCGGTAGTTGTATATCTGATGCCATCATGGCTGCTTTCGATGATGCAATCAGTGACGGTATTGACATTGGTTGAAATCTGCTCTTAATTACACCCAAGATGTCATTGCTATCGGTGCATTTCATGCTATTCAACATGGAGTTCTCACATCTAATTCTGCCGGGAACAATGGGCCTTCGCCATTTTCAACTAGTGTTGCTCCATGGATTATCAATTCACTGCAAGCACCACCGATCGACAATTTGTAGACAGTTGTTTTGGGCGACAACACCACTCTTATGGTTAGTCAACCTTGCTTATAAATATATATGCCATCAATCTTCTCCAAATACAGTTTTTGTCTTTAATCATGATAAACATGATCTCCATTTACAGTTAATAATCATGATGAATGATGGTTACATATGTTTTCTTTTTTCAATTTCAGGGGAGTGTCATTATTAACGGGTTTGACTTAAAGGGGAAGATGCTCCCTTTGGTTGCTGCATATCAAGCAGTTAATTTGGATTCTTGTAGCATCGAAAAGGCCCGGTGAGTGGTAATCAATTAATCGCATAAACAAATTATCTGCATGTTAGTTAATTTGGTTATACGTATATTTACAGGTGTATGTGGATGGAAATTCACTGAAAGTGTGAATGTGTGATTATATACTTTTTCAGGAAGTGTGTCAATGGGTGTCTACTTGCTCATAAAATTAAAGGAAAGATTGTTTTATGTGAGAATCCTGCAATCTTTGACTCCACAAATCCTGTGATTGATATAGCTGGAGTAATCATAAGCCATGAAATCCCATTCACCGATTATGCTTTAAATTTTCCCTTACCAGTATCTCTTGTGAAAATCGGCCAAGGGAAAAAGATCATCCCTTACATAAATACCACAAAGTTAGTACTGCTTGTTAAGCACTCTCCTAATCTAGAAGTCCTTCTTTTTGCCAGCTGAGGATATAATGTTTAATTAATGATTTTCAACTAACAAAATGAAATGATCAATTTCTTTGTTTGATTGTCTTTAGAAACACTAAAGCAACTATAACAAAGAGTGAGGCAGTGAGTGAAGTCAGTGCTCCTTCAGTCAGTTCATTTTCCTCTCGAGGACCAAATCACATTACTTTAGATATTCTTAAGGTTGCCATATATGCTAATTAGTTGCATGAGTTTTATTGAAAAAAAGGGAGAAAAACACTCTTAATTTCTACTTATTTGATATGTTATAAACTTTTTTCATATAAACTTTTCCTTTTATTCTCTTAAATTGCAGCCAGATATAACTGCTCCTGGTGTGGAGATCATTGCTGCATGGTCCCCTGAAGGGCTTCTATCAGAACTTCTAACAGAAACAAGGTCTGGGATATACAGCATAGTAACAGGAACATCTATGGCATGCCCTCATGTTAGCGTGCAGCTGCTTATGTTAAAACCTTTCATCCTCATTGGTCTCCTGCAATTAAGTCTTATCTTATGACTACTGGTTTGTACATACATACCCCTTTTTTTATTTGATTACTCATCTATATTTGCTTTATATTTAATTTTTGTTATGTTCTTATGTATACATAGCTTCACCAATGAACTCCACGAGAAACCCAGATCGTGAATTCACATATGGTGTCGGTCTTCTTAACCCTGTGAAGGCTATAGATCCAGGTCTAGTATATGAAACTTTTGAAGATGACTGTAAATATGCTATGTAGCATTGGTTATAAATCAGAGAAGATTAAGTTTATAACGGGTACTACAAGCAGTAGTATTTGCCCACCTAATTACAAAGGGACCACAAAGGATCTAAACTATCCTTCCATGGCCATTGTCAAATCCGACATTGTCAAAAAAGAGGCCACATTTTTGAGGACAGTTACAAATGTTGGTTTAGCTAATTCTACTTAAAAAGCAATTGTGACCTCCCCTTCTGAACTGATTGTTAGTGTTGAACCCAATGTTCTCTTCTTCAAGTCTTTAAATGAAAAGCAATCTTTTGTTGTGAAGATTTCGGCGAAGACATCGTTGCAACAAGAAATAGTCTCTGCATCGCTCATTTGGTCAGATGGAGTTCATAATGTAAGAAGTCCCATAGTTGTGTATCATGGAAAATAAATAGTTAATTCCATCGACCTCAACGATTCCCCTATAATTTGTTATAGTTGCCAAAGTAGCTTATTGATAGGAAAGAGGGGGTCGCCTCCGTTACTTTATTAATAACAAAATTGAAAAGAGATTACAATCCACCGGGGAAGGAACCCTAAACCCAATGAGATGAAGAGACTCTCTCCTATTCTCAAACCCTCACTGTTTACAAAGATAAAAGATGGCTGGGGTCATAAACAGTGACCCCTTATATACCCCCATACCTAACTCCTCTCCTGGTGGATGGACACACATTTTGACACAATTAACTCGCACACTGACTCCAAATCTATTGACTATAAGTACCCTACTCCTCAGCTAATCCGGTCCTACAACAGTTTCTTTATCTCCACCATGACCCCTCTTGCGCTAGTACACCTTGAAAACCGCCGGTTTCGTGGCCCTATCATTACTCCCATCCTGAGAAGCCACCTTGTCCTCAAGGTGAAAAGCAGGAAAAGATTTACGTACATGACGAACTAACTCCCAAGAGGCGTCCGAGACAGGAAGAGAAACCCACTTGATCAGCACCTCTGGCCCCGCAGAAAGGGAACGGTATGCTATGACCGCCTCAGGTTCCAAAGGAACCACCAAAGAATCGGGTAAAAACGAGGGCAGAGAAGAAGGAATGGGAGGATTACCTACCGCCAGTTTGAGTTGTGAGACATGGAAGGCCGGATGAATGGAAGCGGTAGTAGGGAGGTCCAAACGATAGGCCACTGATCCCACCTTCGCCACAATAGGGAAAGGACCGTAGTATCGAGAACTCAGCTTCATATTGGTTTGACGAGCAACTGTCATCTATCGGTAAGGACGTAATTTGAGGTACACCAAATCCCCTATCTGAAAAACCACCTCACGTCTGCCTTTATCAACTTGTTGCTTCATCCTGTTCTGAGCGAGCAAGAGCTGGTCACGTAATTCTCGGAGAGCCTGGTCACGACTGGACAACAGATCCACAAGGTCGAAAGGAGTGGAAGAAGAAGAGATGCCATGCTGGAACAAAGGGGGTGGGTCACGTCCATAAACGACCTTGAAGGGAGTGCACTGGAACGAGGAATGAAAAGAAGTGTTATACCAATACTCAGCCCAATGAACCCATAGTGACCACTGCTTGGGCCGTTGATGCACAAAACACCTTAAGTAGGTCTCAAGGCAGCGATTCACCACCTCAGTTTGGCCGTCGCTTTGAGGATGGTAGGCCGTGCTACGGTTGAGCTTCGTGTGGTGTAGACGGAACAATTCACTCCAAAAATGGCTGAGAAAAACCTTGTCGCGGTTGGAAACAATCGTGCGAGGGAACCCATGGAGACGAACCACACCACGAAGGAAGACACAGCAACAGTTTTGGCAGAAAAGGGTGTTTCAGAGGGAAAAATGGTCGTACTTGCTCAACCTGTCCACCACCACCAAAATGGAGTTATAGCTCTGAGACGGGGAAGACCTTCAATGAAATCCAGAGATATGTCTTCCCAAATGGCGGTGGTATTGGTAGAGGCTATAGAAGCCCGACCGGGGCAAGTGTTTCATACTTGTTGGCTTGACAAATGGAGCATGCAGTCACATATTCACGGACATCCGAGCGTATTCCGACCCAATAGAACTCTGGTGAAATGCATTTGAAGGTCTTCAAAATACCCCCATGACCCCCTATTGGTCCCGAGTGAAATTCGAACAGGAGTTTGGGCTTCAAGGACGAGGACCTCGAGATGGCGAGCTTGTTGTGGAAGAACAGTCGATCGTGCTTCAAACACCAACCGGGTTGGGACGTGTCGTTCTCCCTCAGTGTTGTCCGGATAGAAGCGAGGAAGGGGTCCTTGAGAGTTTCTGCCATCAGAATTGCTTCGTCCACCACTGAAGGTATCGAGAGAGCCTGTAGTTCAGTGGGCACTGGATACCGGGACAAGGTATCAGCTAGGGGTGGGCACGGGTCGGGTTTGGGTCAACCCGACCCAACACCCGATGACCCGACTCATATCGGGTCACCCTAAAATTGACCCGTCACCCGACCCGCCAGGCAGCAGACCCGATATATACCAAACCCGTTTATGGTCGGGTCGTCGGGTCGGGTTATTGGGTGACCCGATTTCCTTAAAAAAAAAAAAAAAGCAGTCGTCGGGTCGGGTCATCGGGTGAAGTGAAAAAAAAAAAAAGCAGTCGTCGGGTCGGGTCATCGGGTCGGGTCGGGTCATAGACCCCTATTATATATATCCATGCGTTGGTCGGGTCGGGTCATCGGGTCATAGACCCCTATTATATATATCCATGCGTTGGTCGGGTCGGGTCGGGTCGGGTGACCTTTGATCATACCCGAAACCCGACCCGATACCCGACGGGTCGGGTTATTTTGACCCGACTCTTTATTTTTATCCACTCTACCCGACCCGCCACCCGAGTCGGGTCATCGGGTTTCGTGCCCAGCCCTAGTATCAGCCGCCACATTCGAAGTGCCCGATTTATACTGGATATCAAAGTGGTATCCCATGAGTTTAACAAGCCATCGCTGATACTCAGGAGAGACCACACGTTGTTCCAACAAGTACTTTAAACTGCGTTGATCCGTACGCACGACAAACTGACGCCCAAGTAGGTAATGCCGCCACTTCTGGATAGCCAGAACAATAACCATCAGTTCGCGTTCATAGGCTGATTTGGCACGAGCCCTCGGAGACAAGGCTTGGCTGAAGAAAGCGTTAGGTCGTTCGCCTTGAGACAGGACTGCCCCAACCCCAAAATCGGAAGCATCAGTCTCTAGGATAAACACAGCAGAGAAATCCGGCAGGGCAAGTGTGGGGACCGACTTCATGGCCTGCTTCAACTGGTTAAACGCAAAAGTGGCCTCCTCAGTCCATTGGAAAGAGTCCTTGTAGAGCAGTTGTGTGAGTGGTGCAGCGATCTTTCCGTAATCTCGCACGAACCGTCTGTAATACCCCGTAAGGCCGAGGAACCCACGTAAGTCCTTTGGGGAGGCTGGTAGGGGCCACGCGTCCATTGCGACCACCTTGTCTGGATCCGCCATTACGCCGTCGCCCGATATAATATGTCCTAGGTAATCCAACCGAGTCTTAGCAAAGCAACACTTTTTAAGATTAACAAAGAGGGAATTGGAGTGTAGGACTGAAAGGACCTGCGCAAGATGGGTGCAGTGCTCAGCCATAGACTTGCTATATACCAAAATGTCATCGAAAAATACGAGTACGGATTGTCGGATTAGGCCCTTGAATATAGTGTTCATCAGTGCCCGGAAGGTGGCGGTGCGTTAGACAAGCCGAAGGGCATCGCTAGGAATTCATAGTGGCCATCAAGTGTCCTGAATGCTGTTTTGGGAACATCTTCAGCTCAAACACGTATTTGGTGGTACCCGAACGCAGATCCAATTTGGAGAAAACACACGCTCCGTGTAATTCGTCAAGCAATTCATCGATGTTCGGAATGGGAAATTGGTCAGGAACAATGGCCTTGTTGAGTGCGCGATAATCCACGCAAAACCGCCAACTCCCATCCTTCTTCTTGACGAGTAGCACCGGACTAGAAAAAGGAGAATTACTTGGTTGAATGATCCCTGCTTGCAACATCTCATTAACCATCTTCTTAATCTTGACTTTTTGAATTTGTGGGTACCGATACGGGCGAACGCGAACCGGTTCCGTTCCCTCCTTCAAGATGATGGCGTGATCACAATCTCTGGCCGGCGGCAATGCACTAGGAAGAGCAAACAAAGAGCTAAAGGAGTCAAGCAATTCACGAATACAGGGTTCAGTGACTACCTCTAAAGAGTCGGAAAGAGAGGGCTCCCCACTTAAGCACTCAACCAGGAAGCTGCCCAAACCCGAATCCCATGAACGTTATACAGTTTTGCATGAAACCAGTGCACGATGAAGGGTCGGGTCACCCTTCACTACCACCCACTGCCCGTTATGCTGGAAATACATGGTGAGGTTAGGCCAGTCGTCGGCTGTCATCCCCAATGACATCAACCATTGCATTCTAGGATCAAGTCCGACCCCAACATAGGAATAGGATAAAAGTCTTCAATCACCACCAGGCCTTGAAACTGGAGACGCACTTCTTTACAAACCCCGGAACCCGGAATCGTAGTCCCGCCCCCTACCAAAACACCATAGTCAGCAGTAGTAGAAACAGGGAGAGTAAGAGCACTTACGAGATTGGGGGAGATGACTTTATGAGAAGCTCCACAGTCAATTAAAATCACCACATCTAGGCCACCCACACGACCCTTGACCTTAATCGTTCGCGGCGTTGGGACGCCCTGCAACCGAATGGGTGGACATCTCTAATACTGTCAAGTCGGCTGGTGTACCGACTTCTTCGGACACGGTGTCAGTTGGTGCCTCATCGTCATCGTCCACCAACATCACTTGGAATTCCTTACGGTGGCAACGATGGCCGACCAACCACTTGGAGTCGCATCTATAGCAGAGTCCTTGCTTCCGGCGAACCTCCGCCTCTGCCTCTGTGAGCCGCTTGAACTTATGGGGATGGATTGTAGGGCTGACGGCCTTAGGTAAGGTGGGCTGTGAAGACCCCGTAGAACTGGTGGAGGAGACTGGACTGGGCTTGGATGCACCCCCGCTCGAGATTGGGCTCTTTACAACGTTGGACCCAACATCTTTTGGGCTTGACAACGTATGGGTGACCCATCCTAGAGTCTTGGGCTTTGATTTCGAGCTTGGGCCCACACTTGTTGGCACTTTTGGGCCGCCTTTGTTTACCAACCCTAGGTTGTCCACGTCGCGGTGCTTCCGCTCGATTTGGGCGGCGCGGTCGAAAACGGCCTGCAAGGTCGTCGGCGTCTCCACCATCACTTCGACACGATCGCGGTCGGCCAACCCATTGACGAAAACTGCGATCGTCTGCGTCACCGAAAGGTCGTCCAACTGCAGCATCAAAACTCGAATCGCTGCCGGTACTCGGCCACGGTGGACTCCTGCTTGATCTGAAAGAATTGTTGGAAGAGGCTGAGTGGATCGGCATCCATGAATCTCTCGAATCAACTGAGCCTTGAGGTTGCTCCAGCTCTCGAATGGTCTTGTTTTCTCTTCAACTTGCAACTAGATTTGTGCCGGTTCGATCAAGCAAATCCGAGCCGCATGGAGCTTTGAAATCTCGGTCATCTCGTGCAGAGCGAAGTAGTGTTCAGCGTGATTCAACCAAACGATGAGATCTTCACCATCGCACTGGGGCATCTTGATCTTTCGGACGTCCGGGCCAGATCTGGAAGGGGGAAACCCCATATCTGATCGTTCTCTTTCCCCGAGCCCTAAGACTGGGTCGGACCCACGCGGATCTGCTTCCCCCGAGCCCTAAGACTGGGTCGGACCCGCGCGGATCTGGTCGGACTTGGCTGGCTGATCCACTGACCTCGCCCAACTGAAAGGATCCCGATGCTGGAGTCTTCTGTTGTTGCAAGAGCGCCTCCATCATCTTCGTTAATGACTGAAACTGGTTTTCCATCGACGAACGGTGTGAATCCATCGCGGATCTAAGCTCGGACACCGAATCCTCCGTTTTCTTCAGTTCGGCCTCCAACATATTTAAACGAGAATCAACCTTTGGAGCCATAGATCTAAATGAGAATCAAATGCTCTGATACCAAATTGATAGGAAAGAGGGGGTCGCCTCCGTTACTTTATTGATAACAAAATTGAAAAGGGATTACAATCCACCGGGGAAGGAACCCTAAACCCAATGAGATGGAGGAACTCTCTCCTATTCTCAAACCCTCACTGTTTACAAAGTTAAAGATGGCTGGGGTCATAAACAGTGACCCCTTATATACCCCCCATACCTAACTCCTCTCCTGGTGGATGGACACATTTTGACACAATTAACTCACACATTGACTCCAAAGCTATTGACTATAAGTACCCTACTCCTCAGCTAATCCGGTCCTACAGCAGTTTCTTTACCTCCACCACGACCCCTCTTGCGCTGGTACACCTTGACAACCGCCGGTTTCGTGGCCTTATCACTTATCTATTGTTGTGGAAATTAAATAATGGTTTATACTGTATACTTTACTGTTAGCTATAGCAGTTGTTTGACTAAAGAAATTGAATTTCTGAAATACAAAGGTGCAATATTTTGGACCAGTGATTTCTTCTTCTATGATAATGCTGTTGCTTGATTACTATGCCGAGTAAACGCCATGAAAGCATTATAGAGACTGAGGAGTATGAAAATAGACAAGATGGTTTTGGACCATTTTCAGTTTGGCAGAAATTCACTGAATTGATCCAACATGGGCTAAAATATCTTATTATTGGAGTATGAGACGCATTCCTAATTGTTGTTTCTCAGTTTCTTTTGCCAGGTCTCTTTTATTCTCTTATTCATCTGTTGCTTTGCTATTTAAAGTTAATGTGTCTTTTTTTTTTTTCTCTCTCTTTTTATTTATGATTAACTTTTATAAGAACAAGCTACACTTAGAGTTCTCGACACTATATTTAGGATGTTACTCTTGGTAGTAGTAGCACTCTTATTTTTCGAGTAAGCTACACTTAGTTGTTTTTGGCTGGGATTGCGATGAAAAAAATCCTGTTTGACATTGACCACTGTTTCTGTCTTTTATCCCAGATTTTTACAAAGAGTATCTTGCTAAAATTGGAAGACATTTTTTCCATTATGATCTGATACAAACTGTATTATATACTATTTGTTTTCTTTTTGCTTATGTTCGAAAAGTTGAAATAATATAAATTGAAGGAATTTGATAATGAGGCGTAGCCTTTGGATATAATATTAATTATGAAGGATTCTAAGATTGTCTAAGCACATGAACATCATCAACTGCAATTTATCGAGTTTAGTAGAAAATGTTTGATCTATGTTGCCGACTCCAACTAGTTTAGTTTGAGCTTTTGTTGTAGTCTTTCTTAAGTTGTTTCGTCTGTTTTAGTTTCCTTGCTCTTTATTTCTGGTGTAATATTCATATTAATTGAAATTTTGGAATGTTTTTGTCTCAACTCCTTATCACCAGACTTGTTGGTTCTATTTTTTCCACTCTTAACAATATACTTAAGCCATTTGTTTTTGCTTTAGTTTCAACTGTGTAATTTAGACTGTATTTTGTGAAACTCAATAGTGGGAACATGTAATTTTTTGTCTTTGAAGTTCATTATAATTGACATCTCTTCCATCTTCTTTTTCGTGGCACATCTCTTGCATATTTTTTTCAACAAATACATTTAGTCTGGGCGGCTTATATTGTTTGTTGGATATAGATTGAAAACCTTGAATTTTGTTCCTTTGTGGACACAGCAGACAAGGATGAACCTTGTGCAATCACAAATTATTTGGTCTAATTGCATACCATTTTTTCCTGTTCCTGTCGTGGGCTTGTGAAGTTGTGCCAAATGGATTCTTGAGGCCTTATTTTAATAGAAAAGTGATTAGTTACAATGTTTATATTTATTCTAGTTTACAATTTTGATAAGATTTTTCGTCATTTGTTTCAAGTTTCTAGTTTCATATTATAACACACTCACTCCCTCCACTTGGACTTTGGGCATTCCATATTGCAAAATCTAATAGCAATTACAACACTACTTCTCTTGGAAATGATAAGAATAGATAAAATTTTTGGTTTCAATGTCTGAATTTTAACTGATTCATGAACTAACAATAATTGTCCAATCAGGCACCTCATACTTTTATATATATTTTCTGATTTCGTAGTCATACGAAATAAAGCATTTGGATCTGAAAGATATTTGTTCTACAGTTATAGAAACAGTCATTGAATGCTTTGTACAGATATCCCCATGCATTCTTTGTATAAAATCTAGCTTCTACGATTTTTTTGCAATACCATTTCTCTTCTCTGCATAACACTATTTGTGTTCTTTGTTGGCAATTTTGCTGAAGACAGAAAGGTAAACGATCTTAGAAAATTTCAGTATCTCTTTTTTTTTTCTGACTTCTAATTAATAGATTAATGTGTAGGATTACATTGTGTACATGGGAAAATTTCCAGAGAGATCAGTGTATTCACCATTACACTATCACAGCATTTTGGAAGAAGTTCTTGAAGAAGGTTACTGTGAACTCTTCAACTGTTCTTCACTACATTATGTTTGTGTTGCTTATAACTTCACTTTCTTAATTAGTAGTTGTTTAATTTTATTGATGATCAACAGCTTGCAGTCGGAACAATTATTGATACGTAGCTATGGAAGGAGTTTTAGTGGATTTGCAGCCAAACTCACTGAAAAGGAACAACAAAGAATTGCTAGTAAGGAATAGTCCTATAATATATATACTATCAGCATATTCATACGTGTATGGTTGAAGCATTTTTACGTTAATTAATTTATGTTATAAAAAAATGCATGTATTCAATTTATACAAATGCTTATATATCTACAGACACAGATATGGAAGGCATTGTTTCAGTGTTCCCCAACGTTACTCTAAAGCTTCAAACTACCAAATCATGGGATCTCTTGGGATTGGGAGAACACATAAATAGAGTTCGTACTATAGAAAGCAACACCATCATAGGCCTAATTGATTATGAGGTTTGGCCCGAATCATAAAGCTAAGCTTTCTATGTTCACAATTTGTGTCCTCAAGGTACAAAGTGTGTGGCAATAACTTGTCCTAGTTTATATTAATAATTTACGGCCTAGTTGTGTTTGGCCCGAATTAAAAAAGGATTTGGACAGGTTTTTTGGAATTTAGGTTAGTCTAAATGTGGTTCTCTTGTTGGAATTGAGCATGTAGTCAAGTTTTGACTAGTTTTTAAACGTCAAAATCCATCTTTTGGTCCCTGAACTTTGTGTTTTTTATGCTTTTGGTCCCTCAACTTTTATTACTACACATTTGGTCCTTGAACTTTCACAAAGATTTACATTTAGTCCTTCCACCATTTAAAGTGTTAAATGGCGCCAACGTGGTTAACAAAAGTGTCGCGTGACTAATCAAGAAGAGTAAAGTGGTTTATATTACTGAATTGGACGACTCACATCGACCAACAAATGTAGAAAAAAAATTTAATTTTCCCAAAAACATAAAAAACTCAAAGTTCAAGGACCAAAAGCATAAAAACTCATGAGTTAAGGGACTATATGTACAACTTCAGGGACCAAATGTACAATAATGAAAGTTCAAGGACCAAAAGCATAAAACATTCAAAGTTCAAGGACCAAAACATATGTTTTGCCTTTTTAAACTAAACCCAACCTGAATTTCCAACCAAATAGAGAAACAAATAATGAAGACATAGCAAGATCAACAAATAGAGAAACACATTTTTTTTTAGAACCATGGGCATCCAAACCTTCGAGAGATATAGAAACACATGACTCCAATACATCTATCAAAATGATTAAAATTTTATCCAAACGTCTTGAGAGAAGCTAAACACCAAGGATAGATGATCAATTATCTCATTTTCGTTTTTGGCATGGCACACATCAACAAGGAGAGAAGGCCATATGAGTTAGACATCTTTGGAGGTTCTCACATATGTTAATTTCTTGAGGGTCAGTAGCCATGAAAGTACCTTTATACTCCCTCCGGTCAAAAATTTAGGTCGTTTTAGGTAAAAGCACAAGAATTAAGACAGCTTTAATTACGAGTGCAATTTATATATACGTCCTTTCATATTAAATGAATTGAAGAATTAAAGAATCATAAATGTTTGAATTGTATAAGGGTAATATGGGTAAAAAATAATAAATACACTCTCGAATTTCGAAAATGACTTACTATTTTGAACAAGAGGTTTTGCTAGAACGACTTATATTATTGATAGGAGGGAGTATGCGGCATGAGAAAAATGAGGAAAGGGATTTCATTGATCAGTGATAGTATAAACACTTTTCTAACATATAGCCGAAGATTCACAACCTTGTTATTAACACTTTTTTTGACATATATCCAAATTTGAATTGACTTTATAATCCTAAATTATCTTGAACAGGTGCTAGATGCAGGTGTTGTCAGTTATGCATATTGTAGTACGAAATTTTTTTTTATTTTCAGCACATATTTTAAATATTTTGATATGTTTCCATATCAAAATTATGTCACCTAATGAATGTTTATGAACTTGTAATTGGGTACAGCAAAATCATAAGAGCCCAATGTCATCCTAATCCTGAATTACCCGATGAAAACTCAGCAAGAGACACAAATGGCCATGGAACCCACACAGCATCCGTAGCAACATGAAATCAAGTGAACCATGTGATCTTATTCAACGGTTTGGTTGAAGGCAATGCAAGAGGTGCAATGCCTCTGACAAGAATCGCTGTTTACAAGGCTTGTTGGCTCGATGGCTGTAAATCCGATGCCATCTTAGCTGCTTTCGACGATGCAATCAATGACGGTGTTGATATTATATCAGTGTTACTAGGGTTAAAGCTGTTGTCAATTACACCCAAGACGTCAAAGGTGTAGGTGCATTTCATGCTATGCAACATGGCATCCTCACATCCAATTCTGCTGGGAACGATGGGCCTTCGCCATTTTCAACAGCTAGTGTTGCTCCATGAATGTTAAAGTATGTTGCAAGCACCACCTATCGACAATTTGTAGACTAAGTTGTTTTGGGTGACAACACCATTCTCACAGTCAATTTGCATTGCTTATATATATGCCATCCTCCCAAATACAGTTTTTGTTTTTAATCATGATAGATATAGTATATATAGTGTACATGTTCTCCCTTTATAGTTAATAATTAACCATGAATGATGCCTCCATATATGTTTTCTTTTCAATTTCAGGGGAATGCAATTATTAACGGTTTTGATTTGAAGGGGGAAGATGTTCCCTTTGATCGTTGCATATCATGCAGTTACTTTGGATACTTGTGGCATCGAAGAGGCCTGGTGAGTGGTAATTAATATCACATAGATGGCAATTGACTGAAAGTGTGATTATATACTTTTTCAGGAAGTGTGTCTATGACTGTCTAATTGCTAATAAAATAACTGAAAAGATTGTTTTATGTGAGAATGCTACTCTTGATGCCACAGACTCTGGTTGATATAGTTGGAATAATCATGAGCTAGGAAATTCCATTCACCGATTATGCCTTAAATTTTCCCTTACCAGTCTCTCTTATGAACGTGAACCAAGGAGAAAGGATCACCTCTTAGATAAATATCACAAAGTTGGTATTGGTTATTTCTTTTTTGGATAAAGTAAGTTGCATAGTTGGTATTGGTTATTAAGCACTCCTATTCTACAACTCTTGTTTGCAAGTTGAGGATATAATGTTTAATTAATGATCTCCAACTGATGAAATGACATATTCAATTTATTTGTTTGTTTGTCTTTAGAAAACCTAAAGCAACTATAATAAAGACGGAGGCAGTGAGAGATCCCAATGCTCCTGTAGTCATTTTCTTTTTGTCTTGAGGACTGAATTCCATTACTTCAGATATTCTTAATGTAAGCATATATGCTACTTGGTTTTGTGAGTTTTAATTGAAAAATTAATGAATAAGGTGAAAATTAGTTGCTCATAATTTCTATGAGAATTATAAATTTTATGTCATTATAAATTTGTTTCATATAGTTTTTTTTTTTTTTTTTTTTTTTTCATTTTATACATTTGAATTGCAGCCAGATATATCTACTCCTGGTGTAGAGATATTTGCTGTATGCCCCCCTGAATGGCTTCTATCAGAATTTCTAACAGAAACGAGGACTGAGAAGTACAACATAATATCTGGAACTTCTATGTCGTGTCATCATGTTAGCGGTGCGGCTGCTTATGTTAAAACCTTCTATCCTCATTGGTCTCCTTCTGCAATTAAGTCTGCTCTTAAGACTACTGGTTCGTTCATATATATGCACTATTATGTTCGATTACTTATTTATTTTTACAGTTCAATCAGATTTTTTTGCACGGATGTTTAGCTTCACCCATGAACGCCATGAGGAACTCAGATTGTGAATTTGCATATGGTGCTGGCCATCTTAAGCCTGTGAAGGCTATAGATCAAGTCTAGTATAGTCTAGTATATGAAGCTTTAATTTGAAGATGACTTTGCCAAGATGCTATGTAGCATTGGTTATAAACCAGAGAAGATTAAGCTTATAACGGGTAATACAAGCACTAGTAGTTGCCCGCCTAATTACAAAGGTATGAGGAAGGATCTCAATTATCCTTCCATGGCCATCGTCGTAACCGACATTTTTAAAAAGGAGGCCACATTTCTTAGGACGGTTACCAATGTTGGCTTGGCTAATTCTACTTACAGAGCAGCTGTGACTGAATGTTAGTGCTGAACCTAATGTTCTCTCATTTAATTCTTTGAATGAGAAGCAATCTTTTGTCGTGAAGGTTTCAGTGGAGGCATCATCACGACAAAAAGTGGTCTCTGCTTGCAATCGATTTTTTTTTTTTTTACAAAGTAATGGTTTTGTGTTTTTTATTTTGGTAAGAAAGAAACATTTGTTTCCCCCAAGGTTTAAACTCATGACCTTTTACTTCCAAACACCTTACCTTACCATTAGGCCACTCAATTGGTTGGTTAACAAAATAATGGTTCATACTACTAAGGAAACTGAATTTAATTTCTTTTTTTGATTACCAATTTATTTTCTTTTGAAATACAATGATGCAATGTAATGGACTTGTGAATTCTTTTTCCATTTAATTTTCAGAGTTTCTGGCCGATTAATCTGTTGAGTGACAGTATCAAGAGTATTTTATTTATTTATTTATTTTTATTAGCTTTTATTTATTTATTTTTGAGTAACCATGGGTATCAAAGAGTATGAAGAGAGATAAGATGGCGTCTCTACATCTCAATGTCCTAGCTTTCATGAGACAATGACATTGAGGAAGCTCTTGTATGCTTATTCAATTTGACAGAAAATTTAAACATTGATTTGATCCAACAAAAGATAGACTAGGGTATCTTATTACTGACGTATCAGATGTATTCCTAGTTGCTGATTCTCAGTTTTAGAGCTTTCTTTCGTCAGGTCTTTTTCATTATTTTCCTCGTCTATTAATTACTTTGCTATTTTCAGTCAGCCTTGATTTGTTTTTTATTTTATTTATTTATTTTAAGATAGACTCCATCATGAGTCAAGCCAAGAACTCTATTTGACACATGCACCAAAAAAAAAAGACCTCTAGACCTTGCTTTTTATCAAGTAGTGCCTAATCCATCCCGAATCCGATAGAAAGGGGAAAGCGACAAGATGAAGCCTTTGCTCCAATAAAGAAAAGAAAGAGGTCGGCTATGTGTACCCCAACCATCACTTAGGACACCTTTTTTTTTTTTCAATTGTATGTGTAATGACTCATGTGCCCTCCAACCCAAATCTACAACAAAAACCAAAAAATCAGAATTACCAAGCACCCCACCCCGTATTTGAGCTCGATCAATCCCTATACCCTGATTCCGTCGACGATCGGTCAAGACGTTATTGGCTGAAAGAGTTTATACAAGGTCGGTATCCTCATCTATTTTTCATTTTTTGAGGGTTTGAATCTTGTGTTTGGTGTGTTTTGGTGTTGACAATGGTGGTGTTTGATGATTCTCCTTTACATAGGGTTTGGCACAAATCGTTTGGTGTTTTAGTGTACAATGGATGAACAAAACCAAGTGAGGATGAATCGAGGTAGTTAAGGTGAATTTTAAAGTTTTTTATGTCTAGGGTTTCCCAATATGCAAATGTATACGTACATGATTGTTTTGACCATATAGGACCGAGATTTCTGTAAATATATCGGTGACACAAAATCGAGACTTAAGCGTAATTCTCGGTAGTATATAACCGTATATTTTTTGTAATAGGTTGCTAGTGGACTCGATGGTCATGTGCCGAGATATATTGAATGGTCTCGGTTGTGCCTTACCGAAATTATCCTTTACATGTTGGACCTGTACTACCAAGAATTGCATTTTTAAGGATTTTCTAACTTCTAACACCGAGTACTTATGATATTTGACTTTTTCTAGCAGGAAGTACCATCAACAAATGCATTTGAAGATATCTCTTATATTTTCAAACGGGAGGAACTATTTCAAACTAGAAAAGAGACACTCGAATGGGTTCAAGAGACAGGTCGTGCTAGAAAGTTTGTCCTGGTTACAAAGAAGTTTGATGCCGGAGGGAATGGCCGTAGGGGAAGGGTCACAATTGCGTATGAGAGATCCGAAACATATAGGGGTATTTCCCAAAGAGTTAGAATTACTAAAGCTGAACTAATTGAGAAGATACCACGTAAGTTGACAAACTGAAAGGAAGAGGACGACAGCACATGACCTAACACCGGTACGAAAAAATGTCAGTGCCTTTTTCTTATTCAACTTAAGGAACACCCGAACTCATATTGGTATGTAAATGTAGTATACGGCATGCACAACCACAACTCTGCGAATTACTTGGAAGGGCACTCATATGCTGGAAGATTGACTCAGGATGAGTCTGTTATTTTGGATCAAATGAGTAAGGCTAATGTTAGGCCACGATAGATCTTAAATACTTTGAGGCAAAGGGATAAGAACAATGCTTCAACATTGTAGACAATGTACAATGCACGACAAAGGAATCGAATTAAAGAAGTTGGTGGGAGAACTTAAATGCAACAAATCTTACATTTATTGGAAGACAATATGTATCTGTCATGGCAAAGGAAGGACCTCGAATCGAATGTAGTTACATACTTATTTTGGTCCCATCCTGACTCCATCAACTTGTTGAGGTCTTTTCCATACGTTTTTCTAATGGACTGCACATTTAAGACCAATAGGTACCGATTGTCGTTGTTGGAGATTGTTGGGGTCACTTCGACAGACACTACATTCTCTGTTGGGTTTTATTTTTTTATCTTCGGAGACTATGTCCAACTACACATGGGCATTGAACATTTTGAGAGGTTTACTAGATGGATGGCCTACACCTAGTGTTTTTGTCACTGATAGAGAATTGAGCCTTATTAATACAATCGAAGAAGTTTTTCCACAATGTTCCCACCAGCTTTGTACGTGGCATATCAACAAAATGGTGTTGACCAACACCAAAAAGATGTTCGCACAAAATGAGGACTTTCAACTCTTCAATAAGAGGTGAACGGATTTGATGTATCCTACGACCGAAACATCATTCGAGCTTATGTTGGCTACCTAACGTGTTGAGTATGTTGGTGTGAAAGGTCTGCTTAATTATTTGGAGGATACTTGGTTGTGAGATTACAAGAATAGATTTGTACGTGCATGGACGAATCCGCTTTTTCATCTTGGAGAAACCACGACGTAAAGGGTTGAGTTTGCACATTCCACTCTCAAACAACATCTCGGCACATGTACTGCAAACTTCGAGGCGTTGTGGAGTGTAATTCATGGAATGCTAGACATACAACATAACATGATCAAATCGTCGTTTGAGGTTAGTTTGAATGTTGTGCAACATGGATATATGGATGGATTGTATCTCCGTTTGTGGGGTTATGTATCCCTGAAAGCGCTTAAGTTGATTCGTAACGAGGTTGAACGTGGGGTGAATGTTGTGACAAATCGGAGCATGTGGTTGTGGCCAACGTACCACTTGTCGGCTTCCGTGTGCACACGAGCCTAATGTACATATTTTGGCGGGTTCACCTATACAACTTGAAGACATACATGTGTATTGGCAGAAGTTGAATATGGTACCCGATGCATCAGTGAATCGGACTGCCTATAACTTGAATGACGAGCTTCAAAGAGTTGTGTCCAAGTTTGAAACATTCGTTGATAAGGATTCGCATGTTAGAACTATTCAACTACTAAGAGAGATTAGTTGTCCTTCCTCGATGCCATGTATTGCACCACAGGCAAAAGTGAGGACAAGGGGGAGACCAAGTCTCGATAGTTTTGGTAATTCTGTTATAGGGAGCAAGAAAATGAAGAGAGGGAAGAGAGGGATGAAGAGGAAAGCCGAGGAAGATAATACTTCTATGACGAGAGATCCAAGTGGCTTTGAGTATGTACTTACACCCGCTGAGGCAGCCAGTGCGCGAAGGAAAGGAAAACAAGTTAGGAATAAAGTACATCGAACATATAGGGCATCTATGGGAGTATTTGAGATTGGATTCATTCACACTATACAGCCGGATTGGATTCAACATGTTGAGACTACAGTTAATGTGGATAGCGATGGAAATTGTGGCTTCCACTGTGTTGCCGCTGATCCTAGATTCTCAGACGTAGATGGCTTGAAGAGGGTTAGAGCAGCTATGATTAATGAACTACAAGAGAACCAAATGTTTTGGAAGGATTTGCTTGGAAGTTATTTCGACCAAGTTAAGGGAGTTGTGCAATTCTTCGAAGGTAAAGATGTCGTGTGGCGGCCCCAATTTCCACATTGGTCCGCCACGGGAGGCCACGCGGGCCCACAACTGGCCACGTCACTACCAGCTGTGTCCCACGCCTAATTATCCATCATCAATCAATTCTTATTAACTTTGATGTTATGAGTTAACTTTTGTTCCTTTAATATCATATAACCTCAAATTTCGCAGCGGAAACTTAAATGAACAACATAAGATTTATCTTGTATTTCGTGAGTATAATACCTAAGTGGAAACCATACCGAATGTACATCATATACATATCATCTGAATCCTCAAAATATCAAAATATACAACCTATCTCTCAAAGCCCCAAACCCAGCATAAAACGAGTAAATATAAAATACGTACGAGTAGGGCTAGAGCTGTCAATCGATGTAGTCCTCAAGCTTGCCCTTTCCCCGGCTCGTACTAGGATCTACACTCAGCCATCACAAAAAGACAGATGACGAGTCCAGAGTAAGTAATCCCAAGAAAATTCACCAAGTAATTACGTAAGTAAAAAAATACTGGAATTTAAAATACTATAATTAAACATGCGGAACAAAAGAATATAGACAACTGTGAAAGAATCATCGCATGCATAAATATAGTAACGAAACAAAGTACGTGCACAGTAAAATCAGACTAAGTCATACTTCGGGTTTTTCCCCAGGCACAGCCCGTGAAAACACCTCTACCCGGTGACCTTGGACCCTCTAGGTGGTCGGCTTACATCCACGACGCACCCACACAAGCCTACCATACCCGGGTAGCCTATTCATCGGCGTATAGCTAGACAAGTGTTATGACTTAGTGGACTCTATGGCCGTAACGAATAAGCACCAGGTGGGGAGTGATCTCAACACCGTAAAGACACCAGGTATGAGTAAACTCCACTGCCGTAAAGACACCAGGTGAGAGTACTAAGCCACCGTAAAGCAATAAAGGAATAGAGTAATGAATAACAGAACTGAATTCAAATAAAGCAAGCGGTAAATACTAAAGTGAAGTTCAATTGGGATACTATACACCTCAATCCGCACTCCTCGCTCCGAAAGTCAAACCCCCGGTCCGATTTCTCCAAATTCCCGATATTTCTTCAGGTCTGATTCTCGACTAACCCCCGACTCCAATTACTATTCCAAGACTCCTGGAATTCATTTATGAGGGTTATTAGTCAATTAATGGGTTTATAATGTTATTTAGGCTCATTTCTTCATTTTCCAATTTTTGAGTTCCAGTGGACAATTAGCGCGCTAATGAGATAAATTAGCTCGTTAATTTATCTTTGTCACTGTTCATCATCATTTTCCAGAGGATAATTAGCGCGCTAGGTCCATTCATTAGCACGCTAATAGCGCTCTGTCCAGATTTTCCAATTCAAATTTCTGGACTCCAATCACCACATAAACCCATACATTCGATTCTCAAACATCCATAACCCCTCAATAACCTCAAATACATCATTAAAACACATATTTATCAAGCTTAAACTCAAAATTCAAGAATCATCAAAAATTACATTTTCAAAACCCATTTTCAGGAAATCATCAAATTTCTCTCAAATTAGCTCAAAAGCACAACCATCTCATGCCATTCTCATACACACTCACTCTCAACAAAACCAAGTGTTTAACTCCCTAACAAATTCGGATTTTACAATTGTTAACCCACATCAAAAATCCCATAAAACTCAAGTTTGATGTATCCATACCTTTGATTTTGTTGTTGGATGCCTTGATTCATTCCCTTCACACCTTGGCAGATGATCTCTCCCTCTTCTCCTCTTCCTCTCCACTGATCTATCTCAATCTCTACTCTTTCTTCATTGTTTGATCAGTCAAACATGTATATATATACTTGGCATTTGATCAAGTGTGTGTACAAATCTCGAGAACAATCCGATGGTCACTAATCACCTTATGTCACTCCAACTCACTAACACCCTATCATGACACTTGTTACCTCAATTCTCTCCATGTTGCATCTCGAGAATCATCCAACTGATGTCGATTTATTCAGCTTAACTATAGGACTTATTGATTCTAATTTGATTTAGCTTATAATAACTATCTACTCTATTCAATAAATTCCCATAATTTGTGAGTAAGACCACACTAGTCTCCCGACTAACCAGCACCCCGTGCTCCGTGTCCCGTGTCCGCACGCACCCCGAGGCAATTCCTCACTCGTCAATAAACTACATTAACACATATATTGTAATGAAATCTAACTAATTAGTACATTTTCATCACAATTTACCACAAAAGCATACAAAACGGACTGTATACCTAGTTCGATGTGTTCCGGTCTCGCTGTGGGACCCACAAACGTCCTCGCTGGCGTCCACATCTGCAATGACGTCATAATTAACGGCAATTATAAATTGGGCCGTTACATGTCGGGTCCGACAAGTGGATGACCCTTCCAGACATGGAACTTCTAATTGTAACAACATTTAATGTTGTGCTTATCAACGTGTCATATGGTTGTTGCATGACATTTCTTCCTCTACGTAATGCCCGTCCGCCTATAAAAGATCGGGTAGTTATTGGCGTTACAAATGTCAATGACACTCATCGGGTTAGGGTAAGTTTTTAAAGTTTGTTTCTAATAGTTATGTTAATATGTCAATGTAAGTTACTTATTCTTTCTTTTATGTTGCTCTTCCATTTGACAAGTCATATTCAAGCCTAATGCACCGGTTCCTCCTATATTCTTGTTGTGGAAGACCTTCGTGAATGTTGATGCTCAAGGGTAGGGTTTTGGTATTAACATCCAAGCACAAGCCCCATTTCAATCTTCTCATCTACACACGCCTTTCGTGGTAGACTTAGCGTCGTCTTAAGCAAATCACATAGTAAATTATTTTTGCAATGTTCGACAAACTTGAATTGATGTTGTTGAATGAATATTATGTCTTCCAAACTTGGCATGATGATGTTGTGTATTTTTGTTGATGTGTGTAACTTGAATTGATGTTTGTTGAATGGATAAACTCATGATATGCCAAGTTTTTACTCTCAATTAAGGGTTCAATTACACAAGGTCGAAAACTACCCCCAAGTCTTGGACATACAAAACTGTGACACCCATTGGAATCTCAGTCATTAAGGTCCGTGAGCAGCCAACAATGGGGTGCCCTAAACACTTTGGTTACATGACATCGAGATTTGTGTTAAATTATGATGACAGATGACCGAAAAGTAGACCATAGTAACTGAACAATATAAACGATTAACTGCAAATAATTGCGGTAGTATATGGCCGATTCAATGTGTGTTCCTTGCATGTGAGCATCGGTCAAAGGCAACCGAGATGTTTCATTACCATACAGTGATGTCAAACCGAAACCGTTATTAACCAATCGGTTGAGTACGACCGAGGCTATGGAAACCATTCTGGTCAAGACACCGCGATGGATGCCGTGTGGAATATGGCCCAAGACATCGGCCATGTCAGTTATGACCAGATGGGTAATATACATTGTGTAAGTGTTGTATGGAAATATCGGATATAGATAACTGAGACCTTACTGATAAGCTTCGGTGACGTATTTTCGAAATGAGACGTCTATAACTCGGTTGGATTTGACCGAGGCCATAGCAAAATCCTTTCGAACACCATTTAGAGGACTACGCATGGGGTGCCCAGATCAATTCGGTTGTGCATCGCCGAGACTAATACCTTAATTATGGAGTGACGTAACCGATTTTATCTGCAAAATTGCGGTAATAGGAGGCCGAGTCATTGTGTGTAATCATTGCATAATAATCTCGGTGATGAATTACCGAGACCATACCATAAGCTTCGGTACCACATGAACGTAATTTAGACATTACTTGCGGTTGTGCATGACCGAGACTATATAAAATTTGGCAAAATTGGCAGTGTTCGGATAGAGGCGACTGAGCTCAATGGACCAATCACGGTCATGCATAAGTGAGAATTCTCAGTAGTTTTCGTTCCTGCATGGCTGTGGATTTCTCTGTGGTAACTTATTGCAAACATGGCAGTGACAAAAATACAACAACAAATAGTAGTAGTAGAACACATTAATTCAAATATAACCAACAAGTCAAACATTATCAATTCAATAGAACAATACTGAAGAAGGTAAACAATACCAAATTAACAAGTTAAACATCATCCATCATCAAATACCAAACAAGTTAAATAATACCAAATGAACAAGACAAACAACATGTTTTTTCACTTGAGCCCCTTTTCTTTCTCCTTGGGACTAACATATGTTGTCGTGGGGGGACTTCCTCTTAAGCGGCTGGCTAGAACTTGGGGTGGGCAGGGGAGCATTCTTTATCACCGAAGGCTCGATGGAACTTGGGGTGGGCACGCTTTCGGTTGGGGTACTGTCATGCTGTGAAGGAGCAGTAGGTGCACTCGGTGTTGTGGTGTTGGTCGTGGTGGTGGTTGTACCAGTACCAAGACCCCTACCCGTCAAGTAGTCCACGACATCATTTGCCATTTTCTCAGCAGCCTTCATCTTGGCCATACCCGCCGACAAGTATATCCATGCCAATACGCTATCCAATGCCCGTCGATTACGCTGTTCAAAACTAATGGAGAAACTATGAATAAATAATACAAAATAAATGTGATAAACCAACTTAAATTCAAATGGTTGCAAGGCTTTTACCTCTAATAACTCATTATCACCAACCGTATCAGGGAAGTCATCACTGTGCGCTGGGTTCTCAATGGTAGGATGTGAAACTCATGTGAACCATGACAGATATTCTGCAGTAGCCATGAACTCGAACCTCACTTTCTCCCCTCGATCTTCAACGGAGAGTGAATGGCTACGCCGCCTTTCCCAATTCTCCAGTTGGAATGAGTTCTTAACCGAGTATTTCATTGCAGTGCGGCCTCGGTTTGCTTCGATGGGGCGATATGGAGACGACGGTATTCCTTGAACATGGCCAAGCTGTCGAAGGAATCTCTCCGGATGGTATGGCTCCACAACTTCCATGTACTTCAGACAACCAGAGTAGAAGGCCATCGGTAGAACAATACCGCCTGTCCTGATGACACTGTATGGATCTCACGTCACCTACACTAATGAAACAAATAATTTATATTAAAATATGAAGTTTGATAAATTGGAATACCAAACTCAAAGTAATAAAACAAAGTACCTTACTTGGCCGCAACCTATCAAGTGTCCTACAAATATTGCTTGTCCATGTTAGCTACCGTCTCATATTTTTGTACCCACCTCGAGACACGTGGCTGAATGTGGTCAATGTATTTCGCATTCGACGCAGCAAACTGGAGTGGGAAGTGCTCGTATACCCATCCCTAAAAAGAATTAACAAAAATAAAAAAAAATATTGAATTTGTATTGGTCGATTCACAAGTAATGCGCAAGAAACATGTACCTCAAGCAAAGTTAGGTACCCTACAATCTCCGACACTTCTACCCTGGTGGCTGACCCGAGATGACAGTAAAGATAAGCTAGAGCAGCAACATCCCATGTGTAAGTCTTGACCTCATCCAAGTTCTCCAGAAGCTTTAGTAATGCAATTGAAACTCGTGACCCACTCTTATCGATGAATAGGGTGCAAGAGAGCAAGTACAAAAAGTATGCACGTGCAGTGCATTCTATTGGAGGGTACTTAGTAGGAGAACTGGAAGTACTGGAAGTAGTGGACTTGGACTTGGGTGGGCAAAAATGACTCTTCAGCCAAACTACTTGCACTGTGAGACCCTTCGTAATGTTAACCTCTTCTTCTGCTTTGTCACGAGAAACCCCGAGCAGTTTCGAAACTAACTCAATCACATCCTTGCGGGACTCCTCTGTGTACCTTGAAAAATTCTCGACCGTCACCACTTTGCCCGTCACTGGGATCTTCAGTAAAATGCTCACATCCTCGAGCGTAATGGACATTTCACCAAAGGGTAAGTATTGGTCTCCGGCTGCCATCACTCGACAAAAGCTGATATCACCTCCTTATTAGCCTTTCGATAGGAACAAACTATGAGTGGAGCCAAACCTGACTTCTGAATGATTCTTTGCAGGCTTTGGGTGTCGGGGTGACAAAACTGCAAATCCCACTTAGCTATTTGAGCCCCGTGGTTTATGCACTTAAGCAACGGTTGATGCTGCAAAAACAAACATAATTCACAAATACATTATCGTATATGAATAGAAAAAGTAATAATTTAATTAAAAATAAATTGATACTTTGCCAAAAAAAAGGCTACATACCTCATTATTCCAAATTGCTACCGCAATATGATCCTTAAAACTCTTCAACAAAGAGCGGTCAATAGGACCGCCAGGGAAAGGAGCAGATGGGTCATCTTTGGGCTCCACAACATTCCCACCAACAACACCGCTACTACTCCTAGTTGCTTGTGGTTGGGATGTGGTGGTTTCTTCCACTACTGCCCTGCGGGCCTCATCCCTATCTCCACCACCCCGACTATTGTTCCCTAGGGGGACATGAGATGCCTCATCCTCGACGTTATCCCTCACCGATTTGCATCCACATACACCCTCACCAGCTTGCACTTAAGCCTTTCGATATGATGCAGTCTGTGCCTTCCTCTTACCACGGACAGCAGGAGTAGAGGGAGCAGTAGGAGGAACAACAGCCATGACCGACACTCATTGTACTCGTGCTCGTTGTGCTCTCGTGGACTCTCCATCGACATCCTCTCTAGAAACAGTAGATTTCCCTCGAGCCATATCTGATAGAGAAAGACATTGTAAGCATATAATCTCTTGTGCAGCAAAAAAACCCAAAAAAAAGTATTTTCAACACTGAATCGGTATGGCATAACCGATAGCAAAACAAAAATGTCGGTATAACATAACCGAAACCTAAGGCAAAATTTTGGTATGACGAAACCGAGATCTATCATCAAGTATCGTCATTTATCCTCCGAGACTAAACCTACACATAAGTAATATACGAGCCTCGGTTTATTAGCACCGAGACCAAAATAAGAATCTCGGTTACTTATGTCTGTGATGTAATGAAATTTTATATGGGTTAAGTGTCGTTTGGATACAAACGAGAAATGCTCATAAGTTTCGGTATGGTATTTCCGAGATTAATGACCACATCACGGTCCTGTGTGGCCGAGTATTACGGGTTTGCAAAAAACCCAGATATTGAAGCATTTTCATAGACGACTACAAAGAAAATGAACCAAATGAACATAAAATGTACCTTACTTTCCCTTTCAATTTCATAATGATCACAAATCCGAACTCGTCCCTACTCACTGACCAACTCGAAAAAACCAGGAATATGCGGGAGAGAACGATGAAAAATATGAGATTTAGTTGATTTCACCTCCAAATCACGATGGCAATGAGAGCATTTGTGGGAAATGATGTTTCAAAAAAATGGAAACTAGTACTAGGCTAAACCCGAAATATGTGGGGTGCCTCAACCTTAGGATTTAAGGGCATTTTCGTCCAATTTAGGGGTGCCCTGATAAATTCGATGGGTGCCCTTGTAAATGGGGGCTCTGAGTGATGATTGGGGTGCACATAGCGGGCCTCAAAAGAAAATACTAATAATAACCTAGACTAAGGCTTCGTTTGGTTTGTTTTTGCCAACTTTCAGTGTTAGTTTGGAGTTAACTCCTTGGAGTTCATATTTCATGTTTGGTTTAACATTAAACTTCTAGGGAAGTTGAAAATTTTTAAATAATAAAATATATAAATTGACATAAATAGCCTTTAAATAAGAGAGGGAGAGAGATATGAGTAATAAAATGGTAATGAGGGGTAATTGTATCCACAACTCCTAGGAGATTGGGGGGAGATATCTTTCACCCATCCCTGTATGATATCTCTCAGGAGATAACTTCACCCTTAACCAAACAAGGCCTAACAACAAGGAAATTCGAGTCTAACTCGCATGGGGGACAAGACCCTACGCCAAGCAAGAAAAGATCATTAAGAGAGGTTGAAAGTTGAAACCCTAGCCGCTTAAGGACTCCCTTACTCAATGTTTTTTTATATATATAATCTTCTTGTTTTTTCATTTTAGTGTATTTTTTCATTATATTTGTTCATTTTTATACATATATGAGCTTTTCTTGCTTTTTTTTTCATTTTTGGTGTCTTTTTTCATTATATTTGATAATCATTGGCTTTGATAAGATGTTAATTTCCCGCCCATGTCGCGAGCCTACGAATGTCCTCCAGTCTCCAACTTAATCATATTCAACTCACAAGTGTAGGGTTTTACATCAAACTTGCCTTGGTACTAATTTAGAGGAGATTCACACATATATATTTTTTATGAAGTCATATTTAATCGATGTGGTACTAAACCTTTTGGTCCACACTATTAGATTTTGGGAAAAAGACTAAGATAATTTATTAAGGACCAATAGGTTAACATATATAGTTACACATAAATGGGTCAAGTGGACCAAACCCTAAATACCCACATATAACATAATACACACATCTCCAACAGTGCCTTAGTTTTCTTGTACTCTCTCTCTTCTATAAGCCTATGCAACTTTAAGAATCGGATTTGAAAATTTAATTATTAAAAGAATTGATAAATTGAGAAAGTGTAAAAAATGTTATGCCAAAGAAAAGTGACTTTTTATTGCAAAAGCATATGGTGAGATGGGGTTCAACTCTCAGATATGTATTTAGGGTTTAGGGTTTATACACTACAGTACCATATTTGACCTCAGAAGCTTAATCTACCTCCAGATAGAACAAAAACCTCCTCAGATCACCAACTCTCCAAATTTATGTCGTTAAACACTCAATCCATGCGGAATCACTTCATATCTATGATCAGGATCGTCGACTTACTCTATTGGCGTTAACCTCTCACGCTTTAATACCATGATGAAATCATAATTATAGCAAAACCCTGTTAGGGTTTCATGTGACGATGAAAGCAATAAAGAGAGGCGGTGAGAGCTCTCGATTTTTAGGGCATGAAAGCCTCTCCTTTATGCATAATGGTGAAACAACATTCTAAAGGCATCTCCAACCCTTGAACCAAAATAGTGTAACACTTAATAACAAAGAGTCAATTTTTTTTTTACTTCAATGGGAGTTGAACCCAATCTCTTGGCAAGTGATACACACATGTGAACACATCAAACACCGTCCAACACATAATCGCAAGTGGTATAACATGGCAACCAAAATATGTAACAAGGCGATAAATAAACAAATGAATAAACACATCATTTATATGGACAAACCACGCATGAATTAAAGTGTAACATTCTCAAGGGTTTTACGCACTCGTAACTACGCACTCCGACTTCCGGACCGTCAATCCGACCCGCCTAGCTCTCCTATGCCCGAGCTATGGTTCCCTGGAGTCCTCGAAGTCCATTTATAGTGTTTTATATTATTAATAACACACTTATAATATTATATCATATATTCCATTTTGCAGTTGTGGTACCTCTTCCGGACAATGTCAGGTTCCAAAAAATACCCGAAAAGTCCCGTACCTACTTTTCTACCTTTTTCAAATTTTCTATATTTTTCTAGTGATATTTTTTTCCTATTTTTTCTATTTTCCGTAATTTAAAATCGTTTTTCTGTTTTTTTTTTTTTTTTTTTTTTAATAAATAAAAATATTATTTAAATATATTATTTAAATAATATATGTGGGTCCGAGAAGTTGAGATGTTAGGGTTTCATGTGACGATGAAAGCAAAGAAAGAGAGGCGGTGAGAGCTCTCGATTTTTAGGGCATGAAAGCCTCTCCTTTATGCATAATGGTGAAACAACATTCTAAAGGCATCTCCAACCCTTGAACCAAAATAGTGTAACACTTAATAACAAAGAGTCAATTTTTTTTTTACTTCAATGGGAGTTGAACCCAATCTCTTGGCAAGTGATACACATCTGAGAAGTTGAGATTCTGAGGTAGTTCTGGTTCGATCGGAGTGTACGTCAAACGTGTGGTGATAGATTGATGCTAGTGAGCACATATTTGATGTAATTCGACTTAGATCGAGTGTTGTTCAACAATGATCTGTGAGTATTTGTAGTTTTGAAGTATATGATTTGTAGATCTGAAGAGATGGAGAACAGATATGGAAATTTGGGGCTTGGATAAGATGTTCTTGAGTTTGGATCACCTCAACAAAGACATGCAATGCAAATCTTGGTTTACATGCTGAACAACACAAGTTTGTTTGGAGGTTCTTGGAATCAAAATGTGTCGATCAAGCTCGATCGCATGAACTATCTTTTTGGCAATCATTCATTGTTCCAGAAATTGAAGGTATGGATATGGATGGTTACTTGTTTGGTATACTATCGAGCCCAGAGAAGGTTCTTGAAGACGAACAAGTAAATTCGGCATTCAAGACATGGTTGTTACAAGATTGGAAACTTTGTGGTTAGTTGATCAACATGATTTTTGAATAAGTCACTACCGCAACGGTCAAATCGAAGGAGAGGAAGACGTCTCATGAGTTGTGGTTGGCATTAAAGAGGTATTGTACAACTAATAATAAGGCACAAGTTCAGGTGATCAAGAAACAAATCCACAATAAAAAAAAAGGATCTCTTAAGATTGGTGGAGTATCTTTCGAAAATAAAAGAATATGCAGATCGATTAGCAATGGTTGGGGCACAGATGAATGACGATGATCTCATTTCTAACATCTTGCTTGGTCTGGATGTCGAGTATCTTTCAATCATGGTTGTTCTGCAGAGTCAATTTGATATGGACTGGACAGAGGTTCAAGCATCTTTGATGACTTTTGAGAGTACTTTATATCAGGTTCTTCTTGGTCAGGGCATGAATTCCTTGTCAATTCGAGAGGTCTTACCAACTACTAATGCAGTTGAGGTGAAAGCTGGTTCATCTAAGTCTGTCTTAGGGTCTCAAAATGGCAGTTCTCTGACTCAACAATCTGGATATGGTTCTGATGGTGGTGGTAATAGAGGTTCTAGAAACCGTGATCGTAGTGGTGGTCGACATCACGGACGTGGAGAGATTTCGATTCGAACAATAATCGTCCTACTTTTAAATTTGTAGCAAGTATGGTCATTTTGCAGATGTATGTTACTTTCGTGCAGATATGAAGTACATGGGATCTCATACTGGTGTTTCTGTTCAATCACAACCTCCACCTCCAAGACCATTCTCTGGTCTTCCTTCTACACATAACTCGTTATTAAGCAATGTTGAGTCTGTACTAGATAGCTCGTGGTACATGGACAGTGGACGTCTTCATACATTACTTCTGATCAGTCACAATTGATCAATTCGATCAATTATGGAGGTAATCAATCTCTAATGGTTGGTAATGTTAGTTACTTGAATTAGTATTGAATCTTCTTTGATTCCTTCTCTTAGCTCGACTTTATCGTTTAATAATACTCTGTGTTCCTAGTATTAAAAATAACCTTTTGAGTGTCTCAACTTGCTTAAGATAATAATGTGTTAATAGAATTCCGTCGTAATTCTTGTTTGGTGAACGATATCACTACCAGTAAAGTGCTCCTTCAAGGTGGGCTGTACAAATACTTTGGCTCTCCAACTTCTATTATCGCATCTCCTTCTTCTTTCCTTGCTTTAAATAATGTATACCTGCATTGTGGTATGCTAGACTTGGTCATCCTGCACATCAAGTTCTTCGGTAGGTTTTGAATAATCGTCTTCATTTACGTAATAATGTTGTTTTACTCCTTGTACACATTGTTCAATTGGTAAAATTCATGCTCTTCTATATAGATTGTCTCATAAGATGTTTGCACATGTATTATATTTAATCATACTGATTTGTGGGGTCCTGCCCCTATCACTTCTTCTATTTGTTATAACTATTACATTCATTTTATAGATGATTGTACTAGATTTATATGGTTGGACCCATTACGTTTGAAATCTAATGCTCTCAATGCTTTTCTACATTTTAAAAAGTTTGTTGAAAATCAATTTCATACTACAATTAAAACAATTCAATCTTATTGGGGTGGAGAGTATAGGTCTTTCAAACCTATTTTGATAAGTTTGTATTTTTTTCAACACGTTTGTCCTCATACACATGGACAAAATGGTCAGGCTAAACGTAAGCATCATCACATCATTGAAATGAGTCTTGTTTTGTTGTTTAATGCCAAATTACCATTAAAATTTTAGTGGGATGCATATGAAACAACTATCTTCTTAATTAATCGTTTACTTACACCTGCGTTATATGGTCTTTCTCCTTATGCTAAATTGTTTAATCACTCTCCTGATTATACTATTTTGAAAACCTTTGGGTGTGCATGTTTACCATATCTTGACCTTATAACAAGCATAAATATTAGTTTCGTTCAGAAAAATGCATTTTCTTGGGCTATAGTTCTATTCATAAAGGGTATAAATGCATGAATGTCAGTGGGAGAGTGTTCATTAAACGAAATGTGTTGTTTCATGAGCATGAATTTCCTTATTCTGAATTGTTTTCTTCTTTTGTTCCTTCTTCTTCTGTCTATATTCCATATTCATCTATTTACTTACAATTTAGTTTTGTCTGTTTCAGTTCCTTTACAGTTTGCATACTCAGTTTCACAATTTCCTTCTGATTCTGTGAATCGTTCTAGGTCTAATTCTTCTCCAATTCAAGAGGTTCCTGTTAATACTAGGATACCTCAAAATACTCATCACATGATAACTAGGGCTAAAAATGGAATCAGTAAGCAAAAGGTGTACTTAGCAGAAAACAACGATACTGCAGATGATATTCTTGAAATAACTAAAATAGAACTCCAAAATCCTAAATGGAAGGAGGGCTATGGATAAGGAATATCAAGCCCTAATGACCAATGGCACATGTCTTTAGTACACGACTTTCCTAATTAGAATGTTGTGGGTAATAAGTGGATATTTACAATAAAATGAAATTTTGATGGCTTCATAAATCGATACAAAGCCAGACTGGTGGCTAAAGGATTTAAATAGGTTCCAAGTATCGATTTTGGTGAAACCTACAGTCCGGTTGCCAAAGCTGCAACTGTGAGGGTTATTTTGTCAATAATTTATATTAATAATACATTTTTAAATGATACTTTGGGTAAAGAGGTGTTTACTAACAACCAATTAGTTTTATTAACCCCCAATGTCCTTTCTCATGTTTGCAAGTTACATAAGACACTTTATAAGTTAAGGTAAGCTCCTAGGGCATGGTTTGATAAGTTGCGATCCACTCTTGTCTTTTGGGGTTTTCAAAATTTCTCGGGTTGATAATTCCCTTTTTGTTTTTCAAGATCAGTCATTTGTGTTATATATTTTGGTGTATGTTGATGATATTATTGTAACTGGTTCTCATAGTCATGTTATTCAGTCTTTTATTTCTGAATTTCATAATTGTTTTACACTCAAAGATATTGATGAACTGAGTTTGTTTTTGGGGATGGAAGCCCGAAGGGATAAGAGTGGGCTCTATCTTACATAATCGGCTTATATCAAACAACTCCCGTAGCAAGGTGGTATGTCACATGCTAAGGCCATTAACAACCATTATCAGCTGGTAAGCATATCTATGCAAACGGTGGTCCTTTATTCCATGACACTACTCTATTTAGAAGCTTACTTAGGGTTACAATATTTATTTTTGACGAAAAGATATTTCTATTCATAAAAATTGCTCACTATTACATTTGATTTAACAATGAAATTACATCAATAACAACCATTTTCCTTCTCTTTGAGATCAAATCGATGTTGTGAAAGTTTGCAAACTTGTATGCAACTTAAACACTTGTCTATTACATCTACAATAACATAACCATAATGAGAAATAGAACTTCCAACAAGGGAAAACGAACAAAAATTTTTGACGAGGGAATACAAACACAGACTTCCAACAAGGGAAGACATAACTTACTGAAATAGAAAACCTAGTGAAAAATATCAAACTAACAACTCATGCAGATCCATACATAAACATATAGAAGTGGGGACAGAATTGAGTGATAGCAGATGTAACGACCCAAATATTCTCCCACCCATTTTAAAGATATTTTGATGATTTTATATTAAAGTGTATGAACAAATGAAATTGATACACGAAATTAATCTTAACAAGACTTGGACTAAGTGGAAATAGTTTATATGGGCTTCACAAGGAAATTAGGCTCATATGGGTATTTACGTCATTTGGGTTGAATTTGTGAAAACCCCTAACTATATAAGGATAGGTTGCAAACCCTAGTCACCCCTTTTGTTGTTTCAACAAGTTTGAGAGAGAGGAGAATAAGAGGAAATACCAATCAAGGAGAGGTAATCTCTTGTTCTGATTTTTTTTTTCCTTTTTCCTTTCTTTCTCTTTTCTTTCTTTCTTTTCTTCTTCTTTTTGTTTGATTTGTTTTTGTAGGAAGAAGGAAGGAGGGGTAGCGGCTTCAAGGGGAGCCGCTGGATTTGGGGAGGCGGCGCCTAGTGGCGTTGCCGGAGAAGACCAGCGGCGCCGTTGAGGAGCAGCGGCGCCGCCGTCTGTATGGGGGGTGGCTTTAGCCACCCCATAAACGTGAGGAAGAAGGGGGTGGCAATAGCCACCCCACTTCCTCCATCACCACCACCACCACCGCCACCGCGGTTGGTGAGCCGCGGTGGAGGGGTCCCCAGTGCCGACGAGCACTGGGGACCACCCTTAGACCTATATCCGAGGGTTGGGATGGGTGGGGGAAACCCCCACCCCGTGAACCCGAGACGCCAGGGGTGTCTGCCCCTGGTTTCGGTCCCATGGGCCAGTCTACACCTGGGGAGAGTGGTTAGACCGGTTGACCAGGGGCTGGGACGAACCTGGCCAACCAAACAGGGACCGATTTGGTCCCTGTTCAACCAAACAGGGACCAAATTGGTCCCTGGCCAAATAAATTAAGAAAAAATATAAAATAAAATAAAATAGGATAAACCTACGATGGGCGTCGACATCCCGACGAAGCCCTTAAACGGCACAATACGTGGGACCCACACCATTGGGTCTCCAAATATAAATTAATAATTAAAATATGCAACGTTAAATTGAGTGAAATTCTTATGTAGAGTTGTATAAATTGCGTAGATTCGCGAGGCGGTTCACGTGGGACCCCAAACGCACGAGGAGTCGATATAGGTATCGCGGCGGGTCCAGGTAAGTGGGGAGCTTCGCTCATGCATTAAATATGGCTTGACTATTAGATAATTAAGAATTCATGTTTTGAATATAATGACTTGGGAATGGGTTGCATCGTGATATTGGTTTGGATCTCTATTATCTATGGAATTGTGAATGCACTGTTTTACCTTTCATGTTATTCAATGCCCCAGAATGTTGTGGAGTTCCACCGCGGGTCAAATTAGCAAGTAGTCTATATCTTGGACGCCCCAGAATGTTTGTGGTAGTTAACCACCGAGGGTTTACTTGACTAATAGAATGCATAAGGCGAATCATTCGAGGGTAAGGGTTTGGAGTTCCATCCTTTGTTGCTTGATGGTTCTTTAAGACGTGTAGCGGTGACGGCTTGAATGAAACTACCTTTGTTTTGGTGTCATTATTTAGAGGGCGCAACGGTCATTGCGTTTCCACTATTTATTGTACCAATTCAAAAGTAGATGATTCGGTCACCGGATCCTTACCAATATCTAGTTCGCATTGAATGGATCAACGGATTATATTAATATATATCTATCGCATTTCATTTAAATCTTTCATTTGACTTTATATGTATGTCATGTGTAGATTTTATAAATGAAAAATGATGAATATTATCATGCATGAAATAAATGAATGTTTATCAAATGTGTTGTAAAACGGACATGCTTTTATGTATATTATAGTGAATGGATTACGACTTGAAATATTGATACGTAGACTATTGAATGTTTTGTTTGGAAATAGAAAAAACTATTTATTTATTCTTCTTAGAATATGAATCCATTTTCATAACTACGATGAGCATGAACAATGCCTTTACTTGTATCAAATTATGTGTTCATTTATATGCTTATATTTGGTTATGATTTACATTTATTCGGTTATTACATGATGTGTTGTGAGTATGAATTTGGTGTCATGTAGAATTTGCATGAGTACTAGGTAGTACTTGCATATTTAATGTTTGAGCGAGTCTTTCCTCTTATTGAGCATCGTTGGTTCTTTAGCTCACCCCACTCTACCCCACAGGTCCCTCTACCAGCGCGATAGACAAAAAAGGTAAGGGAAAGGATCTGTCTTGAAGTTCCTTCATATGTGAGCCTCGTATGATATTAGCATATATTAATCGTTTTGTAAACCTCGTACGTGGGTTAGAACTTAAGACTTAGTTAATGGGTAGTTTTGAACCTTTTATAATATTATTATGAAGTTGTATGAGACTTTTAAATATTAAAGATGATAGATCTTATTATTATATACAAGATTATATGATTTTATTATGATTATCTTTTACACTCTTATTATCATATATCTTGTTAGAATGATTATTCCGTAGGTTTATTTAGGCGTGCCATGCCGTTATTTGGGCCTGGTTCAGGTATCGGGTCTAGGTAACGGTATTGGGCCGGGCGACTTGACCCTAGGTCAGGGAAGGGTCATCACAGCAGATGCATGTGTGGAAGAGAGACAAGTGGTGCCAATGATGAATATGACAAGTGTTGCAGGCCGAATGAAACATAACATTTCAGATCTGAATAGATTTGACTTTTATTGAATGATAAAAATAAAGATTGTTATTGGAACCACAATCGATCAAAAAAGAAGATTGGTGATGGTTCAAACTAAAGAATCACAAAAAACAAACACTGCTCTAAACCCTAGCCGCTTCCTCAATAGATTGTTTTTTGGTCAACACCTAATGAATGTACATTTAGGCATGGTTTAGTATATATTATTAGGAGTTAATGGGCTATATTTATCTTGTTTTTAAAGTCATAAATGCGTTTTTTATGTTTTGGGGATTTTATACGATTCGAGCATTTTTGGGACCAAAAGTATGTGTTGAGTTTAATTGATAGTTTTTTAGTTCAGAGGGCATAACTTTAACATCCAAAGTTGAAATGACTCATCATTGGTCTTGTTGGAAAGAAAACTTTGAGACGCACATTTCATATTTTATGAGCATCACAAGATACGGACTCGAAGTGGATAGAAATTGCATGACAAGACAGAACAAAGATCCAGTTCACATGAAACCATGTCGTCGCTCATGCCGCAGCCCATCTCTCCAAGGCGTGCCTTATATACGCGCAAACCAGAAGTTTCTAGAACTCACACCGCCAAGAAGTTCTCTAGACATCGTGTCTCAGCCATGCTTAAGTCGTGAGGAAGTTGTGTGAGAGGAAGCGTGGTTGCGGCATGCGAGTGTGTATTGATTTCAGAATTCGTCTTTGAGAAGCGCCATGATGTGGAAGTTCCAAAAGCGTGACTAGCGGTATGTGTGTGAAGAGATTACGGTTTAACACCATTGTTTGTGCCATGAAGAAGAAGAACCAAGGCGTGCTTACGACGTGCGAACTGGACTCCCATATAACTCGAAAATAACACAAAATTTCAGGATTTTCCAAGAGTCCTAACAGATTTGAATATTTATATATTAATACACTCTAGAACGAAAGGGGTCTGATTTTTAGTCATTGTTTTACTAAGGTTTACTTTTATTATGTCTAGCTAGTTTTTTCTCTAGGTTAAAGATGGATCGATCAAGTTTTGCAACTTGAGATTGTTTTATGAGGTTTATTTATTTTTAATTTTTTTGATTCTTTTCTATGATCTATTCTTTTTGGTTTTGTTTATAAAGGTTTGATTGTGTGTATAGCGTTGTGCATGCATGTTAGATTGATACCCATAGTCATTGAGTCGAAACGTCCGTCCTTATGCGATAAACTCATACTTGTGACAGTTGGTCATCTAGTCAAGTACTTAAGAATCTAGGCTAAATTGGGAGCATTAGCAATCCGAATGTCTAGGTGTAGTGTCTTCACAGACCGAAGTAATGTGGCCAACGCGTTAAATCTGGAGCATTAGCGACCAGGTTGCGTGTTTGGTTAGGGAAGTAGTCAATGTTGTACTTTGACTGCCGACATCAGGAAGTGCGAGGAACCGAGTGTGTCACTGGGTCTATAGCTGCACTAGATCATAGATTAGTCTTATATCTTTCATAAACCAAGGATTATTTGAATCAATCCCAAGTTGTATTGCGAAGACCGTGAAACTGAATACTTAGATTCATTCCCATTGAGTTTCTCTAGTTTCAAAGTTTTTAAAGTTTTCAAAAGTATTCAAAACCCCATGTTTTCTCTTCTCCCTTAGAAACCTAAGTCAGTAACCCAGTCCTTGAGGTTCGACCTCGAGCTTGCCACTACTGCAGTCTTTTGTAGTTTTCAGTCTAAAAATCAGAAATTATATTTGACGTGTTACGACTCGCGTCAACACTAGACTGGATATTTCATATATTGTGAACAGGTTGAACCAATACCAGCAGTCTCCTACCATCTATCATTGGCAGGCTTTGAAGAGAGTTCTCAAGTATATCAAAGGGACTGTTCATATGGGGATTAGTTTCAGACCATGTGATCATTTGTTTGTGACTTGTTTCTCTGATGCTAACTGGGCTACTAGTCCTGATGATCGACGATCAGTGGCTGGGTATGCAGTCTATTTGGGGCCAAATCTAGTCTTCTGGCAGTATAAGAAGCAGGCTGTAGTGGCTTATTCTTTAACTGAATTAGAATATCGTGCACTAGCCTAGGTATCTACTGAAATCTCATCATTGCAGTTTCTTTATCTGAGTTATGGTTACCTGTTTCTGTTGTTCCTACTGTGTGGTGTGACAATATGAATGTTGTTGCTCTTTCTAAGAATCCAGTCTACCATGATCGTACCAAGCATATCGAACTGGATATTCATTTTATGCGTGAAAAAGTGTTGGCTGGTCAGCTTCAAGTACATCATGCTCCTTCGTCTGATCAGGTTGTTGATATATTAACCAAGCCATTTGCCTTTTCTTGATTTGATTTTTTGCGCAACAAACTTGGGGTAGTTTCTCTTCCCCATGTTTGAGGGGGATATTAGGAATAATCACTAGGGTGAGTGTTTTTACTGTGTACGAATTTACTGCGTTATTACTGTATGGTAATTCACTACTTCATTGTCTTGTAATATGTCCTTGGGACACATGTAGTGATTGATGTATAAGGACATGGACCATGTGCGTTTGTGTGTAACACTGAATCACTGTTTTAGTGTTGTTTCATATTTTAGATTTCAAGTTTGAACTCCAAGTTTCCGTTAGGTTTTTCACTTTGATTCATACACAACGAAACCATTGAATGTTCTTGGGTGTTTTTGTGATTGAAACTATTCTGAGTGGTTAGATGCTATCCGATTAATATAATGATTTGGTTGATAGTATGTTATTCTCAATAAATATGATAGTTCAATTCTAAATAATTAAACTATAAGACATTCAATAATGGTGATCTTGATTGTGGCGGCACTTTCGATCAATTTACTGTCCTTCACTCATTTGGATCAAAATTGTAGTTTTTTGTTGCTTAGTTGAATTTGGTTTTCGCCCTAGTGCGTATTTAATCCAAGTTCACTATGGTTCTTGGTAAAATAATCCAGGTTATAGATCCAGGTATAACTTTAGGTACATATAAATCATGGTGGTTATGTAGGTTCGTTCATTAGGGCCACTAGACTCATCTAAGCTCTATGAGTTCGTTGTGTCAACCCACCTAGATTTTATGGGTCTACTTTGACTGATTAGGCTTGTTCATTGAGCATTAGGAAGCCTGTAATTGTTCATTGTGAACTTGTATTTGAGACAAGATTGCCTCTCTTTTTTGAGTTCAGTGGTGATCGAACCACAATCTTCCCGAGGTCTTACTTTTTTGGCAAGTGATGTTTTTACCATCTCACCATATAGGCTTTGACAAGATAAGATTGCCTCTTAATGGGGCAAGTATGAAATTTTCTATTTAGACTTTAAAAAAAAAACCATACACATGACAACATGGGAGAGGATTTGTTTAATTAAAAAAAAAAAAAACATGTGAGAGGATTTGTTAATGTCAGAGAATGTTGTTGGTAATGTCTATGAATAACAAAACGTCATGAATATGATATATGGTATACTTTTGTACTTTTGCCCTCCCACAGTTCCACTTTTACTCTTTTTTACACTTGAGATTTTTAGACTTATTGGTAGACATTATCAACATTATACTCCAACATTAGCAACTCCGACATTAGCAAATCGGTCGGAGACAACACATAACCAGGCATCACGATAGCCACTCGACACAACCTTAATTGTCCTCCAATCTGGAACCCACCAAGAAGTGCACTAAAACTATACCTCAATGTAGTCAGAACTCAGAATCATATTCACTCCTCCGGGAGAGAGGCGCATTTGTTATTGACGGAATCGTGTGCCGTGCCGTGCCGTGCGACCATCATTAGGGTTTCTTCTTTATCGGGTAAGCAAAATTGAAATCCAAATTATCTGATTATTTGTGATTGTGTGTAGGCCGTAGGGTTGTGTTTGTTAAATATCTTCAGTTTGATTATTTGATACTTCACCTATTTAACAAGTGTTTGTTTTTAAAGTTGGGATTTTGAATATTTGCTCTGAATTACGTGTTTGGACTATTCAACAATTATGTAACAAGGAGATACCTGGCCATGGTCCTATGGAATATATGGAGGTTTTTTTTTTTTTTTAGTTCTTAAGCAACTTGTTGTGCATAGTGACAAACTAGAAACGTTGAATTAGAAGTATGAAAATGGTCATGACACGATAACACTAGGCACCTGACTTGGGAAAATTATAGATTTATAGTTTTAGAGTACTAAAATTATTATTATTACTATTTGGAATAAAAATTAACTTATGAACATAGATATGAGAAGTTTCTAAGTTTTTCCTTAATTTTTGATTCCCTGTCAAAGAAATCTTGAATGGTGTTGTTGCGCGACTTGGCTATCAACCTCCTTGAGAGAGAGAGAGTATGTATTAAGGATGAACTTAGCACTTTTTAGAGCTTGTTGGGCTTGTAATTGGAAGGGTTTCCTGAGGGCCTCCCTTTTCTAAATGGTGCTGTAGAAAGGTTTTTTGGGTGTCTGATTATTAGTTCATGTGAAATTCCTTTGAGGGGAAAAAAAAAGAAAAAAGAAAAGAAAAAAGGTTAGTCGGGAAGTTGCCCAAACTAAAATCGTATATCTTATCTTTTTTTTTTGACTTAACTCACGACCTCTCCAAAATTTGCCTTTTGGCAAGTGATGCCTCTACCATCACACCAGAGATGCTATGGTAACTAAAGTGATATATCTGATTCTCATTGTTTATTGAATGTGACATAAAATTTTTACTTTGGTTTCGCATTAATTAGGAGGGATTTAACTTGGGACACATTAATTAGGAGGGATGTAAATTGATTGGAAAGTTCACCATCAATTGCACTAAATCGAGTGCAATGGAATAGTTTGATCCATGTAGCCGACCCTAATTAATTTGGTGGGACTCAGACTAAGTTGTTCCTTGAGAAAAAAGGGTTTCTATGAGCATATTTGTAATGGGATTAAAACTGGTAAACTTAGTTTAGTCCAATCGTAAAAGTAAGTCAGATCTCATCCATGGGGAGATGGAGCTTATCTTTTTTTCTTTCTCCTTTAATGACTAGATCTATTTGTAGAATGTAAATGTTGTAGAAATTAGTGGTGATGTTTCCAAAGAACTTGCTACCTACCAACCAAGTAGTAGCTCCAATAGCTTGGTATGTAGTCGCCTATTCTTGGGGTTGAGTTTTCAAGTCTCCCATGTGCAAGTTTCAAGGGTAAAAGCTAGTTTCTTGTAAAAAAAAAAAGAGAGAGAGAGAACTTGCTTCCTTGCCACACAGAACGATTTTGTCAGACCAATTAGATGTTTATATCTATTTGTATTGACTATGTAACAGTAACACTACTGAATTGGGCTCTTTGTGGATTTAGCTTATATGTCCAAGTCATTTATTTTCTAGGTCTCTCTCTCTCTCTCTCTAATTTTTTTTTTTTTTTTGAGAATTGACCAATTGATTAGAAGCTAAAAGTAGACTACAAACTAAATCAGCAAGTACTCGTAATTAACTTGTAATGTTCTCCATAATTAAAAGAAACAAAGTCATGGACCTTTGATTTTTTTTTTCTCTGTAACGTGCAGGTCTTATTCCTGGTAACTTTATTAATTCAAAGCCCTGAAGGCATTATAGAGAAGTGATCAGTATGAAGAGAGACAAGATGGTTTTGACATCTCAAATTTCTAGGTTTCACCAGACAATGACCCTGAGGGAGAAATCATAGGTAGAAAGCTATTTAAGGAAAGAGCTGGTCGTAGCGATCTCAAATCTAATGCAAAGATGCAGCATTTCCGGAATTTGTCATTATGGGCTTGTAGTGAAGTCGCTTTGGCTCCTTTGGGCGCCCTTTTTGACAACATTTTGCAACGTGTCAGAAAGCTGATGGGGTGTTGCGTGATCCATCTTTGTTCCTATGTCAAAGGTAGTTTTGTACTTCAATACTACATAACATAAACTTTAATCACTTAATCTATCTAACAATATATGGACTGGCGTGGGATTTGCATTCCTACGTGCCGGTTGAGACCTGTGTATGGGTTGATTGCAACTGTATCACCTACTAAATATTTCTGAGGTTTTGTTTCTAGAACTGGAGACGATATGTGGCTTGAACATGGTATCTCTCTTGTTCTATTGTTTTCTTTTGATATTCTCTCTTATTTTTTTATTCCTGTATTACTATTCTATTTTTAGTGGTCCAATTTTATTTCTTTTCCTAATTCATTTAGCAAATTTTGAATTTTGTGACTTAGCAAACTATGTCTGATTCTGGTTTTTCGAACATTTGTACATCTGTCAAACTGTCATTTCCACTAAATCGAGCACAATGGAAGAGTTTGATCCATGTAGCCGGCCCAATTTAATTTGGGACTGAGGCTATGATGTTGTTGTTGTTGTTGTACTACATCTGTCACTTGAGTTTATGTAAATAAACTATCATGGATCAGTGTTTTTTATTGAGGAGTCTGGTGAATAAACATTGTTGGCATTAAGCACTGTTTCCATCATGTCATTTATTTCCGATTAAACTTTCTTGTTGAAATTTCTCTAGTCATACTGTTTTGGTTTATGAACTGACATTAAATTCGTTATATGCTTATCTTGTTTGTCATCATTAGACTAGCAGCTTTGCTTAATTTTTTTCTGAACTTTTAATATATGTTTTTGCTTGGATTTGTACAATATAATTGCACTGTATTTTGTGAAGAAAAAAAAATTAAATAAAAAATCAGGAGTGTATTTTATTTATTTATTTATTTTATTTTTCTATTTCTTGAAACGTCTTGCATTTGCTTTAACAAAAATGACTTCTCTCATTGGGGCAGAGGGAAGCAACTTAGTTTGTTTGGTGGATATACATTAAAGATAGAACTTTGCACGTTTCATGGACACAATAAGCAAAGATTGACATTGTGTATTTGGACCCTAAATCGTTTCTTAAAATTTCCTTGAGGTCTTAGTTTAGCAGGATAGTGATTAGGACTTAATTATGTTCTAGTTTTCTAATTATGGTAGAGTATTTCTTCAATTTTTTTAAGAGTTTATTTTTCAAAGGATAATAGGTTTTCAATACTATGCTCATGGCTCAGTGTTGAAAACTTTTGCATTCCCATTCTTCCAAATTCCCTTTCATGTTTTCACTAGCCCATAGTTGATGGAATGCAGTGAGTCTTCGAACCATCTTTTGTCATTTGATTATGATCTTCAACTTATTTCTGAACTACTTTGTGGTTCAAATGCGATTATAAGAAGTGCAATAGTCATTTCAGCCTCTATCTTTCCCTCGATAATACTTTTGCTGGCCAAATAGGGGCTCCATGATGGAAAGCAAGCTTCTCTCTAATGATGAATGACTTCGCTTATGTTGTGATCAATAGGCCACGCAAACAGTGTCCTTCTCAGTGTTTGTCAAAGTTAGTTGAGGAATTCATGTAATGAAAGCCTATGTCTAGTTTGAATATGAAAATGTTGTGTAACATAATTTTTTTTTTGTCTGATATACTTGCATTACTAAGCTGAGTGGAAGCATATAATTCATTGTTGTTGTAAACCAACATATTAACTGAGAGTCTAATTTTATTGCAGATGTGAATCTATTCTTCAACCTGGCTATAACTGTACAGTTCGATTAGAAAAGCATGGAGGCAAGATCCGATGGCAAAGAAAAAGACCAATCATTCCTACAAAGAACCATGTTATCTATGCATGCCACTTTTGTTCCCATCGAAACCGGATAAGGGGGATGCCAATAGGTCAAGTTGAAGAGCTTATCGCTTTAAAGCAAAAGCCGGCTTCTGAATTGAAGTTCATGAGTTCCATTCCTTCTAATAATTTACCTAAAATAAGTGAGGTAGAAAACACATTTAAAAAGGAAATGGAAATGCTATCATCAAGAGACACAGATTTTCCAATATCAAAGAATTCATCAGTACACCAAAATCATGTCAATGTGATTCGTGATGAGAATAGCCCTCAATATAGAGTAAGAACACTTTTATCAGAGGGGAAGAAGAGGAAGAGGCGGCAATCAGAAGACAAAAACTCGCAGAAGGCTGAAGACAAGATGACAATTCATCGCTAAATATTTAGACGTCCCGTTCTTTTGGGATGATGGGGTCATTTGGCCTCTATTTATCAGAACACAGAAAGGGTAAGATGAAGCGTTTGGAGGATGAGGACTTTGGTCCATAACTCCATTTTTGATGAGTTTCCTATGTTTATCACGGGTTATTTGACAACATCTTCTCCGACTGATCGACAGTTTGATCATGTTCATAAAATGCTTAATTTACACAATATTTTTATGCATTATTTGTATAAATGCATGTGCTGGTAATACTTCTCTACACTCAACAATGGCTTCTTTGCAAAACCCATTTGCTTTAGCCCTTTTCTTTATGACACTAAGTGGAATTTCTGCTGGTTACCTTGGCCAAGAAAGAAAGGTAATTAAATTTATTTATGTTGCAATCAAAAATTTTCTCCATCTCTACCTATATCTTAAGTTTTAATAGATTAATGCATACTTGTAGGATTACATTGTTTACATGGGAAAGCTTTCAGTGACATCAGGGTACTAACCTTTACATCACCATCACAACATTTTACAAGGAGTTAGTGAAGAATGGTACACGTAGTTACTATCATAATTAATTTTAGGTATATATTTTATTACTTAGTAAACAGAATCACTTTACTAATGACTATATTTTGTTGATCAACAGCTTGCACTCTACAATTGTTGATTCGTAGTTATGGAAGGAGTTTTAATGGATTTGAAGCCAAACTCACTGAAAAAGAACGAAGAAAAATTTTGCTCGTAAGCCATAGTACTATAATATTTATTATTTATTCACACATTTTGTCCTCAACATTTATATATAGGGTAATTCTACAATGGAGCCAAAGAATATATCCATGTCATAGGAAAATTATGTTATTAAATTATATAAATGCTTATGTATATCTTCAAACACAGGTATTGAAGGCATTGTTTCAGTATTCCCTAGTGTTATTCTAAAGCTTCAGACAACTGGATCTTGGGATTTCATGAGATTTGGAGAACATGTTGTTAATAGAGTTCCTACTGTGGAGAACAACACCATGAGTAATAGGTGCTATTGATATAGAGGTTTGGCCTGAATCAGAAGTTTTGGTGACGAAGGTTTTGGGCCTCCACCCAAGAAATGGAAAGGAGCTTGCAATGGTGGAACTAATTTTACTTGCAACAAGTCATTCTTTTTTCTTTCTTTTCTTTATGGTTTCGGATGTAGTGTCCAACGCCAACTGCACTGACTAATCCACGTTCAGATACTGTTAGCCCCATATAAGAGGCAACCTTTCCAACTCAGTTTTTTTTTTTTTTCATTCATGAAACTCAAATACAAGACTTCGCTTAAGGGGACTAAGTTCCTTACCATTTTGGTCAACCTGTTGGTCAATCTTTTTTCTTTCAATATATCTATATAAAGCTTTATTTGTATAAGTAAAATGGTTTTACCCATTTATCATATTAGGACAAATGATAGGAACCTTCCAAAATCCAAAGCATCTCTAGTGAGATGGTAAAGATATCACTTGTTGAAAGACAAGGTTTGGGAGGTTGTGATTCAGCTCCCACTTAAGTAAAAAAAAAAAGAAACTATCCTCAAAATCATAAGGTAATAACTCATCCTACATTCCTACTAATTAGCCAAATTATGGATTAATTAATGCTCAAAATTTTGTATTCTTTCCATGATCATACTACAATAATTATCTTTGAGTGCTCTTTAATCACTTTAGTACTCCAAATAAGCGCACGTTCTATGCATGTATTTTCACAAATGCATATAGAATAGTACAAAGGGATGCATATAGAATAGTATAAAGGGAAATGCATATAGAATAGTATCAAAGTAGTGTTATAAGTTGTTATTTTGATATTATTTATTGCTTGAGGATGACTTTGAAATAAAAAATTTTTAAAAACACCCTAAGAGTCCAAACTTCTAAATATTCCGACACGATGCCTTTTTTTTTTTTTTTTGGTTGGAACATGATGCCTTTTATATATGCCCATGAGCTTGTAATTGGATACAGCAAAGTCATTGGAGCCCGATATCATCCTGATACTGGCAATATTGAGGTAAACTCATCGATAGAGACTATTGATCAATGAACTCATACAACATCTACAGCAGCAGGAAGTCAAGTAAATCATGTGTTTTTTGTTTGTAATATATATATATCATTTTGAGGCTTCAATGAAAAGTAATTTTTAAGGTAATAATGTTATGTGATTAAATAAGAATTTGTAGGAGTTTCTTTATATATTTGAAAGAGAAAAGGAAATTCTCAAAATTTTTAATCCTATGTAACAACTTAATTAAATGTCAACAAAAGATCATTTTCATCCAAGCTCTATCCATTAATATCTTATTTCTCAACTATCCATTTTCTTCATTATTTCTTTTTTTCTATTTAAATCTTCATTCTCTTGTTCTTCATTTATAGTTAATAGTCGCATGATGAATGATGCTTGCATTTGTTTTTCTTTTCAATTTCAGGGTAATGTCGTTATCAATGGTTTTGATTTGAAGGGGGAGATGTTCTCTTTGATTGCTGGATATCAAGAGGTTAATTTAAATTCTTGTAGCATCGAGGATGCTCGGTGAGTGATAATTAATTGATTACATAGATAAAATTATTTGCATTTTAATTGACTTGGATTTACATATATTTTTATGTGTGTGGATGGCAGTTGACTGAAAGTTTGATTATTCTATTTTTAGGAAGTGTGTCGCTGACTGTCTAATTGCTTATAAAATAAAAGGAAATATTCTATTATGTGAGAATGCTACAATCAGTGATGCGTGCTGAAATCGCTGGAGTAATTATGAGCCAATAAATTACATTTTCCGATCATGCTTTAAATTTTCCCTTTCCAGTCGCTCTTGTAAACGTCAGCCAAGGTGCGCTTATTAAGCACTCTCCTCTTCTATAACTCTTTTCTTGGATATAATGTTTAATGATTTCCAACTGATGGAATGAAATACTTATTGGTTTGTTTGTTTGATTTTAGAAATCCTTAAGTAACTAAAACAAAGAGTGAGACAGTGAGAGATGTCAATGCTCCCGTAGTCGGTTCATTTTCCTCTTGAGGTCGACCCGAGTCTCATTACTTCGAACATTCTTAAGCAGGGGCGGAGCTAAGACTAGGGTTGCCCTAGGCTACAACCCAGGGCAACCTTGGAAAAACAAAAAAAATTCTAGTAATATTTACGTCCCATTCAATTATAGTCCAACCCATGTTCTTAATTTGATCCACTTTATAGCGTGACAAGAGAGACAATGAGATAATGAGATGCCAACACATGCATTTTGGTTTTTTTTTTTTTCTGTTAAATAAAAACCAAAAAATGCAAGTGGATCATCCCTGTCTGTTTATCCTAAACTTTATTTTTTAAGCTTTCTATACTTGCAACCCACCAATTGAACATTAAGTGTTAAAATTAAAGAGAAACAAAAAGACATTCTATTAACTTATTTTGAAAGTTAAGGTGTCCCAACATGAATAGGTGGGACATACACTCATTGTCTAGCCATCGACACACCCCATAATGCGTGAGCACCCAAAAATTATGAGATGCGAGCGTCCAATAATCAAGGGAGGCTAGACGGGTGCATGTCCAATCTGCATGTCATAGTTGGTGCACCAAATATTTTTCAATTGTTAAAAATCTAAAAAATATGCATGAGTTTTAGCCCAGGACTTCAAGGAAACCTGGCTCCGCCCCTGTTCTTAAGGTAAGTAGAGACAAGATATAACAGCTCCTGGAGTAGATATCTTGCTGCATGGTCCCTTGAAGCGCGTCTAACAGACCTTCCATTAGACGTAAGGACAGGGAAGTACAACATAATATCTGGAACATCTATGGCGTGTCCTCATGTTAGTGGCGCAGCTGCTTTGTTAAAACATTTCATCAACATTGGTCTCCTTCTGCTATTATGTCTGCTCTTATGACTACTGGTTTGTTCTTATACATGCTCACTCTCTTTGATTAATGTCTACTTTTTATTTGGAAATTTGAAGACGACTACGTAAAGATGCTCTGTAGCATAGGGTTTAAACCAGAGAAGATTAGGCTTATAACAGGTAATAGGACACTAGTAGTTGCCTACCTAATTACAAAGGTACAACAAAGTATCTGAACTATCCTTCCATGGCCATGGTCATATCCGGCACTAATAAAAAAGATGCCTCATTTTCAAGGACCGTTACCAATGTTGGTTTGGCTAATTCTACTTATAGAGCAATTGTGACCTCTCCTTTTGAACTTACAATTAGTGTCGTACCTAATGTCCTCTCCTTTAAATCTTTAAATGAGAAACATTCTTTTGTTGTAAAAGTTTTTGTGAAGACATCACTGCAGCAAGAAGTGACCTCTGCATTACTTGTTTGGTCAGATGGAGTTCACAATGTGAGAAGCCCTATAGTCGTGTATTATGGAAAGTAAATACTGAGTACTTTGTGATTATGAAAGAATTAAATAAAGGCTTTTACAGGGTTCCAAAAAAAAAAAAAAAAAAGGCCTTTACAGTTAGTCAAATTGAATAATTAATGCCCGGCCTATTGTGTGTGTGTGTGTTTTTATTTACTATATATATATATATATATATATATATATATATAACTACTTTTTTAAAGCTAAAAAATTATTTATTTATTTATTTGATACATGTGGTTGTGGACTTTTGGGTGTCCATTACATTACATATACAACTAGTCGACTCAACGGGGGCTCTTGTAAAGTCACAAAGATTTTGAACTTGACATTGAACTTCAACCGATAAGTAGCAGGACCTAATTATAGTTCGTAACTGTGATTAGACTCTGAATTCTAGAATACCCGAGGTGGTTAAGTTATTTTGCAATGCATGTATGCCTTGTAGTTTGTAGTAAATATATGTATTAGTAGATTTGATTAACAAAATTATGTGGTCGACCATTTGACTTAGGCCTTAGTTGGTTAGGGGTGGAGTTATCTCCCGAGAGTTAATGTACAGATAGTTGGAAACTAATCTTGTTTGGTTGTCCACTTCCTTACAAGTTATCTCCCAATTAATACCCTCAGATGCAAGATATATCCCCCACCTCTAGGGGAGTTATATCCCGGGAGTTGTGGACACAATTACTCTTCATTAATTACCCTTTTATTACACACCTCCCTGGAGTTTGAAGGTTATTTATGTCAATTAATATTTTTTATTGTTTAAAAATTTGAAACTTCCCTTCAAGTTTAAAATTGGAACCAAACATGAAAATATTATCTCCAATGAGATAACTCCAAACTAACATTGCAAAATACTAAAAATGAACCAAACAAGGCCTTAGGGCTTTCCCATGGCTTGTATGAAGAAGGCAACCATAGATAGGTGTTATTTTGGAGTGACATGGTTGATTTTTTTTTTGGTTAGGAACGAGACTTTATTTAATATAGCTACAAAATTTTACAAGGTGAGAAATAATGTGTTTTCTTTAAATAAAGTCGAAAAAAACTCCTATCAGTGTAGTAGGGAGAAAACACGTCGTCCCTAAACTAAATAAATGCACTCCCACAAGTGACCCAAGTCAATAAGGTAACTTGGACTATCGTGGTGTCGTACACGCACCTAATCAACTAGGTTGACATTTGTTGGTTGATTATTAATTATTACGCGCGATTTTTTACTACATTCTAAGATCATCTCCAGTAGGGTAGTGGATTTGGTGAAGATGTGTGCCACCTTGGATAGGCTAAACATTGGGTTGAAAAAAATGTCTCTAACGGGAACGTGGATTTACTTTGTGTAGGTGATGTGGCATAGATACTATCTACCGCACCTTCTACGTCTAGAGGGTGCGAAAAACATTATCCACAATGCCATACCATCTTAAAATCGAAATAATTAAAAAAAAAAAAAAAAAAAAAAAAAAAACCTGAGTGCATGAATAGAAAAACTGAAAAACTTTAAACGCCTGCAAAATAGGACAAACAAATAAAAATTGCCTAAAAGTTAAAAAAAAAAAAAAAAAAAAAGCCTACAAAAAAGAAAGTCCACATTACCCATTGGAGAAGGTTTTCACTCTTCAATGTGTATTTATGCAACGTAATATGCACATCCATGATAAAGAAAATCCTACCAAAAAAAAAAAAACCTTAATTTGTACATCCCCTCAAAATTGATGATGTGACAGTAATCCACAGTCACAATCCACTTTTTTTTTTGATGAAAAGTCTCAATCCACATTTACCTTTTTTTTTTTTTTTTTTTTTTTTGTAAAGCACATTTACCATTTAAGAACATATCCAATGCAAAATATGGATTGTTGTGGATTCATGCAACGTCATCGCCGTGGAGGGAATGCTTATCTTATATAGCTTAAATAGACATTGAACTTGAAAAATATTTTCCACTGCATACTATGGATTGTGCCTTCTATTCGATCATGTGGGGACTTTTTTTTTTGTTTAATATGTTTTTTCAATGCATTTTGTTTAAGGGCAAACTTGGTTTTGTTTAATATTTTTAAATACTACAATTATTAGATCATGTTACATACATATATGTCACCAATTTTTTTTTTTTTTTTTTAGACTTTAGTGGGAGTCGAACCACAACTTCCTAAGATTTTGTTTTTTTGGCAAGTAATTTTTTACCATCTCACCAGATATGCTTTGACTATATGTCACCAATTGTTTGTATAGTTTTATTACTTCTGAAAAATTGTTTGTATAGTTTTATTTATATAAACCGTATTTTTTATATTTGTAGTTATCTATATATAGAATATGTATACGTTTAAATTTTTTTCCTCATTTTTTTCTAATTATCTTACGTACTAAATAAAAGCCGAACAATTGTGATAAAAATAAACACACAAACTATATAAAAACCTACCTATTTTATTTGAATTCTTTATACTTTGGATTTTTTGGTTAGGTACGCCACTTTTTACAATTTTTTTATTTCATTTTTTTTTATGACGTGACTTGGTAGATACTACTTATATAGGGTGTTGTACACATCGTGAACGGGTTATTAATGTCCCATCATATTTACATTGTAAATCTATATCTCAGTGAGAAATAATCGAATTTATAGTCTTGAACACACAAGAACGAGACAATAGGTTGTGTCGATTGGTGTCAACTGAAGCATACATACATATCTCGGAACAAGGCCACCAAAACTACTTGTTTAGTCTCGATGGTCACCCATCGAGTTGGGTGTTTGACTACTTTATTTGAGTGTTGATTGGCATAGACCGACACTATAAAATAAGTCTCGGCAAGTCACGACTGAGATTACTTTAACATATGTCTTGAATAGTGAGATGTGTTGCTTTACAAACTATGAATATTTTGATAAAAATTTTGAAATATCCTAATAAATTCTTAGGTGCCCTGATCAATGAGGTGTCATAAGAGGCTACTGGGTGCACGTATTGCACTCTTTGTTTTATTGTCGAAACTCTTAATTATGCCCAAATAATTGAAAACTTCTTCTGCTCCAAATTAAATCATCATTATGAATTTGTCATTGGGAGAAACATGTGAATGCATAAATGATGATGTCGATATGAATGATGTGATGATGATGATGGTCATGGATCTCATCAGATCATCATCAATGCCGCGTGATTCATGAAATAACTATGACACCACACCACCCTCATATCCTGCAAAACATTATTATTACTAGGAGACAACATCATAATTATCATGCACCATGAACACCCTAAAATGCCCTCGCTTGTTGCTCTTATTACCAAAAGGCTACCACACATGCATTCTTAAAAGACAACTGCACGGAAGTGTGCAATCGTGGTACGATTTGGGTGGATCTGAAGTCTGAACGTCAGGTTTTAATTAAGTTTTGATAATGACAAAGATTTTTGTCAATCTATATATATATATATGGAAAAAGTTACATCCGTACGATTTTTTTTTTTTTTTTTTAATTCGTAAATTAATGTGATTTTTTTTAATTCTTTAACTACAGTATATCACTTTTTGAAAAAGCGTAAATAACTTAGGTAGTGCCACGTCATCTGACCAATACAAATGCGCCTTTTGTAAAGGCATCAAAAGGCACCATTTGTATTACGTGGCAAAAGGCGCCATTTGTATTACCTAACAAGAATGACACCTTTTGTAAAGACGCCATTCTTATTAGGTGGCCAAAATGGATTGGCGACGGACCCCGTCACCAAAATCGATTGGCGACGGGGGAGCTTGTCGCCAATCAATATATATATATTATATATAATAATATATATTATATATATTATATATAATATGGCGACGAGCTCCCGTCGCCAAAATCAATTGGCGACGGGGCCCGTCGCTAATCAATATATATATATATATATATTATTTTATATAATATATTGTATATTATATATTATATATAATATAATATATATTATTATATAATATTATATATATTATATATATATTTTATATATATATATATATATTGGCGACTGTCTCGTCACCAATCAATTTTGGCGACGGGCTTCCCGTGGCCAATCGATTTTTGGCGATGACCTCCCCGTCGCCAATTCCGTTGCGTTCACAATCACGTCACGTCATCGTCAATAACGCCTTTACTAAAAGAGATATACATAATTTTTGAAATTTTAAAGAAATTTACTCTATTTAATGAATTTAAAAGAAAATCAACCCTATTTTTTTAATAACCCCAAGTTTATATTCAAATTTGATTGAGTTTATATTCAAATTTCATTAAATTCGATTGGAATGTATGAATTCATTGTTGCCCTCGAATGTATGAACGTATGAATTCATTGTATTGTTGTAGGAATGTATGAATTTATTGTATTGTTGCAGGAATGTACGAAGGAATGTTTCTTGCCCTCGAATGTATGATCCCTAAACCGCGGAATATATATTTTATATATATATATAATATTATATATATATATATTCCTATCTATTATATATATATATATATATATTATAAAAATCTAAATATAAAAATATATATATATATATATATATAATATGGATTGGCGACGGGCTCCCCCGTCGCCAATCCGATGTGTACACGAATGGCACCTTTTGTAAAGGCGCCATTCGTGTATTGCCCGCCACGTCACACTCCACATCACGAATGGCGCCTTTACAAAAGGCGCCATTCGTGTATGCCCCCGCCACGTCACACTTAATAACGCCTTTACTAAAGTCTAAATACATAATTTTTGAAATTTTAAAAAAATTTACCTTATTTAACTAATTTTAAAGTAAAACAACCTTACTTTTTTAATAAGCCCCTATATATGACCGAACTGAACTTATATATATATATATAATCTAACCCGAAAAAAAAAAAGAACTGAACTTATGATTGTAGTAAACTGGATTATTAGTTTGATTTGGTCCCAACACTTTAATAATCCAGCAATTATTGTTACTTAAGCTCGGATTATCAATTTGAAAAAAACCAATAATGAGGTTGAACGCGCTGTTAAAATTAACAAATAAACGACTCTTGAGGTCTAGTGGCTAGGAGGGAGCAAGAGAGGCAAGATTAAGGTTGAGGCCTTCTTAATTTATGCCCTTTGTAGCATGGGTGGGTTATAAATAATGGACATATAGTGGAATAGAGAAATTGAGGACTTAATAACTTTTTTTTTTCATGACTCAAGTGAAAATCGAACCACGATCTCCCGAGGACTTAATAAATTAATTAGTTCCTTTTTAATTACTTCCTCCATTCTAAAATATTTATCACATTGCCTTCAAAATGGTACACCATTGCCTTTAAAAGGGTGGGGTGTTGTGGTTACAAAGAGGACTTTAATTTACTACGTATTCTGATTAACATAGATGTAATGATATATATGATAGATAAATATAAAACCAAGATCCCATAAATCTCTTCATACTAAATAAATAATAAAGATCATAGAGACTTACAAGACACTCCCATTAGAAAGTCTTCAACCTTCTGCAGTCATGAAGGTGTAGATTCGATAGATAACTTTTTGCCCAAAAGAACACCTATATATCACTGCGAAGGCTGGGACTCCAACGTATAGGTGGAGTTGGTTATAGACGGTTCCATCAACCGTCAATAACCAACTCTACTTGAAAAGACAATAAAGCCCTTTAATAATATATTTTAATATCTTAGATAATAATAAATTATTAATTAAAATAAACCATATCTAATATTCTCCCTCTTGGTTTAATTTAATTAATAAACTTATCATTTATACAGGTCATTATCTAAGATATTATCCCACTTGGCCTTTACAAATTGTTAAACAATTTGTCCAAATTGGAACCTCGTCCAAAACAACATGTGCATTGCCGACTTTTAATTATATATGCCATGTTTTAGTCCTACAGTGTCTTAATGACGGACACCACATGTCTTTAAAGAAGACACAAAATTTCATTTTCCATACACATGTGCACTAATATGGAAAATAAATGCATAGAGGATATTCATAGTAAGAAATGTGATCACAAATACATATAAAATGTCTGAACTGAGCCATATACAACTCTCACTAACTAAGTCATATCAAAAGCCTCAAAAAGACCCATATGAACAACATGCTCATTATACAACGATGGCGGCAAACCCTTAGTCATGGGATTGACAAGCATATGTCGTGTACCTATGTGCTCCACTAACACAAGCTAGTTCTGAATCCTCTCTAACAACAAGATACTTTATGTCAATATGTTTAGACTTGCTTGAACTCTCATTGTTCTTTGAAAACATAATTGCTGTAGAGTTGTCACAGAATATCATCAATGGGCGTGAAATGGAATCAACGATTATTAGACCTGAGATGAAATTTTTTAGCCATAGAGTTTGTGACGTGGCTTCAAAACAAGCTACAAACTCTACTTCCTTATAGTGGATGATGAAGCTGTCAAAGTTTGTTTAGCACTCTTTCATGACACCGCTCCTCTAGCCATTAGAAAAATGAAACCTGAAGTAGACTTTTTGGTATCTGGACAGCCAACAAAGTCTGAATCTGAATAACCAATTACTTCAAGTTTGTCTATCTGTTTATATATGAGCATGCAGTCCTTTGTCTTTTGTAAATATCTTAAGACCTTCTTTGCCACTACCCAATGATCTAAACCGAGATCACTTTGATATATGCCTAGTATTCAGACTACAAATGAAATTTTCGGACGTGTGCAAACCTGAGCATACATAAGGAATGTCTTTCATTTGTTCATGCTCCAATTCATTTTTTGGAGCTATAAGACTTAATGACCACATCAAATTTTAAGTACCATTGCCTAGAAGCTTGTTTCAACCCATAAATAGACTTCTTTAACTTGCAAACTAAATGCTTCCTTACCTTCAGTCTTAAAACCTTCCGGTTGTACCATATAGACATCTTTAAATAAGGAACCATTGAGAAATGCAATAGTTACATCCATTTGATGTAACTCAAAGTTGAAATGAGCTACTAATGCCATTATTATCCTTAAGGAGTCTTTCTTAAATACAGGAGAGAATGTTTCTTTATAGTCAATGTCTTTTTGTTGAGTAAAACCCTTAGCAACCAATCTGGCTTTATGTCTTTCAACTTTACGATTAGAGTCCTTTTTAGTTTTGAATACCCACTTATAACCAATTGATTTGACTATTTCAGGTAAGTAAACTAGATCCCAGACTTTATTTTTATGCATAGAATCTAACTCAACTTTCATAGCATTTAACCATTGACATGCAAAAGTGCTATCTTGTGCTTCAAAAAATGATACAAGATCATTTTTTTCACTAGTGTCAAAGTCACATTCTTGTAGATAAACTACAAAGTCATTTGGTATAGCATTTTTCTTTACTCTCTCTGAACTTCTTAATAATACTTGCATAGGTTGTTCTATAGGGATATCCTGTATATTAACATTCATATTGTTGGGAAATGTGCCCTAGGTCAATCCATTAATAGTCTTTATGAATACATTTTAGTTAATAAAATATAGGATTTCATTTGTTGTTTATTATAATTGATTTGTATGTTTATATTATAATAAGATCCATGGGTATTTACAGAAATATCCTAAATGTCCCTAGTCGATTATTATACTGGGAACCATAATGAATTAAGACTAGTGTGAGTCTTGATTGATGATCATACGATGATCATATGTATAGGAATACGAATCAAGATCATGAGTACTTGTTAGGGAACAAAGTACTGGACCGACCCGCTATGAGAACATCACATGGATTAAGTCATAGTTGTTTCTCTTGATAGGTATATTTTTCAGTCCTCTAACTTGAGATTACCAGAGATTTCAACATTAGGAACATAGTGATTTGAGACTATCAAACTTTGTCTTTAACCGAACGATTTTAAAGGTTTTGATTGGTTACTATGTGAGCAATGTGATGAAGTTGCGTAATCGAGATAGAATTTGTCCCTCTCATATAAAGAGAGATATTTAGTGGATCCCTCGATGTGTTAGACTGTTAAAAGGTCTAGTCTAAGTGAATTAATATTGATCAATGTCACTTGAATATTTTCAGTCTACCTAGAGATCGAGACTAGTACGATTGAACATGTTGGATGACAATTCCATGCCTTATGTTTGATCAAAAGGATATCGTGTGACAAAAGGATGTTATATACACTATTGATTAGGCTATATCGATTTGATATTCGTACAACTTGGGTAGTCATAATGTCTTGCTAGAGGCTGCTTATGACTTGTATACCAAAATGTGTTTTGGTACACTGCCAATGTTGTATGAGCCTATTGGGATGCACACTAAGAATGGTTTTACGAGATTTTAATATGGTTCAGAAAAACAGAAACATCTTTGTAGTGTATTACACTTATACTTCTTTAAGTAGGGGTATATGTGTAATTTACTTAACCGTCTATATACAAGCGTTGTATAAATAGACGTTTTAAGTTACAATACATGTATGAAAATTAAGGGCCGAAACTCTAATTTTTGTTTTAGAAACGAATTATGGTTGACTGGTACGTTCTGAATTGTTTTGGAGAGAAACAAAAAGGTTTGGTATTCTCTCAAAGCTAGCACTTTGAATCTCGGCCACTGTTCGTGTGTGGACAGCTAGTAGAGGGCGCTCGTCATTGGCAGCGCTTTAAAGATCGATCAACATTCTGAAAGGTATATTGCAACCGAGGTATGATTTAGTTTTCATAGTTTAAACGTTTTAATGGAATCAGATTCGGATCCTGTTGGGGTTTTTCTCAAAATTGTTTTGTAATCTTCACTGTGCATGAACCCCAAACACCAACACATATGAGGTACATGCATATTAGAGTTTATGTATTTTTTATCTCTTTCTTGCATGGTATTAACTGGCAGATTAAACCAATTTTGAGAAATAGGACCTAAAGATTGGTCATTTTCCTTAAATACCATGTGTCTAAACCTTTTACTGTCATTATGAATGTCATCATCCTCAATGAACCTTGCATGCATAGTTTCAACCAATTTGGACTGTTAGATGAGCAATAAAATCTATAACCCTTAGATCTTTCTGGATATTTGTGACGGCTTTAGTTCCCCATAAAACTGGATCCTACCCGGCCTATGTTTACGTGGGCCCCTGAGTCCTTACTCACGAAGTCTACGCATCCTAGTCAACCTCAAATCCTCAGATATATCATTAATTATTCATTTAAATGTGAAAGTTATAGGATTATTAGAAAATTCGCAACGGAAATCTCTATAACTATAAACTGGAAATCAGGAATAACAGACAACTTATGATGTGGAAACCCTGAAAAAAATGGATAAATACATGCATGTCTGGTGATCAAAGCTATATAAAGCGATCATACATGATATCCCTAATCTCTCAAATCCCAATACATGTCCCAGTGTTTAACAAAATATAATATACAATAATCACAACCAAAAGAACAAAACCTACACTAAGTAAAGGAAAGGATCACTCTGAGAGTCCTTAGAGAAGATCACTTAGCATCAACTCCTTCCCCTTGCTCATCTCACCTCTATCTCTATCTGCACCACCGTCACAAACTAGACGGTAAGTGCTTGAAAAAGAGAAAGTAATGCAAGAAGAAACTAAATAGTAATTCAAGATTTCAAATAAACAATCCAAATATCATATTATATTGAAAAGCAGAAAGAATAACAAATAGCATGATAAATAGACTGACAAGCTGAGCAACGAAGTTTGAGTGTCCATAGAATCAAAGAAGGCATATAAGTGATCAAAATCAATGCAGTACCGAAGCACCATATTTATAGTCACTAATGTGACCAACACACCATAGACACTGCAGCATCCAAACAATCCAGTATTCAGTGTATAACCCGCTATCAGTGGGGTGAAATAACACAACCGCAGAAGTGTTCACACTAGCCCACTCATATGGACCCAAGAGTACTTTACAATGCACTTACGCCAATACACTCAACCAACAAATAAAGAATGAAATTCTAACAGAGGCTCAATTCAATATAATTGATAATAAATAGATTATGAATTAATGCATACTTCCTATCTGGCTTACAATCGTACGATAACGTACCTCGGTTAACTGCAAATCTCCGATCCTCACGTACCTCTAAGCTATCTTCTCAAATTCTCGAAGTCTGTCAGTTAACCAATTTTATAAATCCTATTAACAACATTCTAATTTACCCAATTTTCCATAATTTTTTAATTAGTGTAATTAAGTTAATTTTCGGGGTATTGGGTTGTATTTGAACCCAATTGGATACCCGAGAGATCCCTGAAGTTTTCTAAAATTTTTAAAAAATTTGGTCTTTGTGAACAGTGTCATGTCACCACAGGCGCCATGACAATTTGCTTGGACCGCGTCTCCACGACATGGAGAAAAAAACTTGTTTGTCCAATTCGTATGTGGGTGATGCCATGGGAGATCCTTCTCACGGCGTCTCTCGTGGCGTTTTTCCTAGTTTTCATTGATTTCACTTTGCCCAACACGTCCGTGAGTAACGTCGCGGGGGAATCCTTCTCACGGCGTCCCTCGCGGCGTGTTCAGCAGAACACTCATTCCGGAGTTTCTCGAAACCCTACCTCGAGTCACCGCGTTCCGAGTCTATACCAAACGGGACATCCAAATCAACTTGAAACTCAACTCCCTTTCTATCTAAACCTCGACAAATCTCCCCGATTCGAAAATAACTTAAAATTCTTCAAAAATTCATAAAAATTCTAATTCATTTCAAATCTACAAAAACCAACCACCAATTCCTCAATAAAACCATCAATTGATACCAAATTCATCAATCAAAGTCGTTTCCCAACATTTTTCCAAAAATTTTGCCTGAAATTGTCACGATGAAAACCCTTAAAATTTGCGCCAATACGTAGATAAACATGAGAGGAGTGAAGATCTAACCTTTATGGGCGTATTCGGTCGCTCCACGACATCGCAACGTGCTCACAAACGCCGAAACCCACGTCTCACTCTCTTGTTCTCTTGATCGAAAATGAAAAACAATGGATGAGGATAGTGAAAAGTTGGTTTATATACCAATCTCTCATCTCATTTCGCACACGGATCTCGAGGCACATCTTGTGGCTCCTCTTTCATCCACTCACCAACTCTAACACACAATCTTTACTCCAATAGATGACTTCAACTTCAAAACCACCTCTTTTCTCGCTTAAAACACGTGTTTTCAGACTCGTTCCAACTCTCAACTCGTACCGCGTACGTTCCCGGACTTAACCTCGCACCCACATTTTATGTAATTATTTATTATTTTTGATAATTCACTAATTATCATTTTTTGATATTTAATTACCTATATTAAACCCTATATTTATGTTTTTCCTAGTCGAATCTCACACAAAAATCTGTATCGATTTACAAACAAAAACTACGCGCTAGGACATACAGAGTTCTTATTCGGGTATAAATAATAATACAAACATCACATAAAAATAAAATATACCTCAATGTCGATTCCCGATGCTTGAGTAATATGACAAATCACAATGGTAGGTCACGATCCTGTAAACACACGACACATGTCACCAATAAATTTAAGGGTTGTTACAATATCCAACAAATGAACAAGAAACTATTTTGGGATAAAGCTTTCTTTCATGTGGGTTGTATAATTTTGCTTCTGTTGTATAATGCTAAACACGCAAGTGATTTAGACTAGGTTTTCTACATGTCTTTAACTCAAATGGTGTCCTACTTACGGCCTTAGAAGGCACTCGATTGAGCATATATGCAGCAGTCTTTAAAGCTTCACCCTACAAGTTTTCAGGTAAGTCTAAATGACTTATCATAGACCTCACCATATCTATAAGAGTGCGGTTCCTTCTTTCAGATATACCATTTTGCTCAGGTGTCCCTGGCATGGTATATTGTGCAATAATACCGCACTCTTGTAGATATTTAGCAAATGGCCCTGGATTACGACCTATTCAATCATGTCTTCTGTAGTATTCACCACCACAATCAGATCATACAACTTTTATTTTCTTGTCAAGTTGATGCTCAACTTCAGTTTTATAAACTTTGAAAGAATCCAGTGCCACTGCTTTTTCTCCAATCAAATATACATAACCATAGCAGGAAAAATCATCAATGAATGATATAAAATACCTTTTACCACTTAAAGTGATAGTAGAAAGAGGGCCACAAATGTCAGTGTGAATAAGAGATAAAAGCTTTTCATTCCTGGTAGCACCCTTTTTCCTAGACTTGGTCATTTTTCCTTTAGCACAATCCGTGCAAAAACCAAAGTCTGAGAAATCTAATGTGTTCAAACTCCCTCTTTGACTAAACTTTCTAATCTAGGCCTAGTAATATGGCCTAACTGGCAATGCCACAACATAGATGAAGAATTATTGATTGAGCCACGTTTAACACTTACATTCAAAGATAAAAGAGATTGAGAAAATATTGGATTCAAATATAATAGATATAAATTATCAACCAATGAACCAGAACCAATACAGTGAAAGTTATGAAATAAAGATACAAAGTTATTGCGGAAGCGAAACTCATTGTTAAGTTTGTCAAGTTTTGAAATAGAAATAAGGTTTCTGGACATTGAGGGTACAAATAGTATATCTTCTAAGATTAAGTTAATTCCACTAGAAAGAACTAAATGAACAACTCCAACAGCACGAACCGGAGCGTGAACTCCATTACCCATTGTGAACATCCTTTGGTTCTGGCTGACCTTCTACCTATTTATGAAGGCTTGCATGGAATTAGAAATGTGAATAGTGGTTCCTGAATCAATGCACCAAGTATTTGGTGAAACTGTGGCTAAATTAGACTCTGAACACACACGACAATGAATGGTACTTCGCTTGGCAAGCCAATTTTTGTAGCCAAAGCAATCATTTTTCACATGACCACGTTTCTTGTAAAAGAAGCAGGCAACATGTTTTTTCTCACTAGGTTTGTACTCACGACTGGAACTTGCATCAGTGTTGGTCTTACCATTTTTCCCATATTTCTTTTCCTTTCCTTTCTTGTTATTGACATATTTTTTATTCACATAATGTGCTTCTTCGAGCTTGCTTGCCTTGATTCGTTCTTCTTCTTGAGCACACATGCTGATAAATTCAGTTAATTTCCACTTCTCTTTCTGCGAGTTATATGTGGTTTTGAAAACATCATATTGCGCAAGAAGAGAAGTCATAATGAAGTGAATAAAAAACGAGTCATTAACTTCCATATCCAGGTTCTTCAACTGACTTGCAATGTCAATCATCTTCATGATGTGATCTCTAACACCACTTTGTCCATCATAGGTCATGGTCACCAATTTAGTCATGAGAGTACTGGCCAAGGACTTTTTGGAAACATTGAAGTGTTCCTCTAGGGCTTTCAGATAATCTTTAGCCAATGGTGCATCATGAATGGCTCCTCTAATGTACATAGGAATATTGTTCTTGATGTACATTAGGCTTAAGCAGTGATCTCTCCCACTGTTCCTATTCTCTCTGAAGACCACTATTTACAGTTGGCCTAGGTGGTTCATCACACCTAAAGGCAAAATCCAAGTCCCTGTGGCCTAAATTAAAAAGCACTCAGTCTGAGAAATTTGACCCTGTAAGGGTCGTAGCATACGGAATAGAATCAGTTGTTGTATACAAAACAACATTAATGAATATGCTCATATAAATAATAAGCCACAAAATTAAACAATTTAATTGACAGGGAAATACAATTAAATTTTCCAGAATTGATTAACATGCCTCAAAATAAAAACAATCAATTTTGAAAGAGATAGACATTACATATAACAATTTTCCTTTGGGAATAAATTCCATATGCAGGTCTCCCTCTAGGCAAACCAATGTTCACCCCATGAAACTAATTAATCATAAGTAAAGCTATTAATATCATCTCCTTTGGGAGAAAAGTAATAATTACTTTCACTTATATCAATTATTTCATACTGTTTAGTTGAATACCTTTGGGCAAACTTATCATTCGTCTCTCTAAACAAACCACATAACCTTGACCAAAATAAATTTGGTTGCAACTCAATTATTATTAAAATACAATTAATCAAGCCACTTTGGTGACATTAATCAATTAATTTTAATAATATTGATGCCTAAGATTATGATGATTCAATTTCCCTAAATGAATCATATAAATTAATCATGCATATGTATCATGCATCATACATTAATTTAACCAAAAATTGTGACCGAAGCATAAATTGATGAGGCTTACATATAGACAAGGTCACATGATATATTTATTTAGACAAGTTTAATATAATCAAAATTATAATGATACAATCACACATAAATATATGCACATGTATGTATCATGTAATTAATATAGTCGAAAAATTATGCCAACAGAAAATGACAATCATAAATTCATCCAATGAATATCATATTATATAAGATGAGTGAAGATAGTTAACATTTGGCAGTGAATTGTAGGGCTCTTATGTTTAATAAAACGTGGTTATGCTTATACTCCAAGTTTCATGATAAAACACGTTTCAAAAACAAGAGTTGTCAATTATTTATTTATTTATTTTTGAACGAATATAACTCCTTTCATGTAGTCAAAACTAAAATTTAAAGATAAAGCAAAAACTTATCCAAAATCTTAATTTAACCGAAATTAATTGAGATTCCCCAATCAAATAGTAATAATTGAATGCGAAAAATAAATTAATAAACTAATTTCAGATATATAGCAGTCGAAATAGGGAAACCAAAGTCGTAATCTTTTTCGAAAAGTTGAAAACTTAATAATGAAAGTCGAACAAAGAGATCTATGGTACGCTCTGATACCAATTGATAGATAAATATAAAACCAAGATCCCATAAATCTTTTTATACTGAATAAATAATAAAGATCATAGAGACTTACAAGACACTCCCATTAGAAAGTCTTTAACCTTTTACAGTTTGGATGGTGTAGATTCGATGGATAACCTTTTGCTCAAAAGAACACCTATATATCACTGCGAAGGCTGGGACTCCAACAGATAGGTGGAGTTGGTTATAGACGGTTCCATCAACCGTCAATATCCAACTCTACTTGAAAAGACCATAAAGCCCTTTAATAATATATTTTAATATCTTAGATAATAATAAGGTATTAATTAAAATAAATCATATCTAACAATATATTCACAATAACTACATTATTTTCTTTTAATATTTAGGTTAGTAATACATAGGGACGTCATCCTATCCCCTGCGGGATTAGTCAAGTCTTAACCGAGAAGGGGCAGGTTCGGACACTCGTGAATCACGATCATAAAAAAAAGAACATATGCCACATTTTTACTTATGCACAAGAATTAAGGTACGTAATTATTAATTTACAATTAAAATTTCTTAAAAAGATGAACTTACCCTCTTATAAGGTTTTTTTTTGAAACCTACCCTCTTATAAGTTATAAATAAATTTATTTATAAATGAATTAATTTTGTAAAAACAAAAGTGATTAATTATGTCATAAACTATATAGAATGAGGTTAGAATTATAAATGAAGCATTAATATTCAATGTTTTTTTGATTTTTAATATTGTGACATATATGTTTGCTTGGGAAAAAAATTAAAAAAAATGTGAAAGATATTGTGAATGATTTAAATTAAAATATAGTTGATCACTCTATCAGGACTAGGTAGCGGGCATTTGATGGTCATTCAATCAAACTAACAAGCAAAAAAAAAAAATTCAAATGCGTATCTCAAGACACATTTTTCAGGCATTACTTCGTATCCCACGAAAGTCACGATTGTCTAAACCACAAGCATGCATATATATATATGATGACTCATAATGCGATGTCGTGGTAGTTGCAGATGCTTTGAGGGATCGTAACTTTTGATCCAGGAATCCGATTGGTTATTATAATGCCTTTTTAGAAATGGTGTTCCGTGCTCTAAGTTGTCTCTGCAGCTTCGCTATTCGAGATTGGATTTTGTGGGTCAAAATTCTATTATTTCACGCTTCATCGGGAGCTTTTATTTTATTGTCCAGTTTTATGGTGTTTTCGTAATTTTTATTGCATTTAGAGTCAAAGAAGGATTAGGCGTTTAAGAGTCGTAGAAGAATTACGTTTAGAGTCATAGAAGGATTAGAGTTTCTGATGGGCTATATAAAGCTATGATCAGAGTTGTAATCATTATCAATTATTACCAATTTATTCAAATTTTTGGTTTTTCAAAAACTTTGAGGATTCTTCCTTGTTTAAGCATTTATGTTGCGTCAATTGGTATCAGAACGTGAATTTCGTTCGTACTAACGATGTTCGGTGGAAGCAGTGGCATTCTGAACGTCGTTCAGAATGTTGAAGCCTTGCGAACCAAAATGGAGGGTCAAAAGGTAGCAATCAGAACCTTGGAGGCAAATCTCGATCAACAATTTCGACGTATAGACGAGCGTCTTGATGCAGTGATTAACAGATTTGGCGCCCTTGGGGTGAATGCTAACAGACATGAGGGTGATGGTGAACAACGTCCAAGTGATCAACGTGCTCGAAGTGATGCTCCTATTTCACTAGTGGCTACAAATGTCAGAGGTCGGGTTGCTGGTGGTGACTCTAGTGACGAAAAGGAGGATATGGTTCTGGTCGAGGATAAGAGCAAAACTATCAGGAAAGATCGATGCGACATATATAATAACAATAATAATCATCATAATCGTGATCATTATGATGGGAGCGACTTTACGTTGATAGTGGATATTCCTAGTTTCTCTGGTAATCTGAACATTGAGGACTTTGTTGATTGGATCGCCGAAGTAGGCCATCTTTTTTAGTATATAGATATTCCTCAAGAGAAAATGGTGAAATTGGTGGCATGTCGATTGAAGAGTAAAGCATCTGCCTGGTGGGAGAGGCTACAGAGTAGGCATTACAAGGAAGGTAAACAGCCTGTTCGGACGTGGTATAGAATGAAGCAGTTGCTCCAACGAGATTTTCTGCCTCCAGATTATGAGTAGATCTTATTTTAGCAGTACCAGCGTTGTCGACAGGGTGAGAGATCTGTTCATGAATATACAACAGATTTTATGCGACTGGCTGAGAGGAATGATTTGAGGGAGAAGGAGGTTCATCAGGTCACATGATACCTGGATGGATTAAAACTGCAAGTTTGAGAAAAAATTGGAGTGCGGGTTATTAGGAATGTCATAGAGGCGAAAAATTTCGCCATTAAGGCTGAATTAATGATGCATGACAGAGGTGGAGGTCGATTTAAGGGCAATAAGTGAACCTATGGTAGTGATAATTACTAGAGGAATAATAATGGGGAGGAAACTTCAAGGAGTTTTGCAGAGCGGTCGTCATAATGACTACTTGATCCTTAATATATATTATTAATACATTTTTGTCAAAACCTCTCAGGTGAGATGGTAAAGATGTCACTTGCCAAAAAAGGCAAGACCTCGAGAAATTGTGATTTTTTTTAAGTAAAAAAAATATCAATCTTAACACATTATTAGTCCAAATCTGTTATGGATCTTGGTAGATTAATCTAGGTTATAAATCCTGGTAGGTATGCAAGTCCTTCAGGGCCAATAGGCTCATCTAAGCTTTATAGGTTTGTTGTGTCAACCCACCTATATTTTATGGGTCTACTTTGATTGATTAGATCTTTCCATTGAGCCTCAGTAAGCATGTAATTGCTCTTCGTGAGCTTGTAATTAAGACAAGATTGCCTCTTAATAGGGCATGTAACAACTCCAAATTTTTAACTGACTTGTGTTGCACTTGTCAGAATTATGACCCGGCTACGTGAATACTGAACAGTATTTCGAACTTCGGGAGTCAACATCGAAGTGATTTTATGATTCTTTGATTGTGTGTATTAGTATTGTAGTATTTTACGGGTTTCGAGCCGTTCGGGAGGTATTTAATTGAGTGAGGTTTCGACTAGTTAAACGGGGGAGAAAAACAAGTAAAACATACAAATAAATGAATTTTTAATTTATTTAATTAATTAGTTGGTGAGACAAGGCGAGACTACGCGAATTACGAGAGTCGGAACAAGGAAAAATGGACCGAGGAATGTCGTTTGAACGCGGGAGTTAGTTAATTACGCAACATATGGTCTATGGAATTGGATTTGTTAAATTGACACAGTTCAATGGTGAGGAACCATGAGATTGACCTCGAGATGTGGGTGTGTTGAGGTGGAGAGTTATGCAAGTGACAACACACACACACTTTAATGTGTAATAAAGAGAAATAAATAGAATGGTTACACACTTTAATGTGTAATAAAGAGAAATAAATAGAATGGTTACACACTTTAATGTGTTGTAAAGAGAAATAAATAGAAAAGTAAAAAGTCCCATAAGGGTAGTGTTTTAAAAGTGTGTAGGAATTATGTTGGGGGTAAAAATGTCATTTGGCCTTATATATATATAAAAAAAGAAAACCCTACACTATTCACCTCCTTCTCCAAACACCCACCGCCGCCACTTATCTTCTTCCTCCCTTCATCTCTCTCGTCGGTCTCCCACTCGGTCTCCCTCGCGAACCTTCACGGAGGTCCGCTTTTTCTCTCTCTCTCTCTCTCCCACTCTTTCTTACGTTTTTCACTGTTTTTTTTAATTTATTGTTGTTTTGGTTTCGCCGGAAAACGCCAAGCTTGGCGGCGCTACTGGCCGGACCGCCACACCAGGGAGGTTGTCGGGGACTAGATCTCGCCCATACTAATGTCCTACAACCCTCCGGTGTGTCCGAAATCCAGTTGCGTTTTAAAACAGTTTTATTATTTCATTTGATTGTTTTTGTGTTGTATTTTATCTTATTTTTATTCTTTCTTTTGCCGTAAAATCGCATGTTTGAAAGGATTTGCTGGTTGAACCATCACTGGTGTGGGGGTTATCACGGATATTGCTCATGTCCTCGATGGTCTCTCGCGGTTTTGGTTCATCTAAAATACTATTAATATTGTTATTTTGACGAATTACTTGTTACGATTTTTATTAAACAATTGGACTCGTTGTAGTTTCTTAATAATGTTGCATGGTTTCGTGTTTTGATCATTCTTTGTTGATGACGTCGGTTTTGAGTTTTCAGTCAAAGTTTTGTCAATTTGGGTTTGATTTACCGATTGAATTGTCGAGGTTTTCGAGTCATTTAAAAGGATGGGAAAATGTGAAGGGTATCAACCTAGGATTAATTAATGCCTCGACCCATTAATTAGAGTTTCCAACCTTGTCAGGTAGCGGAAAACTTGGGAATACGCATTAGAAACGAGAGTTTATTTCGCGGGTCGCGATAGTTCAGGTAAGTACAATTGCCACAAGCATTTGTACATTTGTAAGCCAGTAAGAAAATGCCATGTGATTCATTATCTTTCATTTTGTTTCGTTATGCTCTATTATTGGTATTCCCTTCCATTTCTTGTTGTGTGTTTTCCGGCGTAAGTGTTTTGTCTCGAAAGTACTAGGACTTGCACTAGAGGGATAAAACGCGGGCACTCGTGCGCACGAGTGTGTGACCACCCTTAGTGACCGTGTGACACGAGTATCGGGTGGATGGGTTTGAGTCCCTTTCCGTCATAGCGTGTGCCTTCGCTTGTGTCGATGCCCGGGAAGATCTCGCGAGGTCTTCGCCGTTATGCTATGATTTAGACCACTTATGGGCCTCTTTTGATTCCTTGAAACACACTTGACTTTCGATTGATATCTATTAGTCTGTTTATCATGCATCTTGTCTATTTAAATTCCTGTCATTTTTATTACTGCATGATATTTAGACTGCGTTACTTGTATTATCATGAATTTCTTGTTATCTTCTTCGGTATTACATTCGATTTTATTCGATTACTCACCATCTAGTTTGTGACAGTGGGTGCGAGATAGGGCGGAGAGCAGCAAGGGCAAGGGACCCTGCCTAGGTGATCTACTGTGAGGATTAGCAGCGACACCAGAGAGACTCTTTAAATAGGTGTTTATACTTTTGCTGATGTGTATATCGTTTTATATTTACATTATTGGGATTATTGAACTTGGTATTTCTTTTGTGAGTATCATGTATATTTACCTATCGAATTGTACATGAATACCCGGGGTTTTCCACACTTTTAGAATTCCTCTACTTCCCTTGAATGAGTTATTTCCCCTTTATTATAATTGTTTTAGTCTTCCGCTGTTTACTGATGCAATAACTCTTTCATAAATTACTAATTTGATTAAATTGAAGGCTTACTAGGCTCGTCAGGTTGCCGAGTGATGACTCGAGGCTTGTATGGGTCTAGGCCGGGCGTACCCAATTGCATGGGGAAATTGGGGCCGTCACGGGGCAAATATGAAATTACCTAGGTATCTGTAGTCATTGATTTCCATCCATAACATCAAAATTCGTGTACTTACTGAAACAAGGATCAGTAGACCTCAAGCAGACAATCTTATTAAAGTTCTAAAATTCAATAGATCCCATCGGATTGAGGCTCTTGGCTACTTGGGCGGTATTTGGATCTTATAGAGGGATGTTCTCAATACCATCTTCAACACTGTCCATCTGGTCTGGCTTTTATTATTAGAGATGATGTAAGGGGAATGTCACTCCCTAGGATGTGTCCTCTGTAACTAGACAAGTGTGCCTCCTTTTCAATCAAAAAAATATCAATCTTAACACGTATCTCATCAAGACTTACATGTTTTGTTTTTTAAGACCAATCTACACACCTTGACCTTGTCCTTGATCAATTTACACTCGTGGATTTACCTTGCCTATTTATAACTAATTATTAGGATCTACATATTGTTTGGAGAGCTTGCAGCTATTTTTTTATTATAAACATAAGGGTGGCCAAAGAATCTTTTGTGTATTGTCATGACTCATGAGTTTTAACGTAGTAGAGAAGCAGTCACTGATTGTCAGACTGATTCAATTTCGAAAAAAATCAAATTAATGGCAGTTTGTTTGCACAAATAGGATTAACGAATTAACGAATCCTATGTCTGGTCCTGTAATGATCCATGAATGATTGATGAAATTTCGATTTCTTTTCAAAATAAATAAATAAATAAATAAAGGTGGCCAAAGAATCTTTTATGAGATGAATGAGGCATCACTTACTAATTAAGATGCATGGTTTAGGAAGGACGTGCATGAGTTTGATAAATATATATTTAGAGTCGCACTATAGCACCCTATCTATTACTATGGGCATACCATTGTTAAGGGCACCAACAATTTTACTGTGGGCACCCCAACCCCAGTTTTGTAGGGGGTCTAGTGGACCACCGCCCCAGGCCCCCCAATTGTTGACGGCCCCCAAAATGGGTACAAACACAGGGGTATAATACGTATATAATATGTTTTTACCCAGTTAATCCCCGTTTTCAACTAAATGGAAAGTGGTGCTTGCCAATTACTAATTGACACATGTTTCTCCCTTCCAAATTCCCAATTCAATAAGAAAAAAAAAGCTTAAGAAAAGAAAAGAAAACACACAACAAAACCGACCCTACTTCTATGTCTCCCCTCTTAAACAACACTCTCTCTCATCTTAAACAAAATGCCTCAGGATCAATTTCTCAACTATTTTGAGATTACGTCGAGATCGCATATCCTGTCTTCATTTCTTAAACAAGTGACCCTTCTTTGTCCCCCTCACAATCTCTCACTTCCCTCTCCCATTTGGATCTTGCATTATACTTTTATCTAGATTTAAAGAAGGTTTAGCTTATGCAATATGGCTAGCTATTGTAGATTGAAGGTATAAATTTAACTAATACTTTGATTTTTTTTAAGTAGCAATATACATGATATTGAAGAAATTAAAATACTAAGTAGCAATATACATGATATTAAGTAGCAATATACATGATATTGAAGAAATTAAAATACTTTGATTTTTTTTAACTAATACATGATTTTTTTAAGTAGCAATATACATGATTTTTTTAGTCCAATGGTTTGATATGAGGTTTAAGAGAGAGAGGTCATATGAGTTTTAGCCACAATGGGGCAAGTTTTTGTTTATTTCTTATCATAAAAAGGAAATACTAAATCAATTAGTTATTTCTTTTTCCACTAGTTAACAATGTTCTGAGAAGGATTGAATGGACTAGCCATGCTTTCGATTGAGGAAGATTTGTTGTCGAACATCGATTACGAGGAGATTGTAGAAAAAAATAGAAAATGATTTTTTGACATTTTCTTGGAACATATATTTGCCACACATTAGTGTAGATTCTCTGGAAATTCGTGCAACACACATCCCAATCAAATCTACATCATTATGTAGCAAATGTATATCTCTTAAAATGTTAGATTATCATATTTAAAAAAAATTAGTTCACAAAATACATGTAGGGTAATTTTACAATGATAAAGTAATCGGTCTTGAAATTATTTAGTTGTCTTTTATTATTATTCAATTATTACTTTTTCAATGAGGTCTCAAGTTTGGAAAAAAAGGAAGGGATAATATCAACAAATATTTAAATTGGTTGATTTTAAGTTCAATGAATACTATTCAAAGTTTACCTAATATTTAATTAAGATTAATTAAATTATACAGAAGGCCCCATTTTAAGTTTCGCCCTAGGTGTTTTTTCGAACGTTTAAAGGTACATTTAGAGTAAATTTGGCAAGCTCTGTTCCTTTTCGGTTCATTATTGTTTCATTTTTGTGTGTTTTTCGTTCACGGATTTTGTTTCTAGAAACCTGTGATTTTCAATCTTATTGGGCCAAAAACTGTTGTGTAATCTCGACTATCCATAGCCGAAATTATGGGTTGAAGTGTCTGTAATTAGTTTCGTTTATATTATACCGAGATTATAACAAAAGTCTCGGTGGGTACCGAATAAGTATGTTGTTGAGTCTTGCAATTTATTGTGTTAATTTGGGTGGTCTCGGTTAGTACCAACCGGGATTGTTCTTGTATATCTCGGTCAAAAGTACCGAGACGTAGACATATGTCTTAGTTGCTACTTGCCGAGTGAAATCAGTAAGTGTTGATTTCGGTTTGTTGCGTTTATTACTAATCATGACTATACCTGTCTATCCTGGTCATACAAGTCCGAGACAATGTTTATAGTCTCAGCTGTAATGACCCTAAAATCTAACTTGTGCCACATGCCATTTAAGGATCGTACGTAGGACCTAGTGCCGTGATACGCATGTCCAGCTCTTGGTCGTCGATACCAATGTATGTTATTTTTGTTTGGTGTTTGTATTACTTATTTATTACCTAAATGTGAATCCAATTCTCCAAATGTGCAAGGAAGTGTATGTTAACGCGTTTGTGTTACTGATAGGGTTTGTCTTAGGAAACGTGCGAAAACGGGTAAACGGAGTTCCGAGAGGAAAATTTTAATAAAACACTAACATTGAAAAATTAAAATATTATAAATAATTAATATGGGAACATGTCTCAATCGATAATATCGTTAATTACATGTGATGGTGCGAGTCGTAGAGCAGTTCAGGCATTGGACTACCTAAAAATTCTTGTTTGAATGGTCAAGTAGGATAAGACCAAGGGACCTAGTCCCCATTTAAGTCATTATAGTTGTTGGATAGTTTGATTTTGGGTCTTATATGAGCCTTGGGATGGGGGATTGAGCCTAGATGGGGTCAAGACAATAAAAAGGTCATTTCGCCCATTTTCCATCAACTTTTCTCTCTCATCTCTCAACAAACATGAACTGAGCTAGGGTTTTGTGATTTTTAAGTGGGATTAAAGCCAAATGATCAACGAACAACGTGAATTAAGGTGAGATCTCGGTCATTCATTCAATTCTCATTATTTTGACTGTAATTTTGTGCATTTTCGTCGAGTTTTTTTGGGACAACCCATGGTACTGGATTTTCTGGGTTTAGTTGCTTGTTTTGATGAAGCTAATTGACCAATTAAGTGTTTTGATGGTGGTTGTTGTGTTGGTGTAGACAACTTGTGAAATTTCCCATTTTTGATTGATTTCGCATTTGATTTTTTAAGCATGAGTTGTGGACATGTTTGACATGGTTTGGCGATGTTTTTCGATGTTATTCAAGGTCCTTACAAGGATGGGATGGGTTTGGAATACGACAACACGAGCCAGGGTTTCGAAAAACCTTAGAAATTTAAGACCATCGAGTAGCGCCGTAAAGAGCAATTCCTCAGGGCGCGAGCCATGGCGCCAGGGCATTAGCTCACTGCCCTTATCGCACCATGGAGGGTCCTTTGGGGAAATTGTTCCCCATGGCGTCAGGTTTGGTGAAAAAATTTATAACTTTCGGGAAATTTCGGGGCTCCATTCAGGGATTCCAATGGGTTGGAATGAAACTCAATACCCGGCTAATCAACCCAATTATACGAATGAGAGACATTATGGGAAATGGGGAATTTTAGGGGAAATTAAAGAAAATTGAAATATAAATGAGAAAACACGACTCTAATACATGATTTTGAATTCAAATTGTTACCAAGGTTGTGTAAGTGGTTTAAGAGCGTACGAGATCAGTTGGTGACGAGTTGGAGTCGTGAGTGCGTATTAGATCAAATACAAATAGGTAAACCAGCTAGGAAATGCATAATTATTTCAATTGAGCTTTAAATTGCTATTGTCATTGCTCATTGTTTATCCTTGGATTTCCATTTTGATTAAGTTGTCCAAGGGCAAGTGAGTCAACGGTGATCCTTGGTAGAAGTGGCTGTCCGAGGTAACATACCAAAGCCATGACCATAGGATGCGCTGCACTGGATATTGTTTATGTACAGGGTTTGAGTTCTTAGCTGGATTACCAGGAAATCTCACCACCTCATGGGTTTAGGGCTTGTTGGGTTTGCCACGTCCTAAAACCCGAGTCTGTTGGGTTTGCCACAACTCAACGACCCCTTTGGTTGGGACTACTTGCGCATTTTTGTTTGGATTTTCTGAACACTCATTTATCGTTGCTATTATTTATTTCCATTCTTCTATTATTCATGCATTCCTTATATCTTTCTTTCTATTTGCATCAATATATATTGCTTTATTATTTCGAAAGGTTGTTTAGAATCTTACTAGTGTTACTTACTTGGGCTCGTCATTCTTTTGTTCAACTGAATGCAGATCCGTAATTGAGCAAGGGAAAGGGGCCATTACTTTGATTACTACTTTGAGGGCATTGGAGCGGCCCTCCCTCTCGCACTCTTGTAGGTTTTTACTGACTTTTGTATTATATATATATATATATATATATGTTTTATCACGTTTGGGTGTATGGGACCGTGAGTTAAACTAGGACATGTATATGATATGATTTGCTCTCATCTTGTTGTATATACATGTTGACTGTGTTTATGTGGGGTTTCCACACTTTAGATTGTCCTGACTGATTGGTTTAGAGTTGTTTAGGTTTGTTTATCTTTTAATCACTTTCGCATAACTTTGATAACTTACAAATCTAAATAACTCAACTTAAATTGTTAAATTCCACTACTAAATTAATAGATATTGGTTAGAAAGGCTGACTAAGTTTGCGCTGACTTCGTGAGGGTTAACTCGGGGTCCACGTAGGTCTAGACCGGGAGAGGTCAGTTGGGAACTAGGACCGTCACATCAGCCCTATGAGACTAATAGAATTTTTTGGTTAAAGACTTCATTTACTCGAGTATTGGTACACTATGCATACTTTACATTCTTTTTTTGATATAGCTCGTGCCAAGCCTACTGTGACTAAGGATGAGACTAGTAGTGAGCTGTTAAGAGGTAATCGCGGTCGTGGTGGTCGAAGACCATTGAAAGGAGAAACAAAAGACAAATGTGAAGGGTAAGGCACATGTTATAGGTAGACGTACTTGGAAGGTTAATGTGCAGGATGAAGATTCTAGTATTATCGAGCATCGGGAAAGGGATCTAGTCATTGCTCATGGTGGAAGTGACGATGACAAATTCGATTCTAGAAACGAGTCCCATGGAAAAAAATAAAGAAAAGCTAGAGACCATGTGGGTGGGAGTACCATTGGTGGATCAGCCCGAAATGAAGAGGAGTGACATGAAGAAGAAGACCTGTCTGCTCCTTTACCTGATGGTCCGACCAACCGATCGCTATTAAATATCTTCAAAAATCACGTCGCGACTGTGATTTGGAATAATGGCGTACGTTATTTTATTTTTTATTATTTGTAGTCATTTATATCAAGTTATTATGATTAAAATAATGTAAATTTCCTTTGTTGTTGCAGCATCGCCCTTTGCTCAAATGCATCAACCACGTGGCTCAAGTTCAAGAGTGAGATTTGCAAGCATGTAACATCGAGGGCCTTCAGAGGATTATTCAGTGATCTAGGTTGACTCCACTTATAGACTGCTCCTACTGAAAAGGCAACAAGGAGCTCATATCTGCCTTTGTCGAGCGTTGGCATCCAGAGACATACATTTCACCTACTTTTCGACGAAATGTCCATCACTTTAGAGGATGTCAGCAATCTCTACTTAAGATTTCGGTGACGGGCAAGATCGTTGCGGTGGAGAATTTTTCTAGGTATACTAATGAGTCTCTCGCGAAGGAGATTCAAATTGTTTCAAAGTTGCTCGGTGTTACCATGGAAGAGGCGGAGGACGAGGTCAACATCACAAGGGGGCTCACCGTGTAAAAGGCTTGGTTGAAGAGTCGGTGTTGCCCGGATAAGGATTCAAAGCCACTTACTTACCTGCCTGTGGACTCCACTGAACGGGCATATTTGTTGTACTTGTTGTCGTGCACTCTTTTCGACGATAAGAGTAGATCATGGGTGTAACGACCCATATCTTTAATTCGATGATTAATCACTAGTCGTGAAACATTAGTGTTTCTTAACACGACCAAAAGACATGGTTGATGTCTTAAATTGTCGATGTAGTTGAAAGTTAAATAAAATAAATTTTATTTGTGTTTGATGTGGCTATGGCATGTACTGTACAATATTGAGATGATGGTGAAAATTATACTTATATATTGACTTAATAATGTGTGAGTTGTGTGACCAATAGATAGTGTGTTAAAAAAATAAAAATAAAAAATAAAAAGATGTGTATATGAACATGACTAAAAAAATAGAGCTGTGCTATGTGCATCTCACACATCACTCAGGGCACCTATTTTTTTTCAACTATAAGTGTAATGACTCATATACCCTCCAACACAAATCTACAACAAAAAAAACACAACTTTGGGCATCCCACCACCCCGTTTTGATGTGTGACCACCAAACTCCACCACCTTTATGCTCCTAACCAATTTTGTCATCTTCATTGACAGTCAGACATAAAATTCTTGGATCAAAGAGTGCATACAAGGTTGGTATCTATCTATTTTTTAGTTTTTGAGGGTTGGAAGCATAAGTTTTGGTGTGTTTTGACCTTTTTTGTATTTAAGGTTTCTGCATTTTGAAATGTATCACGTACACGAAAGTGTCGGACACACAAGACCAAGACATAAGAGGATGTCTCGGTTACCAACAAACGAGACATCCTCTTATATGTCGGTCTCATTGATAACCGAACCCAATGTGAAGTAGGTTACTTGTTCGATCGGTTACCGAGTACCGAGATGTGTTGCATTGTCTTGTTCGTGCAATTTCGAGACTTACTCAATAGTCTCAGCTCTGTGTGGCCGAACATTGCGAGATTGTGGTTGAACTTAATGATGGGTACATCCCCATGAAAACAACAACATGAGATAAACGAACAACAAGCTCAACGAAAAACACCTCGAACCCTATACAATTCAATATCAACCATTTACCACAAGTCATCATACAAACCCTCACCCCGCAAATACCGCAAATACTCATCCGACCCTAAAAACAACAAATCGAGGGGTAAACTAACAAGAAAATAAGGAGATTTGGTGGATTGAGACATTGATTTGTAATGGGAAGGAGTGTGAAAGAAGATTTGGTGGTAGGGTGCCTCACATTGATGAATAAGGGCATTTTCGTTCAACTCAGAAGTGCCCTGAGAAAAACGAGGGGTGGCCTTATAAATGGGATGTCCTGAGTGATGAATGGGATGCACATAGTGCGGCTCATAAAATATAAAGAGAGAAAGTAGGGCACGACTCCTACTTCTCTTTTCTCCAAAAAGGCAAAAGAGAGTGGGGTGTACGCATGAGAAGCCGAGAAGCTAAGGTGGACGTGCGCACGACTGATTGGCGACGGTGACGGCGCGACTCTGGAGTGGTGGTTTGCGGAAAGAGGAAAGATTGGGGTTTTTTCTATGAGTGGAATAATAAGGAGTTTGTAGTTTTTTCTTCTTTCTTTTTTTAATTTTTTATTTCAATAAAGAGTTTGTAGTTGAACAACGTTTTCTTTGGGGTAACCACTTGATTTCAAAGAAACAATTCATTATCTTTACTTAATGCTTAAGTTCTTCACCTCAATGTAATGCAGAGGTGGAACCAAAAAATTTAGATAGGGAGGAAGAATTTTATCTAAACCTATACACACTAACTCGATCCACCCTATGAGGTTGAAGCTTGAGTTGTGATGCTAACATCAACCCGACCTTATTTAAGAATGTTAAAGTTTGATAATTTAACGGGCAAATTTAAATTTGCATTTATCAGCTCAAATTACACCCTCGATTATATAACTTGTTAAATATTCGGTGTTTACTTCAAAATGAGTTAGTCCGCCTAAACCTAACTTATATAGCCACGTCAGACTTGACCAGGCCATATAGAATAACTTATTTTGTCAAATGAAAAAAATTATATAAACAAAAATTCAAAATTGAATAATAATCTAATAATCATAATAATTTGCAATAAAATTAATAAGATAACAAACAAGTTTTTTCACCCAAAAAAAGATACAAGCATAATTTTACAAGAAAGGAGTTAATTTTGTAATTTTTTGTTAAATAAAAAAAACATATTAGATCACTTCTTAATTATTTTCCCTCCTCTCAATGGCCCTGTTTGGTTTACCTTATGTTCTTACTTATTGTTGATGTAGCACTCAATAAAACAACTTTTATAGCGTTTGGTTACATTTTGTATTTTTCGCGATTAGCTGACGTGGCATTCAAAACTACCACAAAAAGTGCGATTCTGAAAAACACTTCCCTACATGCTTTTTGATTTTCATAAATACTTATCCATGTCATCAAAGCATAAGTTCGAAGCATAAGCTGAACCAAAAAGGGGCCAATATTTCACGTAATTATTTTATGATTTGAAACAATAAAAATAAGTTTGAGACTTTTTTAAACTTTATTTTCATTGAGAAATTTTGTAATTAATTAAATATAAATTTTATCGTCATTGATTAAGTGTGTGTTTTCGCTATAACATTCTAGTTAACAGTAACTCGGAATTGAGTTCCACGAAATTTTAGTGAAACTAGACTTCAATATCTTTACAACACTTATTATATATCTATGACCCATATAACTAGACTTAGTAAAAAAATTATGAATTTTATTATTTTATAAATTTATTTAACAATATTCTTAAATGCATTAAGAAATTTTCTTTTTTTCTTTAGTTTTCACTATACAAAAAAATATATATTATTAACGTTATCAATTATTCTACCGAAAGAGTGTTGACTATGAGGAAGGAAAGAGGCTAACAACGGAAGCATGTAATGAGGGCGAAAGAGGGGATCGAGGGGCGGGAGTATGTAAGGTGGGGCAAGGGACAAATTTGTGGACAGGGACGGAGTCGAGGTGGGGTGCGTGTAAGGGAGGAGGGGGCGACCGTCCCCCCCTTCCCCACTTTAGGTTCACCAATGATGTAATGGGAGATTGAGATTTTGAAAGTATTCATTAAGTTTAGGGCACAAGGTTTTGAAGAGATTTTGGGAATTCCTCAAGTTTGGTTGAAACTCTCAATTTGAAGCTCTTGGCCTTTGAGGTATAATGCGTCGCCCTTTAAATTTTGTCTTCACCAATTTCCTTGTTACAATAGACATATATGGTTTGAAGTAAAGCTATAGGGTGCACTCCACTTGTTTGAGGAAATGCCAACAAGAAAAGTTGGTTCGTTTTAATTGAGGCTTGGAAAGTAATTTTAATGTATCTCCCTACTAGTTTTTGAAGATGGAATGACACTACGGAAAGTATTTAAAACCAACACAACCTTGGAAAGTAAGCTATGCTACTTAGAAATTATATTTGATAGATTCTTGGTCCAAGAAAAACATTAACTATGAACAAGACCTTGACTTAGCAAGCGGTCTCAATTAAATATAAACCAAACATTTAGAGCATCCTACCAAATTGATGGAATGGATTGGAAATTAACTTAATCTTAAAGGAGGACACTCCAAGTATTCGACGAAATGCTTAAGAGGAAACTTGTATTGTTTCGTTTAACTTGAAAAGTTCGATTAATATATTAAAAATTAATAGGACTCTTGAACTTGAACAATAACCTAAATTAAAGCTAATTTATGTAGGTTCATGTTTGCACCTTAAGTACTTGATACAATGTTTGTTTAAATAAAAAGACTCTTCGTGAAAATTGAAAACTTTATTGAAGGATACAAATTGTATAGGAAACAAACAAATGGTATATTCTTGCGAGGTATCTTTTTTTCAATGAAAAATAAAAATGTCACCTAGTTAACCTTCTGATTTATCTTGGTTAGGTTTTACAAATTAGAATTTACATACACTCGAGTGGTATGAATTATTTAGTGACATCTTAAATATTTGATAAAATGTCTAAAATGAACTTGCCTTGTCTTCTTAACATTCGAAGTAGAAGTCGAGACTGTTTAGAGGGCTAATTGGTCTAAATTGAGTATTTGATTTCGGATGTGTTCTAACATGTCTAAAATACATAAGTAAATCACAGGAACCTAGAATTGGCGGCACTTAATGTTGGAGACGCGTTACGAGACTTCAGAGGCCGGAGCTGTAATTGAATTTGTGTTTTGTGATGGGCAAAACCAGATAGGGGATTTATAGTAATTCAACATCTAATTTGTTCCTTCTTGTTGTTTTACACATATTTACAAAATTTACGGAATTTCATTCTTTATTATTGAGTGTCTAAGGCCTAAGTGTGTTAGGAAGGTACTCTTGAATTTGGTGCTAGTTAGACAAACATGAGTTCACCCCGAGTACTGGATAGTAGGTAGTAGACGTGGGTGAGGTATTCGAGCACCGTTGATGCCCCCACGCTTCACTGAACTGAACTTGTGGACTTGTAAAGTCACAGTTCTAGGAAGCCGAGTAGTAGTACCCGTTCTCGATGGATTTGAACCACTTATTCGCCTTCATTTGACTCATAGGCACACATTACCGCTGCTATTACTTTCCAATCTATTTATCATGCACTTTCCATTATTTATCTGTCTTTTAAATTCTCGCATGATCTTTAAACTCTTTAATTATTCCTAAAGCATTGTTTAGATCCTATTGGTTGTTACTTGCTGGACTTTTCATGATGACTTAAGTGCAGATCCGTTGTCGAGCAAGGGCAAGACGCAAGTACTAGCTAGGCGATGTACTCTGAGGACATCGAGCGGTCCTCCCTTACTCTTTTTTTATAGGTTCTTTCGGTATCGTATTAATTATATATATGATGTTTTAATACATTTGGGTCATCTTGGGATTGTGAGACGTATAGATACATGTATTTCCCCTCGTCGTTGTATTTTGTACATTATATCCGTTGTACGGGGTTTCCACATCCTAGCTTCCACACCTAGAACTCGTTGTGTGTTTAATTTATTTGTTATCCAATTTTTATCATATTTAAATTTCACTGCATATATATACTTTGTTGTATGGACTATCAGATACCGAAGACCGGTTTGTAAGGCTGACTAGGCCTTTATTAACTCTGAATTGGTTTACCAGGGGTTAATGGAGTTCTAGTGTCGGGTGGTACCCAACTTGTAGGGTTAAGGTCTTCACAACAGTTGCTCAAGCTTTTGGAGCATTCAGATATGCAACAACTATGCATGGGGTGTAGCTGCATTATCGTACTTATACCATTTCCTTGGGCCAGCCACCAGAGTTGCATTATCACAAATTGCCAAATACCTCACTTTGCTTGAGGTAATTTTTTTTGTATTTGTCTTTTGTTATTACTTCATTTAAGTTTGTTATTGGTGTTTTCTTGTTACTAATTCCTTTATGTATTCTCAAATATAGGTGTACTAGCACTTCAAACTCGAGCTTGTCGCATCAAACGCCAAGTTCATGGACCAATTGCACCCTTGTGTCTCGCGGTGGATCCCGAAACACGATACAGTTATGAACGTGAACAAGTTAGGGCCTATTAGGAGGACATTAGATAGATTGCAGTCGAGTGAGGTGCGTTTTTTATTCACGCAATCAACTTAAGCGGCTTGAGAAACGTATCCGTGCAACCGACGATACAAACCATTGGCACGATCATGTTGCACCACATTCAAGATCATCTCAAAAGATGCCTTTATATTGTTATGTTAGATCCTAAGCATACCATCTATCAAACTCCAAAAAGTTTCAAAATATTTCTGACTATTGCCAACATGTTTCTTTAAAGTGGAATGCGCAAACTCAACCCTCTGTGTTGTGGTTTCCCTTAAGTGCAAAATTCGATCTGTCAATGCCGGTATAAGTCTTTCCTTATAGTCTTTCACCCATGCCTTGTCCAAGTAATCAATAAAATCCTTCACAATTCTGTACTCAAACCGTAAGTCATTCATCCAAAGTTCAAATGATGCCTCCGAATTAGCATGCAACAAGGTCTTCCACCTATCCATGAAAAGTGAAAATTCTCATTTCGTGTGAACATCTTCTTAGTCTCGATCAACACCACTTTGTTGATATGCCACGTGCAAAGAAGGTGAGACGATGTTGGGAATACTTCTTTGATTGCACTAATCAACCCTAAAGCTCGATCTGTAACAATAACGTTAGGTTTAGGCCACCCGTCCAATATAGACCTCAAGATCACAAGTGCCTAAACGTAATTGAATCCAGATAATTTGGTATCTATTAGTCTTGTATGTACAATCCATTAGAAGAACCAACGGGAAACACTTGACCAACTTGATTGAATCAGGATGTGCCCAAAATAAGTCAGCCACGATATTCGTTTCAGGATGCTTCCTATGCAGTACATCCACTTATTCTCCTTTAATATGTGCAAAAGTTGTTGCATTTGAGTCTTCCCACCTATATCATCCAATTGATGCTTTTGTCGTGCATTATATTGTATGCATAATCGAAGAATTTTGTTTATTTATTTGCTTTAATGTGTTAAGAAATTTTGGTGGCTTGACATTCCCCTTAGTTTTTGCACCACAACCACCTAATTATCTGGATTCAATTTCCCTACATATGAGTGGTCATCCAAGTAGTTGGTAGGGTCTTGGTTGTGTCGCCCACAAACAACATTGACATGCCACAAAGAATTTGGTGTTCCTTAATGTTAATAATAAAAGAGCATTGGCATTTCTTTGTACCAGTTTGAGCACTTATACTTTCCTCCTCATCATCACTTCCTTTCTTAGACTTCGGTGGATTCAAATCAAGTTTTGTCGCTTTGCTTTCCCAACTCTATATGAAAGTCCCCTAATTGTATCTGACCTCTCACAAGAAGTTTTACCCTTCCACTGCGTTTAACTCCTCCGGCATTAAAGTTTTTTGTAACTAACATAAACTTCTTTTCATAATCGACCATTTGAAGCTATGAAATAGCCACCTCTCTAGATTGGAATGGCTTTTTCGGCGTGAAAACATCAGCAAAGTTTGTGTAGTGACCCTGAAATCCTAACTCGTGCCATGTGTCATCTTAAGGTCGTAACTTGAGACCTTGACGATGTAGCTTACACGTACAAATTCTTGAGGGTCGACACAAAAGTATATTATTTTTGCTTGATGTTTGTATTAGTTATTTTATACCTAAATATGAAAGTCAATTATCCTGATGTATTATGTCATTTTTATCTCGTGGAATTTAAGGGCAAGTTTCGCTTAAGAATACGTGTCGATAAGGGTACCGAGCGGGTAGAATACGGTACATTAAGTCTAGGAAATGATTTTTCTAAACAACCAAGGTAAATGTGACTAAATATTAATGATAAGTCCATAGTCTAGTTCATTTGATTGAAAATTTTGACTATGGCACACTTCATGATGTGTACCGAGGTGCGAAACACCGAATAACTAAAAGTTAAGTGGATAAGACCAAGTCATTAAGTGTCTCATTAAAGTCATTAAAGTGAGTTGGACAACTTAAAAAATGGGCCTTAGGATGCCTTCGAGATACGTATAGCACACTTGATGAGATTTGTGTATAAATATCTCACTTAAGATTTTTTTTTTTGGTCAAATTTTCTAAATCCTCGCCCACAAATCCAAAAATTGAGAGAGAGGGAGAGAAGGAGAGATTTTGATGCAAACTAGGAGGTTGGGAAGTTTTTGATCAAACCAACATAACCAACAATGTGACACTAGTAAAAATACAGTGAATTAGCAACGGAAAAGCAACAAAATGGCGATAGAATAACAACAGAACAACAATGGAATAGCGAAGGTGGACAACCCCAATTCTCCATAAAGTTGAACCCTATATGGCCTAGCCTACGTGGACCACCGAGTCAATACTCGCGAAGTCAACGCAGGCCTAGTCAGCCTCCATTAGTTACATCCTGTAACGACCCAATTTCAAATTATCGTGATTTATGACACTATTGTAGACGTGGACGCCAGCGGGATATTCGTGGGTCCCTCAACAAGGCCGAACACGCTCGAATTAGGTATACAGTCCGTTTTGTGTGTTCTTGTTGTGAAGTTGTGATGTATATGTTCAAGTTATTTAATTTCATTGCAATATGTGTGTTTATATAATCCATTAACAAGTGAGATGGTGTGATGCGTTTTCGCTGCGACGGGTGCTTAGGTGGGTGGATCGGTGGTGAATAATTATCACACTAGGACGGGGGACTAGATACACACCATAAATGATAAAATTCATAAAATTATTAATATAAAATGATGTTGAGGCGGTAGGTGCCATCGTTGAGCATGAACAACATGGGTCGAAGTTCGAAAGCCGGGTATTGGAACACCTGACGTGCATATAATTGGTGTCATGTGAATAAGGACAAAGAGAAACATGTGGGTTAGTTTTGGCATGTTGTGGAAGACCTTTTGACTTCATCCATGCCATCAAACAAGTCTTGAGATTGGGATGTGAGTTGAGATGAAGAGATATGTATATATATGTGTTTTTCCACTCTTTTGACCACTTTTTCTCTCTCTCCTCATGTTTGGATGAAAATGGAAAGAAGTGTGAAGGTTTGGAGTGATTTGGATGATGATTTGAGGATCTTGTAGGTGTTAGAACAACAAATAAAGGTTAGATCATTAATCTCCTCTACTTTTTCTATAATTTGGTTACCAATTTTATGTTTAATGGTGTTTTGAGTATGGGGTGTATACCCACTGTTATGGGGCTGATTTTGGTGTTGTGGGTATGGTGTTGGTGTTGTTGTTATGGGGTTTGAAGGCTATAAACCAGTTCTGGACTGGTGGGATTCTAGGTAGAGATTGCCCAGTGTATTTGATGAGGCCCCACGTGTTGGCGATTCTACGGGAAGATAAGGATGATTACCCAGAACGTTGGGCATTCTCTCCAGTGCGTTGAGTGCAGGAAAGAGACTAATGTTAAGGTTGTTTTGGGTATTTTTGAACATACCACATATCTAATTCAATAGTAATACACTAAACATAGTAAAATGAATTAGGTGAACATAGTCGGGTATCGGACGCGCATTCCGAGGCAAAAATGAGATCGGACTGGGATGGATACCAGGTAATTGGAGTGCGGTATGAAGTGTGTAGTATCCAAACTAAAATTCACTTTAGTAATTACTGTTTGATTTATTTGAATATTGTCATGTTTATTCAATAATCTTTATTTCCTATTGTTTTACGGTGGTTGTGTTTTTCCCCACCTGGTGCTTATTCATTATGGGGGCATAGGGTCCATTAGGCCATAGCATGTGTTCTAGCCATGCGCTGGTGAATATGCTAACCGGGTGTGCTAGACATGTATGGGTGCGCCGTGGTCTACGCCGGCCACCTAGAGGGTCCAGGGTCACCCGTTCGAGGTATCCTCACGGGTAGTGCCTGGCGGATAACCCGAAGTATGGCTCTAGTCTGACTTTGATTGTGCACGCACTTTGATTTCTCTACTATTCATATTCATACGATGACCTTCCATAGTTGTCTGTATTCTTTTGTTCTGCATGTTTATTTATAGTATTTTGATTCTAGCAGTTTTACTTATGTATTTACTTAGTGAATTTCCTTGGGATTACTCACTCTGGACTCATCATCTACCTTTTGTGATGGCTTGAGTGCAGATACTAGTACAAGTAGAAGGGAGGGCAAGCTTGAGGATTATTTGTGATTAACTGCAGACTGCCCTACTCGTACATTTTTTTTATGTTTATTGTTTTATGTTGGGTATGGATTGTGAGAGATATTTTGGTCTATATATGACCCTGAGGTATAATTTTTTATATTTTGAGGATTACACTTGTCATCTATATATGGATTACGTTCTTATATGATTTCCACATTAGATGATTTGAGACTTTCGCAACATAATTTGAGGTTAAATGAAAATAATGAGTCAATAGGCTAACTTGAAATTATAATTAAAGAAAACGTCATAAAGTTAGCAATAATTGATTGATAATGAGTTATAAGTGGCTGTGGGACATAGTTAGATGGTAAGTTGGCAGTGTTGTGGGACATAGTTAGATGGTAAGTTGGCAGTGTTGTGGGCCCGCGGTGCACGCCGTAGCGGCTAATGGATTTGGGGTCGTTACATTTGGTATCAGAGCCAAGGTTGGTAGAGACCTAGACATCATTTTGAATTGAGGACAAACCTGATTATAAACCCGATGAATAAATTTTAGATGTGGAAATCACAAGTGAATGATTAGAACTTTAGTTGGGAAGTGATGTGAGGCGGGTAGATTTAGGAAACTATATACGTGTATATTTTGTTTGTGTAATATATATGATACACGTATATATTGGGTCTGATCCGACGCACGTTTGCGGTACAGATTACGATGGACGCACACACTCCTACCGCTACTCAATCGACTACTCAGCAGGAGGTCGATGAGACCAGTGACCCCACTGAGGAGTGATGCCTCGGCAGGCATTATCGCAGAGTATGCGATTACACCAGGATCAAATGGCGGAGATTCTCGAGTATATACGAGGCTCAAGAGTGCCTACAACGGCGTCGACTACTACTTTTTTTGCTGTACCTACCACCCAGGCAGCCTTAGCGTCAGTTGTTATCACACAGGCAGAGGTGTTAGAGACATTGATTGAGAGGACCGAGCCTGTGGTTATACCAGCGGAGACCACCGTTGTGACTCCGGCTACGACAGAGCAGCCGTTAATAGCGTCGGCATCCAGGAAGAGGATGTCGGAGGCAACAAAAATGGTGAAGGGCTTCATGAGGTTTGACCCTACCTACTTTCACGGTGTTAGTGATCTAGAGTTAGCTGGGCATTAGTTGATGACGCACCGACGACTTCATCAGTTGTTGGAGGTGCTAGAGGTTGAGTTGGCACGGATCTCAAGATATTGTTTAAGAGGTCAGGCGGCGATCTGGAGGACAACTTATACCGATACGCATCTGGAGCTTTCGACTTGGGCGAGTTTCGTCAGTTGTTTCTAGACGAGTATATTCCGACTGAGTTACAGCTGAGGCTCAGAAAGGAGTTTTTCACATTGAGGCAAGGTACCATGTCTGTGCTTGCATACATGGAAAAGTTCAGGTATTTGATGCAGTACGTAGTGGATGTAGCAAATAATGAAAGACTTTAGATTTATTACTTTATCAGGAGTTTAAATGAACAGATTGGCGGTGTGATCGTCGCGAGTGGAGCCCAGACTTTACATTGCATTTATGACCAGACACTAGCTCATGAGACATATTTGTTGCAAAGCAAGGAGCGATAGATCAATCGAGACAGAGTCCTCGATTTGAGCAGAGGCCGAAGAGATAGAGGGATCAGTTTGAGCGAAAGGGATATGATCATCAAGCACCTAGAGATGATTGGCAGTTGGATTAGGATGTCAGTGATGGAAGTGATTCGAGAGATGATCAATACGAGTATGATGATTGGGCACAATGATTGGAGTCGCAAGGATTACCAGGATTAGATTGATGATCAGTTCAGCGATGACGATCGCCATGAGGTATAATAGATTATACCTATATCGGCATAGCTGCCGATACAACCATATCTACAGGACCGGATCAGAGGGACCGAAGTTAGGGTTAGAGATCGAGGGTCGACAGTCTGGAGGACGTGACAGATGTGGATGTTATAGGTGCGGTCAGAGAGGACACATCGGAGTGGATTGTTAAAGAGTTTTTTTCGGCACCAGAGATTCCACAAGCTGATGAGAGAGCCTATGAAGTGACACATCCTGTCAGAGAGGCGACATGAAAACGCTCTCAGGGTACATCGTCATTGTACATTTTCGATTGACATATTTTTCATGCATTCGTTGCATATAGGCTGATTAGTTTACTTTTGAGTTAAGCGTGTCCTAGTTGATTCATTCACTAGGGGTTGTAAAATTGGTTGATTAGTTCACTAGGAGTCCATTAGCAACTAGTTGATGTGATTCACCAGGGACCGGTTGATGTGGTTCACCAGGGACTGGTTGATGTGTTCACCAGGAATTGATTGATTGGTACACCAAAAGTTAATGAACGACTGGTTGATTGGTTTACCGTGGATTGGTCGATTTGTTCACCAAAGATAGGTTGGTTTGTTTACCTAGAATAGGTTGATTTATTCACCTAGATTGGAGGTTGATTCGTTCACAGAGTTAAAGGTTTGATTAGTTTACCAGGGTTTGTTTAAGTTGGTTAACCTGACTAGTAATTGTATCAGCATTATGGTTCCTTGATAAGAGATATTAGTTATCTCAAATTTCGGGACGAAATTTTAAATTAGTTGGGAAGAAATGTAACGCCAATTTCAAATTGCCATTATTTGTGAGGCTATTGCAGATGTGGACGCTAGCGAGATGTTCGTGGGTCCCTCAGCGAGGCATTAGCACGCTCGGATTAGGTATACAATCTATTTTGTGTATTCTTGTTGTAAAGGTGCGATATATATGTTCAAGTTAGTTAAATTTCATCGCAATATTTGTATTTATATTGTCCATTGACGAATGAGATTATATGATGCGTGTTCACCACGACGAGCGCATAGGCGCGTGGATCGGGTGGCGAATAATTAGCACACTAAGATGGGGGACTAGATACACACAATAAATGATAAAATTCATTAAATAATTAATATAAAATGATGTTCAGGTGGTTGGTACCATCATTGAGCGTGAACGACATGGGTCGAAGTTCGGAGCGGGTATTGGAACACCTGACGTGCATATAATTGGTGTCATGTGAATAAGGACAAAGAGAAACATGTGGGTTAGTTTTGGCATGTTATGGAAGACCTTTTGACTTCATCTAAGCCCTCAAACAAGTCTTGAGATTGGGGTGCAAGTTGAGACAAAGAGATGTATATATATATATGTGTGTGTTTTTCCACTCTTTGACCACTTTTTCACTCTCTCCTCATGTTTGGACAAAAACGAGAGAGACGTGTGAGGGTTTGGAGTGATTTGGATGATGATTTGAGGAGCTTGTAGGTGTTGGAACAACAAATAAAGGTTAGATCATTAGTCTCCTCTACTTTCTCTATAATTTGGTACCAATTTTATGGGTTTTTAATGGTGTTTTAAGTATGGGGTGTATACCCACTGTTATGGGTTGGTTTTGGTGTTGTGGGTATGGTGTTGGTGTTGTTGTTGTGGGGTTGAAGGCTATGAACCAATCCTGGACTATTGGAATTCTGGGCAGAGATTGTCCAGCGCAGCTAGCAGTTCTGGGAAGATAAGGATGACTGCCCAGCGCGCTAAATGCAGGAACCAGAGACCAATGTTAAGTCTGTTTTAGGTATTTTTGAACATACCACATATCTAATTCAATAGTAATACACTAAACACAATAAAATGAATTAGGTGAACATAGTCGGGTATCGGACGCACATTCCAAGGCAAAAACGAAATCAAACTGGGACGGATACCGAGTAATTGGAGTGCGGTATGAGATGTGTAGTATCCCAACTGAAATTCACTTTAGTACTTACTGTTTGATTTATTTGAATAATGTCTTGTTTATTCAATAATCTTTATTTCCTATTGCTTTACGGTGGTTGTGTTCGTCCCCACCTGGTGCTTATTCATTGCGGGGGCATAGTGTCCACTAGGCCATAACATGTGTTCTAGTCATACGTCGGTGAATATCCTACCCGGTGTGCTAGACATGTGTGGATGCGTCGTGGTCTACGTCGATCACCCGTTCGAGGTATCCTCACGAGCCGTGCTAGTGGATAGCCCAAAGTATGGCTCTAGTCTGACTTTGATTGTGCACGCACTTTGATTTCTCTACTATTCATATTCATGAAATGACCTTCCACAGTTGTCTGTATTTTTTTGTTCTGCATGTTTATTTATAATATTTTGATTCCAGCAGTTTTACTTATGTATTTACTTGGTGAATTTCCTTGGGATTACTCAATCATGACTCGTCATCTGCCTTTTGTGATGGCTTGAGCGTCAGATATCAGTACGTACAGAGGGAAAGGCAAGCTTGAGGGTTATTTGTGATTGACTGCAGACTGCCCTACTCGTACGTTTGTTTATGTTTATTGTTTTATGTTGGTCTGTATATGACTTTGAGGAATAATTTTTGATATTTTGAGGATTACACTTGGCATCTATATATAGATTACATTCTAGTATGGTTTCAACATTAGACTAATTGATATTTAAACTGTTATTTAGTATTATTTGATGATTTAAGACTTCCGCAGCATAATTTGAGGTTAAATGAAAATAACAAGTCCATAAGCTAACTTGAAACTATAATTAAAGAAAACGTCATAAAGTTAGCAATAATTGATTGGTAATGAGTTATGAGTGGTTGTGGGACATAGCTGGATGGTAAAATGGAATAGCTGTGGGCTCGCGGTGCACGTCGTAGCGGCCAATGAATTTAGGGCTGTTACACATCCTCAATATTTTAATCATTTAAAGTTGAGTAATTAGATCATATAAGTCTTGAATATTAAATGCAGCGAAAATCACTTAAACATTTTTAATATTCTCAACAAATATAAGTCAGGAACGACCTAAAGTGTGGAAACCCTGAAATAACTTGATAAACATGCATATCAGGTGACCAACAATATACAAAACGATAATACATGGTATCCTAAGTCACTCGATCCCAAATATTCCTAGTGTTAGCAAAAATAGTAATATACAGTAAGTACAATAAAATAAGGCAAAACATAAAGTGATAAAAGGAAAGAAATCTCTTTGAGACTGGTGCGAGAAGGTGAGGTCATGATGGTTTAGAGCTTTTATATGACATCAACGATGATGCAGGCGGTTGGAGGCCGAGGGACGACGACGGCGCGAGTGGCAAGAGTTAGGGTTTGGGGAAGAAATGACTACCGAAGGAAATAAGAAAGAAATGTCGATTGTTTGTTTACGTAGTTGGTTTAGAGATGAACTAGCAACGGAATTTAATCAAGTTGCTAAATTCCATCTCTAATCCGTTTGTAATCCATCTCTGATTGATTAAATAGTTTCTAAACCACAGTCCGACTTTATTCCGTTACCACACCTGTAACAACAACTTGGGGTATACCCTAAAATTATTGGACCGTATATGGGAAGATGCCTAATCATTTGACATTTTGCCTTTGTTTTTTTGGAGTGCCTTTTAATGAGAGGGTCATCACTGTAGTAGTACTGCACGCGCACTGTCACAAATTTCTTTATTGAATGCTGTAGCTGGGGGATGGGACAAGGGGTGCCCTCGTTTTTAAGGGACGCCCTTTTCATCCCATTTAATATTCATTAGCAATCATAGAAATGATAGGTGTGGTATGGAGAGAAGGCGACCAAACGCCACATAAATATTGAGTAGAAAAATCAAACCCTCTGAAATCTTTGATTTTATTTTCAACTTTTTTAAACTTTTTACAAGGCAAAGCACACAATCCATACACTATTCAATCACGCTGTCCCTTTTTGTTGGCCTTTTGTAGTCTAACCTAAAAGTAAGCACTTTCAATGTTCCCCTCTCTAGTAGGGAATTGATCTTGTGAAGATAATAATGTATGGTCCAGATTTTTTGGGCCCGCCCATGTGATTCATCAAATCTTTTCGATTTATAAACCCGCACTCTTGTGGGTTCCACATGTATATATCTTTAGAGGAAAGTAATTCGAGTAACGTACTTAAATTTATACATACCATACTATGGTTTATATGATGGTGCATGCGTACCGTATATAAGGATTATCAATTAATACTCCTTTCGTTCCCAAATATTTGCCATTATTTGATGTTTGGACAAGAATTAAAACAAAGAAAAATGATAATCTAAAATTATATGAGACATACATTTGCTACTCAATGGTTTAGATTTAATTGAGATTCGTGTTAGAGACATACATTTGCTACTCAATAGTGTAGATTTGATTGAGATTAATGAGGTCCACGCATCTCAATTAAATCTACACCATTGTGTAGCAAATGTATGGCTCTTAGAATGTTATATTATTATCTAGCCACAAGGAGTTTGAGGATTATTATCTTATTCTTTTTCTTCTTCTTCTAACAGTAGAACGACAATATGCACTAGAACAGTTTTGGTCTTTAATAGAGGCTTCAAAACCTATTAAAATGGGTGTGATTAAATGTCATGTGAAAAATATTTAATAGGTCATGTTTTAATTCACTAGAAGAGTTTTAGCATTTAATAACACTTAATTGATAGGGGTTTTAAGTAATCTCTATGTAATACATGTATTATACATTAAAACATGACCCATCAAATACGTTTCCCACATGACATTTAATAACACTCATCTTTAATAGGGTTTTGAAACCTATATTAAAGACCAAAATTGTTCTAATTATCTATGGGTACTTTTAACTGACATACAGGTAGGGGTGCATGAAATCTGCAAATCTATGGATCCAATTCGATCTAGTCCGTTTACCTCTAGTTGGTTCATAAATTGAGTTTGAAGAATTGGATTGGATTGCAAGGTTTGCACACCTTAATCCGTGGATCCAATCTGCAATCCGGTTCAATTAACCTTTATATACCTTAAATATACACGTATATATACTCTCAAAATCTTGAACTATGTTTAGATGGCATTAACATTCCTATGCCACTAATTCATCTACTATTTATTCATATACACTTGAAAATCTAAATATTTGCAACTTGAGTTTTTTTTTTGCAAAAAATATTCGCAATAACCAATTGGGTGGTCCAATAGTTTGGTATGGAATTCGGAAGTAAGAGATCATGGGTTCAAACTTTGATAGGTGCAAAGTTGTTTCTTTCCTATCAAAAAAAATATTCGCATCTTAAGTCAAGTATTTTTTTATCTTCAAATACATATTTTAAGCTATCTAGTCAAAAATTCCCTTCGTTCATTTTTGTAGGTCGTTTAAGCCAACTCTCTTTGTTCAAATTTATAAGTCGTTCACCAATTTTAAGATTTATTTTACTCAATTCACCCTCATTTAAAGAATCATTTATTGACCTCAAAAAAAATTAATGGGAGGGTATTATAGTAATGTTAATACATAATTTAATGACTTCTTAAAAAGTGTGTTTGATCCTTAAACGACCTATAAAAATAAACGGAAAAAGTAAATATAAAAAATGTTAACACTAATATGTTTAAATTAAAATTAGTATTTAACATTTTTCTTACTAATTATTTTTTTGCTTTAGTAAGAGTCGAACCAACGACATCCCTAAGTTGTGTTTTGGCAAGTGACACCTTATCCACCTCAGGCAGTTATAAATTTCTTTTTGACTTATAAGGATTTGCATAAGTTTTGATTTAAAATATTAATTTTATAATTGTTAATCTACATAATATCTTGATCCGGTCCGGTCCGCATTTAGTAAATTAGATCAAGTTGGATTAGCAAAATAAATGAATCGGACTGGATTGTGATTTTTCAATCTACAATAATTGGATCAGAATACAAATTGACCCTAATTGGATTGGATCGAATCTGTGTACACCCTTTGATGTAGGTTGTGAGCAGTTCAATTTCTTTTCCAGTATATTAGGGAAGGATCCAATATATGGCTATATTTTGATGTGCTTTACAAACTAGCCTCTGTTTTATCTAAATTAGTATTGAAAAATTGTTGAGGTAAAGTTGAATTGTATTTGTTGTCGAGAGATCTAGTCATAGGAGTCACGGTGAAAGCCACTTCTTGATGCAATTTGTTAATTGTTATCGTTTGTTTAATATCATGCATTTTTTTATTATATATATTGTCAGGGTATCCGAGGCACAACTTCGACTAATCACATACTCAAGTTGGGTACGTTGGATTACGTGAGTGACTTCTTCCTAAAGGAATTTAATATCAGCTCCATACCTAAAGCTTGAACTCAAAACCTCTGGTTAATTAAGGATGGAGTAACCTATAATGCCATCACACTACAACCCTCTTGGGTTCTAACATCTTGCACTTTAGCTCAAAGTATATATCTCCTTTTTTGAAATAAAGTATATATATATATATATCAGCAATTTAATAATGGGTTAATTAATGAAACAAATACTTCCTCCAGTCAATAATATAAGTCATTCTAACAAAAACTCCTTCTTCAAAATTATGTGTTGTTTTCACTATTTGATTCTTCAATTATTCAATTAATTTAATGTTAGAAGACATATATGTAGTGGACACTCGTAATTAATGTTGTATTAATTTGTATGTTTTTGTCAAAACAAAAAAAAGATGAAGAATTTGGGAGGGGATTTGTTAATGTTGGGTAATGTTTGATAGCGTCTTCCAATAGCCACACGTTGCGGATAAAGGAGTAAAAGCATATCTTTTTTTTTTGAAAACAAGTAAAAGCATATCTATCGTCATACACGTGATATGTTGTTATTGGTAAATATTACCAGCATATATAACACATACTAACCAAATCCACTCTCAAAGAATTTCCAAACGTTAATTGTACTAATCATGGGGGTATAATGATTTGTAATGATATTAATTCATAGAAGGAATAATAATTGTCAAACCCTTTTGATATTTGTAAAAACATTAAAATTTTCTTTGAGTCCGGACTTTGAGAGTTCAAATTAATTTTTTGTAATAATAATGGGTCAATCAATCAATGATAATGAAGTCTAAGTTAGAACAAAATTATTTACTGGATGCAAAATATTATTTGTATATACGTTCGTAGTAGCTACTCCATATATCACCTTTTTTCCAAGAAACCTAGCAGGTCATCACCCTTATCATGAACATTGTACGTTTAGTAAGAAGTGAGCTTGGTAGAATTTAAGTACTCAGAAAGATCAGAGAGGTACTGAATCGAGATTGGCTGATCACCCTATCCCACACATACAGAGAAGGGAATAGGTGTGCAGATGCTTTGGCAAAAGAGGCAAGAAGAAATTCACGAGGTTTTACTCATTCGGATCATCTGCCAGATTACCTTAGGAACATTTTGTTAGAAGATATTCAAGGGGTATCATTTCCTAGAATGTGCTTGGTGTTATGTGTGTTTTGTCAATTGTATGGGCTATGCCCCCCTTAAATAAATAAAGAAAAAAAAAACAAAAAAAAAAGCTATATTCTATTTTGAAATGGATGACCCCTTAACTAAGCTTGTGGATGATCACATCTTTAAGTATGGCTCTCACATTGAATTGAAATATCAAGCATGGCTCCCACATTGAATGTAACTTGTGCACTCTATTTAACTTGTATTTCTCTCCAATGTACATTTACTTGTCCATGGATTGTCATGTAGCTTGTAATCTTGCATGACATGTGACTTTGGTGTAACTTGCACACTTTGTGCAAATACTCATTCTTATCATGACTAAGGCCCTATATAAGGGGGTTCCTTCAGTTGTAAAGAACATACCAAGTTGTATACAATCTTTACATTCTCAACTCTAGCACTCTTCTATCTTGTTTCTTCTTCTCTACTTGCTCTTGTAGTATTAGTTCATGTTTTCCTTCCTTTAGTTTTGGCTAAGTCCAACTTAATTTACAACACGTTATCAGCACAAAGTTGTTCTACAAGAGGGCACCTTAAAGATCAAGGAGATTTTCAAGGATTCGAAAGTTCTATACAACTCATTTTAGACAAACAACGAATATCTCACATTTGAGTTTTCCGATTATAAAGTTTATATTTTATTTCATATGTTTAAATAAAACTAATATGAGTTTTTTTTTTTGAAAACTTTTGATTTATGTTGGTTTCTAACAATTGTGTAATACCTTGAGCCCCAAATAAGGGATTTGTTTACAACAAGTTTTGTTGATTGTCACTTTGATGAAGCAATTTTTTCACCATTAAGGGGAGATATAAAAAGCCGATTAAAAAAGAATGGCATGAAATTGCTTGATTAAGATTGTTACATTTTGATATGAACTTGAAGTTCAAATGATCATCCATTAGCGACACGTTATGAATCAATTTCTTGATGCAATTACTTATATAAAAAAGTGACAATCTCTTGTATTCCACCATTGAAGGTTTATATATGAAATGATGTCCATGTGTAAGTGAATGCACAAGAACCAACAAAACACTTAAGGCGTAAAAGATCAGTTGGTTCAAAGGATATAAACCCTTCAAAGAATAGGGTACAAGTTAAGATAAATAAAATACTCATGATATTAGAATTTTTTGGTAAGGATTCAAAATATCCTTTTAAAATGATGATCCAAAACCACAAATAGTGAATGAAAGTTAAAGAAGACATAATTATCAAAAGATGTTATCCAAACAAATATAAACTCGTTAAGGAAATGAAAAGTTATTGGACTATTAGTCCAAAAGATTTATGACATCATAAAATCTGCTAGATTTAAACAATTTAGTCTAATAAACGCACCAAAACCTCAATGACCATTTACTTAGAAAATGACATTTTAATAATCTATATATCAATCATATGTCTTCATTATCATATGTTGATGAATGTGAGAAATCACGACAACGTCGTTCTATCATTTGAATACTTGAAAAAGGAATTCAAGATGGAAGACTCTTGAAAAATAAAACTTAGCCTTGATTTGGAAATCAAGTATTTTCAAGTAAAATATTTCTCCATCTATTAATTTATTTTACTCAAAAGAGTAAATTTGGGTTTGCAAAGATTTGTTGCAAAAACAATAAAATGTTTCACTTTTGTCGACATAAGGGAGAGAATAAAAATGAGTTACTGATTTATGTTTTGCACTCTTTTTCCCTTGGCTACAGTTTTATCATATTGGATTTTCCTAACAAGGTTTTTGATGAGGCAATCCTAACAATATTTTACTCCTTATTAAAATTGATTATTGTATTGTACTATTTTTCCCTTAGCTATAGTTTTATTCCAAAGGGTCTTCCTAGCAAGGTTTTTAATGAGACAATGCTAACAATATCGATCATACTCCATATAATAATTAATGAGAACAATGCACTCTTTTCCTTTACTAGATTTTTCCCACATGGTTTTTCTAGTAGAGGTTTTAACGATGCATATTCTCTCAAAAGTATATGAATGTGTTGTACTCTTTTCCTTAGCTATGGTTTTTTTCCAAAGGGTTTTCTTAGCAAGGTTTTTAATGAGGCAATCAATAATATCATACTACAAATTAAGATCGATGAGCACAGTATACTCTTTTTCGTATACTAGATTTTTTCTACAGAGTTTTTCTAGTAGAGGTTTTGACGAGACACGTTTTCTCAGCAAAATATCATCCAAGGGGGAGTGTTGTGAAATGGATGACCACTTAACTAAGCTTGTGGATGATCACATTGTCAAGTATGACTCTCACATTGAATTATAACATCAAGCATAGCCCCTACATTGAATATAACTTGTGTACTCTATTTAACTTGTATTTCTTTCCAATGTACATTCACTTGTCCATGTATTGTCATTTAGCTTATAATATTGTATGACATGTGACTTTGGTGTAACTTGCGCACTTTGTGCAAATACTTATTATTCTCATCATGACTAAGGCCCTATATAAGGGGGTTCCTTCATTTGTAAAGAATACACTAAGTTGTATACAATCTTTACATTCTCAACTCTAGCTCTCTTCTCTCTTGTCTCCTCTTCTCTACTTGTTCTTGTAGTTTCTTAATCAGTTCATATTTTCCTTGCTTTAGTTATGGCAAGCCCAACTTAATTTACAACATATATTATAATAGTTGTAGACAAACCGTACGGTCCATACGTCATTTTTTGCATGTTTACAAATGTCAAGGTTGATCGATGGAGGGCTTATCGACATTTACCCCTTAACAACTTTTACACAATTTCCCTCATATTTTTTTTAATTCAATTTCCCTCCCAAATTGGGCTCCGCCAGGCCTAGACTTATGTAAACCCCGACTCAACACTCGCGCAGTCAACGTAAACCTAGTCAGCCTTCCCTACCATTTACTATTTATTAAGTTAATTAAGTTAAGTCATTATATATTAGTGAGTTATTCAAAATATAGCAGAAGCAAATTAATTCTCCAACTAATAAAATAAACTCTAAGACACTAGTCAACATATCCTAGAATGTGGAAAACCTGCATATGTATACCAACATCAAGTCAGAGGAGATTACATCATAGTATATATGCCCAAGATCTCTCATAAACTCATATCCCAATTTTCTCAAATATATATATATATATATATATTACATAGGACCTACCCAATCGGCAAGCTTTAATCATCTAATAGTCCTTCACTTTAATCGTCTATTGCTGGTCTTTTACCTTTCTCTGCCCTACGATACGATGAAGCTGCACCCACCATCATAAAAAGGATGGTGAGTACAAAAGTAGAATAGTAATAACCAGATGGATATCCAATATCATTTCAAATGTCAAATAAACGGCTAATCAAGTATCATGCATATATATTCCAAAGATAATAAAAGATAGCATGATAATGAATTATTGAGACATCAACGATAAATGAGTGTCGAGAGTATAAAGCAAAAAGGCATCTAAGTGTTCCACGTACATCAGATTGCCACATATGGTAAATAATCAGACTTCCCAAACAGATCCTAGACTTAAACAAACTAACAACCAGTTAGAATGAGTCGACCACTTAGTAGCTCACAGTACAGTAAACTATTATTTGACTCCCAACCCCAACCTGTGGATTTGTGCAAGTCCAAACATTCGTTTAATCATGGTAGTGAGAGTTATCATCGAACCCGTAACCATTATATCGCCCACTTATACCCAAAAGACCACTCATTCAGAATCTAAGAAAACCAAGCAGATAATTCATTAAGGATAGATATCACAACATGAATTTAAGAAACCATATTCCATTAAGAAATATTGTTCAAGAAATATAATAGCCAAGTAATTGCAAAAATTGTAACGGCCCAAGTCTAATTTGTTGTTATTTGACACGTAGTTGTAGACGTGGACGCCAGATAGGAAGCACGTGGACCACCACGTTAGGTCAGAGCACGCCAGTATAGATATACAGTTTGTTTTTGTATGTTGTTTGTTGTATTAATGTTATGCGTTAAATTGTATATGTTGAGCGAGACAGTGTGACGAGAATTTGCCTCGAGTAGCGTGTAAATGTGGGAACCAAGGAGGTGAGTTAATGTCCACACAATAAACAACAATGTACGTTAAATAATCAATATAATATGTCATATATATGTGAGTGATGCGAGTGTACGCGTTAGACAATCGAGATGGTTCTGGACCAGGTGTTGGAACGCCAGTGTAACATCCCTCAATTTTTAACCTGACTTTGGTGACACGTGTCAGGATTGTGACCCGGCTACGCGATACTGGACTGTATTTCGAACCTTGGGAGTCGACACCGAGGTAATTTTATGATTCTTTGATGAGTGTAATAGTATTTTACATTAACACGTGTCGCGGGCCGTTCAGGCAATAGTCAATGTGAGTGAGGTCCCGCCTAGGTAACCGGGGGAGAAAATACAAAAAAAAAAAAAAAAAACTTAATTAAAGGAATTATTGGATAATTTAAATAATTATTGGTGCGAGACAAGGTGAAAGTATGCATGTGACGGGGAAATACGGACCGAGGAAGTGAGATGTGTCGGGGAAAAATATTTGGGAAAATACGGGTGTTTGGGAATCCTTGGGTTTAACTTTGAGATGTGTGGGTTGGTAAAGAAATGGGTGTACACAACTATCACCCCATTTAAAAAATTCAAACACACACCTACCCCCATCACTCACACCACTCAAATCACCTCACACCCATCCCATCACTCACACCCATCCCATCACTCACATCACTCTCTTACACACTCACTCTCTCACGTCACTCACCTCCCTCTCCCATCTCATGCATGTCATGCAAACAACTCCTCCCTCTCTCACGTCACTCCCTCTCTCATTTTCACTCTCATTCACGTCACTTCTCTCTCTCTCTCTCTCTCTCTCATTTTCTCTCATCTCACGGTCTTCATCTCTACCCTCACTCTTCACTCTTCACGGCCTCCCTCACCCTCCATTTTTCTCACCGACCCTCTCCTCCTCGCCGGTGGCCGGAGTCGAGACGCCGGAGGTAAGCACTCATCTCCTCTTTCTCGAACTCTCGGTTCTCTCTTTTGAGTTGCTCTCTCACTCTCTCTCGGTTGTTCTTCCTCTCGGCCTCCCTCCCTCTCGGCTCACTTGTCTCTCGGCCCGGCCAAGTCCTCGCCGGTCGTCGGAGGTTCGGAGGTGGCCAGGGCGATCCATCGAAGGTTCCCTTTCCTTCTCCCTTCCTCTCTTTTTCTCTCATTCTCTCACGGTGGTCATGCATGTGTGTACATGCATGGTGTGTTGGAGTGGCTGCCGTGACGAGGACCGGTCGTGGACGACCTCCGGTGACTCACCGGAGTCCATACCGTCCCGGAGCACCTCCACCATGGCCCATGCAAAGTCCCTACGATTTTACACACTTTAAGTTGGTTTTATAGGGTTTTTGCCCTCTCGCCGGAGCCAGTGACCGTGGACCGGCGGCTTGGCCGGACCGCCGCACACGGGGAGGTTGTCGGGGACTAGATCTCGCCCATACAAATGTCCTACAACCCTCGGTGTGTCCAAAAAAATATCCGATTGCGTTTTAAACAATTTTGTTATTTCATGTGTATGGTGGTGTTTGTTGACCGGAAAACGCCTACTACAGGCAACGCCACCACCGGACCACCATGACCGGGATCTTTGTCGGGGACCCCACCAAACTCCTACGTGGGTCCCACAGCCCTAAGAGTGGTCGAAAACAGTTTTATTACGCGCGAAAGAGTCGTCATTTCATGTGTTTTGTATGTCGAAGCCTCGCCGGAAACCGCCATGGCGGCGGTGCTACGGTCGAACCATGACCGAGTGAAGACTTTCGAGATCTCACCTAACATTGGTTGACGTCTCGCAACCCTTGGTTAAGTCCGAAACAATGTTATTAAGGCGTTTTGACGTGATTTCATGTGTTGCCGTCGTCGAGTCGTAATTTGTGTGTTGACGTAATTTCGAACCGGTGGAGGGTTTCCGGCGTTCCCATGCCGTGATAACCCTTCCCCGACATCGGACAACACCAGCGAGGTTTCATGTTTGTTTGTACATGTCAGTGCGGTTTTCACGAGGAGTTATGGTTGAGTGTTGGTTTGGATTGAAACATCGCGTGGCGATGAATGGTTATGATGTCGTAGTCACGTCGCCGGTCCTCGAGACCATGACATGACCCACATACGACTGAGCCGAGCCTATGATTCGCGATGAGGCTTATAAATATTGTGTTTTCAAAACCCGAGAGAGAGAGTATTCGTTAATTTTTTCGATTAAATTGTCGCGTTGTTCAAGTCATTTAAAACATTGGGAAATGATAAGGTTAAACCTAGTTTAGTTAATGAATTGACCTATTAATACGAGTTTCCGACCTTGTCAGGTAGCGGGAAACTCGGGGATACGCGTTAGGATTCGCGGGAGCGTTGTACGCGGGTTACGATAGTTCAGGTAAGTACATTTGCCTTAAAAAGCATTTGTACGTTAGTAAGCCAGTTTAGAAAATATCATGTGATTCATTTTCACTTCCTTGTGTTTGTTACTATCGAATTATTGGCTTTCCATTCCTTATTCCTTGTATGTGTGTTCTTGGCATAAGTGAGTGTCTCGAAGGTACATGCGGCTGCACTAGAAGGGATAAAACGCGGCACTCGAGCGCACGAGTGTTTGACCACCCCTAGTGATTGTGTGATACCATGTCTTGGATTGTTGTGGATATTGTTGTGGATTGTTGTGGTATTGTTGTGGAATATAGACCACTTATGGCCTCTCTTGACTCGTAGAACACGCATGTTTCGATTGCTTTCATTTTCGATCTGTCTATCATGCATTCTTGTTTATTCAAATTCCTATCTTTCAAAGACCCGCATGATATTTAGCTTGCCTTGGTTGTTATTTCATGAATTACTTGTTATATTCTTCGGCATTACTTTCGATTTTCTCTCGGTTGCTCACCGTCTAGTTTGTGACGGTGGGTGCGAGATAGGGCGGAGTGCGTGAGAGGCAAAGGACCTTGCCTAGGAGACTTTTTGTGAGAAATTTGGACTTGGAGATTACCTTGTAGGTTTCCATATGTTTTGTTTTATGTATATCGTTTATATATATGGTTGTTTTAGAAGCTGGGGAATATGTTTTGAGGTGGATTCCATCAATCCATTTTGTTGACTTAGAATTGAACATATTGGGGTTTTCCACATTTATATAGGTTCCTAATTTCCTTTGATTGAGTTATTTCCCACTATTTGATAAAAATATGAATTTTTGCTTCATTTGTATTATAATTGCAATAACTCTTTCATAAAACTTGAAATTTGATGATTTGAGGCGACTAGGCTCGTCGGGCTTGCTTAAAGCGCCGACTCGGGACTGCACGGGTCTAGGCGGGCGTACCGAATGCATTGGGAATTTGGGGCCGTCACGCGGTTGGTATCGAGCCCAAGGTTATATAGCACCGACTCTTGATGTAAATTCATAAAACACAAGCCATTAAAACTAGCGGAAGTTAGGAATGGTCAAAGCGAGAAGTGGAAACCCTAGGGTCCCGTAGAAACATAGTTGGGGAAGTAATGGGTTGAGTCGAATTATTTTAATACATATTATGATTGTTATGTGTATTATTGTAGTATACGGTAGCTATAGGCGATCCGAAAAGTCCGTTTTCTTGACTCGAGACGACGATGGCGGATCGAGCCGGTCCGAGCGACGATAGCGGCACTTCCAAAGACACGATATGCTAGCGCGGACGATGTGCACGCTTTGACACGAGAGTTGCGACACAGACCAAGCGATTACAGGAGATGTTACGAATGTTGAGGACACTCGTACGGCCTACCACTACACCATCGACTCCGACTACACCATTACCACCTCGTTACTCGAGGAGCGAAACTCGATTGTTGCGGCATCTACGGCTCCGATTCCGTTAGCGGCGATTCCTGAGGGAGTGGTTGTTGCGTCAGTACGACCGAGGAGGAGACACCTCCGTTACTGAGAATGAGATAGTACGAGCGGAGAGACACCGATTATGCCGTAGTTCTTGCGAAGTTACTCCGACTACGACTCAGAGAAGAGTGTGGGAGTCACGCCGCGAGGCGAAGCGATGGAGGGAATTTAAAAGACATGATCCATTGAGGTTCTATGGCGATGCGATGTCCGAGCAACGGCGGAGTTATTTCTCAAGAATCATGAGAAGATTCACTCGATTATTGCCACGGAGGATAGTATGCGAGCGACGATCTCTTCGTCTATGTTACGGGGAGCGATGATGGCGGTGGACGACTATCGTTACTACCAGAGGCGTTAGAGAGGCGGATCGACTTCAAGACCCAGTTTAATCGAAATACTTTCCACCGACGGTTCTTCGAGCAAAGAGGAATGAGTTTATGGCGTTGAGGCGGGGAGCTGCGAGTCGGTTATGGATTACATGGGTAGATTCATTCGGTTATTGCCTTATGCGGGAGGATCGTTTGTTTCGAGAGGCGATAGGATTTACTACTTCACCGAGGGTTTGCTACTGCGATTGGAGGTTTTGTAGTCACTACGCGATCGGAGACCTTACAGATTACATATGAGCGGAGTCTAGCACGTGAGGGTTACCTCGCTTACTCATCCGAGAGGAGGCTAGACCACGGATCGAGTTTCGATCGGAGGAACACCATCGGGACAAGAAGAGGAAGAAGGGTAGGTGGAATTACCATGACCGTAGGACTCGAGTGTAGGGTCCGTTGCACACGACAGACTACTCGTCGTCCACAGACCATTCCTCCAAGCATCGAGTTTTGCCGGTCATCCACCGCGCACCTAGTCGACCGGGACGGCGATCGCGAGGCGGACTACCGAGAGTAGGGGTGCGAGCGAGGAGACGAGCGAGAGGAGGACACAGAGGTGCTGGTCAAACTCGGACTCGAGTTCGCACGGGGACGAGGCCAGAGCCAGACTCAGGGATCGCAGGATACTCGCACATGTTTTAGGTGCGGAAAGGTTGGCCACATTCAGAGGGAGTGCCCTCAACCACCGAGAGCACCGCCGCAGCATCACCAAAGCACCAGAGGGAGCGTGTTCAGGCAGTTGTTGAGCCAGACCAGGGGGCGTCCCGAAACCTTGTTGAGGGTATGATTTCTATTTACGGTACTTTCATGCATACCATGTTCGATTCCGGTTCCACTGTTTCGTTTATTGCGGGTCGAATGGTAGATAAGCTAGGTTTGAAACCTGTTAGGCTTAGTAAACCCCTCATCCTTAGCACTGCTGCTGGAGATAGGATTTATCCGAATTTGTTGTGTTTCGATATTCCGGTAGAGATAGGGGGTTACGAGTTACCAGTAGATATGAGAGTGCTCGAGTTTTTGGAGTTTGATGCTTTGCTCGGCATGGATTGGTTAGGAGCGTTTCATGCTCACATTGGTTGTTATGAGAAGATGATCACGATTCCATTAGTGGATGGTTCGGAGATCAAGCATTCGTGGTACAAAGATCGCTACTTCCAATCACCAGAGGCGGGAAGCCAATAGTGGCGAGATTAAGGTTGTTGCGGCGTCATGAGCAGGCCGGGGCGAAACAAGAGATTCGTATTACGAAGTACCGGTCGTGTGCGACTTCGCGAGATGTGTTTCCGGAGGACTTACGGGATTACCACCGCCGAGGAGATCGACTTCATCATTGACCTTGTACCGGGGGACTAAGCCGATCTCGATACCACCACCGGATGGCACCTCGAGAGCTTGAGGAGTTGAGGAGTCACTAGACGAGTTGTTAGAGCTTGGTTTCATCGGATCCGAGTATGTCGCCATGGGGAGCACCGATCTTGTTTGTGAAGAAGAAGGATGGTAGTTTGAGGCTATGCATAGATTATCGCCAACCGAACCGAATCACGTGAAGAACAAATACCGTTGCCGCGCATTGATGACTTGTTTGATCGTTGACGGAGCGCAGATGGTTCTCGAAAATAGATCTAAGGTCGAGCTATCACCACTCGGGATTAGGGCGGAAGATCGAGAAAAGACGGCGTTCAAAGACGAGATACGGTCACTTTCAATTCTGATCATGCCATTCGGCTTGACTAATGCGCCAAAGAATGTTCATGGATCTCATGCATCGCGTGATGAGGGAATACCTTGATCGGTTCGTGATTGTGTTCATAGACGATATCCTCATCTATTCGGGACTCGTGAGGAGCATGAAAGACATCTACGAGCGATCTTGCAGACTTTGAGAGATCATCGATTGTTTGCCAAGTTCAAAGAAGTGTGAGTTTTGGTTGTCGGAAGTCGATTCCTTGGGCATGTTGTTGGAACTACCGGTGTTGTTGTTGATCCGAGAGAAGGTTAGAGCGGTGATTGAGTGGCCTACGCCGAGCTCATCGATTACGCAAATTCGCGATTTTACGGGATTGGCGGGATACTATTGCCGATTTGTGCAAGACTTCTCCAAGATCGCCGCACCGATGACGAAATTGACTCGGAAGAATGCGAAGTTTGATTGGAATGAGGAGTGTGAACATGCATTCAACACTTTGAAGAAGAAATTGACTACGCGCTTTGTGTTAGCGTTGCCGAGAGGCGGGAAAGACTTAGTTGTGTACACCGACGCGTCGAAGATTGGTTTGGGTTGTGTGTTGATGCAAGAGGGCAGAGTTATCGCTTATGCATCTCGACAACTAAAGGTTCACGAGAGGAACTACCCGACACACGACTTAGAGTTGGCTGCGATAGTGTTCGCATTGAAGATATGGAGGCACCACTTGTATGGCGTTCGTTTCGAGTTGTTCACAGACCACAAGAGCTTGAAGTACTTATTCACTCAGAGAGAACTGAACCTGAGACAGAGACGTTGGCTAGAATTCTTGAAGGACTATGATTTCTCGTTAGAGTATCATCCGGGGAAAGCTAACGTGGTTGCCGATGCTTTGAGCCGTAGAGGATTTGATGCTGAGGTGGTCGTATGTCAAATAACCCACGAGTATGGTCTTGAGGCGTAGGAGTTGATGAGTTCGACGGACGTGCGACGACTACGAACTCGATTTGTGGTCGATAAGGTTGCGAGACCGTTTCACCGCAGTCGTTCTCGAGGGACGACGGGCGATGAGTCTTACCAAAGCATTTCGGTGAGATAGCAGACGATTCAGAATATCCAGATTGGAGTCGGTCGACGACTCTTGCTTGAGGTATCGTGGGCGCGTGGATTCCATTGGCGGGGTGACTTACGCACCGAGATACTTCGGGAGGCTCACCGTTCTCGTTTTTACGTGCATCCGGGTTGAACTAAGATGTATCGACATGAGACGTCTCTTTTGGTGGCGGGAATGAAGTCCGATGTGTCGGAGTTCATTAGAGCGTGTGAGATATGCCGGCGCGTGAAGTGAGCATCGACGCCTGGAGGATTGCTGCGGCCCTACCCATTCCTCGATGGAAGTGGGAGCACATTGCTATGGATTTCGTCAGTGGCTTGCCCCGATCTCCTCGTGGTCACGATAGCATCTGGGTAGTGGTGGATCGATTGACGAAATCTGCTCATTTCATGCCGGTATCCACTACACACCAAGTTGACAAACTGAGCATTATCTATGAACGCGAGATTGTCAGATTGCACGGAGTTCCGTTGTCGATTGTGTCAGACCGAGGAGCGCAGTTTACTTCGTTGTTATGGCAGAGCATGCAGGCTCAGTTCGGCACCAGATTAGAGTTGAGTACGGCGTTCCATCCGCAGACAGACGGACAGTCCGAGAGGCTAATCCAAGTGTTGGAAGACATGCTCAGGATGTGTGTGTTGGAGTACGGCGGGTCATGGGAAGAGTACCTTCATTTGTGCGAGTTCGCGTACAACAACAGTTATCAGGCGAGTATCGGTATGGCACCGTTCGAGGCGCTCTATGGTAGGCCTTGTAGATCACCTTCTTGCTGGGCTGAACCGGAGGATGTTGTGATAGTTGGTCCCGAGACTGTTGTTGATCACACTGAGAAGGTACGACAGATTCGTCAGAGACTTAAGAGTGCCCAAGAACGGCAAAAGAAATACTATGATCAGTATCACGATGAGCTTCAGTACAACGTGGGAGACTATGCATACCTGAAAGTCTCACCTCTGAAGGGTCACAAACGATTCGGAATCAAAGGAAGCTCGCTCCTAGATTTATCGGTCCCTTCAAAATTGTGAAGAGGGTCGGTAAGGTCGCTTATCGCTAGAGTTACCGCGAGCTCGCCGGCATTCATCCGGTGTTTCACATTTCAATGCTTCGACTAGACAAGTCGGGCGGAGGACGACGACCGACGGTGGACTGAGTCAAATTGAGTTGCGGGATGATGCCACTTACGAGGAGCGACCAATCCAAATTATTGACCGCAAGGTCAAAACACCGAGGAACAAGGAAATTCCTTCGGTCCTCGTGAAATGGCAATTTCATGGGAACGAGGAACCGACTTGGGAGTTAGAGTCGTACATGCGAGAGCACTTTCCCTATCTATTTGATTCCGGTAGTTTTAAATCTAGTTTACTTATTAGTAAATTTCGAGGACGAAATTCTAATAAGTGGGGAGACTGTAACATCCCTCAATTTTTAACCCGACTTTGGTGACACGTGTCGGGATTGTGACCGGCTACGCGATCTTGGGATCGTATTTCGAACCTTGGGAGTCGACACCGAGGTAATTTTATGATTCTTTGATGAGTGTAATAGTATTTTACATTAACACGTGTCGCGGGCCGTTCGAGCAATAGTCAATGTGAGTGAGGTCCCGCCTAGGTAAGCCGGGGAGAAAATACAAAGAAAAAAAAAAATATCCGTTGCGTTTTAAACAATTTTGTTATTTCATGTGTATGGTGGTGTTTGTTGACCGGAAAACGCCCTACGGCAACGCCACCACCGGACCACCATGACCGGGATCTTGTCGGGGACCCCACCAAACTCCTACGTGGGTCCCACAGCCCAAGAGTGGTCGAAAACAGTTTTATTACGCGCGAAAGAGTCGTCATTTCATGTGTTTTGTATGTCGAAGCCTCGCCGGAAACCGCCACCTTGGCGCGGTGCTACCGGTCGAACCATGACCAGTGAAGACTTTCGAGATCTCACCTAACATTGGTTGACGTCTCGCAACCCTTGGTTAAGTCCGAAACAATGTTATTAAGGCGTTTTGACGTGATTTCATGTGTTGCGTCGTCGAGTCGTAATTTGTGTGTTGACGTAATTTCCGAACTGGTGGAGGGTTTTCGGCGTTCCCATGCCGTGATAACCCTTCCCCGACATCGGACAACACCAGCGAGGTTTCATGTTTGTTTGTACATGTCGGTGCGGTTTTCACGAGGAGTTATGGTTGAGTGTTGGTTTGGATTGAAACATCGCGTGGCGATGAATGGTTATGATGTCGTAGTCACGTCGCCGGTCCTCGAGACCATGACATGACCCACATACGACCGAGCCGAGCCTATGATTCGCGATGAGGCTTATAAATATTGTGTTTTCAAAACCGAGAGAGAGAGTATTCGTTAATTTTTTCGATTAAATTGTCGCGTTGTTCAAGTCATTTAAAACATTGGGAAATGATAAGGTTAAACCTAGTTTAGTTAATGAATTGACCTATTAATACGAGTTTCCGACCTTGTCGGGTAGCGGAAACTCGGGGATACGCGTTAGGATTCGCGGGAGCGTTGTACGCGGGTTACGATAGTTCGGGTAAGTACATTTGCCTTAAAAAGCATTTGTACGTTAGTAAGCCGATTTAGAAAATATCATGTGATTCATTTTCACTTCCTTGTGTTTGTTACTATCGAATTATTGGCTTTCCATTCCTTATTCCTTGTATGTGTGTTCTTGGCATAAGTGAGTGTCTCGAAGGTACATGCGGCACCTGCACTAGAAGGGATAAAACGCGGCACTCGAGCGCACGAGTGTTTGACCACCCCTAGTGATTGTGTGATACCATGTCTTGGATTGTTGTGGATATTGTTGTGGATTGTTGTGGTATTGTTGTGGAATATAGACCACTTATGGCCTCTCTTGACTCGTAGAACACGCATGTTTCGATTGCTTTCATTTTCGATCTGTCTATCATGCATTCTTGTTTATTCAAATTCCTATCTTTCAAAGCACCCGCATGATATTTAGATGCCTTGGTTGTTATTTCATGAATTATTGTTATATTCTTCGGCATTACTTTCGATTTTCTCTCGGTTGCTCACCGTCTAGTTTGTGACGGTGGGTGCGAATAGGGCGGAGTGCGGTAGAGGCAAAGGACCTTGCCTAGGAGACTTTTTTTGTGAGCAATTTGGACTTGGAGATTACCTTGTAGGTTTCCATATGTTTTGTTTTATGTATATCGTTTATATATATGGTTGTTTTAGAAGCGGGGAATATGTTTTGAGGTGGATTCCATCAATCCATTTTGTTGACTTAGAATTGAACATATTGGGGTTTTCCACATTTATATAGGTTCCTAATTTCCCTTTGATTGAGTTATTTCCCACTATTTGATAAAAATATGAATTTTTGCTTCCATTTGTATTATAATTGCAATAACTCTTTCATAAAACTTGAAATTTGATGATTTGAGGTCGACTAGGCTCGTCAGGCTTGCCGAGCGCTGACTCGGGACCTGCACGGGTCTAGGCCGGGCGTACCCGAATGCATTGGGAATTTGGGGCCGTCACAGCCCGAGAGTTAGTTTGGTGGTTGTGAGAACAAGTGAGAGGTAGGAACATAAAGTCACCATATCAATTACAATTAGGTGGAACAATTGACCACATTTGGCCTTAAAATCAACCTTAGGATTTGATCTACAGATGAGATGAAAATTTTGATATTAATATCTCATTTGTTCTATTCTCATCACCTTTTCTCTCTCCTCCATGGTGGTTGAACGAAAATTGGAGATAAAATTAGGGTTTTGTGGGGATTTAAGCTTATTTGGAGGTGTTGGATCGAGTGTAGTCAGACAAAAAGGTTAGATCTTCAATCCCCATCTCTTTCTTTACGAATCGAACATATTTTCTCGAATTTTTGACAAGGTTTCCAGGGCGCGTGTTTAGCACACCAGTCCTATTGGGTGTTGCCATGATTTCAATATGGTGGTTTCATGCAATAAGGCATGTTGTTAATGTGTTGCTATTTGTTTTCAATGAGATTTTCAATTTTTGCGAGAAAAATCGGAGTATGCATTTCGGGCAATTTGCATTGAGGGGTTTTCATATATTGTGTTATTTTGGGTGTTATGTGAGCGATTTGGATCAGCGTGAACCACGACGACAAGTTGAGGTGGGATCCGAGAACCCCAATAACATGTTCTGGCTCGAACACAGCCAGTCGTGTCGTGGCCATTTGGAGGCCACGATGCCACCTACGGCATCAAAATTAAAGGCTAAACATCCACCCACGCTTTATATGGCGTCATGGGTGGGGTGTACATGGCAGCATCTGTCACGATGTCTTGGACGCCGTGGAGGCATTACACACAATGGTGCCTTTGGCGACGTCTAGAACAGTGACAGACTATAAATTTTAAATAAAATTGAGAAAATTTGTGGGTATATCTAGGGGTTTATATAACCTATTTAAATGGTTTAAGGGGTGTTTCCATCAAGGATTTGACATTGATTAATGATTTTCGAGATTTAGGGAATTGATTGGAATTTTCGAGAATTCAGGTTTTAGGCTGAATTGAATGGTAGTGACACGCAGTTTGAGCGTGTATTTGGACATTAGCATTAGTGGAGTGCGGATTTGCAGTGTAAAGTATCCTAATTGAAATTCACTTTGAGTATTTATTGCTTGACTATTTGAATTTAATCCTTTTTAATCAGTAATCTTACTTTCCGAAATTTATTTACAGTCAGTTGAGTTTACTCCAGCCGGGTTTAGTCTATTCTTGGGGCATGTGGTCTACTAGGCCATAGCATGTGTTCTAGTGACATTTCGGTGGATAGTCAACACGAATGTTGGTTTTTCCTAGATGCATGTGGGTGCATCGTGGTCTACAGCGGCCACCTAGCGGACAACAGGGATTTTAGTCAATTCAAGTTTACCCATTGGCGGTGCTTGGGTGATAGTCCGAAGTATGGTGATAACATGACCTAGATCGTGCACACACTTTGTTTATCACTACTATTGGATATACATGCGAGGGTCCTTCCTAGTTGCCTGAATCTTTTCTTCCGCATGTTTATTTAATAGTCTTTTGATTCCAACATTTATTTGTATTATTTACTCTTTGAATTGCCTTGAGATTACTCACTTTGGACTCGCCATCTATTTTGTTGTAATGGCTGAGTGCAGACCCCAATACGAGCAAAGGGAAGGGCAAGCTTGAGGATTTTTTCTAACTGATCAACTATTCCCCACTCGTATGTGTGTTTATTTTAATCGTTTTATGTTGGGTTTTGGGAGTTGAATGCTTATGGGACATGTATATTAACCTGTTGAGGTCCTTATGATGTTTTGACTGGACATGATTGTTTTATGTATTATGATGGGTTTTCGACATTAGGAATTATGCTCTCACAAGATTTACAGTTGATATTATAATGATGTATTGATTAAAGTCTTTTACTGAAAAATATAAGGTTTAACAAATGATTTGAACCATACGCTAACTGACCTAATATAATTTGAAAATAGTTAGCGATATAGTAGTTGACGGATGGTTTGGTATGTGTAGAACACCACTAGGCCAGTATAGGTAAGGTTGTGGGTTCATGGCGTACGATGTGGCAAGCTTCAGATTTTGGGGGACCGCTACACAAATGAAATAATATTAAACCTTCCACTGGTTTTACTCACAGTACAACATGAAAGCTCGTGTTCGTAGCTCTTAACGTTCCCCAAACCAATCCCATTGGTTAGTTACCAGTCTCCTAGACACCTGGTAATCATTTCAATTCAGCTTGTTTGCATTAGAGTTATGTTTCCATTTTAATTATCATTTTTCCAATTTTCCAAGTATTATTCATTTCCATTATTTTGGGTCAATTCCTCGAATATTGGGTCGTATTCGAACCAATATGAATACCCGAGAGATCTTCTGTAATGGCCCATTATTTATTAACATTGTTATTTAATTATTTCATATTAGGACCCTAGCTCGAACGACACGTGGACGTCGCAGATGGGCTAGGCATGATACTGACCTAGGGTACTGACTGTGTACTACTGTATTTCTTTTCTGTGATGTATTATTATTCTGTATTGTTATACTATTGATCACAGGTGTGCATCTATATTATCTTGTCGGGCGAGATTGAGTGTCAGGGTTCCGTTTCATAGAACACCCCTACGCTAGGGTTCAATAGTTGCTAGGCCGGGCGTTGGGGTTATACTGAATTAAATGATAACAATATGACTATGGTTGTGGATTTAACTAATGTGATTTAAACATAACCTTAAGCTAAGCTAAGTAAATCAATTAGGTACACTAAGAATGGGATTGCCTCGAGAAGCGTACCAGACATGGAGCACGGGTTGTCGGGTAGTCAAGAGTTTGTGTGACCATAGTTGCCATTTTATGGAATTTATTTGATAGTTTTAGTTAGGTTATGTGTATTAAATCAAATTGAATTAATAAAGTTATATAGTTGAACTGCATAAATCAGCACACCTAAGACCGCCCTCTATATTAACAACAGACCAAAACAAGGCAATGAGTGTCATGATAAGGTGTCCAGGACTTGTGTGATATTGGCTGCTCAGGGACCCTTAGATCATTTTCGGGATGCGTATGTGCGCAAGATTAGAAACATAACTATAAATATGAGACGATGAGTGGAAACCGTGCAAAATACAAACTTTCTCAACAAGAATCTGGAGTTGTAACTGAAAATCTGAATTAAACAAGGTGAATTCGTGGTTTTAAGAGTGAATCCAAGTACCCCAACAACAGATCTAAGGTAATTTCCCCACCATAATCTTGGAATTTGTATGAAACATAGTTTGGTTAGGTTTTAAAGTTTAAATGGATTTCCAACGTTTTTACCACTATTTTAGACGGATTTCATGTTTATGAGGTACATTTTGTTGATTTTAAACAATTTAGGATGAAATTGTGGAAAATTGGGTTTATTTGAATGAAATTCGGGTATATGGACATGCATGTCGATCCACTAGTTTTGGGTTTAATTGTGGTTAAAACTTTGTTTTGTACATGTATTTGGTACAATCAAGGTGTGTGTGGATCGATAATCATGTTTGGGTGTTGGAAAACCCTAGAAACCCAAATTCGTTCTTTGGAATTCAGGCGGGGGTGTACCAGTATGGCTGGCATATTTGGAGAAGACGAGTCTCTGTCCTAGGTGAAGAATCGCCCAGCACACTGGGGACTCACCGCCCAGGAACAGTAACCCAACCACCCAGCACGTTGGCCACCATGCCTAGCGCGCTGGGGACCAAAACCCCTAAAATTCTAAATATGAAATCGAGCCTAATTGACAACAAACCCACTTAATTAACCATTAAACACTGGAAATTGATATTTGGAGTCACGGGACAGTATTTGGAGTCGGGGACTAGTCGGGGGTCAGACTAGGGGTGTTTTCAGGGTTATTGAGCACGGTTTGAAGTACGTAAAACTCAGCTGAACACCACTATTGCATTTACTTATTTGCTTTTTTATTGAGCTGTTAATCTTTAATAGTTTGTGAGTCAAACTCTTACTTGGGCAGTCGAGTTATTCCCGTCTATATATCTGAGGGTTGTTGTGGTCGTTTACTAAGTGTGTAGCGCGTGTTCTCGGCCTTAGTAGACGTTATCCCGAGTAGAATACTAATTCACGTGTTTGATGTACCCCAATAGGGCTACTGGCGCTAGGACATAATCGTAGGGTCGATGGCGTGGGCTACGACTAGGGCTCCTGGTCATAAGTACACACCTTAGTTAGTTGTGTTCACACCCATTTGTATATTTGTGTTTATATTCATGCGATGAACTTTGAGCAGTTGCCTGCATATTTTCTTTCTTTCTGCATTTCTTTTTAATACTATTTATTGGCTCTATTATTATTTCTTAAATTATGATGCATAGTGGTTTTCCTTGGAATTTTACTTACTGGGCTGTGATGACTGAGCGTAAATCCTAGTACCAGCAGGGGTAAGAGGATTCTTGGTGATTACATCTGACTTACCTGAGCCGAGGCCTGCTAGTACGTTTGCTGGTAGATATTACTTTTGATATTTTGTATTATCTTTTGGGGTTGGGAGACTATTTCACACTTGTACTTGTATATATTACTGTTATAGTTTGATTGCCTATATGCATAGTACTGCCAGGATTTCCACTATAGGTTGAACAAGTTAACTTAATATGCTCTTTTTGTTATATCAAGACTTCTATTTTTATTTATTAATAATTTCAATTATCTATTTGCAACTAATTGCAAAATATGGAACTATAAGTAAACTGCTAAATTAATTTGCACAAAATTCGAGGTTGTCAGATAAATTGTTAGTATAGTGACATGGCAGGTGCTTCTAGTGCACGGGTGGAGAAGTAGCTGGCCACGAGGCGGCCTCGGAAATTGGGGCCGTCACATCCCTAAAGTTTTTATAATTTTTCAAAATTTAGTATTGTGAACAGTGCCACGCCTAAGGTCATGTCGTTGCCAAAAGTCCTCGCAGCGTCGCCTAAAATGTGAAATACCACCTAGCACTGTTCGAGACGTTATAAGTGGAGCCGTGGGGAAAATCCCTGACGATGTCATTTACAGCGCGAATTCCCTAACTTTCTCTAGTCTGGACACTCTGATTGACGTTGTGGCTTACAGGCTCCACGGCATCCCTCGAGGCATCGATGACTGAACTAAAATATGGAATTTTCTAACACCCCAGCTCGTGTCGCCGCGTTCTAAGCCTATCTCAAACTCCTCGAGACACCGTTACCAATCCAAAACCACCAAAAACACCCAAAACCGAGCTATACAAAAATCCCAACTCGAACAAAAATACCCGAAACTAATGTCAAAACGAAGAGAATGAAGTGATTAGTCGAGATCTTACCTCAACTCGTGTGTTCGTCGTCTATCTGTATCGTTGCGAGCTCAAAAACAAGCAGCAACCCTATTTCTCCTCCTTAGAGAAAAAGAAAGAAATAATGACGAGAGCGTTTGAGTGGTGATGAGACAGAAATATGTATACAAATCATTCAATCTCCATACTAATGCGTATCTTGAGGCGCATCCATCAATTCCTTCCCGACCACGTTTTCACCTCCGAATCGCACAACTCACCCCATCGCGCACAAATAAAATATTAACGACCTGAACAATTTATCGGATTAATTAATTATTGTGGTTTATTTGCCGATCGTCCACAATTATCATTTCCTCGGCACCGCGTACCCATATTTCATTCATCTGACCTTATTCAACACATTTTTCGAAGCAAACCCTACTCGTATACTGACATCATCGACATATCTCACAGATACGAGTATAAATAGGTACTACATAACGTCATATAGGCATAGCACATTTTTCAGGTCGTTACAATTTGTTCATGCAGTTCAGTCCATGACCTACATCTGCAAGTCTACACCCAGATGTAAAATCCATTTGCGGGGCTGCGCCCAGACGTAAAAACCAGTAAGTAAAGAATAATTAATACTTGAATCTTCACGTAACTCCCTCACTGAGCTCCTCCGAGCATCTCCTTTACTCCTCTAATGGACTCTACACAAGTCTTCCAACATTTGCACAGTAAGAGGCTACCCCTCACTGAAATACCTAAGTCCCCTTGGTGCTTACAACTCAAAGAGAAGTGCTCATAATACAAATGAAAGATACACAATCTTAACAATATCCCTTAAGATCTATCTCGTCTTCATCTTCAAATAACCACGTCTCAACACATGTAGCATGTGGTAATTATATCTCAAAATTCTACTCCACCTAACAGCAAGTCTTTTGTTGAATGTGGATAAGATCAAATTCGTAACAAATTGATTCTAAAATTTTGTTGCAACCATGAATTGGATCTTCTTGCAACCACTTATAATAACTAAAGTTTATTTGGTAATATGATCACGTGAGACACAACTTTGATGAGTCATTTGCCAAACTCCAATCAGACAACTAAGACAACAAATATGGATCCCAACACTAACAGTATCAAACAAAATCAATGAGAAACAAAATATGTTTTGAGTGATACATTAGCGATAAGCACAACTAGGGTGAGCAAAAGTTGTCCGAACTCGTTTATCCAATTTTGTCCGGACAATGTTTTGAAAAAAATAGCATGGCTTATATTCATCCAAATAAATACAGTTTTGGACATTTTTTTAAATACGGTTTCAAACAATGTCCGTTTAAAAATATGGATTTGAAAAATACAGTTTTGGACATTTATTTAAATACGATTTTGGACATTTTTGTGTCCGTTTAAAAATATGGATTTAGGTTCGAACAATGTTTTGAAAAAATAGGTATCCGTTTCGCGATTAATTCGCATGATTATCTTGCTATTTTACTATTATATACTAGTAAGAAAAATAGCATGGCTTATATTCATCCAAATAAATTGTATGTTTTTTTAATACGTTTACATTTTGTTATAAGCTAGTAATTTTTTTAGTAACTAAATGTAAGTTATATGTAGTTTTTCTTTTTTTTGAAAAAATATGAGTAAGAAATAAAATTACTTAATTATATATAAAAACGAACAAAAACGGGTTGTGTATGTCTTACAAAATATGGATCTGGACAAAAAAGGGTGTCCATTTCCAAAACGAAGCCGGGTTCAAACACCATTTTTAGTCGTTATTAGGGGGTGTGTCCCCTTCTAGACCTAAGCACAACCAATACATGTTGGTAGTATGTATGTATGTATGTGTGATATATATACACACACATAGTGGTAGTATGTATATATGTATGTATGTACAATGAGACAATATCTAAGACATTGTTTTGTTGGAGGGGGAGCTGAGGGCATGAAATAACTTAAAGGGGAGCTGAGGGCATGAAATAACTTAAAGGGGAGTTTCAACTAAGCATGTTTGTTTGGCTTTCTAAGGCCAACTCTTTTGTAAGTTATTTCCCAACTCATACCCTTAGGTTTAAGATACTCCCCCACCCCTATAAAAGAGTTATCTCTTATAGACTTGTCGACACAATTATCCCTTATTATCTACTTTTTGATCACCCATAACTTTCTCTTATTTGAAGGTTATTTATATTAATTCATATATTTTATTATTTTTAAAATTTGTAACTTCTTGTAAATTTAAAGTTTAAGGCTAACTATCAAAATAACACAGACTTTCATTAATTTTGCAAGAATAACACTGAAAAGTCAATAATTAGACAGTGTTTTAGGGTTATTTAGATGTAAAAGGCTATATTACACTTGGTTTTCTCTTGTTTATGTGATTTCAGGTAATAATAAGGTAAAGTGAAGAAATGAAGGAAAATGGAAAAGAAATTAAAGAATTCAAAAAATTGGAAAAAAACACCCAAAGATTTCCCAACAATTTGAAGAATATACTAGGAATCGTTAATCAAATCGGTAGCAGAAGAACAACACCAATTTGGATAATACACTAGAAATCACCAAACAAATCAGTGAAGCACATAAAGCAATTTCCACCGATTTACACATTGATTTGATGAAGAAACAGGAATCACCCGGGAATCACTAGTGTCGGTTTCAAGAATATTGGATTAAAACTAAAAATCTGAGTTGGAATATGATATGTACACATTAGAATACTATAAATATGCACATAGAGCTTCGAAATTAAAAACCCTCAATTACCTTCTATTGTCTTTCAACTAAAAGTTGAGGAGTTTAGTTAGTTTTTATTGTTCTTTCTTTTGAAGGCTCATTAGATTCAAGCATTCTTTAGTTGAGGTGTTTTTCATTATGTATTTTATTTATTTTAATACGATGTTTACTTTGAATATGTGTGGGTAGATTATTAATCTAAACATGATTTCAAACATGAACTTAAACCGTTTTGCAATATAGTCATAATAAATAGGAATATGAATTTAATGCTTTAAACATAATTGTATTCGTTAATTCACGGTTTTATTAGATTATTTTTGCTTATTACAATTAATAAACTTTGTTTTACATGCATAGTGGTCAATGTGTATTGTGATATCAAGCGATGTGTCCCAGCTGTCTGCAACGGTAACACCGCCTTTCTCCCCCGCGATCTACTACCACTACTCTGGGTACTGTACGATTGATACTGTCCTGTCTACACTCCCTGAGCTAATTGCCTAATGACAACGGTCGTTGGAACATAAGTAACTGTCACCTCATCATTCTTATAATCACCACCATGGACCTTCTCCTGTCTCACTTCAGCTGACACCCTGATATTCATATTCATAGGCATACTTGGTGTCCCATCAACCTGAGTAATCGATGCTGCCGAAGTAGCAAACAATATTGTGGCCTGTGTCCTCAAAAGTCGAAGAATCTCTTCTAGCTGATAGCCATGTAACGCAACTAACTGAAATATTTCATTCAGCCTCCACTGAGTATTCTCCGAACTACCAACAGTGGACTTTGGCTAATCGGCCATCGTAGTCTACCATGAAAGTGTATCCTCGATTAGACTATAGCTACTGATAGTAGTAATATTTAACACATCAAATAGCTCATAATCCAGTTTTAAATTTTCCAACTCCCCTCATTTCCCAACTAATACTTAAGTCAGGATCATATGGTTCCATTCTAAGTTCAACCATTATCCTAACTTCCATTAGTTTGTGTCTTAATGGATTGTGATTAAATCAAGAGTCGAGTATTAAAATTTCGGCTCTGATACCACTTGTAACATGGTATCACAATTTATTTAATCTTGGAATCAGAGAACATAGCTCTAATACCACTTGTAATGGCCCCAATTTCACAATCTAAAATTGGACACCGCTCGGCCTAGACTTACGTAGACCTCCGAGCTAACCACGCAGAATCGACGCAAGCCTAGTTAACCGTCCTTACCATTTACCATTAATTAAGCCATTTTAAATGTAATTAAGTGAGTTCTTCCAGTTAGTGAGTTATCAGATCATATCGGAAGCATTAAAATCTCAAACTAACCCAAAACAACTCTAAAACACTAGTCATAACAACCTAGAGTGTGGAAACCCCGCATACGTATAACTCCAAAAGCATAACAAGTCAAAGGAGAATCAAATACGGTATACATGTCCCAAAATCTCTCACAAACCTGTATCCCATTATATGAAAAACGTATACATATAATACAAAGAACCTACATTGTAGGCACGAGGAGGTCGTCTAACAGCCCTCAACTTCAATCGCCAAATCCTGGTCCTTTTCCCTTTTCAACCTTGTAGTATGACGTGGCTGTACCTACTGTCATAAAAAGGGCGATAACTGTAACGGCCTAATTTTCAATGGCCGTTATTAATGATGAAATTGCAAACGTGGACGCCAGCGGGGACGTTCGTGGGTCCCTAGTGAAGACGAAGCACGACCAGATAGGGTTTACAGTCCGTATTGTGTGCTCTGGTGGTGAAGTTGCGATGTATAGATCCAAATTAGTTAAATGACATCGCAATATGTGTGTTTATATTGCCATTGACGGGTGAGATTGTGTTAAATATTCGCCTCGATATGCGTGTCGACGTGGGTACCTGAGTGACTAAGAGACGAAATTTAAGACAAGGGGAATAACACATACATAAAATTAATTAAATGTGATAAAATGGTAAATTGGTGGGCGCCTAGGAACACGCGGGGTCGTGGTCGACACGCGTGGGTGGTACAATAGTGTGCACGCCCGAGTATGCCTGTTGGCGCGCATGACGAAATTAGGCGCGAAAGTATATAGGCGAATATATATATATTTATATATATAGGTATATAAGGAATTTAATATATATATATATATATATATATATATTAACATCAGAAAAATAAATAAATAATTGTGAAATGACCAAAAAGGGTATTTGTTTGTTAAGGAAAATGATAAGAACTTAGGGGGATTTTGGTCATTTCATCTAAAAATGTTGGTAAACACTCGACACCACCATTTTCCCCATTTGTTGATCGAATCCGAGAAGAAGGAATGAAAGAAGAAGAGAGATCGAGAGATCGAGATCGGGAGTTCGAGGAAAGGCGAAGGAGTCGAGGTGAGTTTGTGTTATTGGTGTTGTTGTTGTGCATTGTGTTGAATGGTGGTGGTGATGATGATGGTTCGGTGGTGGAGGTGGAGTTCGGGACCTCGGACAAACTGCTCTCTTATATTTCGTCCGAGGAGGGAGACGACTTCCGTGTCGGTCGTCTCCCCCTCCCTCCCAATCCAATGAAAAAAAAAAGACGAACCAGAGGCGCGCATGCCTCTGGGAAGAAGAAGAGGGGGGGCGGCGTGCATGCAGGGCCTAGGCCCATCCCAGCCCGTCCGGGTGGGGCCGGCCAAACCGCCTGGCCCGACCCTGGGCCTGAGGCCCGGGCCCGACCGAACCCATTCGGGTGGACCGAACCGAGTTTAACCCAGTTGGGTCGGGTCAAACCCAGTTCAAAGGACCCACCCCATATTATTTAATTAATATTTTTATTTAATTATTTTATTTAAATAAATTAAAATAAAAACAGTTTTAAATAAAATAAAATACTGAAAAATAGGGAAAAGTAGCTAAAAAATTATGAAAAAATTCTGAAAAATCCAGAAAAATATGAGAAATTGGAAAAAGGGTTCACCAATGAGTTTTGGGATTTTCTCGAGATTTTGGCGAGATGTCGGGGTTTTTACCTCGTAAAACATAAAAACTGATATGATATATCAAATTGAAGCTAATTAAATAACAAATGCTCTTAGGTACAATTCGGGTGGTAATTTTGATTTGTTGGGCATTTATTCGAGTTGGATCGGGTAATTGGATTGCGGTAGAGGTGCGTAAACCCCAACAGAAACACATCTGGAGTATTTAATTTTTTAAATTCTTGCGTTTATTATTCTTGAAATTCATATTCATTGTGATCATGTGTTGGTCTGGATATTGGCTGGTGTTGAATTTGTTTTCATGATCGCAGTTTAGTCGGGATGGTTGTGGCACGTGATCAAGCATGCTAGATTGTAGCACGTGTACTTGCACCGCCGGTGGATAGCGACTCGAGCCGGGGGGTGCACGTGTCCGGTGGATCTGTGAGTGTTTCCGGTCACCGTTAGTGGTCCGGGTGGATCCCAAGTGTGATGTGTTTCTTCTGGGCACTCGGATTGACGAAGTATGATCTAGTTTGTGAGCGTGCGTTCTATTTCTGTCTGGTTTTATCGGAATTGTTGGTGAGCATATTGATTTCAGTATGATTATTCGTTTATCATCTTGCATGCTTGTTACCTACACATGCAGGGTTTTATAGCTGCCCATACTCTTTGCATGTATAGCTAACGTTAGTTATTAGCCTCTGAATCTGTTTATTATTTACTCGATGGTTTTCTTTGGGAGTTTACTCACTGGACTCGTCACCGTATGTGTTAGGTGATTAGAGTGCAGGATTTGATATGTGAAGGGGCAAGGAGACACTTGAAGATTATTTGTGACTGACGACAGGTCTACTTCCCTTATACGCCTGGTTGTTTGTATGTATGTATTTATTTGTTTTATGCTAGGTTTGGGATTTGAGAGATAGGTTGTATATTTTTGATATTTTGAGGATCTCGGATGATATGTGTATGATGTACATTTGGTATGGTTTCCACTTAGGTATTATGCTCATAAAATTCAGGTTAAATTTTTATGTTGTTCATATAATCTTCTGCTGCGTAATTTATGGTTTAATGATAGCTCATAACATCAAAGTTAACCGAAAATTGATTAATAATGGATAACTGGGCGTGGGACACAGCTGGCGGTAACGTGGTCAGTTGTGGGCCCGCGTGGCCTCCCATGGCGGACTAATGTGGAAATTGGGGCCGCTTCAATAACAATAACAACCAAGTGGAGCTTCAATATAATTTCAAAAGGCAAATAAATGGTTAAACTAGTATCACGCATAGATATCACAAAGATAATAAAAGCATGCATGATAAGTAAATCACGGAGAAATTAACGATAAATGAGTGTCCAGGAAAACAAAGGAAATTCGCAAGTAGTCCCGACCAAACAGTCATTCAGTCGAAGAAACACCTACAAGACTCAGAGTTTAGGACGTGAAACACTCACACCATCCTAAAGTCTATGCAGATATAGAATTCCCCAGCAATCTAGTGAAGAACTCCCACCCCGTATAAAACCCAAATAAAATCATGCATCCTGTTTTCATGGCTCTGGCATATTACCTCAGTTAACCCGTCCTACTAAATGATCACACTAACTCACTTGCCCTTGAACCACTCAATCAGAATAGAATTCCAAACCAGGGTATAATGATAATAATAAGAAATTCAAGCTCAATAAGGATAACAACAAAGTACATACACAAGTGCAATTATATAAATGCTCCAATTGGTTTTACTCATCGTCACCACGCAAACTCCGTGCTCGTTGCTCTCACACATCACCAAATTGATCACGTATGCTCGCCACCAGTTAACTAAGTACCTGATATTAGTTCGAATTCAATTTGGTCGTGTTAGAGTTTTATTTCCATTTAATTGTAATTCCTTGTTAATTTCTCCATTTTTGAAATATTACTCATTTCCACTATTTTGGGTCAATTCCCCAAGTTTTAGGTTATATTCAGACCCATTTAGATACTCGAGAGAAGTCATGAAGTTTCTGAAAATTTTCAACATTTAGGAACTGCAAACAGTGGCGTCGTGGGTATAACCCTGGCGACGCCATCTAAAGCACCGAATTCCAACCCTCTTTATTTTGGACGTCGTGACTAACGTCGTGGGCGTTTAGGCCCAAGATATCTCTCATGGCGTTACTTCTAGAACGTGAATACTAGGGTTTTTGCAACCCCAGCCCGCGTCGCCGTATTCTAAGCCTATCCCAACCTCTTAGGGACCTCGATACCCATCTAAAACCACTATCAAAACATAAAACTCGATGAACCACCAATTTGGAAATTGAACAAAAACCCATAAAACACCCGCCAAAACGACAATAATTAGCACAAGTCGATATCTCACATCCGTTTGCGTCGTGGCACAATCCCTTGGCATCGATCCGTGTCGAAACCGTTAAACCCTCGCTCAACAGCTCTGTGTTCTCATGAAGAATAAAGAAAAAAAGAGAAAAATGAAAGAAATGAGAGAGAGAGAGTTGACTCACCTATTTAATTATATGTGGGTTTCATCTTGGGGTGTTTGCGTATCCCGAGGCACATCCAAGGGCTCTCGTCTACACCAGCCTTAACTACTCTTGTGACACATATTGAAACTCTCCCCTTGTCCTTATCTTTTTTGCACAATTGATTGGCATTTTTGCGTCCAGCTTGCACCACGACTCGCGCCGTCGCTCGCGAATAGAATTCCTAACGACCTGAACATATTCTTGAATTAATTTATTATTGTATTTTATTTTTCTGTCGTCCACGAAATCATTTTTCAAACTCGTGTACCTGTATTTCTTTAGCCCAATACCCATTCGTCACGTTTTCCTAGGCGAACCCTACTCGAAACTCGACGTCACCATCCTGTCACATAGACACGAGTATAAATAGATACTAAACATCGTCACACAGACATATCATATTTTTTGGGTCGTTACATGCTCATTTGTTGGTCTTTGATGACAACCTGCTTCACTTACTCTGTGTCTCCGTGATTGCCCAAGTTTAAAGAAAGTCATTGGAGATAAACTTAGATCCAACTGAAACCATACAACCCCATCACATAAGATCCAAGTACATTAAAAATCAATTAAAAAATGATGAAACACCAAAGACCAAGGAACCTTAGTAACAAAGTAGTACTCCAAAACGTAAACTTTATAAATCGGAGCCATTACAAGCAACAAACTACAACAAATCTCACAAATCAAAATAAAGAAAGAGAAATCTAACAGCATGGGTAGTCTTAAAACGCAGAAAAATCAAGGTACTTTGGAGGAGTGAGATTGATTTGACTTACAAAGGATGCGCCGTAAGGAGAGGGTGAAAGAGGGAGGTTTATGAAGAACATGGAGTAACCCATTATGGATTTGAAGTGCTTGAATAGTTGCATGTCTTCTCTAGTACCCACCTGCCTCTCTCAATGTTCTTTTTTGTACTTGGAAGGTGAGGAGATGATGAAATGTGTGAAAATACTTAAATGGACATGTCTTTATTTAATGTGTAGTAATTATTTGGATGGGTAGAATTGGTAGGTTATGAGAGTGTTAGATGGTGTATTCAATTGGGGATTTCTATGGATTTTAATGGACTTTGAAAGATTAATAAATCTATGGGTATTTAATTTTAGATTTTGATGGATTTCGACGTAGTTTTTAAAAATCTTAAGGTATTTGATTTAGATTTGAAAGGATTTGTGTGGAGTTTAAAACAATCTATGGGTATTTAATTTTTGTGGATTTTGGGGGATTAGTGGTAGACAATGGATTTGGATGGATTTTTTTTCAAATTTTATATGCAAGTTGTATCAAAAATTCTCCCATGTCTTGAGGTGAAATTTCGATGGATTTCTCATGTAATGACCCATTTTCCAAATAGACCGCCACAGGGGCCAATGCGGATCTACAATCTGTCTTACCAGTAACAGTTGTGTACCACATTGGATTATATCCTCCATTTATCCGTTTAAACCTTATTACTTATCAATTTAGTAATTTAATTGTATTGAACTCTAATCATATGCCAAGTCATCATTTAATCCTCAAATTACCATAACGGAAGTTTTACTAACACGTTAACTCAGATAATAATAATCAAAATGTGTGATATAAACCATAAACCTAGTGTGAAAACCCCACATAATAACCAAAATTACCTCAGATGTCACAAAATACCAATATATACAAGGTATCAAAGTATCATTCATCTCAAACCCAAAATGAAACAAAATATATAAAATACAAACGTACAAGTCAGGCTATGTATCTCTGATCAACTGTACTCTAGCAGCTTGTCCTTGCCCCAACTCGTACTAGGATCTGCACTCAAGCTATCACAAAAGGCAGATGACGAGTTCAGAGTGGGTATTCCCAAGGAAATTAAGTGAGCAATACTGAAAGTAAATACTGAAATTTAAATAAAGTTATTAAATAAACATGCAGAAATAAATACAGGCAACTACGCTTATCGCATGAATAGATAATAATGAAAGCTCAAAGTGTGTTCCTAGAGCCTAGGGCCAGACTAGCACCATAATTTGGACTCTTTCACATAATACAGTTGGCAAGTTCGACTCAAGCAGAGCCAGTATCTGGATCCGCTCGGTGGTCGGCGTTACACCTACGACGCACCAACACATCTCACAACGTGATACTCGGGTCACGCTATTCACCGAGATTGATCTGGTCGCACTATTCATGACATGTTATGGCCTAGTGGGCATACACACTGGAATGGCACGAAGGGAGCCCCGCTCAATGTTCGCCCATTAAACCACAATCCAAGAATAGAGTATTAAAAGACAGAAATTGATTTCAAATGTCAAAGAAGTAAATACTCAAATAATTTCAATTAGGATACTACACACCTCAATCCACACTCCAACTAACCACAAATGTCGCCAAGTCACACTCACAATACGTGTCCAATCTCCGATTAATCAATCAATGTCCTAATTATTAGAATTATCCGTAAATTTCCCAAAATTTCAAATCCTAACTAAGTCGATTTTTATCACATTAAACCCCATTATGTTAATTAAAATCCTCCAAATAAATCCCATTAGAATCCCATTTCAGAAAATTCATTTTATTTTATTTATTTATTTATTTATTATTTTAAAGTTCCTAACGCCGCGATGGAGCTGTCATGTTCAACACCTCCACGGCGTGTCTCACGGCGTTCTGGACACCGTAAGGCGATAAAAGCATTTTGTAAGAGTTTTAGCTCTATTTTGGAGTTGCTGGTGGTGTCGTGGCCTCCCATGACCACGACGCGACTGGCGGCGTTCGAACCAGAAGGCTTTCTTGGGGTTTCGGACCACCTCGACTCATCGCTGTGATCCGCACTCGTCCAAACATCGCATATAAACACCAATAAACCATTTTCCATCAAAGCCCCTCGACGAAATTCATTTGAAACACAAGCACCGTGTTTTCTCAACAAAAACCCAAAAAATCATTTGAAAACCACAACCATAACAACACCAACCCCAAATCCATCATTTGAAACCTTAAAACCAACTTCTAAACCACAGCAATACCCTATTAAGCTGGTATGCTCAAACCTATATCCGAAACTACCGTCAAAACCCGAGAAAATTAGTCTGAAACGTAGGAAATGAGATGGGGATCGAATATCTAACCTTGGTTTCAATTTTTCATGACCTCTTGAGCTCCAAATGATCACTCAAAGTTCACAAAACCCTCACACTTCTCTCAATTTTCATCCAACACAAAGAGAGGAGAGATAAAAGTTGGTGAGAATTGAGATTTTGAGGTTTTTATATAAAAATCTTCATCAAAATACACACACATCACAATGCATCATTTGGATGGTGGAGATGGAGTCAACAAGTCCACATAATGTTGACACACTTGACCACATATGGTCCTTTGACCTTATTCTTCTAGCTCCATTATTGAACTTTGGGCGTTCTGGTACTCGGCCCTGCTGTGACTCGTGTCGTTTGTGCGCAACGACAGTACCAACTGCCTCAACGTCATTTTATATGAATTATTTAATGAATTTTATTATTTATTGTGTGTATTTAGTCCCCCGGCCTAGTGCACTATCATTCGCTTACCCGTTTCCCGTGTCTGCATGCTATTTAGAACAAATACCCGTCACACTATCTCGCACGTCAATAATACAATAACTAACACACATCGCGATGCTAATAACCTAATTATTGTTAATTTTTTTAAAAATAAAATAAAAAACAGCAAGTGAAATTGACAATTCTTTGATGGATTACATTGCTTCCTTGATTGATTTAATATTTACACTCATCACACACATATTTATAGCTAACATGCAAACACTCTAATACTTGGTCAACATGACCTATTCAAACCATTATGACCACTACACAAACATGTCTAACCCAAATCCTCATATAACTACCTATAACTACCCATTACACATTCATGTACCAACTAACACACTTTTGTACTCAACATAAAATTTGAATCATAAATTCCAACATTCCCTCTTGATTCAAATTTTCTAAAATTTACATAAAACTTTAAACTTTGTAAAGTATCTCAAACTTCTTGCGAAACACATCACTTCACACTTCTTAAATTCATGAAGCTCATGTATTCATTATGATGATGCACTTGCCATCACCCGTCTTAGAGCACTTGTCTTCAAATAACCTCATATGATGCCCGTGTCATCACACTCTCATATCTTCTTCAACAGTCATCGACCTTCACCTTCATAGTGTTATACATGATCAAAAAATAATTCATCATTAATGGAGTCAGAGCACTCGCACTCTCATGTTGGAGCTTCCCAGAACTGTCTTTGTCTTCACTTTCTTCGCAACACTTCTTCACGATCTATTTTTGCAACACTTCTCTGCAAATTAACCTCAAGATTGAACCATCGACTCTGATACCATGTTGATTTTTAAAATAAAATAAAACAACAAGTGAAATTGACAATTCTTTGATGGATTACATTGCTTCCTTGATTGATTTAATGTTTACACTCATCACACACATATTTATAGCTAACATGCAAACACTCCAATACCTGGTCAACATGACCCATTCACACCACTATGACCACTACACAAACATGTCTAACCCACATCCTCATATAACTACCTATAACTACCCATTACACATTCATGTACCAACTAACACACTTTTGTACTCATAACATAAAATTTGAATCATAAATTCCAACAATTACCAATAAACATCACAAATTAATGCACAACACAAAAATTTACTATTTACCTAGCTTCAGGCACGCCCTGACTTATCTGCGAGTCCCATGAGCATCTGAGTTGTCCGCTATATCTACAACCAAGTCATTAATAATGGCGAATTAACTTCGTGTCGTTACATATCATCTTCTAACTCCACCAACTACACCAATGTGCACAACTTCTACTATGCTCCTCCTCTTACTCCCATGCCGACTTCTGCCGAGTGCTACCTCCTTCGCCTCATCCACCACCACCATTATTGCTCCCCCCTCATCCCACCAATAGACTCATATTCTTAGGGCACAACAGCCTCTCCAGTATCCTCCCCTCTTTACTGTCAGCATCGTCGCCCATTAACCTCACATACCCCCACCCTAACCACCACCTCCTTCTCAATCCTCTTCGTCCTAATCTGCCTAAACAACGCCGGCCTCGTCGTCGAAACCACTGCAATCACCCATTTCTTCCCCTCAGACAACTCCACCGTCCCTCTGTCACTTGCACCACCTTCTCTGCAAACTCCATCACACAAAAAGTAGGGAAAATAGTGTATTTGATCCTTTTCAAAGATTTTTTTTCAAAGAAGCCCTTTTGAGAGGGAAATGAAATAGAAGGAGAAGAAATCAACTGAAGGCTTTCAATGAAGTGAGAGTTTTGTAATTTCGAGGGAGAATATGTTCTCTTAGAAAAGGACAGAGCAAAGCTAGAGAAACCCTTAATATAAGAGAAAAAGTGTGAGAAGTAGAGCATCGAAGTTGATGATGGTGATGATATGTTCTTATTTGAGTAGATGGAGATCGTGGCGAGGCTTCGAGAGGGCGCGAGGTTGATGTTGCTGACGAAGCGAACGAGGATGTTGAGGAAAGGGAGATGTTACAGATCGAACGATTGAAGGAGAAGATAAATAGTGAATTGGGCAACTTTAAGTCATGGCCACCAGATGTTTCTCGAGTCATACACTAATTATGATTAAATTGTCACAAAAGTTCATCTAATTCCATCAAAATCCTCTCAAGTCTTTGTTTAAAATTCCAAAAAATTTGTTTGGACGCTTAGAGTTCAGACTCATAGGGAGTTTTTTAAATTCTTACAAATATCCAAAGAGAGTTATAAGTTGTTATTTCAAAGTTATTTATTGTTTGAGGATGATTTTGAAATAAAAAATTTTCAAAAACTCCCTAGGAGTCCGAACTCTACAAATCCTAAAATCCATGAAAATCAATCCCAAAATAAGTGTTTTAAAATCCTTTCAAATCTTCAATTGAATGCACCCCCTTAGTGATAACGTGTCAAAACTTTGGAGAAATTGTTTGACAAAGCATTTAATGCTTACCCATTTCGTTTTTTGTGTCATGGGGCAATAAGGTCATTTCAACTCATAATTAAGTCCCTCCTTAAAATCGTGTTTTGCTCAAAATGTCATATATTAATGACTAGAAGGAGTATATGGTAGTAACTAAGTTTAGTTTAGAAGGTCTAATTACCATTTAGCTATCTTATGTGAATTGTGATCTAAGTTATTTATTATTGCGACGTTTCCGATAATATTGGCTTAGAGTAAGAGTTTTCATAGAATGCAATAATTTTTTTTTGAGCAATGTTGTTTTGTTATTCTTATGTATTTTAAGCTTTTGAAATACTAAGTTTGATAAGATTAGAATATAACTTGTTTCCATTGATAAAATGAAAACAAGCGGTTTCATAAAGATTGTTTTTAAAAAAAAATAGTTTTATAAAGACTATTAATCTTACTTATGATTATGGGTTTAATTATTTAATGATTTAAAGTTTAATAGCAATGATATGATTATATGACTACACTTTATTTAATATATTTGGATATCAAATCGGTTTATGTTTTATTGTTCTGGATCATTGGTTAAATGTTTCTTTTATATTGAATTACTTGATTTGAATTTAGAATAGTTAGTTTAATTAATTCGCATTAATTTAGTTTAGTTTAATTGGTTTGAATAATTGCTTCATAGTATTTAAATAATTTTAATTCTTGTTTTAGTTTTTAGTTTATGTTAAAATAATAAAAATAATAAAAACCCCAGTAAGAATCCTTTTTCCTATGAAGTTGACAAAATTCAAGTGAAGACGATCTCATTTACTGCTACTACAAGTTATATATAGGTAATATTTGGTGGGTATTATTATTGTACACGCTCGACACATGTCAAACACAAACTCTCAATTTTATTAGAAATAACATCAACTTTCAACATTTTTTAAATTGTAACACGAAAAGTGATTTGGGTCTTTTCGGTATTGATGTGACAACATGAGTTGCGCTTTTTTATAGTTTACTTGAATCGGAACCTGGTCAACAAAAAATCCAAATTCCAACATCTAATCATTTTGTGTTTTTTGCGATTAAAAAATATGAAATCGAAAAAAAATAAAAATAAAAAAACGAAGTTCATTTTTTGTGAAGATTTGTCATTTGAGTTTGACTTTATTGTTTTTTTATTGCGTTATTGGCTCGATTCGAATAAACCATAAAAAATGGTTCATGTTGTCAAGCCGTCAACACTAAAAAGCCTCAAATCACTCTCCGTGCTAAATTGAAAAATGTTAAAATTGTGTTATTTCTGATGAAATTAAAAGTTCATGTTATTTTTGCAAAAATGTCAAAAGTTTGTGTTATTTTTTATAGTTAGCTCTAAAGTTAAATATAATCATATACAGATAAAAATATGAACTTTTAATGTGAGTTAAATCTAAGAAGTACTCATCAATAAGAAAACTTTCCTGTAAATTGAAAAGAGTGGTGCTTTCTGAACTCATAAGTCCGAAGCCCTAAGGGGTTTTTGAAAATTTTTTATTTCAAAGTCATCTTCAAGCAATAAATGACTTCAAAATAACAACTTGTAACACTACTTTAATATTTGTAAAAATTTCAAAAACCCCTTATGAGTCTGAACTCTAAGTGTCTAAAAAAAAATTTGAATTGAAAAAACAGTCCAAACCTAAGGACTAGGTTGGCAAAAATTCGGGTCCAGACGTGTGGCGACCCCAATTTCCCAATGCGATTAGGTATGCCCAGCCTTGGCCTGTGCAAGCCCCCAAGTCCAATCTCGGGGGACCTGACGAGCCTAGTCAGGCTTCGTTTATCCATGTAACAAGTTTATAAAGGGAGTTATCGCAGTTATCAATTTACGCAGCGAAAAAACTATAAGTATAAACAACATGTATGAGAAATAACTCAACTCAAGGGAAATCAGACATCTATTAATGTGGAACCCAGACATATAGATATTCATATACAAATCAGATCGATATAACAGAACAAGTTACATCATATCCAAATGCCTCACATGCCACCAGACAAAACATAATAGATCAAAGTTTCATACAACCAACAAACGATAATAAAACTAACCTAATCTAATCCTGAAGCAGTGTCACTCTAAGAGGTCTTCAGAGGAAGTCACCTAAGTAGGGCCCCATACCCTTGGAGCACTCTGGGATATCTGCACCAACCGTCATAAACTAGATAGTGAGTAATTTGCGAGAAATCAAAAGTAATGCCAGAAGAATATAACAGTAATTTATGAACATCAAGTAAAGCAGTCTAAATATCATGTTGTAATTGAAAGACAGGAAATGTAAATAGATCAAAGTGCACGATAAACAGATTGGAAGTTAATAACGATAACATGTGTGTTCTAAGAGTCTAAAGAGGCCCATAAGTGGTCTAAATCTATAATAATAACTACAACAATTCAGTGTTCAGGTACACACAATACTAGGGTGGTCAGACACTCGTATAGGAAATGGCTCATGACACCTTCACAATTCAGTACCCAAGTTCACACAACACTAGGGGTTGATAGTAATTCTGGTAGGAAATCCCAAGTTTCCCTAACTAGTGCGGGTCACATGATACTATATCGACACACTTACACCAATAACACACATACCAAGCAAATAATGGAATTTGAATACCAACAATGGATAACAGGAAGATAGCAATAAATGATAATGAATCACATGAGATTTCCTTACTGGCTTACTAACATACACAAGCACGTAGGCGAGTGTACTTACCTGTCTAATGGCAACACGGTACTACTACCGCGACTCTAACACGTTTCCCTAGGTTCCTGACTACCAGACAAAGGTTTGAACCCCAATGGATAGGGTTTATGGTCAATAAATACTCCTAGATAAACCTTCAAGGTTTCCCAGATTTTAGACAATTTTTCTAAAATTTCAAGTTACTTCTCTGCCGGAGACTTCGTAGGTGGCGCCGCCCAGAAGGACGCCCGCATGGTGCCTACACGGCGCCATATGATGGCCCTTTCGTTGGCACGTACATGTGTCACGCCGTGGGTACATGGGCCCAACGCATTCCCACGGCATCTGTGAAGTGTTCACAGATCTAGACACATGCCGCCACGACGCCGTGGGGAGTTGTTCCTCACGGCAGCGTCACGCCAAAATCTCGAAATCAAATTTTAACACTATTCAGGATACACCATGGTGATGCCACCGTGTTGAAATCACTCACGGCATCATCACAGCGTGTTATTTGTCCTCACTGTTGCTCACGTATGCAAAGGATGCCGCTAGCACCTTGAACTATGCAACATCCCTCACGGCGTAATGTCGAAAAGGGTTTTCCTGGGTTTCACTTATATGGGGGGCTCCGCCACGCCACAGAACGCACGATTTCCCCACGACGTAAGTTTCAAAACCAGTTTCCTAGCATTTATAGAACATCAAAATGAAAGCATACCCTTGGCGATCATCACCAACATGTCTCTAGACTCAAAATTATCCGAAATCGACTTTGGATCATAGTCAAAACCTCGATAATGTCCAGGAATTCAAAATATCCCCAAATAATTGATAAATCAACAAAGATTAACTAAACAACATCAAAACAGCAACACTGGCTCAACACCGAGTGTTGGATGCTCCAGGGGCTGTCGAGACACCGATGATTCAACATAATCGACTCCGGCGAGGCACCCTTGGTCATCGCGATTAAAACTTGAATGAACAACCCAAAAATAAAGAGGATAATCAAGGGAGCAAGGTTCTCATCTAGATTCTAGCGATAAATGAGACTCCGGCAAAGCTCCGGCCTTCCAAAACTACCTTTGCGGTTGTCTTGCTCACCAAGCAAGAAGAGAAGAGAAAGACCGGAAAAGAAAAGATAAGGAATAGTGAAAAGAGTATCAAGAGGTGGAGTGGTCCTTATATAGGCCCACTCATCATCCACTTGCATACGCGCATCTCGAGGCAAGTTCATCAGCTCCATCTCTTGATGTGTCACCAACTCCATCTCTTTAAGTTGACTTCACTAAGTGACTCGGGCGTCACTTAGTTATCTAGCTCCCATGTTGATCCTGCATTCCTTAGCCCGTATCGCACCACAACTCGACCGTTGTGTGTCCGTAGTCTCGTCACGTTCTGATAATTAATCGCGTTTATTATTCAAAAATCATTTATTAAGGTTTTTCTATGTTTTAATTACCCCGTTTTTCTAGACGAAGCCTCACTCAGACTAACAAATCGCCAAACGGCTCAAGACTCGTATTAGACTATCATACTAATACAAACATCACAAAAATATAAAATTACCTCGGTGTCGACTCCTAAAGTCCGAAATACCGCAAAGTATCATGCAACTAGGTCACGGTCCTGACAAGTGTAATACAAGTTGGGTTAAATTTTGAGGGTTGTTACAAGACGGGTCCAGGTTTGGACAACCCCTACTATAAAGAAGTATATTCATTGTTCGAACCTAGCTTAATTTTAAATTCGGACATGATTTTCTTGTCTAGACTCGTTTTATTTAAAATTTGGGTTGTCCAATTGTCCAGATTTGTCACAATATTAAAAACTACTAACTTCTTATATTAAAGCATTTTCTAGAAATCATATTAAAACATTTTCAAATGTTAAAATATGCACATATTATAAACTCATGTGATATAATTTAGAAAAGTAATGTCAAATTCATATAATTTAACATTTAATGTCAAGAAATAATTATTCTAGTAGAAAAATAAAAAATTTGATCATTCTACATTCAAAGATATACTTAGTACTTTAATTTGTATATACATTAAAGTATATTAATAATTATTAATCTATTTAATTAAGTTGTAAGTGTTTAATATACTTTTCTTATGAAGATATTTTTAACTCAATTTTTTTAGAACATATTTTAACTATATTTAAAATTCAAATCGTGTTCGGGTTGGATCCAAGTTTGCAAGATCTTATTCAGATCTATTTCAATTTTAAATTTAAACAAGAAATCTTTGACCAGACTCAACTTGAATTTGTTAAAAAAAAATTTAAACCTAGGCTCGAATACAAAATTGCCAATCCTACTAAGGACAAACGTCAAAAATGGTGGATAGGTAGATAGTGTTAAATCTCATTTAGCGTCCCCAACTCTTTAATTACTCCTGATTTAATACGTTTCCAAGTTAGTCAACCCAAGATCTTTTCTTTCAATGTGTAGGCCATACATCTACATTCCTTAAAATAATTTTTCCTCCTCATCAGCATGCACGCCACGTGGGTTGATGGTTCTAACTCAACCAACAATATGGTCATGTCGTATTTCACAAGCAAAACAATTATTGTATCATCTTTTTTTAATTAAAAATCTAGATATATGAATTAAAGGTGGTAAATCTGATTTCACATAAGAGCCCAACTTGAAAATTTCACAATGATAACGATGTGCATGGTGGCGAAGGAAAGTTCATCATCACTTCCCCATAGAAGGCGCAACCCACCCATCATGTACCACATCATGCATGTATGATGTGGATCATTTTATTATTTTCTAATATGAAATGGGTGGGTATATTGCCATCCACTCATACATCTCCAACATCATGATGACCGTCATCATGCGCCTCTCATGGGACATGTCATGTCATGTCATGTCTCCCCATGTCTCATCAATGCTTAACGCATGTCTCTCTCTTTCTCTCAAGAACTACACCACCTCTCTCTCTCTGTAACATTTACTTTATCATTAAAGTCTGCGTGACTTCAATTATTGCAATGATCCCAAAAGCATGACACGTGACATCATTCCCCACCTCCCCATCCATCAATAATAATGCTCCACAGTCCGATGATGAGGAAAATAGGTGGTAAATTCTTGGGTATTTTGGTCATTTCGCATGGGTTCAAACATCGCAGGAGGAGCTGTTGTCGCGCTCGCACCTAATGATGAGGTTCCACGTGGCGGAGTTGGACCGTTTCTTTCTAGACGTTGGACCCGGTTTCGGTTGGTGAGTCAGCGGTCCACCGCTCCCACTCATTACTCCGCCTCCTCGCCATCTCTCTCATTCAAAAAACCATTTTTAATTTTTCAATTCTCTTGTAATGATTTTATAAAAGGAAAATGATTTAGTGACAATTTTAAAAACACAAATCAATCGCATCAACATATATATTTAATTTTAAGTGATTACTAATAAAGTTCACCACTAATAAAAGTTGAATATATATATATACCACGTATATCGTTCAATCAATTTATATTAAGGAGAATGTTACCATATCATTTTTATCATAAAAAAAAGGTATGGGGTGGTTTAAACACATTAATAGAGGGATTATAAATTCTTTAATTAATGTTTTAATAAGAAATTAATCAAACTTAACAATATAAATTAAGATTCGATTCATATGGAAACTTTTTTTTAAAACCACAACTAACTCTTATTCATTCTAAATCTTTCGCAAGTACATTCAAAAGAAATGAGGGTACAACTTCTCATTAATTTCGACCAGACAGAACTAACTTTCCTTGCTAATGTATGGGCTACTGCGTTCGCTGATCAACGAATAAAAGAAACACGATAGGACCTCAAGTCCATTATCAACTTCATATAGGTACTTATATATATATTTAAGAATTAATATATTTTTTTTAAAAAAAGCTTGTGTAGTATATGATGTCAACAACATCGATTAATTCCGCGCTCAAGTATTTATAGCCGAGTCTCGTCCAGTTGCGATCTTCTAATTAATATAATGTCTTTTATCTATAAAATTAGAACTCGATATCTCATTTAAAAGGAACTGAGGTTTCTTATCATTTTTTTTTTGGTAGGGGAGGTTTCTTTATCATTTAGATTAACTAGAAAGAACTCGTAAGCTTTATTTTATTTTATTTATTTAATTATTTTGAAAACCGTTGTTGTTGATGTGTCTAATGATTTTTATTTTAATTTTAGTTTTACTTTTTTGGTACAAAATCTTTGACTAATCAGTATTTTTTGCGTTTAAAAATATAATTCGTTCTAGTAAAAATTTCTTATTCAAAATTATAAATCATTTTTAAAATTTAAAAATAGTTTTTTTTTATTTTTTACTCATTTTACCTTTACACAATTCAAATACTTATGATTCTTCAATTTATTTAATGTCCAAGGATATAGATGTAAATTACATTTGTACGAAATTAAGATTGTCTTAATTTTTATGCTCTTACCTTACTTATATTTTTAAAGGGAGGGAATAATAAATAATCTGAATTAAGGAGATTGGGCAGAGGTTAAGTGTTGGGTAGGTCCCGGACGAGAGGAAATTTGGCAGAGTCAAGAGTCAAAAAGTCAATAAACGTGAATTTGATCGACCACCATCATGTTAATCATATTAATAAAGGGGGGTAAATAAAACCTATTTGACCTCTGACGTGGTAACCCCCCACCCATCTTGACTAATGACCCAATTAGTGCCCTCATTGTAAGTTTTACTACAGTGTCTTTAGCTAGCCTTTCACGTGCCTTCTTAGCTGACTTTAATTATAATGGCCATTGTAGTACTTTGTATTATTAGTATCGTTTATAGATGCATGACACGTGACGGCTGAATACTTTAGGCATCATATTCGGTTAGCTTCACGCATGAGAAGTGAGAAGTACTATATATAATTCTATTTCGAAAGTTCAAGAAAAATATTATTCTCAAAAAAATATTGATATTATAGGTGCGATTTTAGCAACTTTTAATGGATAGGCCTACTTGATAATCGTAGACATATATAATTTACGAGAGTGACAAGGAACCCACATAACTTAATTGAGTTTATGAGTCTAACAAATCAACATAACTCACAAAATCCATATATATAATGTATCTAAATTATTCTATCAAAATTTATTATGGCCCTGGAGTAAATATTAACTGAATGCTTATCACAGCCACTACGTCAACGCAATTTTTTTTTCTAATTATTTCAAGGCAATGTTTGTTAATAGTTAATACACTACTTTCGTCCCAAAAAAAAATAGTTGGTCATACATTACTAAGACATTTTAAGAAAAGAAAATACTCTTAAAAGCTAGCTAGTGAAAAAAAGAGTGTATATTCTTAAGAAAAAATCTTGAAATTTGAAAAAGAGAAACGGAGAAAAAAAAAAACACACCGATGACATTTTGATCTAGTACAAGTTAACATAATGGCAATCAAGGTAAATTTGAGTAAAGAGATACATTCAACAAGTTTCGAAGTCCATATGCATTAATTAGTGCGATTGGACGAGAGGCGAGACACTACATGAAAAATAATTCAACGGACTCATGAAGTTTTAAAATTAGTGATCGATCCCTGAACTCTCACTCAAATCCAATTGATGTGACTATGTACCACCACAATCATTATATTTACAACTTTTTCAATTAATGATTGGTCTCTTCAACTTTTAAAATTGATTAGTATTACTTGATCTCATGAGTTCAAACTCCAAAGAGTTTTTAAATTTTTTTTATTTCAATGTCATCCTCAATTAATAAATGACTTCAAAATAACAACTTACAAAACTTCATTGATATTTGTAAAAATTTTAAAAATCATATATGAGTTTGAACTCTAAAAGTTCCAACATTTTTTTTTTTTTTTTTTTGTGATTTAACCCCCTCCATCCAACATTATTAAAAAAAAAAAAAAAAAAAAAAAAAAAAAAAGGGTGCTTCAGCTTAATTGGAGGAGGAGTTGATGATTAATGTCGGGAGTGACCAATGAGGTTGGTAGGTCTTTTTGGTCATCCATTTTGAAGAGTGGACAGAGAGAGCAACAGCACCACCACATAAGCAGCAACCCAACGCAAGCCAACTCAGACCCTCCCCTCTCTCACAGTCACACACACACACACACACACACATACCTTTTCTTCTTGTTCCTTTGCTTTTCCCTCTTTTGTTTATTTATTATTAGTACTTGACAACACAGTGTGCTTTCACACGTGTGTTTGTCAACCCTGGACCTGTTTTTGTCGGTCAAATAACTCTAAACCCACTCAAATAATTACACACACACACACACACACATTTCAAACCACCCCCTCTCTCTCTCTCTCTCTCTCTCTCTCTCTCTCTCTCTAATCTGAACTGTCAAAAAGGCAGTATCGGTTGCGCATCTCTCAATTTACATACTCTTGGGTCCATCCCTGTCCCTCCCTCCCTTATTTAAGCCCTCATTTGTGCCTCCTCTGCTTCTGATTTTCAACCACAATTTCATTCACAATAACATGGAGTTGGGTCTGAGTTTAGGCGAATCAACAACAACAAATCCGAGACCCCAGTTTGGGTTTCTTCAGTTGAATCACCACAACAACACCAAACCCATCGACAAGGGTTTTGGGTTTTGCATGGGCTTGGGCGTGGTCGGCTTTACCAACACCAGCAATGGAAGCAGCAGATCAAGGTCTCCCTCTTCATCAGAGAAGACCCTCGAAGAGCCAATGATAAATCGTGGTAGGTCCATATCTCGAGAAGATCATGACCCTCCTATTCAGCAACTCGACCTTCTCCCTCTTCATCCAGTACTTTCAAGAAATACCCCACAAGGGCTAAACTGGCCTCCCTCGTGTGATCTCGGTACATCTCGGGAATATGACCTTGTTTTCAAAATCTGAGATATGGTTTTGTTGGATTTGATGTGTTTGAAATGGGCTTTCATGATTTTGGTCTGATTTTTCTTGGTTGATCTGATTGAACAGGCGAGGTGGGTTCATCTGCAAGAGGGTTTGATGTAAATCAGACCCCCTGCACAGATCTCGAGGGCGATGCCGTCTCTTCACCAAACAGCACTGTTTCATCGTTCCAGATCGATTTCTCGATCTACAGCGGTGGCAACGCCACCGCTATGGTTAGCAATCACAAAAGAGACGCCGAGTGCTTGAACTCCTTAGAAGCAGAGGCCGAGAGAGCTTCTTCAAGAGCCAGTGATGAAGAGGAGAACGGCCTCACCAGAAAAAAACTCAGACTCTCCAAAGAACAGTCCGCGTATCTCGAGGAGAACTTCAAAGAGCACAACACCCTCAACCCTGTAAGTCCACATCCACAAACAGCATCAATTTGCGTATCTCGAGGAGTGTGTCAATTCTTATTTGTTTGTGTGTGTTTGTTATTTCTTAATTCTTAAGCAGAAGCAAAAGCATGCTCTGGCAAAGCAGCTCAATCTGAGGCCTCGCCAAGTGGAGGTTTGGTTCCAGAACAGAAGGGCCAGGTACCCATTTGTGATGGATCAAATTGATCAAATAGAGAGAAAATTAAGAGAAATTAAGAGATACCCATTTTGAATTGTTGAGTGATCGAAGTGGGTTTTTGTTTTTGTGTTGATTTGTAGAACAAAATTGAAGCAAACCGAGGTGGACTGCGAGTACTTGAAGAGGTGTTGCGAGACGCTTACAGATGAGAACAGGAGGCTTCAAAAGGAGCTGCAGGAACTCAGGGCCTTGAAATCTTCCAATCCTTACTACATGCAGCTCCCGGCAACCACTCTCACCATGTGCCCGTCTTGCGAGCGCGTCGCCACCACCGCCACCGCCACCGCCACCGCCACCGCCACAACCACAACCACTGCAACTGCCACTCCAACTGTCACCGCCGCCGCGGCCGTGGCAGTTTCAGGGAACAAAGCTAATAATAAGGGTGCTGGTACTGGTTTTTCATTGAGCAAGAGCAGATTGGTGTACCCATTTTCGCAACCACCGCCGCCGCAACTCCACCACCAGTCCGCCGCCTCGTGAGGCAGCGGGCCGCCGGGGGTATTGGTTAGCTCTAGTTTGTAAATATTGGGATTTTTTTTTTCTTACCTTTTTTTGGGTCTATATAATTGGTTTAATTCATCGGTTAGTTCACTTTTGTTGTATGTTTGTTTGGTTGTTTTTTATGGGATAGGGAAGGGGGGGGGGGACATGGAGATTTTGATAGATGAAGTCCCTCTCTAGTTTTTGAGGTGTTTAGGATCTCCTCCAAAGTAGATTGAATTTCGGTGTAATTTTGTGTTTTTTGTTTATCAAATTGGGAAAGGAAGAATACACATTAGAGATTAAAGAAAGAAAATATTTATTTCTTGTAGATTTACATTTTTTTTTTGTTTTCTTTTATCTTGCGACTTTCATTATTAGTATCCGGATTACTCTTACTAGTTTGAGTCAAAGAATTATTAGACACATAATTGCTCTATGAGTGTATTAAATTCTGGTCAAAGGGCATCCAGGTTTTGACTAATGAATCTAAGAACTTTTGATGAGATTTGTGATTAAGTAGGTGTTGGAAACTTAAGATTTTTAGTTTCACAAACAAAAAATTTGTTCGGATTTATAGGAAGATTTTTGAATTTTTTATAAATATTATAAAAGAGTTATAAGTTGTTATTTGAAATAAAAAAAGGTATAAGTTAATTTTTTTTAATTTTAAATAAAATAATGAAAAAAAATTTGTAAAATTTTTATTATACCCCTTAAATAGTACAAAAAATTTAAAAACTCAGATTAGAGTCAAGTAAATTTATTGATAAAAAAATTTGAAGAACTCTTTAAGAGTACAGCACTACTTTTTGACAAATCGCACCGCCTTAATAGGATTAAGTGGTCATTAATAGTTAATTCCATACGGCATGTCTTAAAATGATAATACAATTATATGAGGGGTTGTTGGAAAGGTGCTTTCAGATATCAAGAATAAAACGAAGGAACAAAGGCATGAGCATGCCGGTTTCTTTCATGCCTTGTTCACATTAAGCATGCCTGTTAGGTCATCAAAAGTTGGGGCATTAGGGGACAAGTAAGTCATTTTGTTCACATTAAGCATGCCGGTTATTGACTAGCAGGGGGTTTTAAAATTTTAAAAAATCTATTTAGATTCTTAAAGTACCAACTCATAGGGGGTTTTTTAATTTTTACAAATATTAAAGAGAGTTATAAATTGTAATTTTAAAGTTATTTATTGTTTGAAGATGATTTTGAAATAAAAATTTTTCAAAATTTTTTTAAAATGTCTGAACTTTAAGAGTCCAAATAACATTACTTTTAAAATTTTTACAAATATTAAAAAATTTTACAAGTGTTATTTAAAAATTATTTATTATTTAGAGATGACTTTAAAATAAAAAAGTTTAAAGACCAATACAAATAGAATTACTCGATTGAAATTTTCCACATTATATATAAATTTAACAAGTATTGTGGACAAATTTATTTGTACACTTCTCTGCAATCATTCCCCTTAATACTTTTTTTTTTTTTTTTTTTTTTTTTGAAACAATCATCCCTACTAATACTTTGAAAAGTAAACAAATACTTATTGTATATAACTCTACCTCTAGGTAGACAATAAGAGCTCAAGGTGGAGGTGTGGACGATAATAGTCTTACCTCATATAAGTGTAAAGAAGTTATTCAATCAAAGTTGTGGTCCCTTTTCAATAGTACTAAGATCTTTTGAAGTAAAAATTTTATACTTGTGAGTTAAAGGTGATTAAGTTGGGGATATTATCAATATTAGTGAGATCTATGGACTTATGGATACAAGCACAGATGATCCCAACAAGTGGTATCAAAGCCGATGGTTTGATTGGGATTAGGCATATCGGTGGTTGCGAAAACTCCCCCTTGAGATATAGCGATGACAAATCATGTGGGTTAAGTGTGACTTCTTTAAGTACTCAAGTTGTGGTTCTCTTTCCAATAATACAAATTTTTTTTGGAGTAAAACTCTACACCTAAAAGTTGAAGGTGGTTTAAGTTGGGGACAATATTAGTACTAGTAAGATTCATGGATCTACGAATACAGGCACAGACGAGCCCAACAACTTTCCTAATATTTTATTGATTATATCACTACAAAAATTTGGCAAAAGAGCGAGGGGATTCGCTATGGCTATACGACCTATCGCTGATTACAATTAGCAATGGAAATAACGACGGGTGCACCTGTCGCTGCTTTCCACGTCATTGATTGTAATCAGTGACGGTGGTGTCAGAAGGCAGCGATGGGTATACCCATTACTGTAACCCGTCACTGCCTTCTGACAAAAATGTAATGGGATTAACGACGGGTCAATAACCGTCGCTAATTTAAAAAAAAAAAAAAAAAAAAAAAACACCCCATGTCAGAGAGGCGCACCGTCGAATAGCGAAGAACGACACCAACGCGCTTTGCCCTCGCCGCCTCTCTATCTCGTCTACTCCGCTACCGCCTTCCTTTCGTTGCATCACAGTGACCCTAAACAAATCAACAACAACAACAACAAAACAACAAATCAACAATAAAAAAGAAAACAATAAAAACTATTAACCCTAAATCTAAAAAAAAACAAACCTTAGATCTGAAGCTTGGCAGCAGTGAAGTGGTGGCGGAAGCTTGAACTAGGCATGGTGGAGTGGCGATGGTGTCGAACCTAGGTAGTGAGAAGGAGGAGAGCAATGGAGCAAAGATAGAGAGGCGATCGAGATGGGGCAGCTAGCAAGAAAAAAAGAGACGAAGAGAGTGTTTGGGAGGCAGTAGATAAAGGAGAGAGGTCGGGGTCAGTGGAGAGCGAGAAAGGGAGGCGAGTGTGAGAGAGAGGCGAGACACGAGACAGAGAGTGAGAGAATAAATATGGGACGTGATTGGGGGGGAAATGGCGACGGGGTGGCGAGGAGGGTTTTCCCCATCGTCATTTCCCACCCGGGGTCCCCCTTCGCCACCTAGTCGCCATTCCCTCGCAATCTCTTAAAAAATTATATTTTTTGCATTTTACAGTACCCTGTCTCTGCCCCATCGCAATTGTGCGACGGATTTTACCCCGTTGCCATTCCCCTCGCCATTTCAACAGTTTTTTGTAGTGTATGGTTAAGGTCTATATATGTATTTATTTATTGACCTAATTGATCATTGAAAAATCAGTGAAGTAGTTTTTTCTCAAAATCTAACAAGTTTTAAGTTCGGATAAATAAAGAGGGGTACGATATAAAATTTGTGAATCGGTTAGCTTAAAAACATTTGTCAGTTTGTTTTATAATATGAAAGCAAAACATATAATTTGGTCTTTTTTTTTTTTGTTTTTGTTGGTGGAAATGAATTGTCTGATTCATTAATTAATATAATTCACTTTACACTTCTTGGTTAGCTATATGAAACTTCGGTTAGCCACTTCAACGAGATTTAACACTTTAAATAGTGGAAAGACTAAATCTACATTTTTATAAGAGTTTAGAGACCAAAAGTATAGTAATAAAAGTTTAAGGACTAAAAACATAAAAAATACAAAGTTTAGGGACTAAACGATGGATTGTACCTAAGATGAATCAACACATATAAACTTAGGTTGTTCTATAGACTTATCCTTGAGCATAGAATAGTTGAGCCTAAGCTGTGAGGGGATGAAAAAAAAGTTTCAAACACTCATGCACAATTATGAAAAAACAAAAATTAAAACTAATTCTTTGAGATTATGTATATATAAAGCATAAAGCCACTTAGAAAAGTATAAATATGGGATAAGGATGATTTAGTTAATTTTTGTCATTATTTACTTAGGTTAAGTAGGTGGGCTGGAAATTTGATTAATTAACAGAGATGTGTAGAATATGTTAAATATCATCATTTGGCATGTCCGATGACAAACATGACTATTGACATCAACATTTTAAAAATGATATAATTATGGGCGCATTAGACTGGATAAGATATCATGCACTGTTTAGTTTTTATCTTTTTGTTGACATATAATTATTTGGTTAATTGACTGGGCGAAAAGGGCCCTTAGGTGTGGTGGGAGGTCAGTGAGACAAGATGACACTAATGCGTTTGATAAGCGTGATTAAGTTGTTGTTTAGGAGTATCAATTATAATATTGCCGACCATTCGACCATTCTTGAAGCTTAATTGGGAGATTAAGAAAGTGGGATTATGACCTAAATGGAAAGCTATACTACTATTATTGTATTTAATCCAATGATTTGTGGCAGTTCTATGTTTCTTTTCAATTATGTAATCTATCCATCTTATCCCCTCAGTGCCACAAAGCATCAATTTTGCACGTCAAACATTTAAATAAAAGAAAACCTTGACGTATCAATCCTTCATGTGTACTGTCTTATACTATACGTTAGTATATATATTATTAATTATAGAGATCGATAGATCTTTATTAGAAGTGTGTTTGGCTGCACACGTGTTGCTCTTTTTCTTTGTTTTTTATCATCTTCATCTCAGATGTGTTTGATTTATATACATTGATAAACACATATTGACAAGAAAACTTGAATTTTATTATGCTTTCGATAATGTTGTTAAATTGTTTTCTAGCTATAGCTAGTTTGGAATTGGTTATATGTGTATGTCATGTAAGGACCCCTAACAACTCTAGATAGAAAAATATACTGCAAAACTAACTCAAAGCAAAGGAGGAAAAAAAAACAACGAAAATTAAATTCTAAATTAATTGTGTGGTTGATCAACTATGTGCGTGTGTATAATGTACATAAATATCAAACGCTTCACTCAGCTATATGAAACTCAACTCAAATCATATTATGTATATTTTATTTTCCACCTGTCGGCTAAAATATTTATATTCACATGTGACATGGTGATTTAACTTTTGATCCTAAAGTCCAGACGATGATTCCAAACTAATTTTGGATGATCAATTAATCAATTGGGTGGTTCAATAGTTAGGTATGATGTTTAAGAGTAAAAGGTTATAAGTTTAAACCTTGAGGAAAATAAATGTTTCTTTCTTATCAAAAAAAAGTATTGAATGATTGACTTGTTTGTAGGTTCAACTCATCCCTCACAACAAATCGTCCATATATGTTAATTGTAGTTTTATTTAATTAATATACTTAGTCACTATCTAAGATATTACTAAGGTTGATATGGGGGCTTATAAAGCTTTGGCCTTGATGGTTGGAGTCCTATATTCTTCCAGTCACAATGGGAGGTGGTGGGTGATATAATTACTACTACAGTGAAAGACTTCTTCTCCAATGGAGTTCTCTCACCTGGTTTAAATGATACCCTACTTATTCTTACCTCAAAAACTATTTCCCCCGAGTCTTTTTCAGATCTTCAGTCGATCAGTTTATGCAATGTTATATATAAACTTATTACTAAGCTAATTGCAAACAAGTTGAAGTCCTTGTTAAACAATATGATGAGCAAGAATCAATCGAGCTTTATCCCTTCAAGAAATCTGTTTGATAATACTATCATCATACAAGAGATTATTCATTCAATGAGAAGGAAATCTGGTCGTAAGGAAATCTGGTCGTAAAGGTTGGCTAGCCATCAAAATTGATTTGAGAAAGCATATGATAGACTACATTGGAGTTTCATTGAAGGAACTCTTATTGCTGCTGATATTCCTAATATGTTGATCGACAGAATTATGCATTGTATATCTACACCAAAAATGCAAGTATTATAGAATGAAGGCATAACAGAGGCTTTATTACCATCTAGAGGAATTCACCAAGGAGACTCCATCTCACCTTACATCTTTGTTCTCTGTATGGAGATGTTGGCTTATGATATCTAAAAAACGATTGATGATAAAGAATGGTATGGAGTTCGTCTAAGTAGAACTGGTCCCATGATCTCTCACTTGTTCTTTGCGGATGATATGTTCATTTTTGCGGAAGCTAACATGTCACAAGTACAAATAATTCAAAAGATTATGGCAGAATTTTGCAGTTGCTCTGGCCAAAAGATCAATGCTCAGAAAACAAAGCTCTTCTTCTCTAAGAATGTAGTTGCATATGTGAAGAGGCAAATCAGCACTAAGATGGGCTTCTAGATGACGGAGAACTTGAGAAAATATTTGGGGTCTCTTATCCTCCATTAAAGATTGAAAAAGGACACCTACAAGGACATTGTTAATAAATTGAGGGCACGACTCTCGGGTGGAAAGTGAAACAACTCTCGCTAGCAGGCAGGGTGATGCTAGCCAAAGCATGTCTTTAATATATAATTGTGTTTCAGATGCAGACCGCAAAACTCCCTCTGACGGTATGCAACAAAGTTGATAAAATTGTGCATAGTTTTATCTGGGGCGTGAAAAGGAAATTCCACCTAGTTCGATGGGAGGTCTTGTGTTCTAATAAGTTCCTAGGTGTTAGGGTTTAGAAAGGCGAGGGACAACAATGAAGCCTTTATATGGAAGCTCTGCTGGGACTTTTATACTAAGAAAGAGTGCTTATGGGTCCAAGTCATGAGAGGGAATTATTGCAAGTCGACAAATGAGAAATCTTCATTGAGAGCAGGGCGCCCTGCCTTATTGGTATGGAGGTAAATATATGCTAATCTTGGCCTCTCTTTAAGGAAGGCCTTTCTAAGATTATTGGAGATGGATGGGGAACTTTATTCTGAAAGAAAAAGGGAGTGGAAAATGTGGACTCTCTCTTACCCTATGCTACTACTTCACTTTCTGACAGGACGTAGAGCAGAACGTGACTCATTATACTACAACATCAAGAAGTTGGGACATCTCGAAACTTGCACAGATTTTACCTAGTGAGATGTACAACAAAATCTTGGCCACTCCTCACACTAATAGTAGCAAAGGAATGGACAGGATCTCCTGGATGTACAACAAGTCTGAGAATTTTTAATTAAGAAGGCTTATGAGTGAATCGCTAATGAAGATATCCAATATGATGATACAGGCTTAATGTTAGTGTGGGATTGGGAGGGTTCGCAGAGAATCAAGACTTTTCTATGGTTGGCTAGATATGATCGCCTCCCTACTAACATGTTGTGTTGTAAACGCCAAATTAATACCTCCGATGTTTGTAGGAGATGTAATGCAGAATCAGAGTCGATCCTTCACGCTCTTAGGGACTGCCCTATAGCAAGGATTGTCTAGGATAATCTTTTGATGGGAAGATATAGTCCTAACTTCTTTAGTGATAGCCAAAGAGAATGGTTGGACTATGGTTGGACTATAATGTGAAAGAACGTGCCTCTTCTTGGAAGACCCTGTTTGGTGTCACGTATTGGGTTCTTTGGTTCATAAGAAACGAATTTGTCTTCAAGGGTATTCAGGCGTCAGTTATGGAGGTGATTTCTCAAGTTCGAGATAGAACAGATGAGATAATTAGATATGGTGCTCGAACACCCACCGTTAGTCTTGAAGAGCAAGCTAAGAAGGAGACACGATGGAGGAAACAGGATGATGGTTGGGCAAAACTGAATTGTGATGGAGCAATAATGAATGACCTCGCATACTCATCCGTTGTAGGGCTACTACGAGATGACAGATGAGAGTTCATCTCTGGTTTCTAAGTCAAGTTGGGTAGTTATTCACCTTTGTCAGCAGAAATTTGGCCGTTATGGTACGAAGTCTACATGGCAAAGGAGAAATGACTCACTGAGGTGGTGATCGAGACAGACTCATTAGAAGTTGTTGCGTTCAAGGATCCTCGTCATACTCTGGTTTTCATGGACTACTAGATCGAGGAGATTCAACAGACTCTTCATCAAATGGAGGGTAGCTACATTAGATACATCCCCAGATGTACTAATGCTTGTGTAGACTTCCTAGTGAAGAATGCGCTTAGATTACAGTATGAAGCTCATAGATTAGACATAGAGCCTCATTGTATTTTCCTCTTGTTAACACAAGATAAGTGTGATATCATAGTGTAATTCTCGACCCATTTTTTTGGGTCGTGTTCCTACCAAAAAAAAGATATTACTAAGTTTTCTTTTAAGTTTTTAATTTAAAGTAGGTTTTTTTTTTTTTTTTTTTTTTTTTTTTTTTTTTGAAATAGTAGTTGACAGAACCATTGGAGACACCCTTTTCATTTGTTTGGATTGATTAATTTAAAGGGTTGTTTGTCAAAGCCTCTCGTGTGAAATAATAAAGATATTCTTGTCAAAAAGGTAAGACTTCAAAAATCGTAATTCAATTCCTTACTGAGTTAAAAAAATAAATAAATAAATAAATAAATAAATAAATAAATGTTTGCAAGAAAGTTGAAGGTCTTCTTCCGTATCATTAAGAAGACAATACTCTATAGATTCTTTACTATTCTTAATTTAGGAAATTTAGGGTGATTTTGGGATTAAAAAATCTTATATCAGCTCATAAAAGAACTGAGCGTATGTTGATTTGACTTAGATTTTTAGATTTTATTTTTTAGATTTTATTTGACTTAGATTTTTAATAATAATAATAATAATAATAATAATAATAATGGGGCCATTAACTGAGTAGTAGAGAATGATGGAGTCACGAGTGGGTAAGTAGTCAACCGAGTGGATCAGTAAAGAAAAAAAGGTGCAAATCACAGCAGAAAATTAATACATTAATTTAAAGATGGTTGTTATTTAAATTCATGAGTCTCAACTTAAATGAGGGGTTTTTTAAATTTTTTTATTTTAATTTTATTTTAAATAATAAATAATTTTAAAATAACAATTTGTAAAACTTCTTTGATATTTGTAAAAATTTCAAAAACAACCTATGAGTCTGGACATATATTTTTTGAAATTTAAATTAAGGACAAAAAAACCGTATGTATGTAGAATCACAAAAATCATGACCATGCATTTGTTGAATATGGTTAATTAATTAATATATGTCTGCTAGTGCGCATGTTGGTTCCCCATTCCACAAGCAATATATGTGTATACTACCAATACTTGGAATGATTTTTGGGACCTATGAAAACGTTAAAAAAGCGCATATTAATTATAAATCGGATAGAAAGACTTTGGAAAGAAAAAATGTCTGAGAAAGAAAGCCTGGGTTTTGACTTCATCAAATCATTTGGATTTTTCTTTTCTGGCTCATCCGATCCCTTAAATCACAGCCCGACATGATTTAGGCATTTGCATTATTGTTAATCATGATAACACATATAAAATGCGTATTTGTAATTAATCACGAGAATTATTACTTTTTTTTTTTTTTTTGCTAAATGAGAATTATTAATTACTTATATACGGAGTGGTTTCAAAAAAAAAATTACTTATATACGGAGTAGTTTTTTGACAACAAATTGAGCTGATGTGGGTTAATCGGATTCGTGAAGCGGCGTGTTGAGTGGGCAGCTACTGAGATCAGCATATTTTTCCTCTTAATCAGTAATTAATAATTAATTAACACCTTTTATGGATTCGATTAGTATTTTTAATGCAATTCAATTACTATTGAGGAACAGTTTCTTAAGTTCTAACGTAACAGCCGAATCATCTATGATAAAATAGAAGAAACATCATTTGTTAAATAACAAAATTAAGTTAACTCTCCTGAAGTTAAAAAAAAAAAAAAAAAAAAAAAAAGAGAAAAAAGTAATTAATTCTAGAGGTAACAAATGCGTTATTTGGAAAATCAATAAAGTCTAAAAATATTAACTAGTAATGTATATATCTTGTCCATTTAGTAGGCCTAAGCAGTGCTTAGTCGTTCTTCGCTTGTCAGGTATAAGTTTGAACAAGTCTAATTTTTACGATATGGCATCGACAGGTCTAATTAAGTGGAATGGATGTGACATCAACAAGAAAAAAAAAGTGGAATGGATGTAATTTCTTTTTTCGGTTGGCCAATGGATGTAACTTTATTTATTGTTTTTCATTTTTTGATGGAATGGATGTAACTCTTTTTTTTTTAACCATTCAACTAATTTTATTTCAAATCATTAGCCATTATATCAATGAAAAATAGTGATATATAACACCACTTATTTTAACCAGACAAAGAATTAACCTCCCTGGCCAAAGTGTAGAACTAGTCTCCCTAGCCAAAGTGTGAGCATCTAAGTTCACTGATCTACGTACAAAAGTAACACAATAAAACCTCATGTCCATTAATAATTGCTTACAATCACTAATAATAAACTCGAAGTAGAAGTTATCTCTAGTCTTATTACTAAGAGCTTGAATTACCACCATCGCATTTACTTCGACGATCACATCCTCTACTCCTTTTCATTTCAACCAACTTAACACTTTGTAGACCCCTATCTCCTTCGTTATTTTGGGCTCTGTGACGGCCCCAGCAACCACAAACTGGGCCCCGCCCGGCCTAAACCTACGTGGACCCCTGAGCTCGTCTCCGACGAGTCAACGCAGGTCTAGTCAGCCTTAACTTACCAATTACTCATTACATTATTCACTCACTCACCCTGGATCACTCTTTTTGATTCACCTTAACTCTATCTAATCTTTTATCCTCAATTATAGTTAGGTGTACAGCGGAATTGTTTATAATACCAACTTACAACAGTTTACAACTCAGTCAACCTAGATGTGGAAAATCATGTCCAAACAACATCACATGTATATAACAGATCAACTGAAAGCCCAAAATAAATATATACATGTATCAACAGTCAGGTTCAACTTTCCAAAGTCCCAAAATATCAAAACAAATGGATACATAGCCAAAATATACAACAAAAGACAAAATACCTACTAAGTGAGAGCAAAGATAACGGCTCTGGGCGTGCCTCAGAGGATATCGCCAAGCATCGGCGCCTTGCCCCTACTTGTCTGTGAATCTGCACCCACCGTCATAAAAGGACGGTGAGTACAAAATATAACGATGTAAAAAGCAACAATAGATATCTCAACATAATTTTTGAATTTTCAATAATCATAAGTCTATAAATCATGCGGTGTATAACAAGAAAGCGAAATAGATAGCAAGTCGCATGATAAATAGATTCAACAAGTACAAACAACGAAAATCAAGTGGCCAGAAACAAATGGATAGGAGAATAGATAGTCCCATTCAAACCGCGGGTCTCAAGACCTCATTAGTTTGCGATCGACACGGTAGGCCTAAAAGCGCCTCCCCTACTCAATCCCCCCGTACGAACCGGTGGGCCGAAGGTCGCCTCCACTTGAACGCACACTCTGTTAGGAAAAGCCAGACAAAGCCATTGCTAAATTCCTAACACACTACAGAAAGAAAGCCACGATCACAATCCGGATGCTAAATCATTTCGATAGGCTCCAACGAGAAGCCACGATCTATGCTTGCATTTGCTAAACTCGTTGAGACTTCTCATCATGATCGGACTACCTAAACCCTAGGTCACCTGAACTAGAATGGAATACAAAGGGCTTGCATTTCAAGAATAATTAATCAATAAATAGAAAAGCAATTATGTTGACTCTATTGTTGCCTTTACTCACCTCAATTCCCGCTAAAAACGCCCTCGCGTAGCTCCACACGTTCCCCAATTAGTTACCAACACTTCGCTCGTCACCTGACAATTATTTCGACCAATTTCCGTTAATTTTTCCCTAATTATTCCAAGTATTCCTCAATTTTTCTCAAGTTTAACTCATTTTCTACAATTTTCTAAATTATTGTTCCTTTGCACAATTTGGGTCGCTTACCCGGTATTGGGTTCCATTTAAACCCATTAGGATCCCCGAGCAAAACCTCATAATTTTAATACAATTTAGAAAAATATTTTTCAATATTTTTCTGGCTATTTTTAACAATTTCACGCTTTACGAGACAAAACCCCGACAAAAGTCTCGTCGCGAATCTCAAATTCTTCATTTTTCATAAAAATTCCCAAATTTCTATTTATTTGGGTGAAATATAATTTTTCAGAATTTTTTCCTATTTCTCTGGATTGCCTTTTCCATTTTCTCTCTTTTTCTCTTTTTTTTTTTATATTTTAGGGGCGGTTCGGCGAGGATTCAGGCGCCGGTTCGGGCGAACCGCCCTTCTTCTTCTCCCAATTAACTGAGCGGAGCGACGCTGCTCTCTTTTTTTTTTTTTCTTTTTCATGGAAGAGAAGGAGAGGGAGAGGGAGAGGAGATTGGGGAGACGATTATCGTCTCCCTCCTCGGACGTCCGAGCTCTCGAGTTTCCCTTCCCACCATCACCACCGAATCACCATCACCACCATCACCACCGTACAACAACAACAACAACAACAACAACAACACAACAACATAAACCACAAACTCACCTCACTTTTGCCAACACCGCTTCCACGAGCACCCGACCTTGATCTTTCGATTTCTCTTCTTCTTAGTCCCTCTCTCGGATTCGATCAAGAAAATAGGGAAAATAGTGGTGTCGGTGGTGTTTATCAACATTTTTGGGGTGAAATGACCAAAATACCCCTCATGTCTATTTCTTTCCTTCTTTCCTTCAATACCCTTTTTGGTAATTTTACATTTTCTATTTTATTTTTCTGATTTACCATATATATTTATATATATATATATATATATCAATTTACCTATATATATATAAATATATACACTCACCTATATTTTCGCGCCTAAAATTTCGTCATGCGCGCCAATGAGCGTACTCGGGCGTGCACACTAACGTATCACCCACGCGTGTCGACCACGACCCCGCGTGTTACTAGGCGCCCACCAATTTACTATTTAATTACATTAATTATTTTCATTTATAAATATCAATGTTTTTATTTCATTTTCGTCCCACGGACTCTCAAATACTCATTTAACGCGTTCTTTCGTACCGAACTTGTTCAACGGTACTAACGCACACTCACCACGTCCTTACTCATTTGGAATATTGAATTTAATGTTCGGTAATAAATAAATAATACAAATCACCAAACAAACATAACATACCTCGGTGTCGACTCCCGAGGACTGAAACAAGTACACCATGGCTAGTTGGGCCCACAATACGACCCTGAAATGTCACGTAGCACGAGTTAAAATTTTAGGATCGTCACAGTCTCCCCCCCTTATTGAGAATTTCGTCCTCGAAATTAAACGAACATATAGGGTAAGACTTACCGGAATCAAAACAAGTAAGGGAAATGCTCGCGCATGTAAGACTCCAGTTCCCAAGTCAGTTCCTCATCCCCATGATGCTGCCACTTGGCGAAGCGAGGGAATTTCCTTATTCCTCAATACCTTCACCTTAGGTCCATAATCCGAATAGGTTGCTCATCGTAAGTAATGTCTTCTCTCGGATCAATCGACTTAGATCCTGATCGGTCGTACGCCTCTCTCGACCTATCTAATCGAAGCATTGATATGTGAAATACGGGGTGAACTCCGCTAAGCGAGGTGGTAACTCAAGCTCATACGCAACCTTGCCTATTCGTTTCTTCACTCGAACGGACCTATAAACCTCGGCGCAAGCTTACCCCGATCCCAAATCTTTTGTGACCCTTCGGTGGAGAAACCTTGGATATACATAGTCTCCCACCTCATACTTTAACTCGCCATGGTACTGTCATAATACCTCTTTTGCCTTTCTGCGCACCCTTCAACCGAAGTCGATCGTCGTACCTTCTCTGTGTGATCCACTACAATCTCGGCCCAATCAACGCCACATCCTCGGCTCGCCCAAGAAGATGGAGATCTGCACGACTGCGTAGTAGAGTGCCTCAAACGGTGCCATTCCAATCGGCGATAGCATTATTGTAAGCAAACTCACACAGATGAAGATACTCCTCCCAAGAACCACCATACTCTAAAATACACATCCTCAACATGTCTTCCAACACTGAATCGGTCTCTCGATTCGTCCATCGGTCTGTGGATGATAAGGCATCTTGAGATTCAACTTCGTGCCAAAGCGTGCTGCGCATACTCGCCAAATCTGCGACGTAAATTGCGGTCCTCGTCCGATACGATCGACAATGGCACTCCATGCGATCGCACTATCTCTTTCTCGTACAAGCTCGCCAACCTATCCACTCGATGTGTGGTAGAAATTGGTATGAAGTGCGCGAGACTTCGTCAATCTATCCACAATCACCCAAATCTTGTCATGTCTGTGGCCGAGGCCACCGAGGTAACCCATTTGATGAAATCCATAGCGATATGTTCCCACTTCCGGCGAGGAATGGGAAGCGGCTGCAGTAATCCACCAGGCCTCCTATGCTCAGCCTTAACTCGCTGGCATATCTCACAACCTCTAACATAATCACTAACATCGGTCTTCATCCCCGCCACCAAAACATACGACGCATATCGGCATACATCTTGGTCTGCCGGATGAGCAGAACCGAAAAACGTGAGCGGTGAGCCTCTGGAGAATCTCGTCACGTAACTCACCACTAATGGAATCCACGGTCTCCTCTAAATCTCGGGCGAAATCGTCGACCGACTCCATTCGGGTGATCGAACTCGAGCAAACTCACTTTGTACCTCGATCGCTCATCGACCCTGCTTGCCCATCAAGTACACTCGAATAGAAAGCGTCGAGTCCTCGGTTGCGCACAAATCAACACTCTAGTGCTAGTCGGAATATCAACGACATACATCATCTCGACCGCCTCGAGAAATCCATACTCATGTGTCATACGACACGTCACAACCTCGAGTCAACCCCTCTTCGGCTCAATCGCGTCGGCTACGACATTAGCCTTCCCCGGGTGATACTCCAACGAAAAATCATAATCCTTGAGGAACTCTAACCACCGTCTCTGTCTCATATTAAGCTCTCTCGAGTGAAGAGATACTTCAAACTCTTGTGGTCGATAAACAACACAAACCTCTCTCCGTACAAATAATGACGCCAAATCTTCGGTGCAAACACCACTGCCGCCAACTCCAAGTCATGTGTAGGGTAATTCTTCTCGTGAATCTTCAGCTATCGGGACGCATAAGCTATCACTCTACCGTCCTGCATCAAAACACAACCTAAACCGACCAAACAAGCATCGGTGTTCACCTCAAAACCCTTCCACGACTCGGAGTAATACGAGCACCGGCGCGGTAGTCAATCTCTCCTTTAAAGTCGAAAAGCACTGCTCACAACTATCATCCCAGCTGAAATCGACTTCCTTCCGTCAAGCTGCGTCATCGGTGCCGCAATCTTTGAGAAATCTGCACAAATCGTACGTAATAACCGGCCAATCCCGAGAAAACTCGAATCTCGTCACTTGAACTCGGTGTAGGCCAATCAACAAGCTGCTCTAACCTTAGCGGGGTCTGCGACACTCCGCTAACTCCGACAATATGACCTAGAAATCCAACCTCGTAAGCCAAAACTCACACTTATTGAACTTGGCATACGATCTATGCTCCCTCGGCGTCGCAAGATCGTCTGAGGTGCTCCTCGTGCTCCTCACGAGTCTTAGAATAAATCAAAATGTCGTCAATGAACACTATAACAAATCTATCCAAATATTGTCTCAATACACGATGCATGAGATCCATGAACATTGCGGGGGCATTCGTCAACCCAAACGGCATAACGGTGGCGATAGTGCCCATATCTCGTGCGAAAAGCCGTCTTCTCTCGTCTCTGCTCTAATCCTCAAGCGATGATAGCGGATCTCAAATCAATCTTCGAGAACCACTGCGCTCCGGTCAGTGATCGAACAAATCATCAATACGAGGTAATGGATACTTGTTCTTCACTGTCACCGGTTCAATTGCCTATAGTCGATACATAATCTCAGTGCCGTCTTTCTTCTTCACAAACAAGGCCAGGCGCACCCCAAGGTGACATACTCGGGTGAATAAAACCCAATTCCAACAACTCATCTATTTGTGATCTCGGCTCCTCCAACTCTTAGGAGCCATCCGTGCGGTGGAATTGATATCGGTTTGGTTCCGGGAACCAAATCAATGATGAAATCAATCTCTCTAGTCGGTGGTAACCCCGGAAGCTCTGCTTTGGAAACACGTCAGGAAACTCGCACACAACCTGGTACCTCATCGATCTTTGCCTCGGCTCTTCCTACCGTACTTAAAACATTCATAAACGTCTTAATCTCTTTGCATCGTGGCTACTCTACCTCTGGTAACTCTCAACCGAGTCGCACCGCCACGAAAAGTAAACTGTCTCGGTTGTCCGAGAATCGAAATGTGGCCGTCTTGTCGAAACAATCAATCTGTGCGTGATAAGAACCTAACCAATCCATGCCTAACCAGGTAGTCGGCTCTCCATGTATGGATACTAAATTTTCCCACCACATCTCTGCATCTCCAGTCAAAGAAAATGCCGCCAACCCAGGTTTTCTGCTATCCTCGATCTTGAGAAGTTTCTGAACCTTCTCGTGACTACGAATGTACAAATCCGCCTCATCTACACTTGAACCGCTTTGAACTTCTTTGGTTTATACTTCTCATACTCCCGAGTCCACCTCGCCTCTGCGATCGGCGTGAATCAATATCATCATGAACACGTGACTCCACCGCAATCGTGCCGGAACAAGCTGCGGTGATAGGTGGTGCGAGTCTTGTACTAGTAGTAGTAACCGGTGGAGTAGCTGAGGTGTAGCGGACTCACATCTGTCTAGGAGCTATCCCGAAGTCGATGGAGATGGCAAGCTCGTGTGCTGTCCCCGAGAATATCCAATATCTCGTCCATCCTCCGTCCTTGTGACTCTACTCTCGAGTCCCGGATCGTAACTCACGTGCGGAGTAGCCGCAACGTCACTCGGCGCATCTAGTGGAGGATCACGGACTCCACTCTGATCTCCAGCATCAGGCTGGTCAACCATCGCAATATACAATAGCAAATGGCGAGTCTCGATCAGTCTTATGTAACGATATATTATATTACAAATCAAAATTTAACATGCTCAAAATAATATATCATTTCCCACTTCCCAACTATACTGAAGTTAAGTTCTTAAGATTTTCCACACTAAGTTCATTGACTTGTGCTTTATGCTTATTCAGAGTCATGGTGATAAACCTTTAGGCTCTGATACCAACTGTGACGGCCCCAGCAACCACAAACTGGGCCCCGCCCGGCCTAAACCTACGTGGACCCCCGAGCTCGTCTCCGACGAGTCAACGCAGGTCTAGTCAGCCTTAACTTACCAATTACTCATTACATTATTCACTCACTCACCCTGGATCACTCTTTTTGATTCACCTTAACTCTATCTAATCTTTTATCCTCAATTATAGTTAGGTGTACGCGGAATTGTTTATAATACCAACTTACAACGAGTTTACAACTCATTCAACCTAGATGTGGAAAATCATGTCCAAACAACATCACATGTATATAACGAGATCAAGCTGAAAGCCCAAAATAAATATATACATGTATCAACGATCGGAGTTCAACTTTCCAAAGTCCCAAAATATCAAAACAAATGGATACATAGCCAAAATATACAACAAAAGACAAAATACCTACAAAGTGAGAGCAAAGATAACGGCTCTGGGCGTGCCTCAGAGGATATCGCCAAGCATCGGCGCCTTGCCCCTACTTGTCTGTGAATCTGCACCCACCGTCATAAAAAGGACGGTGAGTACAAAATATAACGATGCTTGACAACAATAGATATCTCAACATAATTTCTTGAATTTTCAATAATCATAAGTCTATAAATCATGCGAGTGTATAACAAGAAAGCGAAATAGATAGCAAGTCGCAGCATGATAAATAGATTCAACAAGTACAAACAACGAAAATCAAGTGGCCAGAAACAAATGGATAGGAGAATAGATAGTCCCATTCAAACCGCGGGTCTCAAGACCTCATCGGCTTGCGATCGACACGATAGGCCTAAAGCGCCTCCCTGCTCAATCCACCCCGTACGAACCGGTGGGCCGAAGGTCGCCTCATTGAGCGCACACTCGTTAGGAAAAGCCACGAGACAAAGCGGAATTTGCTAAATTCCTAACACACTACCGAAAGAAAGCCACGATCACAATCCGGATGCTAAATCATTTCGATAGGCTCCAACGAGAAGCCACGATCTATGCGGCCGCTAAACTCGTTGAGACTTCTCATCACGATCGGACTACCTAAACCCTAGGTCACACGAACTAGAATGGAATACAAAAGGCTTGCATTTCAAGAATAATTAATCAATAAATAGAAAAGCAATTATGTTGACTCTATTGTTGCCTTTACTCACCTCAATTCCCGCTAAAAACGCCCTCGCGTAGCTCCACACGTTCCCCAATTAGTTACCAACACTTCGCTCGTCACCTGACAATTATTTCGACCAATTTCCGTTAATTTTTCCCTAATTATTCCAAGTATTCCTCAATTTTTCTCAAGTTTAACTCATTTTCTACAATTTTCTAAATTATTGTTCCTTTGCACAATTTGGGTCGCTTACCCGGTATTGGGTTCCATTTAAACCCATTAGGATCCCCGAGCAAAACCTCATAATTTTAATACAATTTAGAAAAATATTTTTCAATATTTTTCTGGCTATTTTTAACAATTTCACGCTTTACGAGACAAAACCCCGACAAAAGTCTCGTCGCGAATCTCAAATTCTTCATTTTTCATAAAAATTCCCAAATTTCTATTTATTTGGGTGAAATATAATTTTTCAGAATTTTTTCCTATTTCTCTGGATTGTCTTTTCCATTTTCTCTCTCTTTTTTTTTTTTATATTTAAGGGCGGTTCGGCGAGTGACCCCCCTTCTGAGCAGGCCTTCTTCTTCTCCCAATTAACGGAGAGCGGAGCGGACGCTCGCTGCTCTCTTTTTTTTTTTTTTTTTTTTTTCATGGAAGAGAAGGAGAGGGAGAGGGAGAGGAGATTGGGGAGACGATTATCGTCTCCCTCCTCGGACGTCAGAGCTCTCGAGTTTCCCTTCCCACCATCACCACCGAATCACCATCACCACCATCACCACCGTACAACAACAACAACAACAACAACAACAACAACACAACAACATAAACCACAAACTCACCTCACTTTTGCCAACACCGCTTCCACGAGCACCGACCTTGATCTTTCGATTTTCTCTTCTTCTTCCGTCCTCTCTCGGATTCGATCAAGAAAATAGGGAAAATAGTGGTGTCGGTGGTGTTTATCAACATTTTGGGGTGAAATGACCAAAATACCCCTCATGTCTATTTCTTTCCTTCTTTCCTTCAATACCCTTTTTGGTAATTTTACATTTTCTATTTTATTTTTCTCGATTTACCATATATATTTATATATATATATATATCAATTTACCTATATATATATATATAAATATATACACTCACCTATATTTTCGCGCCTAAAATTTCGTCATGCGCGCGATAATGAGCGTACTCGGGCGTGCACACTAACGTATCACCCACGCGTGTCGACCACGACCCCGCGTGTCACTAGCGCCCACCAATTTACTATTTAATTACATTAATTATTTTCATTTATAAATATCAATGTTTTTATTTCATTTTCGTCCCACGGACTCTCAAATACTCATTTAACGCGTTCTTTCGTACCGAACTTGTTCAACGGTACTAACGCACACTCACCACGTCCTTACTCATTTGGAATATTGAATTTAATGTTCGGTAATAAATAAATAATACAAATCACCAAACAAACATAACATACCTCGGTGTCGACTCAGGAGGACCGAAACAAGTACACCATGGCTAGTTGGGCCCACAATACGACCCTGAAATGTCACGTAGCACGAGTTAAAATTTTAGGATCGTCACAGGCTCGACCACACTCTCCCTCATATCCCCCATATACACGTACTAGGTAGTCAAAACACGAGCTGTCAGCATCAACGACCTCAGAGATAGTCACCTAGTACCTCTTTTCCCTCGCTCTTGCTCGTACCAGGATCTACGCTCAATTGCCCAACACATACAACAATGAGCCTCAGTGAGTATATTCCCAAGAGAAGTCACTATAACCATTAAAACCACAGTAACCTGTGAGACATGTGAATATGACTTTAGCAATAGGAATCATATTCCTATGGCTGGCAGCAAACAATAATCACAACAACATGACAATCACATATGGTGAACATAAATCATCATCCAAATAATCCGGTTCAACAACGATATCAATTAAAACTAGATAGAGATGTGACAGAATCTAATAAAACTAGATCATACTTCGTAGATTCGGATGCCCCGGTTGAGAGCACATCATCAAACCTAGGCCACACTCGAACCACTAACGGTGACTGGAAACACACTCGAGTAGCTATTCACCGGCTGCGCCAAGTACAAGTACACGTGCTACAATCTAGCCTGCTCAATCTCGTAACCACGACCAACACGATTAATCTCTCGACAATGTGAACAAATCAAACACCAACCAACACATGACCAAGTGCATATGCATGACAACCATTTAAGTATACAAAACGATAAATAAATAAATAAATAACCACTCGTTTACATGGACAAACCACACATGAATTAAATTGTAACATTCTCAAGGGTTTTACGTACTTGAAAATTCGCACTCCGACTTCTGGACTCGTCAATCCGACCCGCCTAATTCTCCGATGCTCGAGCTATGGTTCCTTAGTCCCTGAAGTCATTTATGGTGTATTTCGGGTCAATTAGGTGGGTTTGGTATGTGAATTAAGCCTAAACCTCATAAATGCTTGCTAGAAAATTCACTGTTTTGGGTCCCAGCGCTAGAGATTGCCCAATGTGCTAGGCGATTCATCATTATTATTCATTTTCTCCAGGCTGCCCAGCGAGCTGTGTTCATCACCCAGCACGCTAAGTGCGTTGTGCCCAGAATTCCAATAGTAGATTTTGGATTTTTTTGGGTTTTAAATCACCCAAGAAGCATTCCTAACACTTACATACCTCCAAAAGCATTAAATCCATCAATTAAACACCATTAAAATGCGATTTAAACGCTATTGAACACTATTAAAACGCATCAAATCCATAAATTTTGAATTTTAAAATTTTCGAATTCGACTTCGATTCCTCACTAATTCAAACCAAATTGATTTAATTCATTGTGATAAACCTCAAACACACTAAAATCATCAAAATAGTGACAAATACCTCAAAAAATCCGTTTGAATCTTAAAACCCCACAAAACCATGTTTCCTTAAAAACACAATATTGGGATATATAGATTACCTCGAATTCGCGTCTTGATTGCCTGAAATCTCTCCCTACACCTCGAATTCTCTCTTTCCAAACAAGATTTGCACTCACATAACCTCAATTTTTGTTGAGAAAGATGAGATTTGCACAGGTTCCATTCATCGAAAGGTATATATAGTTGTGGTTTAATCTATAGTGAACATGCATCTCGAGGTTGATCTAATGGTCACTCATCACCCTGTGTCACTCAAATCTTAATACCTTATCATGACATCAATTACCTTATGTTTTCCTATTGTACATCTCGAGAATCATCATATGCTTCCCAATTCTTCTAGCCATACAATAGGATTTTGATTAATCAATTTCATCTAACTTATACACCTTAGTTAGGTCATCCTATAATTCATAAAATCATAGATAAGGTCACACTAACTCTTAACTACCCGGCACCACACGTGCCCCGTCCGGCTACCCAATACCAGGTACCCAGATCACCGACACACACTTCGAGACATATACCCGACTCATAGCTTTGCCGATATCAACGTACACACGTGTGATATTTCATACATATATTCACAATAATAGGCACTACATCATACACAAATATCATGAGTATAACCTGGGTTCCCATATCCGAGTCACCCAGTTGTCCACGTAACGCCCGAATTAACCGTTAATCTCCGTGATCAACGCTAATACCTAATTAAATTAATTTGGGTCGTTACATTTAAGGCCATGTTTTATCAGTAGTACTTCCCACCAGCAGTGATGATGAGATTGAGGAGAGAGTTCATGAGTCTGAGACAGGAGGTGGATGAATCAGTCATGCAGTATCGAGACAGATATGGATATCTGAGACAGTTCACCGGGGATTTAGTCCGAGATGAGATGGAGAACGTGTACCACTTTGAGGTTGGCCTGAGGGTAGACATTGGTTATCACGTGATCAACATGGGCACTAGGACACTCATCGAGATATATAAGCGTGCACTTTCGCACGAGACTTATTACTTGTGTCAGGCTGATGGACTGCTTCGAGTGAAACCTTGACCCCCGAAAAAATAGCTGAGTATGAGAGGAGACGGCAGAGGGGCAAAGGTCAGAGAAGATGGAGTAGGGGTTTCCAAGAGTCAGGGACGTCTACACCACATACATTAGTTACACCTACATTTCATTCTACACCAACGCACGTAGTGTTCAGGTAGCACGCGCTCCTTGCCACCACCACCTCGACCAATAGGAATATAGTGGCTGTCTTTAACCGGACGATTATAAAGGTGATTGCTTGTGTGAATAATGTAGTGAAGTTTGCGAGATAGAACTAGTGAGAGCTACACACTAAGTGAATTGATATTGATCAACACCACCACTTGGAGATCGAGCGCACAATTGAACACGACAACATCTTATGTTTGATTAAAAGCGTGTGACAAAAGGATGGATTAAGGTATCGATTTGGTAAGAGGCATAAGCGACCGCTTATGAGAGGGACCCCATCAGGGACAGAGATAGACGCAGTGTCAGAGTCAGCAATAGTTTGGTCAGCGCAAACAGATCACATGTTACATATGCGGACATGTAGGACATGTAGTGAGGGAGTGCCCATTAACGAAAGGTACATTGCGACGAGGTATGTACCCACCGCAGGGTCGATAGGCAGTTCACATGGTAGCCTAGCCAAATGCCAAATAGGTTAAAAAGGCAGACTAATACATAATTGGGTCCTACGTATCATGATTAGGGCTTAATTATGGGGGTAGGCAGGGCGGTGCCTAAATTAGGAGAGGGGTCGTCACATTAAGCTTATGAAGTAAGTCATTAAATCACTTTTAAATAACCTAAAACTTACCATATCACTAGCTACCCGGTCCCAAAACTTGCACAAAACTCGAGTGCTTCCCCGCGCATGTCGAATTGTCAACACTATCAAACTTAATAATTCCAGGTATATGGTACACACATACAACACACTAAGCATTCACCACATCAATTATAAAATATACCTCGATCGCATGCCTCGGTCAATGCACTTGTCCCAATGCGGGTCCCATGTCACGGATCTGTGGCCCTGATTATGATTAAAATCTAAGATTAGAAATTTAAGCCGTGAACAGTGGCACCGCCGCACACTTTGAAGTCATTGCTGATTCATTTGGTCAAACAGTGCATACCATTAGATGTGCACATGCATACTCTACCATTTGAAAACACACGTGTATTACATGATCTTATAGGGCTTTCAATCACTCCCACAGTAGTACAATTCGATCTATCGATCTTTTTGTTAAAAAGGCTTTGACAATGAAATATACGGTGGACATGATCTTTTTATATTGACATTATCATTTGAATGGACATGAATGACTTGAGCACTTACGTATGTTAATAGTAGATATTAATGTTCGTCTTGAATATGACCTATATATAGGTGATTCCATCCAAATGACCTATATACTCTTAATGCTTGATATATCATGCTCGTTAGTCATTACATATATAGTAATTACCAAGAACAATCTCTTGTACCATATGATGTATTTTTTTTTCCACTTTTGTAAAATTTCGGCCACAGGATCACAAGTAAAACATAGTTAATTCGGTGAGAATGTGGCGCTGCAAAGAGGCATGTTTTATAAAATGACATGTTCTGGCACAGGGGAAGTTGAGGTATTAAAAAGAACGACATATTTTTCCCCTACTACATTGATAAGATTTTTTTCGACTTTATTTATGTAAAACATAATGTTTCTCGCCTATTCTTTGTACTCCACCACTACATTGGTTGTAATCATTGGGCTACAATAAATAAAGTCTTGTTTTGTTGGAAATATATAATCCTGCATTGAAAATATAATAAGAGTTGGTGTGGTAAATAAGTGGTCGGGTAGATTGGATCCTAGCACAAATCAATTGGTTTTGTGCAAGTTGGACTCCAACCTCATTTGTATACTCATATGTGTGTGTGCGGCCCAATACTTTTCAGGCCCATAAATTATATGGTATCGACCCAACACTCTCTGGGTCCATAGATTTCTATATGGTATCAGATAGGAACGATCATTGACTCATATATGAAGACCCTATTTGGGCTAGCAATAAAGTCTAAACCCATTTGTGAACCTAAAAGCCTATAAAAGTAGGCTTAGATATATTTATCCGTACCTCTAAAGGTAGGTCTGTGTTGGCAAGTGACAACTTGTCAAGCCTAGTTGCATTTGAGGGAGAGTGTTGGAATATATAATATCACATCGAAAATATAATAAGAGTTGGTGTGGTATATAAGTGGTGTAATTGGATCCTAGCACAAGCCAATTGTTTTGTGCAAATATGTGCTCCAACCCCATTTGTATACCCACTCGCTTGTGGCTTTCGGGTCCATGAATTTCTATATGGTATTAGAGCGGAATGACCCTGAGCTCATATTTGAAGACCGGGTTGGGCTAACGATAAAGTCTAGACTCATTTGTTGACCTAGAGCCTATAAGAGTAGGCATAGGCATGTTTATACAGACCTCTATGAATTGGTCTGTGTTTGGCAAGTGACAACTAGTTCAGGTCTAGTTGCACTTGAGGGGAAGTGTTGGAATATATAATCCCACATCAAAAATATAATAAGAGTTGGTGTGGTAAATAAGTGGGTCGATTGGATCCTAGCACAAACAAATTGATTTTGTGCAAGCTAGGCTCCAACCCCATTTGTATACCTACATGTACACGTGCGGCCCAACACTCTCCGGGCCAATAAATTTCTATATGTTCCTATAAAAAAATAACAATCTCTTAACTAATTTTTTTTCCCAAAATCTCTTGTACTAAATTAAATAGTCACCTCTCTATGCCGCTCAAATCTGATGATTAGATGATTAGTTTTATCCCCGTTGCAACCATCAGATTCACTATCGACAATAGTCACATCTCTACGTATGCATCCTTCCCCGAAGACTGTGTGTGGATTTGCATTTATGGATTAGTACTAGTTATTAAGTTTTGTTTCATAAGTAGTTGTTTCCTTCTCATGTTAGAAGGACTTCCCTCGTTGGAAGTTTGGTATTTACTTCCCTTGTTGGTAGTTTTGTTTTATTTTTTGTTGTGGTTTGAATGATGTATATGTATATTGTCGTATTTTAGACGATTGTTAAGAGAATAGTCATTGATTGTCAAACTATTTTATTATTATGGTTGTAGTTCTTGAAAGTCAACCTCATGGCAATTGTATGTTCTTTTGAACAATAAGAAATAGCAAATCAATTTGCTACGGTGATTGAGTTTATATGTCATCCTTCTACATCGAATGTATTGAGATTTATCCTCATCAACAGAGAATTGCCTAAATTAAATATCCTGGACTAAGTTTGCCTCAATTTTATCCCCAGGAATATGAGGCTATGGTTTTTTTCTGAAAAAGAAAAAACAAATTAAATTCGAAAGGAATCATGGAGGACATAAAATTTGACCAACCGATTTGGTCAAACTAATTGAAACCCTAATTCACTCATCAAGCGTGCTTAACCTAATCAATACCGCCTCTACTTAAACTAATTTGCACCCAAAAAAAAAAAAAAAAAAAACTTGAACCCAGTCAATTGAATCCCCCTTTTTTTTCTTGCAAGGTTAATATTACTAAATCAATCATGGTCATCTACCTTTAATTAAATCCCTTCTTATTTTGCTCTATCTGGGAGTCCATGTTTTCAACCTTCTTGTTTGTGTAGTGCAAATTTGCAATAGATCAAGCTTTCAAATCCCCAAGGCCATGGTTCATAAATTCAATACAAAATCTTTTGCTTATTATTGATTTGACGAATTTAGTCCATAACTTTGACAAGTATTAATAGATGGACTTATATAGATTAGAAGGTGGTGGTCATAGAATCAACAAATTTCTTGAAGTTCAATGTGGGTGTATATGAGTGGCTTGTTGTATATGGTTTTCTTAACTGACATTCCCTCTATATGTGAGGACGGATGTAGGTTGGGTGATTTCACCCTTTTCATTGATAGGCGGATAGGAATCTCTCTTCTTCCCATCTTATCAGCGGAGGGTCAGCCTAGATGGGTCTACAAGGGTGAGACACCATCAAAACATGGGGCTAGCCTAGCTGGGTTTACGGTTTGGTGGGTATAATTAATGGGAGGTCGTACCGATTAAGGTACCGATTAAGGGACAGTACAATTTCTTACATTCTATGTAAATTAGCCTACAGGACTTCTCGTCCCTAAGGTATGTACATATTCTAATACATTAATAATATAGTCCTGTTTCCTAAAAAAAAAAAAAAAAAAAAATTCTTGAAGTTCATATGTTTGAATCTTATGTGTATTAATTTAAAAAAGAAATGTTTTCTACAACAACAACAATAACAAAATCTCAATTTTAAATTAGTTGGGGTCGGCAACATGGATCATACTTTTCAATTGCACGCGCTCAATTTATATTTTTATATTAGTCAGCCCTCAGTTAACAAATGTAAATACTCGAGCAAGTTTGAGCTTGGACATGTCTCATATAGAAAAATTTCAAACCCAATCCAACCTAATATTGGCGGATTTGGGAGAGACGGGAGGGTACTTAAGCCCATAAACATGTCTACAAGTTGACACACTACCTTGAAGACTAGAATCTTACACCCCTTATGAAAACCTTAAAACTAGGCTGGATTTTTAGTAGATATACTAAACATATAGTTTCTTCAATTCTTTGGGCTGGCTGTATACGTTTTGGATTTTCTCATTTGTAGGCCCATGAGACTCATGTTCTTGGTCGTTTTTTTCTTTTTTTTTTTTTTCTTTTTTTTTTTTTTTGATAGATAGAAACAACTTTTTGCCCCCCACCAAGGTTTAATCTCATGACCACTTACTTTCAAATCAAATACTAAATCATTGGCCACCTAATTAGATGGTATGTTCTCGGTCCAATTTAACTAGCCAAAGTCCATATATTGTATTCTTAAACTTGCAGGGTTTCACGTAAGCTAGAATGCTAGATGAGGGATTCTATATATTTATTGTTTTAATCATTTTTTTTTGGCTTTTGTTTAAATCAAATTATGCAATTGACATCAGAAACATAAATGATGTGCTTTTGATGAGAAATTACGTTTCAATCTACATTTTTTTTTTTTTCAAATATGTTTCAATCCACATTAGTTTTATAAGTCCACTAACTCATAGTTATCCACAGGGAAAATCCAGAATATCTTGTTAGGGGGCAAACTTTCACCTACTTTTTTTTTCAAATAAATAATTCTACTAGTAAAGAAAAAAGTAGTATATATTATAAACTAATACTCATAATAATTTGCAATGTAAATTAAAAATACCGGCATGAAGGGAGTTGAATCATGTGATTTTGCATGTTTTTAAAACGTTGTAATATCTTTTCTTCATCTATATCTGTAGATATGTCTCGCTCAATATAACACACCATTAAGTCGTTCAAACTTCTTAATGTTAGATGCTTCTCCTTCTCCTAAGCTTTTCTACAATTTGTTTAGAGCTTCAAACAAGAAAATAAAGTCTCACTATGTGCACCCCTGAAGGTCACCCAAGAGGGGGGTGAATTGGATGTGATAGCTAAATGATACTTTTTAAAACTTTCTTTTCTAATTCACTAGGTTAGCTTGGCGAGTTGAGCTAAATGATAAAGTGTAGTAGTAACAAACAATAGCAATGCGCCGAATGATTCAAGTAAATTGTAAGCTACACTAAGTGAAGGAGGTAGAAGAGATGGAAATGAGACACACGATATATAGTGATTCGATCCAATCGATCATCGATCGCATCTACTACCTAACCTCCCCGGTTAGAATTTTTAACCCCCCACTTATATTACCAATAAGTGTTACACCCTAAGCTAACTAGCCTAGTGAATGCCTAGCCTCAATTAGCTCTTTTACTAAGATGTCTTATCGTAATAAGGTCTTATACAACCACCTAATCGCAACTAGAATTTTCCCCACCTAGACTCACCTAGGATTTTCCCACCTAGCCACAACTAGGATTTATGCCTAGCTTCAACTAGGTCTTCCCTTTTGACTTAGATTCCACTAAATCTTACAATCAAAGTTTGATGAATACAATGAAATTGTGCTTTATAAGATAAAGCGGTATAAATTGTTCTCTCTCTCACAAGCCAAATATAATCCTAATATGAATCAATGCAAGTGAGACTTTGCCAATTGAGATGCCTTGTAAAATTAAGTTTGTATAGGCTAACTCTTAATATTGAAATCAATTAAAAAGAGTTTAGATTAAGCTCAACTTGGTTCCAATAAATAATTAATTGATGCACAAATAAAAGATGCAATTTTAAGCTCAAGTTGTACAATCAAAACCTCATATCACAAACAAGTTTATATTAAGAACAAGACCCTTATAAATATGTTAACACAAGCTTGAAACCACAAAATCAAGTATAGATTAAGCACAAGTGGGTTTCAAGTCAATATGGTGCACTATGAAAAATCACTATTAAGTTCAAACAAATGGACTCAATATTTTGGGTTTATAGAAAATCAAGTTTACGTGCAAAAACCCTTTTAGTTGTGTTTTTACACATACTTCAATGAAACCAACAACAATACATATAGATTAAACTCAATGTGGTTTCTTTAATTTCATACACTTTGAAAATCAAGTTTGAACCCAACAAGTGCAAATTAGTCTTAGGATTTATTATATCAAGATTAAGCTCAAAATCCAAAGCGCAACTATGTTCAAGAACACCACAAATGATTTCCAAACAATACTCCAAGCAAAAAGTATAGATTAAGCCCAAAAATAGTAGGAAATCAAGAAATCTTATAACTCCAAATGTGAGATCCGAAAATCAATTTTGAGTAAGAGTTGTAAGTCTTAGAATATTTCATTTTACCTCACTTGATGTGCATAGGTTCAGCCCCAACAATCCCCAAGTGAGTGTATGTATTAGATCTTCACTTTTTTGCAAAATCATGATTTTGAGCACTTTGTGTGTGTGCTTTAAGCAAGAGAAGTCTCATGTGTGTTCTTTTTGTTTGTTATGTTCTACGTTTCTTTATAAGTGTTTATGTCCATTTGAGGGATCCAAGGGTTTCAAATTCATCAAGGATTCAAATTAAAGTGTGTTTTTCAACTTTGTAAAAAAAGCTGTCAGGAAAGGAATTAACGCGCTAATTTTATGACCTAACGTGCTAATTCTGCACTTAGCGTGCTAATATAAATATTAGAGCGCTAATTGTCAGGGGCCTCAAAATAAATATTTTTGGTCATAGAGTTAGCGACCCTTTATCGCATCCAGGACCCTATCAAACCTTATATAACATATCATACATGTTTGTTATGGGTCATATAGCCTATTTGGGTGGTCTAGATATTTCCACAAATCTCGAAAATGAAAAATCCCGGTTTCATGGCATACATAGGGGCTTTTCTACAAATATTTTTAATGTTAATCCAAAAGCCATCTAAACACATACCGATGCATTCAAAATCGATTCTAATAGTTCATACACTTCAAATACATGTTATAAAACACATTTGTATGATTTAAAACATTTTGAAACTTGCGAAATTGAAAATCTCAAAATTCAAGACTTTAAGTAATTGAAACTTCAAAAATGATGAAATGCATAATTCTAATGCATTTGGCTTATGGAATTGAACTCTTATACCTTACAAATGACATACATAACTCCATACATGTTTTTTGGTGTCTTTCCTTGTCTTAATCACTTCTTGAGCTTTTCCAATGTCTTTTCTTCCACTTCGCTTGAACTTGTGAAGTTTAGCTTCCTTTGAACTTGTGAGTCTAACAAAGTTTGTTATGCTGAAATACTTAACAAACTTGTTAGTACCATTTCACATTATTTGTTGACATCAAAATATCAAGTGAAGTGTAAATATAACAATGCTTAGTCCAACAACCTCGACATCCTATCAAGGCATCCCATGACTTTTACCAAAATGCCCTTTTATTTAAAGCATGAATCGAATAAAACTTTTTATCTCTCCTTCCTATCACACCATAAAAGCCTCAATATACTAAATCCTCTTATTTTCTTGCTCATTTAAAGTTGATTTGTTGTTTTTAGGGTCGAGCGAGTGTTTAACTTCAATCATGTAGTATTTAGCCACACAAGGCCGTGATCTGTTTTTTGGTCTCAAACGTCCATTACCGATACCATTATGTAAGTGTTGGCTAATATCAACTGACACATAAGTGAGAAAGACCCCAAGACCACGTGGTAGTGTGTCACCGAGACAACTAGTTTGGTCTCGGTGACTGTTTCTCGAGACATTAAGCTATGTCTTGGTTACTTCCAACTGAGTGTAATAAAAAGCTATGTTTGGTATTAGACTCAGTTGGTAGTAAGCGACACCTTTTGGTAGTTATCGATTATAAGTTATGAAGACACGTTTGGTATTAGACTCAGTTGGTAGTAATCAACACCTTTTAGTAGTTATCGATTATAAGTTATCGAGACACTACAACATGTCTCGGTCTTGTGTGACCAATAAATTCGTGTATGTGGTTCACCTTCATAAATGAAAAAAAAAAAAAACACAAAAAAATCATGAAAACCAACCTTGTCATGTACGACGTCCGCCTCCTACTTAGTTTCTTCAACCGTTAGACTCTAAAAATGCTTACAACTTGTCGAATTTCCGGTTAGCGAATGATCAACAAATGTGATCGACAAGGTTGGTGCACACTCTTTGATCGACAAATGCAATATTAATGGCGAGGATCGACTTGACTTGGTAGAAAAATTGAGTTTTCGAGAGTGGAGTGCCCTGAGAGGGCATTTGAATGAGCATATGAATCTTTGGGTTGGGAGGACATTTTTGTCAATTGGTTATAAAACTAGTTTTAATTTGGGCCCTGAGAGGAAGACATTTTTAGTTGAAAAACCTTTTGTTTTGAATTTTCGAAGTGGTATTTTCGTAATTAAGTATAAGTATGGCTCTTAGTCTAGTTTTTTGCCTATAACTTTTTAACCGCAACTCGGAATCAAGATTTGTAAAATTTTTGTGAAAGTAGACTTCAAGACCTTTCCAAAAAGTATTTGTATGACTTATTTAAAAATAGTTGAAAAACCTAAATTTGTTTTGATGATAAAATATAAACTCAAGACACTCCAAATGCATCATATTGGTCACAAATTTTCGTAATTAAGGGCAAGGGGTGGAGGTAAGTTCAGCTCTTAGCCGAGATTTTTTTGCCTAGAACCCAAAAAAAAAAAAAAAAAAAATGAGAGAAAAGTTTAAAACTCTGACCCGATCTTTCCCAAGATGGGGTGATTTCGCAGTTCTTGATATGTGAAGATGTGTCGTCATGTTCCCCATTTGATTTCTCCATTGAGCTTGGGCCTAAACCAGTGCTTGAGAGACAACTATCCATATGGATTCTCAAGAAAAGGGGAGACCTATAAAGTGGTCCATCGAAACACCCGAATCCCACAAATCCTTTGAAAAGCAACCTAAGTTTTCAATTTCCCAAGTGGTATACATCCAATGGCTAACTGATTCAAGAATACCCATTTAATCAAAACACCACAAAAATCAAACCTGTAGAGGATTTGTTGTGTGATTTTCTGGTATGAGAACTTGCAGAGGCAGTAAAGGCCTTTCCCACCAACACCAGACATAATGGGTACCCAACAAATCAAGCCTTCTATTTATTACAACAATTATTTTAGCCGATCCCAATTAATATGTATAAAAACAATTATTTTAGCTGACCCCTAATTAATTTAAAATTTTGGGATTGAGGCTATGTTGTTGTTGTATACATCCAACAGCTCAATTGGGGCCAAGTAATCCATGTTTGGGCACTAACAAGCTCTACAAGAAGTGGCCTGCCGCCTGCCCAATCCAGAACTAAAGGGGAACTGTGTCTCTTGCCACTCCAACCACCCAACCCGTTGTTACTTGTTAGCAAGAACTCCTTATCTCTGATGAAACAATCCATTTTCACAATGCTAGCTAGATTGTGATTAGACTAGGCTATAAAATTAATTACTTAAGAGCTATAAAATGATTAAGAGCCCGTCCCACAGTGAAAGAAACCTGGAAGACAAAGTTGAAGCCCAGATCTCCACAAGAAAAAAATACCAGACCTGCTAGGTTTCTAAACAATCTTGTTAAACCTCACTGTTGGTGGACTAAAAAATATGTCATAATACCATGTCACATTTTTAGTGCTTTTTTTGGTCTATGTCACATACTTGATTTATTTCAAGGCAAAAGCCAATCATGAAAAGAAAAAATCTAACATGGTAATGCTAAATGGACATCAATTGGGACATCAATAGCACCATTTGTATGTACCACTTTAGTTAGGCAACTAGTAATGGTTCAAAGATCTCATATATAATACATCCATGTTTAGCTTCAAATTGAAACTTATCTTCATCCACCAACACCTTTCCCTACCATACAATAATAAATAAAAACAGGGCGGATATATAACAATATAACAAATTAAAGTAAATGAAGATCCATTTGAAGTTACAAAATTTCTATGCATACATTAAATTTTAATTATTGGCCACAACAAAGATTAAAGCAAAAAGAATTACAATTTTCATTCATGCCTAAAGCATAGACCAATGTATGTGATGGTGGGGGCACATTGATCTTTTTGATATCTTTTTTTTGTTTGCTCCCTCTACTAAGTTTTGTACTCCACAACTTCTATAGCCTCTCTCATTTCAAAAACGCACTCTTGGTTCTTATTGTTTTATCTTTTCATACATAGGAAAACAATGATACATGCAGGTCAAATTTAACAAGTCTATGCTTTACATTTGCTTTACCGACCTATGTTTTTTCTTTTGGTTTTCTTCTGTTCATGTTGTTGCTGTGGTTTTGGATTCAATTTCACAAGGAGTTTCGCGTAGAGGAGTTCGTTCCAAGCATCGGGAACCCCAGGGAGGCACCAATGGCTACAATCTTGGTACCGCAACGGGGATTTGCGTTCCTCCTCGCTCAATTTCTGCTTCCGATATACCGAAGGGTGAGCATCCTTGCGGTAGTCAGTCATTCTAGTGATATTCATATAGGAGATCGGCGTTTTCATCTCTTGCAATACTGATTCCAACACTCTCATCTTTGGAGGATATGCAGTTAAATAAGTGTCGTTCTTGATTGGCTCCGTCTCGTCGTCACATTGCCCCCCAGAATTCCATTGTCCGCCGCTGGAATACCACAACAAAATGGATGAGAAACCTCTAAAATGCTAAAAATATGCCTGATATGTTCATGTTTGATGGGGATTTCGCATAAGTTTTATTTCTTTTTTTTTTTAGTAAATTTTCGCGTAAGTTGCAAACCTACAGTTAGTCTCATAATTCATCACAATAAGGGATTTGCAATGCTAGAGTGCTAAATACTTAATGTGATGCAGAAGTTGAATTGAAATATGAACTAAGGACTTCGAAAATTGTAGTAATCTAGGCAAGTGTAAGCTCATATTTGTAATGACAGAGTTCTAGATTGAATTTTACCTGAAATGTGAAGCAGAATACCCTCTAAAGAAGACCAGGGTCTTGTTAGGATTTACATTTACGTCGACCCATTTTGCCCATGTCGTTAAAGCTCTCCGAAACGCCTCATTGACATTCAATTCATTGTACACATGACTACCTTCTTGGTAATAGTCCTTCCTGCAAGTTGTTTGATACATTTAGTACTTGCCAAACTCGCTCTTTAATCGGAATCTTCGGATCCTAAAACTAGAAGCTCAATGAAGATTAAGACAAGAAGATGTTACCCTTTGGAGGTCTTATCATGAGTCCACCAATGTCCAGTGTTAAACACAATGACATCTGCAGTTTTGTACTTAGAAGATGATCTCTCAACTAAATCAAGCCGTAGTGTCTCCTTCTTCGATCCGTTCCCCTCGGGCATTTCCCATTCTTGAACCAAAAATGGTGATCGGAAAAACTCGACGGTGCAGTTATAATCCTATCAATCAATGAAAGAAAAGAAACCCCCATTAAGGTTGAAACAAAATTGAATCCAATATAAATGAAACTAAACTAAGTAGACATCAAACATCAAAAGTGTACTTTGAAAACAAACAAGTAAGAATTCTCTGTTCTGAATTCTCTCCTTCCAGATGCCTCAAATACCCTTGTTTTGTCCTTGACAGAGTTTCTCAAAGTGCAAATCAAAGACTCCCACATGTTCCTGTTGAGTGAATCACCCACAAAGACTAAACGTCTCCCTCTCAGCAACTCTAACATGTCCCTCCCATTCAACCTTCACAATCAAACAAATCAACAAAACAAAACTAATTACAACAACAAACAACAAGAAGAAGAACAACAAAAACATAATAACAAAAAGCCTCAATCCCAAATTAATTGTTGCACTCAATTTAGTGCACTTGATGGTGTGATTTCCGAATCCTTTAAACCCTTGTCAATCAATGTGTCCAAAGTTAGCTTTAAGTTTAGGCCTAATGATCAAAAATATCCTAACCTTTACAAGTTGTATCAATTCTATCCTAACCTTTGAAAAGTATAAATTTTATCCTAACCTTTTCATTTTAGTATCGATTCTATCCTCAACTAATTTTAGAAACTTTTTCTTTGAAATCGACATAATCTTTTAACTTTTCTTTTTATGATCATTTATATTGATCAATTTACACAATGAAATTTTATAAGCCTTGTGTTTGAATTAATGTACGAGAACTCACAAAAAAATTATTTATAAATCAATGATACGTTAATACCTTAATTAATTTTTTTTAGTTATTCATAAAGCACAAATAGTAAATTGAATCATGTGTATATAATATGAAAATAACATATAAAACTTATTAGAAGATACATATAATGTTTAATTTAACAAAAGAATTATGTACTTGAATAGAATTATGTACTTATATTATATGTATATGATTGAGTAGCGTATGTAAATATACTATTATATGTGCATTATATACAAGAATACATAAAATAAAATAAAAAGAATATTAAGCTTTAATGAATAAATCTTTAAATGCTATAATAAGAAAATTTAAAAAAAAATGATGTATAGGCAAAAAAAAGGTCTAAATTAGTGGAGGATATAATTGATACTAAATTTCAAATGTTAGGATATAATTGATAAATTCCAAATGTTAAGATATAATTGATACAACTTGTAAAGGTTAGGATATTTTTTATCATTAGACCTTAAGTTTATGACATCTACCCCTGTACCCTATAATATCAATTTCTAGAACAACAAATTAATAACATAAACTAAAAATGGAGAACTTGAAAAACCTGGGAAACCATCTATCTATATATCTATATAATCTATATATCTATATAAAAGTTGGAGGAAAAAGAAATTTCAAAACTTACCTAATTTCATCTTTCTAATTTTCTAATTATCTCAGTTTTCTTATTTTCTTATTTTCTGTTTATTATTTATTTCTATTATTAAACTAGTCGATTTCCTGCGTTATGCGCAAGTTTATTAAATCTTTTTTAAAAATTAAAAAATTAATTTACATGAACATACTATAATATTTTTACAATTAGGATTGCAATTCACAATAATCAACTCATATTTCTTATAAATAAAATATATAATAAGAATGAGATTAATTAGGGTTTAGGGTGATTTCAATCGAAAATGAAGATTGATCTAACAGATTTGTGTTGTTTTTTTAGATTAAGGAATTTCATTAATCTGTCAAAAATACATGTACGAAAAGAATGGGGAAACAAAAATAATCTTACCTTACCTATCTACTTACAAAAAGTCCCCTTTGTATACCTATATACTATGCAAAAAAAAAACTCGTCTCTTTAGAAAATAAAACCAAAGTTATGAAGAATCGCAGTTGTGAGTCTTGTGACCACCCATCTTAGCCCACTCAAAAAATAATCCCATAAAAACCTCCCTTCACATATGTACCTCAGGCCCCTACTCAATTAATATTCAATTGTTACAATAATCGACGTAGGCAAAAGAAAATATGCAGAGAATGATCCGCAAAAAAATCTGCCATCAAAAACCAAAAATCCAGACCAACAGTAAAAACAAAAATAAAAGATACCAGCACTCCAAGTTGCCTCTTACCCCATAGACAACCACTCACATAAAAAGATCTATGATGTGTCAGTTCCTCACCAGTTCGTTGAAACTCCAAGCCTTGAACAGATTTGTATTATTATTGTTGTCCAATTAAATATGAGAAATTGGATTTGATGAAGAAGAAGAACTGAAGTTACAATTGGACATACCCATCTTAGCCCACTCAAAAAATAATCCCATAAAAACCTCCCTTCACATATGTACCTCAGGCCCCTACTCAATTAATATTCAATTGTTACAATAATCGACGTAGGCAAAAGAAAATATGCAGAGAATGATCCGCAAAAAAATCTGCCATCAAAAACCAAAAATCCAGACCAACAGTAAAAACAAAAATAAAAGATACCAGCACTCCAAGTTGCCTCTTACCCCATAGACAACCACTCACATAAAAAGATCTATGATGTGTCAGTTCCTCACCAGTTCGTTGAAACTCCAAGCCTTGAACAGATTTGTATTATTATTGTTGTCCAATTAAATATGAGAAATTGGATTTGATGAAGAAGAAGAACTGAAGTTACAATTGGACATACCAAATAAGAAATTGAGGGAGATCGAAAATTGTGGGGTTTGAGTGAAGGTTAGGTGTTTGAACTAATGAAAACTCCAATTTATATACGTTGCTGTTAATCGTAACGGTTTCTTCGTTTTTTGTAAGCTAGTTGGGTTTTTGTTATCCAATAAATTGGGGGATGAATATAAGCTAGTTGGGCTTTTCGTTGTCTAAGAAATTGAGGGGATGAATATATCCTAAGATAACCAATAATACAAAGAAATAAATAACAGAAAATAGGAAAAATGAGAAAAATAGAAAAATGGAATGGTGAGAGGAGAGAGCTTGATAACTTTCTCTCATCTCCAACTTATATATATATATATATATATATATATATATATATATATATATATATATATATATATATTACATTATTATTATATCTAGTCTTCGAAAAGTTTTTGCTTCGGAATGTTCAAACTTTTTGTTTTGGAAGAGTTCCTGCAATTAAGTATAATGTATGCATCTATTACTAATTAATAGTGTGTGGAATTTCATATATGGAATGGAGTGTTGTGCAAGTTTTTTTCGCTATAAATATTATCTCTCATCCATTCTTCTTACAATCCATACGAACTTGATTTTTTAGCTAGGCGCAATTGGTAAGGAAAACTGTCAAACAAGCTTGCATCTCCTTCCATTGGGGTCGTGAAATCATTTCTAGTCGCAGCTTTGTCTCCAATTTTTTTGTTTATTAATTAATTATTTAGATGATTTGTTTTGTTTACCTTTGTATATTTTATTCGTAAGAAATATGAGTTGATTATTGTGAATTGTAATTTTAATTGTAAAAAAATTACAATATGTTCATGTAAATTAATTTATTAACTTTTTTTAAAAATATTTAATAATCATACGCAAAGCGCAGAAAATCGATTAGTACCATATAATGTTAAATTTCTTCAATTTTTAATTAATCGAGTTTTCTAATTGGGACATAACCCAATCAAACCTATATCAAAATCTACAATTCAAAAACAAAAAATTAATAACATAAACACAAAAATAGAAAGTCTGAAAAACCTTTAGAAACTATACCCTATTATGTCGAATTTCTTCGAGTCCAATTTTTTAAGGCATAACCCAGTCAAACCTACATCAAAATCTACAATTTCAAAACAACAAATTAAAAACATTATTAACACAAAAAGAGAGAATTTGTAAAAAACCTTGGAATGTTGCAATGTTTGGGTTGCCATCTGAGTTTCATGAAATCTCTATCAGGTCTCCCATTGAGAAAGCAATTGAAAGATTCATCAATGTGAGGGCACGAACCAGGGTCGTATAGAGGGTAAGATTCGTCTCTCACCCAATTCCCATCAAACACATCGCAATCCATCAACGATTCCAACATGCCCTCTTTTGATTCACTCTTTTTGGTGTCGTCTTCTCCATTATTGCTCTGCTTCACCAAAGATGCCGTTAAATTGGATACTCTGTTTTGCTCTGCTTCAGAAACCCCAACAGTGATATTATTCTCCAATGGAGATGACCCAGTACCCGTTTTGTTCAAATGGGTAGTCTCAGTTGGTGGATTTGATTGAGTTTCAGTCGAGTTGAGAGTCTGATTCAAATGGGTCTGCTCTGTTTGATTCAAATTGAGTTGCTCTGCATTGGCTTGTGTTGATTGTTTTGTCTGATTCAATGTCTGTTCGTACCCTTTTAATGGAGAAGGATCACTAATCTGACTCTGATTCATTTCTTGCTGTTGCCCTTTAAATGGCGAAGAAACACTTCTCTCTGTTTGATTCAAACCCTTCAACTCTGCAGTGTAATTGAGAGATCTGGCGAGCTCTGTATCGTTTGAAGCAATGCCCGAACTGGGTATTGAAGAATTGGAGAAGAAGTAGTCGAAGAAGGAAGAAAAATGTGATCTTGACGAAGAAGAAGAAGAAGAAGAGGAAGCAAAGAAGTTGTTGAAGAAAGGAGAAACAGAGTTGTTGGAAGGACTGAAAGCGAGAAAAGCAGTAAATGCAACGAAAGTGAAAATGAACCCATAAGCGAAGACCACAGTTTTTCTTCTCGTTCTGGGTACACAAATCAAGCTGTTGAGATCAGAAAACAGAGTAGCCCCGGAGAGAGCTTGCGCTTGCTTTGTAGAGGCGTCCATGGCGGACTGTACGTACAAAATCAGGTGTACTGTGTCAAATCTGTGAGCCTTAAAAGAGTGATGGGCGTGAAAGTGCGGATGAAATTGAGTGACAACTGTGAAGTTTGTGTTGTGTTGCGTTGTGTGTGTGTGTGTGTGTGTGTGTGTGTGTGTGTGTGAGAGAGAGAGAGAGAGAGAGAGAGAGAGAGAGAGAGAGAGAGTGCTCTGTTTTTTTATCAGAAGAGTGTGTTGTTGTGTTCTCGTAAAGGACACACTTTAGATTTACCGTTGAAATGGGTCCTCTGTTTTTCTGCAGAACTGGAACAGGGGAGATGGTGCTAAATTCAATTCATTATTAGGGTTGCTCTGTTTTCACAGTCCCGATTTACTCTCCCAAGAATATTTTTGGAGATTTATTCGGTTTTCTTTCCGTTCTCATCTAGTAGAAAAAATGATATTGAATGTAGTTCAAGTTAAATAGGAAAGTAAATAACTACAAATAGAAAAAATAAAAGTTGGTTGTGATTTAAAAAAAAAAAAAAAAGAAAACTACCAATGGAAAAGGAAATTAAGTTACAATTTAACTATTGTTGTTGGCCAAGATATAGGGATTTTTTTTTTTTTTTTGGAGATTTATACGAATTTCTTTCCTTTCTCATCGAGTAATTTTTTTATTCACTTTTGTGATTTTTGTTCTTGAACCACCGATGATTCTATCTTCTATCATCGGCACTTGTTCCAATCAAATCTTTTTTGTACTTTGTTCATACAATAAACAACAGATCTAATCAGATTTGTGGAGATTGGTCTATTCTTGTTGCGATGCATCTTCATCAACAGTGTTACGTAGATTTGTACGGCACGCTGGATTGATCTTGCCTTTAGTTTTTATTTTATAGTTAGTTTTCTTCCCTAATTGGAAGTCTTTGATTTGTCCTCTTCTTATTGAAAAATTTTAGGTTTTCTTGTCCTTATTGGGAAGTTTTGTTCTTCGTTGTTTTGTGGTTCTTATAGTTTTGTGTGTTATCGTGAGTTTTAACGTTGTAGAAACTAGTCCCTGATTGTCAAACTGTTTCAATTTGCATTTACAGTCAAATTAAATGGCAGATTGTTTGAACAAATGGGATTAGCAAATCAATGTGCTTAATTCTATGTCTGGACTTATATTGAGTCATGAATGATTAATGAAATTTCGATTTCTCTCCAAAAAAAAAATGTAGCTATCAACAATCTTACTCATGACTTCTATCTCGATCAAAGTTTTAGTGCTTTTTTCTTTGTCACTACATGTCTACACCACATCCCGAGGTAGCGGGGCCAAGGTTTAGCATTTTCACTGAAAAAATTAAGGATTTTTTTTAGAGGGAACTAAGGATTGAGTCCATGTTGAACAAACGAATAATAAAATATTAAACCTTTTCTTTTTTTAAAAAACCAAAATATTAAACCTTTAAATGTTATTTAGTCCGAACTCATCATAAATCTTGGTAGAATAATAATTACCCAATGTATTGGTAGTGGCACGCCTGTCAAATCCACTAGGCTCACCTAAAATCGCTAATAAATTTATTATGATCCATATCAATTTTACAAGTATACTATGAGGGATTAGATTTATCTAAACTTGATTGTCAATAGTTTTCAAAAAAAAACTTCATAAACAATAAAATTCTTCCCTATAAGCTTATGATTAGGACGAAAATGCCCAACGAGGCACAGGTTGCTCTGCGTGAACTTTGTAAGAAAACGTGTTTTTTAAGATTTATGACAATGGGAAATGCTAGAATGATAAATGACAACACAAGGTCACAACACATTGAACAATAGCTGATGTGTCGCATGGGGCCTATTAGTGTGCGCGATGTGTTGTGTTGAAATACAAGGAAGTATTGTTTATAACACCGATGGGCCCTACGCGCACATTAGCTGCTATGTCTTGTGTCGTGACATTGTGTTGTCATTTTAGCATTTTCCACAATACTAAGGAAAAAGATACAAATTAGGGGTGGGCACGGGTCGGGTTTGGGTCGACCCGACCCGATACCCGCCGACCCGAGTCATATCGGGTCTATGTGCAACTGACCCGACACCCGACCCGCCAGGCAGAATACCCGATATATACCCGACTCGTTTAGGGTCGGGTCGTCGGGTGACCCGCTTTTCTGAAAAAAAAAAAAAAAAAAAAAAAAAAAAAAATCGAAAAGATGATGGCGGATGAAGAAGATGATGCGGTGGATGTGTGCCTTTGTGCGGGGTGCGATTGGAGGTGAACCGAAGCGGGAAGAAGATGATGGCGGTGGCGGATAGCGCGGATGGCGGATGAGGAAATTGTTGGTGGCTTTGCGGATCTCGGAGAAGTCGTAGATATTGGGGTTTTCGGGGAGGGAGTTGCGGAGGTCGGGCGAGGAGGCTCGCTCGAGAAGAAGAGGAGGTGCGGATTTGTTTGTGTTGTTGTTGGTGTTCTTTATTCTTGTTGGTGTTAGTCTTGGTTGAGAAGCGAGAACAAGAAGAAAAGATAAGAAAAAGAGAAGAAAAGAAAGAACAAACAACAAGAAAAGAGAAGAAAAGAAACGACGAGACTAGCGAGTTAGAAAAAAAAAGAAAGAAAGAGAAGCGAGAACAAACAACAACAAGAAAAGAGACGAAAAGAGAAGAAAAGAGAAGCAGAACAAGAAAAGAGAAGCAGCAAACTAGCAGTTAGGGCTATTTGTTGGACAAGTCGGGTCGGGTCGGGTCGAGTCGGTCCACTTTGAGCAAACCCGAAACCCGACCCGATACCCGACGGGTCGGGTTTTTTGACCCGATTTTTTTTTTAAAACCACCTTACCCGACCCGCCACCCGCCACCCGAGTCGGGTCATCGGGTTTCGTGCCCACTCCTAGATACAATGATACCTCAAAGTTACATCTGAAGTCACACTTGGTAATGTGGCATGTGGGCCCTCATTCTTGAAAGCATCTGTATATGCCTCGGGATACATATCCCGTGTAGCGGCCCCAATTTTCACATTGGTCCGCCACGGGAGGCCACTTGTGTAACAACCCCAAATTTTTAACTGACTTGTGTTGCACTTGTCATAAATTATGACCCGGCTACGTGAATACTGGACAGTATTTCCAACTTCGGGAGTCGACACCGAAGTGATTTTATGATTTTTTGATTGTGTGTATTAGTATTGTAGTATTTTACGGGTTTCGAGTCGTTCGGGCGGTATTTAATTGAGTGAGGTTTCGACTAATTAAACGGGGGAGAAAAACGAGTAAAAAGTACAAATAAATAGAATGGTTACACATTTTAATGTGTAATAAAGAGAAATAAATAGAATGGTTACACACTTTAATGTGCAATAAAGAGAAATAAATAGAAAAGTAAAATGACTCATAAGGGTAGCCGTCCAAGGGTTGGGTAAGTTTAAACTCAAGGGCAAAATGGTCAATTAACCTTTATATTGTATATATATACAAAATGATGGAAAGAAACCCTAGTAATCATTTTCTTCTCCAATCAACACCGCCACCCTCCTCTTCTCGCCGACGAGTTAAATAATCCCCGGGAAAGCCACCCTAGCCGAAGGTAACCACTCTCACCTCACGGTCTCTCTGATCTCTCGTATTCTCTCTTTCATCTCACTGTTGTTAGTTTGTTATTGAAACCGCGGTATATGTGAATGGTGGGGTGTATTATAAAAAAAATATAAAAAAAATAAAATAAAATTGGCTTGTTGGTGTAGTTGGTAGTGAAGGACGTTAATGAAACATGTGACCAAGGATCGAATCTTGTAAACAACACTTTTATTTAATTTTTATTTTTTTTTTTTTTTTTTTTTCTCACCTCACGGACACTTTTCTCTCTCTCTCTCTCCCACTCTTTCTCACGTTTTTCTCACTGTTTTTGGAGTGTGTGAATAGGCTATGGTGTGCACAGTTTGGCTGGGGTGTGGGGTGTGTGCGTATGTGCGTATGTGTGTCTGTGTGTGTGACGTGGTGTGTGTGTGCATGTGCATACATGTGGGTGTGTGTGAATAATTAAAACAAGGAAAGTGTATGGATATTCTGAATACAAATTGTGGTTTTATATTAAAGCCCAATAAGAACCATTAAGGGCCAACACACATCTTGTATATATAAGGCCCATAACAAATACAAATGATGTGTAAATGGGTGGTGTTAAGGCCCAATAAAAATATGTATAACTTGAGGCCCAAGACAAAGACATAAAATATGAAAATGGACTTATGGATTTAAACCCAAAAAGGGTCCACACAAAGAGATTACTTATGTGAGTATAGACTTGATAAATGGACCTAACAAGAGCCTAAAGATGGATATATTTTGTAAAAAGGACAATAACCATAGAGATGGATTGATCCACAATGGTTAAGTCAGCTTAATTAAAAAATATTTGAACTAGACATGTGAGAAACATCCTAAACCAAAATACTAACCTCAAAAGAACATTCGGGATTTAAACCTTATCAGGCAATCGGGAAGTTTCGGAAGACGCGTTAGGATCTCGGAGTTTTCACACGGGTCGCGATAGTTCAGGTAAGTACATTTGCCTTTAAAAGCATTTGTACGTTTGTAAGCCAGTAAGAAAATGCCATGTGATTCATTATCATTTATTCAATTTTGTTATGCTCTTTTGTTGGTATTCCATTCCATTTCTTGTTGTGTGATTCCCGGCGTAAGTGTTTTGTCTGAAAAGTACTAGGACGCACTAGAGGGATAAAACGTGGGCACTCGTGGCCACGAGTGTGTGACCACCCTTAGTGACCGTGTGACACCGAGTACGGGGTTCGAGTCCCTTGTCGATCATAATTTGTGCTTTCGTTTGAGTCGATGCCGGGAAGACCTCGCGAGGTCTTCGCCGTTATGCTATGGACTAGACCACTTATGAGCCTCTTTTGATTTCTTGGAACACACTTGACTTTCGATTGATATCTATTAGTCCGTTTATCATGCATCTTGTCTATTTAATTTCTGTCGTTTTATTACCGCATGATATTTAGACTACTTTATTTGAATTATCATGAATTCTTGTTGTTTTCTCATTTGGCATTACATTCGATTTTATTCGGTTACTCACCGTCTAGTTTGTGACGGTGGGTGATAGATAGAGGCGGAGAAAAGCAAGGGCAAGGGACCCCGCTTAGGTGATCTATTGAGAAGCTTAGCGACGGATTTGGAGACTACTTTGTAGGTTTCTTTGTGTGTTGCTTTTATGTATATCGTTTTTATATATACATGCTTTGGGATTATTGAACTTGGTATTTTGATGAGATTGGTATCATGTATAATTACCTATCGAATTGTGCATGAATACCCGGGGTTTTCCACACTTATAGAATTCCTAATTTCCCTTTGATTGAGTTATTTCCCCTTGTTATATAATGTTTAGTCTTCCATTTGTGTAATATTGCAATAACTCTTTCATAAAGTACTAAATTGATTAAGTTGAAGGTATTTGGGCTCTTGAGTTTTTGAGTGATGACTCGGGGCTTGTACGGGTCTAGTCGGGCGTACTCCAATTGCATGGGGAAATGGGGAAATTGGGGCCGTTTGAGGAGCATAGGGATGATTGGTATCGAGCCTAGGCTTTAGAATCTTAGGGACATGGTATATAGTTATCTAAAAATTGTGATACCAACGTCACAGTTGGTATCAGAGCATACCAGGTTTAAATTCATAAAACACAAGCCATTTAAACCAGCGGAAGTTAGGAATGGTTGAACTTAGAGTGGAAAACCCTATAATCCTTTTAAAAAACTTAGATGGGGGAGTTTGGGATAAGTCAGATTTAACTTTGTACATATTATGATTGTTGTGTGTATTATATCGTATCGATAACTATCCACTGATCCGGAAATACACTTTCGTTATGAGATGGCAATGGCGGATCAGAAGGGTCCTAGTGACGACAGTGGGACGTCGAGTACTCGAGCTGTTAGCATCGACGAGTTTCAGACTTTAACGCAGAGAGTCGCATCTCAAGAGCGATAGTTGGAAGAGATTTTGGCAATAATGAGGGCGTCAGTTGCTATTGCATCGATGTCATCAACGGCTAGAGTAACCATTATTCAAGAGGCACGACCCTGTCATTTCTATGGAGGTACTGACGTGACCGTAGCAGAGTTGTTCTTGAAAAGTCACGAAAAGATTGAACCTGATCGACCTGAGTTGTAATTAGAGCGCCGATCAGGGGAAACATGATGGGAAACGAACAAGAAATTCGAACGATGATAGTGGTTCTCGAAAGCGGAAGTTGTGTTACCAGTGCGGACAGCCTGGACATTTTTAGAACCGATGTACTGATTTGTGCGAGGATGTGCACGTGGCGAATGAACAATAACTTATAGTGGTTCGTGATACTGACGGAGATAAAGAAATTTCCTGGTTATCATATGACATGCATGGAACCGATTAAATGAAGCTTTAGGTGTTTAAATAAGACGTTGGACGTCATGTGACAGAGTTAGGGTTGATACTGGCTAGAGTATTACCGTTTAAACTTAGCAGTGTTGTCTAGGATGAGACAAACCTAACTTAGATAAGAGTCCGAAAGAGATGGTAAGTTTGGGCACAATGGGTGCCAAAACTAGCCACAAGTACACCTAAAGAGAGGCAGGACCAGACTGGTTGTGATTCATCTTACGATGCATGGACACGTAGTGTACATGGTGGCCACGGTTACAACTTTGTCGAATCTATTTTACGGCTGGGTATAGATAAACTTGCGTCGAGACGCGAGTAGGTTGGGAGGTTTTCACGAGTATGGCGTACGAGTCGCGATCGTAGCGTCTTACGTCGTGATCACCAAGCTTGAGTCGTGGTAGTGGGCGATGTTTGCTACGAGGTTGTGGCATTCCTACCATTTTGGGAAACGGGAGCGGTCTAGAGAGACCGTAGTTGAATTAGGTTGTTTGAATTGGTTGGGACCTACAATCGAAGACTGAGATAAAATCAAGCTGTTCGAAGTGGCAGAGGCCCACAGTTTGATGGATGTGGAGAAAAAGGAGTGAGTTGAAGATGTTGTGCTGTTCGAAGAGACTTTGTACAAGTCTGCAGTTCAATACCAGATGTCGAGCTGTTGGAAGTGACATTCGCGAGAGTTCACAGTTGGTTATAGCTTATTGAGCTGTCTGAAGTGACTATGCATTGGTTTGCAATTCAGCGATGATGAACGAGTCGTCGAAGTGACTTTAATGTAGTCCACAAGTTCGAGAAAGAGGATCTAAGCTGTGCGAAGCGGTGTAAGCCCACGGTTTGGGAGAGGTGCGAACTAGATATAAACATTATATGCGTTGATTTGTGGATAGGAGAAGATCAACGTTGTTTGCGATGCGTTGCTTGCGCAAAGGATTGGATGCAGAGGTAGTTATATGTTAAAGAACCTACGAGCGTGGTTTATGTGAGGCATTCGAGTTGATGAGATCAGCGGACGTGCCGACGACTACCAGAACCCAGATACGTGGTCAAACGATGTTGTGGACCGTCTCATTTGGCATTGTGCGTGAGGACAAGAAGGCGATGCGTCATACGGCAATGTGCAATGAGATGGTGGATAATTCATATTGCCCAGACGAGTCGGTCGACAGACTCATGCTAGAGGTATCGCGGGCGACTGGGGATTCCATTGGGGTCTGATGCTTGTGAAGAGTTACTTCAGGAGATTTATCGTTTCGGTTTGGTTGTGTATCCGGGTCGACCTAAGATGTGCGCCGATATGCGACATTATTTTGGTGACCGGGAATGATGTTCCGAGGTGTCGAATTGTTCGAGCATGTGACATGCCATGCGCGTAAAGGTGGGCATCGACGACTGGAGGACTATGCAGCACCCCACCCATTCCTTGATGGAAGTGGAAACATATTGATATGGATTTCGTTAGTGGTTGCCCCGATCTCCTCGTGGTTACGATAGCATCTGGGTAGTTGTGGATAGTTTTGTTTGAGACTTAAGAGTACCCAGGAGTGACAGAAGAAATACTTGTCGAGTATCACGATGAGCTTTAGTATAATTAGGGAAGACTATAAATATTTGAAGGTCTCTCCACTAAAGGGTCACGAATGGTTCGGAGTCAAGAAATGACTCACTCTGAGTTTTTATCGGACTCGTTAGGAGTTGCGAAGAGTTGCTAATCTAGTTTACTTATTAGATTAATTTCTGGGACGAAATTCTAATAAGTGGGGGAGACTGTAACAACCCTAAATTTTTAACTGACTTGTGTTGCACTTGTCATAAATTATGACCCGGCTACGTGAATACTGGACAGTATTTCCAACTTCGGGAGTCGACACCGAAGTGATTTTATGATTTTTTGATTGTGTGTATTAGTATTGTAGTATTTTACGGGTTTCGAGTCGTTCGGGCGGTATTTAATTGAGTGAGGTTTCGACTAATTAAACGGGGAGAAAAACGAGTAAAAAGTACAAATAAATAGAATGGTTACACATTTTAATGTGTAATAAAGAGAAATAAATAGAATGGTTACACACTTTAATGTGCAATAAAGAGAAATAAATAGAAAAGTAAAATGACTCATAAGGGTAGCAGTCAAGGGTTGGGTAAGTTTAAACTCAAGGGCAAAATGGTCAATTAACCTTTATATTGTATATATATACAAAATGATGGAAAGAAACCCTAGTAATCATTTTCTTCTCCAATCAACACCGCCACCCTCCTCTTCTCGCCGACGAGTTAAATAATCCCCGGGAAAGCCACCCTAGCCGAAGGTAACCACTCTCACCTCACGGTCTCTCTGATCTCTCGTATTCTCTCTTTCATCTCACTGTTGTTAGTTTGTTATTGAAACCGCGGTATATGTGAATGGTGGGGTGTATTATAAAAAAAATATAAAAAAAATAAAATAAAATTGGCTTGTTGGTGTAGTTGGTAGTGAAGGACGTTAATGAAACATGTGACCAAGGATCGAATCTTGTAAACAACACTTTTATTTAATTTTTATTTTTTTTTTTTTTTTTTTCTCACCTCACGGACACTTTTCTCTCTCTCTCTCTCCCACTCTTTCTCACGTTTTTCTCACTGTTTTTGGAGTGTGTGAATAGGCTATGGTGTGCACAGTTTGATTTGGTGGGGTGTGGGGTGTGTGTGTGCGTATGTGCGTATGTGTGTGTGTGTGTGTGACGTGGTGTGTGTGTGCATGTGCATACATGTGGGTGTGTGTGAATAATTAAAACAAGGAAAGTGTATGGATATTCTCGAATACAAATTGTGGTTTTATATTAAAGCCCAATAAGAACCATTAAGGGCCAACACACATCTTGTATATATAAGGCCCATAACAAATACAAATGATGTGTAAATGGGTGGTGTTAAGGCCCAATAAAAATATGTATAACTTGAGGCCCAAGACAAAGACATAAAATATGAAAATGGACTTATGGATTTAAACCCAAAAAGGGTCCACACAAAGAGATTACTTATGTGAGTATAGACTTGATAAATGGACCTAACAAGAGCCTAAAGATGGATATATTTTGTAAAAAGGACAATAACCATAGAGATGGATTGATCCACAATGGTTAAGTCAGCTTAATTAAAAAATATTTGAACTAGACATGTGAGAAACATCCTAAACCAAAATACTAACCTCAAAAGAACATTCGGGATTTAAACCTTATCAGGCAATCGGGAAGTTTCGGAAGACGCGTTAGGATCTCGGAGTTTTTCACACGGGTCGCGATAGTTCGAGTAAGTACATTTGCCTTTAAAAGCATTTGTACGTTTGTAAGCCGATAAGAAAATGCCATGTGATTCATTATCATTTATTCAATTTTGTTATGCTCTTTTGTTGGTATTCCATTCCATTTCTTGTTGTGTGATTCCCGGCGTAAGTGTTTTGTCTGAAAAGTACTAGGACCTGCACTAGAGGGATAAAACGTGGGCACTCGTGGCCACGAGTGTGTGACCACCCTTAGTGACCGTGTGACACCGAGTATCGGGGTTCGAGTCCCTTGTCGATCATATTTGTGCTTTCGTTTGAGTCGATGCCCGGAAGACCTCGCGAGGTCTTCGCCGTTATGCTATGGACTAGACCACTTATGAGCCTCTTTTGATTTCTTGGAACACACTTGACTTTCGATTGATATCTATTAGTCTGTTTATCATGCATCTTGTCTATTTAATTTCCTGTCGTTTTATTACCGCATGATATTTAGACTACTTTATTTGAATTATCATGAATTTGTTGTTTTCTCATTGGCATTACATTCGATTTTATTCAGAGTTACTCACCGTCTAGTTTGTGACGGTGGGTGCAGATAGGCGGAGAACAAGAAGGGCAAGGGACCCCGCTTAGGTGATCTATTGAGAAGCTTAGCGATCGGATTTGGAGACTACTTTGTAGGTTTCTTTGTGTGTTGCTTTTATGTATATCGTTTTTATATATACATGCTTTGGGATTATTGAACTTGGTATTTTGATGAGATTGGTATCATGTATAATTACCTATCGAATTGCATGAATACCCGGGGTTTTCCACACTTATAGAATTCCTAATTTCCCTTTGATTGAGTTATTTCCCCTTGTTATATAATGTTTAGTCTTCCATTTGTGTAATATTGCAATAACTCTTTCATAAAGTACTAAATTGATTAAGTTGAAGGCCGACTAGGCTCTTCAGGTTGCTGAGTGATGACTCAGGGCTTGTACGGGTCTAGGCCGGGCGTACCCAATTGCATGGGGAAATTGGGGCCGTCACAACTTGGGCCCACAACTGACCACGTCACCGCCAGCTATGTCCCACACCCAGTTATCCATTATTAATCAATTTCCAGTTAACTTGGATGTTATGAGTTATCATTTAACCATAAATTACGCAGCGGAAGATTATATGAACAACATAAAGATTTAACCTGAATTTTATGAGCATAATACCTAAGTGGAAACCATACCAAATGTACATCATACACATATCATCCGAGATCCTCAAAATATCAAAAATGTACAACCTATCTCTCAAATCTCAAACCCAGCATAAAACAAATAAATACATACATACAAACAACTAGGCATATAAGGGAAGTAGACCCCGTCGTCAGTCACAAATAATCATCAAGTGTCTCCTTGCCCGTTCACATATCAAATCCTGCACTCAAATCACCCAACACATACGGTGACGAGTCCAGTGAGTAAACTCCCAAAGAAAACCATCGAGTAAATAATAAACAAATTTAGAGGCCAATAACTAACGTTAGCTACACATGCAAAGAGTATGGGCAGCCATAAAACCCTGCATGTGTAGATAACAAGCATGCAAGATGATTAACGAATAATTATACTGAAGTCAATATGCTCAACAACAATCCCGATAAAACCAGACAGAAATAGAACGCAAGTTCACAAACTAGATCATACTTCGTCAATCTGAGCGCCTAGAGGAAACACATCACACCTGGGATCCACCCGGACCACTAACGGTGACCGGAAACACTCACAGATCCACCAGACACGTGCACCCCGCGGCTCGGGTCACTATCCATCGGCGGCGCAAGTACACGTGCTACAATCTAGCATGCTTAATCACGTGCCACAACCGTCCCGACTAAACTCCGATCATGAAAACAAATTCAACTCCAACCAATATCCAGACCAACACATGATCACAATGAATATGAATTTCAAGAATAATAAACACAAGAATTTAAAGTATTAAATACTGTTGGGAAATGTGCCCTAGGTCAATCCATTAACAGTCTTTATGAATACATTTTAGTTAATAAAATAGAGGATTTCATTTTTTTGTTTATTATAATTGATTTGCATGTTTACATTATAATAAGATCCATGGGTATTTACGAAATATCCTAAATGTCCCTGATCGATTATTATATCTTTGGGAACTATAATGAATTAAGACTAGTGTGAGTCTTGATTGATGATCATACGATGATCATACGTATAGGAATACGAATCAAGATCATGAGTACTTGTTAGGGAACAAAAAATCTTGGACCGACCCGCTATGAGAACATCACATGGATTAAGTCATAGTTGTTTCTCATGATAGGTATATTTTTCAATCCTCTCGAATTGAGATTACCAGAGACTTCAACATTAGGAATACAAGTGATTTGACGCAATCAAACGTTGTCTTTAACTTAGGACAATTATAAAGGTTGTGATTGGTTATTGTGTGAATAATGTGGTGAAGTTGTGTAATCGAGATATAATTTGTCCCTCTCATATAAAGAGAGATATCCAAAGTGGATCCTCGATATGTTAGGCTGTTAAAAGGCCTAGTCTAAGTGAACTGATATTGATCAATGTCACTTAGATGTTTTCGATCTACCTTGAAATCGAGACTAGTACGATTGAACATGTTGGATGACAATTCCATGCCTTATGTTTGATCAAAAGGATATCGTGTGACAAAAGGATGTTATATATACTATTGATTAGGTTATATCGATTTGATAATCGTACAACTTGGGTAGTCATAATGTCTTGCTAAAGGCCGCTTATGACTTGTATACCAAAATGTGTTTTGGTACACACGCCAACGTTGTATGAGCCTATTGGGTCGCACACTAAGAATGGTTTTGCGAGATTTTAAGATGGTTGAAAAATTAATTTTATATGATAAAATTCATGACGTAAACGTCCTTGTAGTGTATTACACTTATACTTCTTTAAGTAGGGGTATATGTGTAATTTACTTAACCGTCTATATACAAGGGTTGTATAAATAGACGCTTTGAGTTAGAATACAAGTACGAAAGAATTATTAAAAGGCGAAACTCTATTTTTCGTTTTAGAAACAACTTAGAGTTTTTGGTATTCTCGGATCGTTTTGGAGAGAAACAAAAAGTTTGAAATTCTCTCGAAGCTAGCACTTTGAATCTCGGTCGCCATTCGTGTGTGGACGGTGATAGAGGCGTTCGTTGTTGGCGCGCCTTAGAGATCGATTAACCTTTGAGAAAGGTACATTGCGGCGAGGTATGATTAAGTTTTCATAGTCTAAACGTGTTTTAATGGAATCAGATTCGGATCCTGTTGGGGTTTTTTTCTCAAAATTGTTTTGAAATCTCCGCTGCGTTTGAACCCCAAAATCCAACAAATACTCCAGATGTGTTTCTGTTGGGGTTTACGCACCTATACCGCACTCCGATTAGCCGAAAACCAAACCCCAGTCCGATTCCTCCAAATCCCCGACTCCAGTTACTATTTCGAGACTCCTAGAATTCATTTGCGAGGGTTAATGATCAATTAATAGGTTCATAATGTTAGTTTGACTCATTTTCTCATTTTTCAATTTTTGAGAGTCCAGTGAACAATTAGCGCACTAATGAGATCAATTAGCGCGCTAATTGATCTCAATCACTGTTCATTATTGTCTTCATTCAGCGTGATTAGCGCGCTAATTTCTCCAATTAGCGCGCTAATTGCTCGCTGTCCAGAAAATTTTCAAATTAAAATTTTGAACTCCAAACCCATAAATTAAATTCTCATGTTTCCATAAAACATCATTAACCTCAATTACACCATTTAAACATGAATTACCATAATCAGACACCAAAATCCACAAATTATGGAAATCACGTTTTAAAAACCCACTTTCCAAAATCATCCAACTTCACTCAAATTGAATCCAAACATTCAAAATCATAAACTACTAACCTCATGATCATAAACTTCAACAAAATACCGGATTTGATTCCTCCAAATCTGAATTTCCTCAAATTTCAAACCCACACCAACATTTCACAAACAACCCAAGTTTTATGAATCCATGCCTTGGGATCTTCTTGTTGTTGTTGTTGAACGCCTTAATCACTCTTCAAACTCCAGTAAATCTTCTCTTCTCTTCTCCACCGATCTCTCTCAAAACCACACTCTTTCTCTCCCATTTTGATCGGTCAAACATGTATGTATATATAGTTGGTTTTGAACAAGTGTGAGTACAAATCTCGAGAATAATCCTGTGGTTTCTGACTACCCTGTGTCACTCCAACTCACTAACACCCTATCATGACACTAGCCACCCTATTGTGCATCTCGAGAACCATCCAATGGATCCTGATTAATCCAGTTATAACTATAACACTTTACAACTTCAATTGATTTGGCCTATATAAATTACCAAATTCACTCAATAAATTCCCATAATTTGTAAATAAGATCACACTAGTCCCCCGACTACCCGGCACCCCGTGCCCCGTGTCCGACACTCGGTCCGCGCGCCAATGTGCCTGTCACGGTGAAACCGCATCTCACCACCTTACTCGTCAATGAACTATATTAACACACATATTGTGATGAAAGTCTAACTAACTTGAACATTTTCACCACAATTTACCACAAGAGCATACAAAACGGACTGTATACCTAGTTCAGGTGTGTTCCAGCCTCGTTGTGGGACCCACAAATGTCCCCGCTGGCGTCCACGTCCGTAATGACGTCATCAATAACGGCCATCGAGAATTGGGCCATTACACCCCGCATGTTATGCATCAGGGAGTATGTGCACACACCCATTTTCATGTGGACCCTACACACCACATCACCCAATGTGACTTTGAGTGTGACTGTAGGGTGTCATTGTGGCATTTTTTTGGTAACCATTGTAGCACATTATTCCCAATACTAAATATATATTTATGTTGAGAGAGTCGCCACCTCAAAAACCCTAAAAAGCTTTCCTTATTCTTTGTCTCTTTTTTTGTGATTTTAGTTTTGGAGTCAACGTCGATCTTCTCTTTTAATTGGCGGTGGCATGATATAGTTTTCCTTTTTGTTTTATCGAATAAAATAGATTGGATTAGATGTGAGATTGATGAATAGTTCCTTCCGTGTTGCAATTATCGTATTCAAAATTGGCACAAGTTGAACATACAACTCTGCATCTTTTTTTTTTGATCAACTTCAACTCTACATCTTTATTTACAATTGTGTGTGGATTTGCACTTGCAACAATTGGCTCGATATTTTTTATTGATATTTTTTTATAAATTAGCATTTTTCTTCCCTAGTTGGACGTTTTAGATTTTCTTTCATTTTGGAAAGATTTGATTTTCTTCCCTTATTGGAAGTTTTAGCTAGTTTTTGAGAGTTTATAGGGTTCAGAGGTAAGCGAATGAGGTTGCTCATACAATGATGTAGTTTTTCTATACATATGCTCATTCAAATGACTAAATGTATGAAAACAACGATATAGCCGTACTAAATGATCTCGACGTCAAATGAAATATGAATACAACCTTTTTATAAGATCATAAGAGACTTTTTTTTTAAGAAAGGTTTTAAAAAGATATTGATATGATTCTTTTTCTTAAGAAAATCAAGGATTGAAGTGCACACCAACCTCAAGCAAACTTCTCTTTAGAGGTCATAAGGAAACGTACTCTTTTTTTTAGGAGAATTGCACTTTTTAGATTCATTCCTTATATAAATTAATTTTGATTTTTTTGAAAAATACAATAATCAATCATCACAAATTAATATTTTAAAATATATACAATTTATAAAAAGCAAAACAACTCAATCCAATATGTTTATCAATTTTAAGAACTAAATGAAAAGAGGTCATCAACAATATTACTTTTTTTGCCAAAACATATTAAGTGGAGAAGTATCAGACATCGTTTGTTAAAAAGACAAATTTCAAACGAGTCGGGTTCGAGTCCTATTAAAATTAAAATTAAGTAATTTAAAAAAAAAGAGAAAGGGGATAAAAGATGTGAGGGGAGCAGGTTGACACCTACAAGCAAGTGATGAAGCAGAGAGAAGGTGGTTCATTCATAGGGCGCGGGTCCACCTAAAAAAATTGTTATGATACATCCTCTGAAAATTACTATATAAACAAACAAAAATTACATGAAAAGACACAAAAAGCAATGTTAACTAATGAAAGCTCGACACGTTGCCAGCAATACTTATAAATGGGATACAAGACGATGAGGAGTTACGGTGTGAAATCAGAATTGATGATCAGATGATGGAAGGGATCATGGGATGATGATCCATGCATGATCCACATGGATGTGCCGGCACGCATGACACATCCCATCCATCAAATTCACTTTGCATGAAGGCTTTAGCCCACATCCATCATGCGCAACACGCATTACGCATGCATGCCATGCATGTCTCTCATGCGTTTTCTACAAATTATTACATGTAATATTGCCAAACATGCGCATCGTATCGTGGATGCAAATAGAAAGGGTAATCCGTACGGATAACGAAGATTTATCTTAATGGGTATAAATATAAATATTTTAAATAGATATGAAGACAGAGATATGTACAAAATCTTATATTCACACAAGTATGAGTTCGAAAATGAGTAATAAAATATATCTACATGAATCTTCATGGGAAATCTCAATGGGTATAAATCCCATGGAGATACCCATGAGGATTATCATAGGGATTCTCATATATCAATTTATACCATATGATATATACTATTTATATATACACATATATGATATTTATATATAAATATAATATAATATTATATACTATTCACCCCAAAATACTCATTGTACACATGACAAAAAACTTTAATTAGCTTAGTAATTTGAATTTATTTGGTTAATTATATGTTTTGTTTTGAATTGTTTGCAACTATATTTATATTTTACAATTTTATGATCAAATTTATTGAAAAAATAAATTAGAATCTAATGAGAAAAATTGTAAAACCTTATTTTATAGGATCGTCTTTATTTTTTTGTGGGGGCCACTAAGTATTGTTATTGACTTTATATATAGTTTATATTTATATATACATGTTATGAATTTGTAACTTATTGACATTATTATTTTTCCACGTGATTTCACATCCTCACAAAAATCTTTATGAAAATTTTCGCGAGGATCCCCAATGGGAAATAGAATGGTGAAAAGAATTTCTCCATGGAATTTTCATCCTCACAAAAATCTCTATGAAAATCCTCGTGAGGATCTTCAATAAGAAATTTTTTTTCTCTATGAGGATTCTCCATCCCCACGAGAATTAGATGGTATGAAGATGAGTTATGAGTTTTTAAGTGGGTATGAGTATGAGGTTGAGGTTGATCTCCATCCCCTACCCTACCCATTTGTATCCTTAATCATATCGTTTAAATGTCTCAACTACATTAAAACAATTGAGAAAGATAAATTACATTAAAAATAATTTCTTGAAATAATAAATTAATAGAAAATCTTGTTTTTAAAAAAAATTAATGGAAAATCTTGAAAATTACCAATTAATCACGTACTTCAAGTAACTTATTGACTTTGTTTGTTTATAAAGGATAACTTATTGACTTTGGGATTGAGGCTTTGCTATTTATTTATTTTTATTTTTTTTGAAGAGAAATCGAAATTTCATTAATCATTTAAAGCTTTATTGATGTTGTTCTTATTATTATTATTTTTTTTTATAAAGTTAATAGAGAATCTTGAAAATTACCAATTAACCACATTAATTAATTATATATGTAGAAGATTTTTTGAGGACATATATATTAAGAAGTTAACATAATTTTTTAGATATATTGTTTATATATATATATATATATATTTCTTTCCAATTTCACGCAAGTGCACAAGTTGGTGAATTAATTTGAAGAATTTATAAAAGAAACGCATGCATGATTACTGAGTAGTGAGTACTAGTTCACATGGTTACTGAGGTAAAGGCAGTGATGCAGATCAGCCTAGCGTGACCAAGAGCTCATGAATTCAATCCTTGACTCTCCTTTATAATTTCCGATCAAATTCTTCAGCAGACTTGAAGTTGAAGCTTTAGCTTTTGTTTTTTCTCTGTTAGATTTGTAATAAAAAAAGTGTAATGTGTTTAAGGAGGCACGCGACTATGTGATCATATCAGTACTGTCTTGGACGTGGAGTTGGATATCAGATCACCACCGCCACGTGGCGATGCATGCAACCCCAATTTCTCACTGTGGTTGGTTTGTCAATATTAATTACAGCTTCCACGTTTGTCCATACTGTCCATCTCGAACCGGCACATCAAACAATAACTACACGAGATACGAGGCGATTCTAACCAATTAACGGACATAAAGACGAGCATAGTCTACAAAATGAGGTTGATGTATCTATTCTTTTGTTTGATCTTTTTGTTGCTGGTTTTGGAAATGCCAAAGTGACGTGAACTCACGGAAGGAGATGTACGTGATGCGTGAATCGTGGAAGACATGGGTGACTCCATTCGTAATCAAGGTTTTGAGTTCGAGCCCTAGTTATATAATTAGATAGTGCTATTTGGACTCGTGAGTCTGGACTCAAAACTTTTTTTAATTTCAAATACATCCTCGAGCAATTAATGAAACAACCATAATCACTTGTAAAATTTTTATTATACTCCTTAAATATGTATAAAAAATTTAATAACCTCCCTATGAGTCCGGACTCATGAGTCCAAGTAAATTTATTGTATATAATTTTTCCGGAGAAGTTGTCACCTACACAACCTTACTTCCTTAAATTTAATATTATGATATCTTAACAATAATAAAAAAAAGACATGTTTCAAAATATAAGGTGACATTAATTCTAGGAGATTGGAGATAAAATAACAGATCAACAATTGAAATGAGTGGTGAGAGACTTAATCACCGTAAGCAAGATGTCAAGTTTTATGAATAAAAAAAATAATAAATCTACTTGGACTCATGAGTTTGGATTCATAAGAAGGTTTTTAAATTTTTTTTACATATTTAAGAGGTTTAATAAGAATTTTTCAAGTGATTATGGTTGTTTCATTAATTGCTCGAGGATGTATTTAAAATTAAAAAAGTTTTAAGTTCGGACTCACGAGTCTAAATAACACTACCTTAAAAAAAACTCAATAAATCTACTTGGACTCATGAGTCTGGACTTATAGGGAGGTTTTTAAATTTTTTGTATATATTTAAGGGGTATAATAAAAATTTTATAAGTGATTATGGTTATTTCATTAATTGCTTGAGGGTATATTTGAAATTAAAAAAAGTTTTGAGTCAGTTCAGACTCACGAATCTAAATAGTACTACCTAAAAAATTTAAGTTAAAAGGGGTAATTTTCTGAATAAAACTTGAATGGATTAGAAAATGTGTTAGGGGCAAAAACAAACAATACACGGGTAGGTGAGTGATAGATAGCGGCGTGGAAGTCGAGGTTTGAAGTCTGATAAAAGTAAGGTTTCGCTGCCGCCAACAGCCGCGCCTCAGCTTTACGCCACGTGTACTTCCTTACATTTGCTGTTCCTACCGCACTGTTTTTTTGCTTTTACTGCGCTGGGTGACACGTGGCAGTAGTCACCCTCGCACGTGACCTATGTTAAAGAAAAACAAAAAGAAACTCAATGGTTTTATCAGGCTGCAATGCCTTGGGATTCAAAAACTTGGCCTATGACAAGCATGTGCATCATCAGTCACAACCTAAACCCTTTTTAAAATGATAATCTACCACATTGTCAAAGTACACTTTTAGCGTATATTTTTATTTTTTAATTATTTATAATATTTTATCAGATGTAGGACTCACGTTTGGAGAGACAAAAAAATAATCACAAATGAGTAAAAAAAAAGATATATATTTCAAAATGTGTATTGAAAGTGTGTTATATTATCATTTTATTCCTTTTTGCTGATTTAAATTTCTTTTACTTCTACTACTTGTGCCATGTAGATGTGTGGATGAATGTTTGATAAAATTCATAAAATATAAACTAAGAAACACCTCCTCCATTTCTAAATGTGAGAAAAAATTAAGAAAATAATTGATTCCATCGAAAAAAATTTATAATTCTGAATTGCCCTTAAATAATTTCATGCATTGTTAATATTATAGAAAAAAATGATTAATACTATCATTAATTAAATTTGAATAGAGTTAGAATTGAAAATGAAACAATAAATAATTGTTTGATTTCTTAATGCGCAACAGATTTGTGGGAACAAAAAAGGGTTCAAAATGCAAATTGTAATAATTTGAAACATTTAAAAATAGTTTGCAAATTGTTCAAATAGAAATCCCGACACTAGAAAAAAATTGAAGATCGAGGTTTGAAAATATAGTAGTAAATTTATAATAATTTATGATATACATTAATAGAATTTAAGGGATTATGAAAGCACAAGCAGTACCATAACGACATTAAATTGAATAGAATGGAAGACATAGGCATTTTAAGTCCTACATATATACTTATAGAGAGGGAAACTGCGCGGCTATCCATTTTGTTCAGGAATTCTTGATTTGCAAACTATTCTACTTGGTGTAATGTTCTCTAGACAGTGTGCATGGTAATTTTGTAACCTTGGGCCTTTATGCCCCCTCTAATCGAAAAATAAATAGAATGGAGGAGTTTGATATATCTATATATTCAACCTCAAGTAAATATTTGAGATTGAAACTTTTTTATTTATGATAAAAAAAATATCCTAACCATTATAAGCTGTTTCAATTATATCCTAACCTTTTCAATTTAGTATCAATTCCATTCTCAATTAATTTGGGGCACTTTTTCTTTGAAATCTACTTAATCTTTTAACTTTTCTTATCATGACCAACCACAATGATCAATTTACATCAAAATCTTTGAAGCCCCATGTTTAAATTAAATTTATGAACACTTACAAAAATAATAATTTATAAATCAATATGATACATTAATACGTTAATTCAAATTTAGTTATTCACAGTTCAAATTTAGTTATTCATATCCATAGTTGTTTAATTTGAAAAAAAAAAGCTATGTAACTAGATTATGTATGTGAATAATGTGATTGAGTAGGCATATGTAACACAAAACTATGTATATTACATACATGAATACATATTTATCATGGATATTGAACCTAATGCATATATGTATATATATGAATAAATTATTTAAGGTTGTGATAAGAAAGTTGAAGAGAATGATGTGTGGGCACATATTATGAAAGAAAAATGGGGTCAAAATAGTTGAGGTCAGAATTGATACTAATTTGAAAAGGTTAGGATATAATTATGAATTCCAAAAGTTATAATAGAATTGATACAAGTTGTAAAGGTTATGATATTTTTTATCATTAAGCCTTTTTTATATTATTGTGAAAAGCTAAGAATGGAAACAATTAATGTTCGATGAGAAAAATAACTAAAGAAAGTAAGAAGAGACAAGTTTTTTCATTTCTTTTCTTTTTTTAATGAAAAGAGCAAGCCTGATTATAAAAATTAGGTGTCTTTTTAATCTTTTGATGACAAAACCTACCCGAACTTCCGAGTCTAACTAAATACTAAGCTACCAGTAATTAGGGGTCGGTGACATGGTGAGTGAGCAGAAACTAGAAAGTTTCAGTCTACGAAGAATCTAGACTCAATCATTTTCCATAATATTAAGGACCTGCTATTGTAACATTGGAAAGTCGCATACAAACAACACACACTTAAGCACATCCCTTAATTCAATGGCATCTCGTGAAAATTAAGGGACGCGCACAAGTGTGTGTATTTTCTGAGTTACAAAAATATTTCCCTGAAATTAAACCAACTAAAACAGCAGCATAATGTTTTCAAAAAAAAAAAAAAAAACAGAAGCATAATAGTTTGATATGAGCACTTCCATAAAAGGTTAAAGGTTCAAGTCTCGCTTTGGAGGTAAGTTGGGGTGATATGTTAGTTTCTTTTTTATCAAATAAATTATATAATATTAATTTTAAAAAAATGCTAGAACCCACGTCAGATCCAAAACAACCGTGTTATGCACTTTAAGATGCATATTCCCACATCGTAAGGCTTGCATAGACACGGGCTGACGTGCATTTTGTACGTTGACTGATGTCACTCTAGCACTTCTATTTTTTATTTTTTTTTTGAAAGTTAATTGAGAACTACTACCCAAAAAAAAAAAGTTGAGAACTTCAATCCTAGAGGGAAATTGCATTTTCTAATCCCTAACATCACCCCTAACAAATTAACCAGACCAACCAAATGAATATTAGTCAATTTTACAAAGAAATACATGATAATGATAAATTCACAAAACCTTTAAAATGGTTGTCAAGTTTGATATAAAAAAGGACAATTGCTTTGGTGCGATAGTTGGAACCTGTTAGTTCTCCATTTGAACTTCTAATTACTTCTGAAGTCACAAGTTTAAATCTTCTAACTTTTAAGAGTAATCTTGGATTCAAAAAAAAAAATGGTATAGAAGCTATGGTTTTCTATAGGGAAAAACAAAAGAAAAAGGAAAGAAAAGGAGAAATACGAAGGAAAAATATTAGGATGATCGTGGTGGGCACTCGGGATGAACACTCGGTGATGGTATCTATCCATTGTGCATCGATGTGTGTGCACACATATCCCGATGTATGAATGGACGAACACCATCACCGAGTCCCATCCCATATCACCCTAATATGAAGATAGAGTCTACATGTAGAGATACATGGGCAAATGCCGACGTGGGTGTCGGTGACATGGAGTTGGTGAACCCGAAAGGCACATCACACTAATGGAATCGAAGACAAGGGTGGCCCTTCACATGCACAGACCTAGCCCACCACATATACATAGATCCTCACTTCCTCACATGTAAGTGTGACCATCATCACTTTCAAATACAAATCAAATCAAAAGCAATAAACAACCTTTTTATGCCCATAAATCCAATTGATTCTTCCGTTCATGGAGATAAAACAAAAAAAAAAGCTAAAACTCAGTTTTGAAGATGAATAACTAATTAATTTATCTTAGTTATATTTGAAATATTTTACTTTAAATTGCAAACTTTTTTCTAAACGAGGAGAGAAATTGACATAATATATACATACATGGTAACTGTTTGACAAACACAAACTAGCATAAGCTACTTTGACGAATCAAATATGATGTGTCGGCATTACAAATTCTGGATGGGCAACAAGCAAAAGACGCAAACTTTGGCAGGAAGGGGCACAAGCGTCGCTATGGTGGATATGACAGCCCCAATTTTACAATTCAAAACCAGTCCATGTCTGGCCTAAATTTACATGGACCCCAAACTAATTTCACTGAGTCACGCAAGCCTAGTCAGCTTTCCTTACCATTTACCTATTTATTAAACAATTAAAGTTGAGTTGATCAATTTAGTTTCGAGGAAACAATAAAAACTCTAACTAAATGATAACTCTAAGACACTCGTTAGGACAATCTAGAGTGTGGAAACCCCACATATGTTTATCATCAAAATATCAAGTTAGAGAAGAGTTGCACTAAGATATACATGTCCCAAGATCTCTCAAACCCATAAACCCAGTGTTTCAAAACATATATAAATAATAATACAAAATAAACAAAGCCTACATCAGACAAGAGGAGAACCGCTCCGAATCCTCATATCACATCCCCTAGTTGTGGAGCTTTCCCTTTGCTGAATTGCGGATCTGCACTCCATCAAACACAAGAATGAAGAGTCCAGGTAAGTAACACCAAACATTACATATATACAACATTTCAAAATAAATAAAACAATCTAATTCATGCAGATAGAAAGAAATGTACATGGTACACATGAATATATAAATACTGTAAAAGAATCAATCGAAAAATGAGGGTCCAAAATACAAATCCGAATAGCAAGTAGTCCCGACCAAAAGGTCGTTAAGTCGCGGCAAATGCCCGATAGACTCGAGTTTCATGACGGGAACACAATACTACTAGCCCTAAACCCTTGCGACTATGAGATATCCATGGTGCCCGGATAAGAGCCCCAAATGTACACTCAATTGGGAGACATCAATAGTGCCCAGATAAGAGCTTATATCACGTACAAGTCAGTAACCATGACTTATTTCCATTGGACCACTCAACCAATAGGAATTCCAAGAATTAGAATATACAAAGCAATAACAACAAATTAAAGGTAAAGAAACAACTGTAAAATTTCTCATTGGTTTACTTACCTGTATCCAAGCTAATACACACTTACAATAACTCCAACTCGTCTCCTACGAATCCTCGTGTGTCCTGTCAATGACTAAAACCCCTGTTAGTCATTTAATTGCAATTTCCTTTAATTAACCTCAAAATTACCCAATTTTCTATAATTTAGTCATTAATATAATTGGGTCGATTTCTCAGATAATGGGTCATATTCGAACCCATATAGATACCCGAAACCGGAAGTTTTATGATGGCTCTGTGAACAGTGTCATTCCGTAGGTGGTGCGTGGGGGGGTCAAAACCTTGCGACGTTACTTAAAACGTGAAACCACTACTCCTCTGTCTCGAACGCCGTGAGTGGCGCCGTGGGGTATAACCCTCCACGGCGTCACTTAAAGCGTGAACTCCCAGGGCCTCTGCTCTAGGCGTCGTGATGGACGCAATCAGGCTTTGAGCTCCATGGTGTCCCTCGTGGCGTGCAAACCATAACACTAATCCGAGGTTTTCCAAAATCCCGGTTCGTGTCGTCAAGTTCCGAGTCTATCACAAACTCATAGGTACGTCCAATACTAGTCAAAACACCATTCAAACCACGTCGAAACGTCTAGAAACCTTCGACTCTGATAATTCATCCAAAAATCCCCTAAAATTGTACAAAATCCCAATCCTCAAAACAACCTAAGCAATACATTCCAATTCATCTCATGATCACTAATTTATCAACAAATACCCCCATCAAAATCGAAACCCAAATCGTTGCACAAAATCATCACAACAAAAATCCTCAAAATAGTTGTCAAAACGTAGATATTCACGTGGGGAGTCGAGATCTCACCTTATCTCGCGTATTGGATCGCTCCTCTGGCATCATATCGCGTCGCAAATCACCTAACCCAAGCCTAAATCATGTTTCATTGAGAAGAGAAATGAGAAATGGAGGAGAGAGAAGAGTTAACACCACCTTATATATATATATATATATGAGTTCTTCTACAATGTAACCCAAATATATATCCATACCATGAGAACCCCTCAAAATGTATTGTGCATTAAATGCATAATGCATTTATGTCGTCTCGATTAATGTTTTGGATTTAAATCCAATGGTTCTAAAAAATGTACCCATGACATTGGTATATATTTGGTTCCAATGGTGGAAGTACCTTATATATATATATATATATATATATATATATATATATATATATATATATATATATATATATATATATATATCCATTTCATTAACTCTCACTTATGTGTCCCGAGGCTCATCCCTTGGCCTTGTTTCACACCAGCCACCTACTTTGACTCAACCTTATGACTTACATTTGTGGCTCGCACCTCATAACTTAACCATTTTCAGCTCATACCTCACGTTCCCAGACCCGTACTGCACCATGACTCACACGTCGTGTGCTCCCGGACACACAAACGTAACGAACTCGTAACACGGCGTTTAATTATTATTAAATTTGCATTTTGTCAATGTTTTGATTCAATTAATCCCCTCGAATTGCTAATTACCCGACAACCATTCGCCCGAAACTCGTAACGCACGCTTCTCTCGAGCCAAATCCATTTATTAACACCAACGCTCGTACACAAATGTCCTCACACGTTTGGGACATTAAAATTTACATTCGGGTAATAAATAATGTAATACAAATACCGTACAAAAATAACATACATCGGTGTTGACGGCCGAGAATTGGATAATTGTATCACGACAAGTGAACCCACGTACAACTTAAATTGGCACCTGATACAAGTTAGATTTTAGGGTTGTTGCAATGGATATGGGTTGAGTGGAATCGATTCCTTTTTGAAGGGAAAGCTCGCGACTGGAAAGAGGTGTAGGAGGTGGTGAAACAGGCTATTGAGTCATCCCTAGTGGGAATTAAGGAATTCAAAGGAAAGACTTGGTCGAACTTGAACGGGGAGTGTTTGCGACTTTTGTAGAAGCATGTGGGTGGATGTGGGCATGGATAGCATGTATATAGGCTATTCCATCTTGTATTTTGTTTCCCACTTTTGTAAATCCTAGTCGTATGATCACGGGAACCTTGTTGATACGGTGAGAATACAACGCCACATTGGGTTCAGTAAACATTATTAAATGGGCTCAATGGCGAAGGATTTGAGGTTTATCAGGGACGACGCGTTTTTCCCCTACTACATTGGTAGGATTTTTTTTTTTTTTTTTTTTTTTACGGGAAACACATTGTTTCTTGCCACGCAAATACCCCATATTTTGGCTATAGTAAAATAAAGTCTCATTTCTATCCAAAAAAAAAGTTCATTATTTTGAAAATAATCTAGGTTAATCCTAAAGTTTACAGAGCTACTTCCATGTAGCGTTCAATTTCTAGATTAGCATCTCCAATGGTAATATTGGTATAGACCATGGATTGGTGCCTTGTCATAGATGTGGAGATGATGTCTATCCTATGTGGCATTAGATGGACATTCAAATTTCAAAATGATCTCCAATGGTAATGTGAATTGAGGCTATGGATTGTGACTTTTTGACTTTATGTAACAAACAATTGATGATGTAGCAATATATCACAATGTCTAGAAGTAGACATTTTGGTAGACATTATGGTAGACATCCTCCACTTTGATTCTTTGCAACATAAGATAGACATCAACAATCCATTGTCCAATTGAAGAACACTTTTTGAATTGGATGTGGATTACATCTTAGGTGGATTCATTTCCACCCCAATCCATGGTCCCATTGGAAATGCTTTAAGCTACTAGCTTTTCATTTTTGGACTAGATTATCAACTCGTCTTGTCAAAGTAATAGCATATAAACTTTTCAAAAAATCTGTTTGGACTCTTAGAGTCCGAACTCATATAGACTTTTTAAAATTTTTACAAATATCCAAGGAGAGTTATAAGTTGTTATTTCAAAGTTATTTATTGTTTGAGGATGACTTTGAAATAAAAAATTTTCAAAAACTCCCTAGGAGTCCGAACTCTTAGAGTCCAAATAGCACTACTCTAAACTTTTTTGACAGTTGATTTTTCTTTAATAATCAATGTCTTGATGTTGAAATTTGTACACATTCATGTGTTTCTCTCTAATATCTGGCAAGTAAAACTGAATGCAATTATTTGCCACAGCCTGCACCTAATTAATGTAGGAGATCTACTCACCCCACCATATATATAAGATTTTGAATGTTTGAAAGGGCAATCAATACATTCTATAATGCAGAGTGTTAAATCATAAAAAAAAAAAATTCTACATCAGGAAACATATATTAACTCAGACATTAAACGCATTCACGTCTCTTTTGCCCGTGTTCTCAGATGCGTCTTGAATTACAAAAAGTACACGATTCGAAGTTCATCTAACAATTCATTAGGACCTTACATGAAATTTAATGTCCCAAATGGTGTTAACTAGGCACAACTCGAACTATATATTGAATTTCAATTGCTTAATCTAATAAAATTCCGTTAGTTGAGACTAAAAACGAGTAAGCAAGCTTGTTTTCATTTGCAGCAACTAGACCCACCATACTAACTATGCTGCTCTGCAATAATGCTAAGAAAATCAAACTCATACATGTCATTGTGCATTGAATTAGTTGGTCTATATCACATTACAGACATGAATTCAATGAGAAAAATATAGCAAAAATAAACATTTAATGAAGAGAGATATATAACAAGAAGGAAATAAATTTGGTGGGCTCTATGGCATTCAATTCTGCCCTACTCACCTAATAACAAACAACTCTCTACTCATCCCATCCACCACACCTTCTAAGTTCTCAAACCCTACTTCCATTGATTTCTTTCTTTCCATTTTCAAAAATACTAGGTAGATATACATTGGACTTGTATATAGTCAGATGCACTTCATACCATGCGCTTTTACTTGATTTGAGGTGCATCTGACAACTACGGCTAATGTCTCAATTCATGTCATCCTAACAAACCTCTTTTGTAAATCAAAGAACTTTTATGTGAAAGACTACTATGAAAGTGGCAACATAAAAGGATGTACAAAACAAATTATACGGTCCCCTATAATTGAAGAATCCATCAAAGAAAGTCATGTATGCAGCTTAACTTATTCAACATTTTGTTCAAAGTTAAAGAAAGAAGGGAAAAAGTACTATTCATCAAGATTCATGTTTCTTTTAGATATTGCCTTGTCTGTAGGGACACTAAGAAAGAATTGCTTAAAATATAAAAACTGCAAATACCCTTTACAACAATGTTCCAAATTAGGAGCTCTGTGAACTAATCATATACTTGATTGAGATAGGTTAATCAAGGGAACTTCTCTTATATGAAATTTAATCTAGTACGACTCAAGCAAGAACATCCAATATTGGTTATATTGGTTACATGATAAGCAACGCTTACTCTCCTTGTCTTCAACATGTTTTATAACTTAATATCTATTTCTGATTTAAGGACAAACTCTATTTGTAATAGAAGAAAGAGAAGGTCTACATACCATCTCAAAAGTGAAGATTTTAATTACCCTCTACTCTTTCTTTCTTGGTGTCCATCAACATAAAATCGTCCAATATATAACATGCAAAAGGAAGAACTACTACATCAGCCAACAAAAAATAAACGAGGGCGACAAGAGAGCAACTCCAAGATCTAATAATAGAGTTTCTACAATCTCAAGTATTACTCTGCCTGACGTATGTTGTACTTCAGTTACAATTCAAATCAAAATGCCAAAAACTACGTAAAATTGGTACCCTAATGGCATCCCTCTTTAAGAATAAAAGGCTAAATTTGCTCGTAATCCGTAATGCAGTAATATACAAGCAAGGTAGTAAAGCTAAAGTCTAAATTCAAAATCAACCCTGAACCTCACAACCAGACCCTTTTCAAACTTATCCTCATAAATATCTGATCTGAGAATCTAAAATTTCACCTCAAGCTCAATTGTTTGCTGCCGTATAAATTACATGCACAATCTATAAACACATCGTTTAAAAGATTAATGTGGATCAAAGGCCTGTGGAACATTAGACATCCTACGAAAGAGAAATTTATTCTCAAAACTTGAGTCACATTATTCAATAATTGCTAAGATACCAATTACCCATGTTTCGTAAATCCATAAAAATTACAACAGTTGATGAAAAATTGTTCCGCTTAACACTACTTCCCAATTTTAGAATGTGCGTTGATTGAAATCTCAACACTACAAAGACTTGAACTAACAAACAAGAGAAGAATGTAAACAATCAACATTTTACAATGAAAGATTAGCTTCATGATAAAAGAAGATTGAAATGCTTTGATTCACGTACATTTTTTTTTTTTTTTTTTTTTTTTTTTTTATTTCATGTCATTCACTCAAGTTAGATATTGGGTGACAGCGAATATACGAGGATGCCTCCTCTCTCTTCCTGAAGCAATTTAGAAGCAAAGCTATTTTGGCATGTCAGAGTTAAACAATCAATTGTCAGTCAAATGACAGAGACATGTACCTTCAGCTTCCAGGAGCTGCATCGCTTCTGAAGTGCTCAGCAGAAGAAGGAAGGAGAAGTGCAAGCCGCTGCTTGTACCGACCGATCCTCTGCAATCTCTCTTTTCTTAACCTGAAAAACCAGCACAAGTAAAAGATTATTAACATTATCATCACCTGACAATAAACAATGGATCAAATCTTGTTAACACCTTATGCAGAAGCAAGATAACAATAAACTAGGAGCATATAACATAACATGCAAGAAAAAGTATTCGAAACAGAGGGCTTAAGTTCTTTACATACCAAGCCAAATAAGAAATCGTGAATACAAACATATTCACTAAAAAAGTAAAGCGTCCCTTTGAAAGACTAAGTAACTCCAAATAATTTGGGACTGGGACTTTGTAGTTGTTATTGTTATATGACAGCCAAGAATGACCCAATATTAGCAGGGAACATTGTAATTTTAATACAAAATCTTTACAGTATCGATTCATAATGTTTCCATTTCATAACCATAAATAATCCTTTCAAATAGATACTCCAATTCAGTACTGACAAGATCCACATATACTGCATGTATGAATGAGTTTTTAATATTTTGACATCCTTATTTTTGCCTTTTTCGTATGTGCAGAAAAGCATGCCACAATTGTTTTTATATCGCTTTTTCGAGCCAAAGAAATTGAGAAAATATAGTGAGGACAACTAGGTTTTTCCCCTTGATATCTATAGCCACGAATACATACCTATTGTTTTTATGGGTCACATAAGAAGGCCAGAAGATTGAGCATTATAGAAGAGTGGTTATAATGTCGATGTGGTTGGGTTGGCAAACAGGCTGTGCAGTGGCAGCAGCGTGATTGTGTCTCAGCTTGTAGGTGATGAAGAGGCCTAAATGTGGTGGCAGTCTAGCAAACCATTATACAGTGGAGACTAGTGCTACACTCTTTGATGATTTACCGTGAAGGTACTTTATGGAACAAGCTGCAATTTTTTAAATTCATTTTAATATTTAATTCAAGGTCATCAAAAATTCAAAGGTTTAGAAACTACATCCCATTGATCCCAATGACCTGCATATTAAGTTACATCCTAACAATACTAAACTCCCAGGTATTCATGTTCTAAACAGCAACTTATTTGATCACACTCTAATACATTAAGGATTCTTGAACCATAATAATTCCTATCTAACCCAACAACAAATAATAACTGAATAGAATTAAATGAAGTAAAGATTAAAAATCCCAAACAATGAAGAACTCTTAATACGACAATATAGAAAAATATCCTAACCAATCTATAACTCTGGATATGGTCAAATATATTGAACCAATTAAGGAATGACCACCGTTTAGATTTAAAGTCGAACTCAGATTGGAGTCATTGGACATTCCTCAAATTCTTTCATGCCAACAATCACAACAAATACAGACATTTGAGTGAAACCACAAAAGCTCCGCTTGTAAATAGAGAAAATATGCAGATTTATAAGCTAGATTACAAGAGCAAGAGCATGTCCAATGGTAAATGTGGATTAAGACCATGGATTGGTGCCACCTCATCGATGTGGGAAGGATGCCTAACCAATGTGTGGCACCCATTTTCATTAGATTGACATTCATAAATGGTCTTCAATGCACAATGTGGATTGAGACCTTTGTTTTGGTTCTTTTTTTTTTTTGTTTCTATAACTTAAAGATGATATGGCAGAGGAGAGAATGTCTACCCCAATGTCTCTTCTAGACATTGGGGTAGACATCCTCTACTTTCTGTTGTGCCATGTCAGCGACACTTTCACAATCCACATTTGCATTAGAGAGGCTTCTTTGTGGTTCAATATGTATCCACCCTGCATGGCAGCCATTTTCACGCCAATCTATGGTTGCATTGGAGATGCTCTAATAAATTACTGTTGTCTACATCAAAAAGTGTTTAAGATTTAACTAACACTAAGGACCAAGAAGAAGTGTGATGCCCGAAGAAGTTCATGTAGTCTTCGATCCACAAGTTCCAGGAAATGATGTTTCTTCAACAATGTTCTGTAATGCATTGGTTTCACGTCACTATGCCAGACAAGATTGCGATCAAGCTTTTCCCTATTTTTGTTTATGAGTACTCAACCATACATGTAAATTGGCTTTTCTAAATTTTGGCAATAAGCTTATCTAAGCAACACGATTACAGCTATTTTAATCAAGATTTAGTTATATGCCCATTTATGGAGATCAAAATTGAGAAGCTTTTTCTAACGTACAATGCTCAATATTATAAGTTGCAAGTACAACTTAGCAACAAATCCATCCTGATTTGCACTATTTGAGATGAAATCTCAGTTCTAAAGCCCAGAAACTAACCTTAATCAATCAAACGAAAAATAACCAGCCCATCTGCAAGGACCCAAAGATATCCGTCCTCAACTTTTGGTTAAGAGCCGTATTCCTGACTCTTAGTCAAGAACTAGACTTTTCTCACTCTAAGATTGAATGAAGGGTTCTAGTTATAGGAACCTGGAATTAGGAGAGATGATTTACTAAAGAAAATCTAAAACAAAAATAAGCATGAACACATCATAACGCATATGATATGCACGCATTGCAATGCATACAAAATAAATCTTGATATTTCAACCAAAAAAAAGAACATCTTGATGCTATGGTCTCCAATACAGTTGTAAGAGACTTGCTAGAGTTGTTTGCAAAAGACTTACAGAACTAATTTTTGTTAGAACTTAGGATATGTAAAATCACTGCCTCAGATCGAGTAGCCAAAGTAGTCATCCAAAAGCTACAGCAACTTCCAATGGCATGTTGGGTTTTGAACCCAACACAAAAGGCATAGAAAAACACTTGCTCAATCAGTTTCTATTTTCTAAAACATCTTTATAATAAGTTATGTCCAATAGAAGCATAAAACACTTTTGACAACTCAAAACAAACTAAATAATCTTGAATAACATTCCATATTGCGTACTTGCAAAATTGTCGAAATAAGCTGTAGGGTATGAAAGAGCAGGAATCAATATTTTGTCCACAAAGTTCAATAACTTACCGAGCACGAACCCGTTTGGCGCGTTTTATATGCCTCTGTAACAACTCATGAGAAGACAAATGCTCAACAGAGCCTTCATCCTGAGTGAATTTAAAAAGAAACTCAAGTTATACTTCAAATCAATAATGTGGTACTCTATAACTTTGAGACTCGTTTCTTAAAAAGAAAGTGCTAAAAGCATTAACCAAATTAAGCTTTTAACATTACTGCATCTCACATAAAATAGATACCCATAAATATAATCTATATATCAATACTTAATTTCATTATACAAAAATAGAGTACAAACTAGAGTACTGCAAAAAATGTTTCTTAACACAAGTTTTCCAACATAATTGTCTCTCACATAGAATAGATACGCAAAATCCGCATATACTACGATAACAAAGCTTGAATCCCAAATTAATTTCATAATACAAAAAAATAAAGTATAAAATTGATGTGGAAAATCCAGCTTCATTTAAGGGCCAACTGGCACTATACAAGAACTAGGACACATACATGTAGCTAGATTTTTTTTTTGATAGGAAAATGTAGCTAGATTTTCACATAAACATAGCCTCAATCCCAAATTAGCTGGGGTCGGCTACATTGATTAAACTCTTCCATTGTGCTCGATTTAGTGCAATTGATGGTATGATTTCCATATTTTCACAAATAAAAGTCAAATAATAAGACCAGCGACAGATCATGCCTTACGTGTGCTAAGAAAATACTGGTATTTCCAACAAAGTCAAAATGAGCTCCAGCAGGGAAAAAACAAATACAGAGGACATAAAAAAGGTAAGGGGAGTTATTGCGATGGATCAAAACATAGTGTAACAACCGGCAGTAATTGATGTTGGTTCTATGCATACAGCACAAAGGGTATAACAAGCCAAAAGATTAGCGATTAACTAATTATATTGCAAACTTAATGCTAAACGTTATAGTCTAATGAGGCAATGGGAACTTATCTTTCTCTGAATGTTTTATGAGTGTTGTACTTGTATCTACCTATGGTATATAAGGCATAATTATGTGTTCGTGAGCAAATTCTCTTGACTTTTAATCCAAACCTGTCTCATAACTCCCAAGAAGAATCAATTTTCACTCATTCCAGTAAAAGACAGTTCCATTTAAGCCTAGGTTCATAACTAGTACTTCTCGTTTTTTTAGCAGAATTATGTAAAAACTATATAGCTGCCCTAAAGTAATTAACCATCAACCTTGTTACACCAAGAATGTAAGCTTCTCTAATCAGTTGAGAAATAGCAATCAAGTCTCAACAGCAACATATTTAAAAGGCAATCAAGAAACTCAAGATATGAATAATTTATAAAATATGCTTCATTAAAAGAAATTAAAGTACTTTCTGAAGGACCCCATGCCAGCTATTGGTAGACATAATTGCATTGAACAATACAGCCCTCCTTATAAATCCCTTGAAATTAATTACTGGCCGCTACTCATCTTACTATTACATAAAATTTTAAAAAGATGAGAAACATGCAAGTTACAATAGATTCAGAGAATTAAAAATCAAAATACAATGAGAGATATAGCAGCTATTTCTGATTTGATAACTAACCTCTTCTTTATCCTTATCTCCATCTTCATCACCACTTTCACTTTTTTCAGGGGTACCCGTGTCCGTTGCTGTCGGTAAGGGTCTTGGAAGAAGTTTTACCCCATTGCCAATATTTGTCTACCCATGCAAAACTCAAAAATAGTAAAGAAATAAGCATATATACTGATGATATGTGGGATCTCTTTAACAATTCAAGGAAACCAAAGAGTAGAAATAACAGAAATTCAAATTTGTGTTTGTCATGACTCATGCTTGATATTTAACTAAGGCTATACTTTTCTAAGCATCAAAAATTGTTTGAAAGCTCAGAAATAAAACTACTTGTTAATAATTAGTATCTTGACTACATTTATGCAATACTAGTGTATCTTTTCTCTTTTTTCTTTGGTTTCCCATGCGGCATGTGGTGTCCGATGCCAACCGCAATTCACGCTCGGGCATTGCCGGGTCCCATACGGAGGGCGTACTAGTGTATCTTTATATGTGCACAAAAATTAAGTAAAATAAACATTAGAAAGGGGCAAAGAAACTAAAAATCGGGTAACAAAATATTAGAACTTTGATGATGGAAGAAATTCGATGACAATGAAACCCAAATGTGTATAGCATCATTTTGGTCTCCGTCATTGAAGTCCACCAATTCATGACTTGGAGCTTACAAAGCCAAAGTATGCATTGGTGCATAAATGCAGTACGAGCTCAAGCAAGTTAAATTTTTGGGCCATTTCAAGCCAAAGTTTGTGAAAATGCTCAACAAAGAAGAGAGACAACAAGAAAAGCAAAACCCCAAATTAGTTGTGGCCGGATTCATGGATCAATCGCTTCCGCTTGCTTAAGAGAGAAATAATGACAAAAAGGCAAAGTCAAAGAGGAAAATGGCTGATTAATTAAACATCTTGTTTAATTTTATAAGCTAGGCGGATCAAAGGTACAGAGCAGTAACAGAACATAAGAACTTTTACAACTCTTGGGTTTGAGGATGAAGTAGCACATGAGGAAAAAAACAGGATATTAACAATCCAATAATCAACATAATGTGATTCTAAGGTCTAAACGTAAGAATAGATAAGCTATTTTGGAACAGTTTTGGAGAACAAGAAAAGGATCTATGCGAGTTTAAGTGGATGAACATTGTAGATTAAGAGAAAATACCTAAGTGGACAAATGGAAGATGATGGAGGGCATAAGAAAGCATTGGACATTACAAACAAGTAAGAAAAAAGTGCTGGAGTGAAGTTTTATAAGAAATATCTAATGCCAAATAATTTTGTTAGACACACTTCACAGAGAGGTTCCTTATAATTTCCGATATGGATCCTGATCCAAAATCCTTCAATGAAATCAAAGAAACAAGACTATGGATCTGTCAGGCAAAGGCATATAGAATGTGTGCAAATGGGACAGATCAATTGTCTAACTCTCTTTCATCAGAAAACTGAAGATACATAAGTTTACAAATGCTTCAGCCTCCAAACAACTAAGGCAATAACAAAATTCCTCAAAGAAAATATTGAGAATTTCCTCAAGGACAAGCAACGGTTCATGAGGTTGGATTATTCAATTTGATTCATAGGAGGGACTTACATAAAACAAACAACAACAATTTGATTCATGATTTCATACAAAGCATCAGTTCCAATGCAGATGAGGTCCGCTCCATGAATCCAATTATCGCATTCCTCACAGTTAAATGCAGTTTCTATTAGCTAGAATATCAATTTCCATCATCATTTATTAGTTATTACTATTTGGATAAGAACAAGAAAATTAGGTTACCAGTGTTAGGTTTTGGAAAAAATACCGCATTGATTATTCTAGGACCAAATAGGTCAATATATAGAGACATATAAATGGGCCAAACTTGGGTCAATTCCTAATACTCACATATATACCTTAATACAAACACACACAAGGCAGGGGTTGGAGTCGCATTGGGCGGCTAGTACAACTGTACAAGCACATGGCAACGACGGAAGTAGAGTGACCAAGCAGAAACTAATACCACGAAAGCAAAGAACAACGGCAATGAAAAGAAAAACTGAGACGAGCATCAATGGAGCAAACACTACAAAGTAGTTGGTCGACTCAAAAGTTGACCTACTCGAAATTAGGGTTCTTGCTTTGATACCATGTTAGGTTTTGGGAAAAATACCGAACTGATTATTCTAGGACCAAATAGGTCAATATATAATTACATATAAATGGGCATGGGCCAAGTCCTAATACCCATACATATACCTTAACAACTGATATGCGACATCCGACATAGGGAAAAAAAAGCAAAAGAAGTCATTCAGCTATGACTGAAGAAATAAACACACCTGTGGTTCTTTAGGTAATCCATTTCGAACCCATGACCGGCAAAGAGAATAAAGAGAAGTACCATCAGAAAATCTGACCTATAAAAGAAGAAGAAATGTAACTATTTAGATACTTTTTTTTCCTTTAATATAACCTTAAAAGAAGATAACAATAACATAAATTTTCCAAGCAATTATCACAGTCATTGAAAGTTTCTAGGTCCTTATAAAGTCATTCTTCAACGCCTCCACGAATAATTATTGCACACCTTGCAGCCACTACGACAGTTCATGGCACCTAATTATGCATTTCACTCGAGGAAAGTGCAAAACAAGCCAAACTAATCACATAAAGTGTAAGCTATGCCGCTTCTATTGATCATTATTAGGTTTCCCACACAAGGTTTTTTGAAACCTCAAATCCACTAAATGGATCAAGCTCTTCCATTGCACTCAATTTGATGCAATTGATGGTGTGCTTTACAAATCCATTAAATCCTTCACAATCAATGTGTCTCAAGTTAGCATCGGTCTACCCCTACATCATCAAATTTCTTCAGTTTCTATTGAGTCGAGTTTTTTAACGAGACATTGGTAGGCCGTCTTTGGAGGTGTCAAAATCACCACAACAACCCTTCCCTAATCTTTGCGTCAATTGATGCTACTCCTACTTTTCTTTGAATTTTTGTATTTCTTATTCTATCTTTACAAGTTTTACTACACATACATCTAAGCATCCTCATTTCCATTATATTTATTTTATGTAGTTGTTGTTTCTTTATTGACCATCATTCACTCCCATAAAGCATAGCAAGTCTAATTGCAGTTCAATAAAATTTTCATTCTAGCTTGATTGGGACATTTGAATCACATATCACACCTGTTGCGCACTCCTTCACTTCTTCCATCCAGCTTGAATTCTATGTGTAATGTTATTCTCAATATTACCATCATTTTATATGATTGATCCTAGATATCAAAAATGGTTCACCTTAGAAACATCTACGTCCCCTAAAGTTTTATCACCTCATCGTCTTGATGCCTAGTATTTCTAAACTCACGATGCATGTATTCGGTTTTCGTCCTACTCAACTTAAAGCCTTTAGATTCTAATGTATTCCTCCAAAGTTCTAATTTCCTATTCACTTTATCTCTTTATACTTTTTAAAACTCCTTCGTACATATCTTTAATAGTGTCTAGGTACCTAGTATGCACTCCTTTTCTTTCTAGAACCTACCAAATAACATCTCTAGGTACCCTATCGTATGCTTTTTCTAAAATCTATAAGTATCATGAAGATCTATTTTTCCTTCTCATTAGCTGATGTATACATTAGGCATAAATATTTGAATTGAATAAATGTAGTATTTCATGTCCCTTCTCATTTTGATATCCAGTCTCGAGTTTTTCTAAGTTCAAATCTTAACGATCTTGAATATAGTCTCTTTATTCTTTTAATGACTCTTAGAACCCATTTTTCAGCACTAGATTGACATCATCTCTTATATGTTTCATTCTTTAAGAGCACCTTCTTATAGAAGTTCACACTTGTTACAAACCTTTTCCTTGTAACTTATCATTCAAAAGTGTTTTTTTTTCCTGAATTTCAATTAATTTTCAAGTTCAACAGAACTTTTGCAGACCTCAACAAAAAAAAAAGGACTTTTGCAAATTTTTGCTGACATGTATATTTGTCGTCCTTAATAAAAAATAAAAAATTATTTAATTTAGAGAAATTATTTAAAAAACTTATTTTGATGAGTATGCTCCCTAGTAGAGCTTTTAATTCGTAATTCATGAATCAGTTTAATGAGCTTATTTAGTGGCATTGCCCCAAGCAGTTTGGATACAGTTGGATAAAAGTTTTAGTTGGGTACATTCCCCAAAATTATGGACCACATGGACTTCAAAGAGGACAGCTTTGCTTCAAATGTTTGCAATTGTTGACTTCAATTATATTTTTGTGATCTAATCACAAGTCATGAAATATAGATAAAATACACTAGTATAGCCACAAACGACCTTCTTTCCAATTATACCGTAGGAATTGGAATTTAAATTAATATAAGAAACTGGATGGATTTAATTCTTGCTTGATGATATCAGCAACAAATGGAGTTGAGCCCTCGCAACAATTTGAGTAAAATAAGAAATTCTCTCTATTCGTCATGGGAAAGAGAGAATAAAAATCATGCCATAATACAACTAACATCCTTTGAAACGTAAATTGCAAACATCAACAAGAAACCAACAAAAAAAAAATAATTAAGTCGCACTTACTTTACGATCCTGAACTGCAACAACTGTATCATCCCTATTCAGTTCCCTACATAAGCAACGGAGAACGTCGGCATTTTCACATAATAATAAGGTGCATAAAATTCCAAAGCAAAAGGTACCTTAACCCATTAAACTCAGAAGATGGAGATGGAAATGGAGCACCCTGAAAGAACCCCAAAGAAAGAATACGTTAGAAATCGCCAAAACTTAATATTAAACAGAATGAATATGACATAGTTGACGCCACTCGGAAGAATTCATGCCAAAAAAACCCAAGGAAACTCCGTCAATCATCGACCACGTAGATGACTAATTCTTTTGCACTCTTCATAAAAAAAAAAACCTCATTGTACCAAATTGGGTGGCCCAATGGTTAGGTATGGAGTTTGGCGGAGTAATGCGAAATCATTGTAAATTAATAGCAACAATTATCGGAATCATAAGGCGCATAGCATGAATTATAGAATAATAGTAATAAGAATAGTGAGTAGTGAGTAGTGAGTAGTGAGAGGAAGAAGAAAGCGAAAGAGGGAACCTTGGAGTTTCCGAGAGCGGCAGCGACGCCGGGGAAGGGGCGGGACGAGGAGGAGGAGGAAGGGTGGTGCAAGAGGGGTGGGGTGGGGAGGAAATCGGTGGATCTGGAGACGAGGAGGAGGAGGCAATTGGGGTTGGGCGGGGGAAGGGCCGAGGGGGGCGGCGGCGGCGGCGGAGTTGGCGAGGGTGACCAGCTGGTCGGGGGCGGGTGGTGGCGGAAGAACTTGGGGGGGATGAAGGGGCGGCCGGAGGAGGCCACTGGGTAGAGGACTCCTCCTCCTCCTCCTCCTCCCCCTTTGGATTGGCCTTGGGATTGCCGTGATGTGCTTGTTGGGGGGGGATCCGATGATGAGGGCGGAGAGGACATGCTGATTTCTGATTTCTGATTTCTGATTTTCTGATGCTGTGGCGGGTGATCTCAACGTTTTTGATTTGGGGTTTTTTAGTGAAAGATGGTTTTGAATTTGTTGCTGCTTTTGGGTCCGGTTTGAATTTTGAACTACTATTTCAAAAACTACTACAACTCCACATAAATTATCCTATCCTATTTAATCGTGATTTCTCCCTGATTCCGTTACTTTATTTTAAGAGTAATCCAAATGTAACACATTACTTACAAAGTTACAAGTTACAACAAAATTATATAATATTAATAAAAATGCTATTTTTAGATGCCCGTACTTTAACCCTAAAACCTTTTTTTTTTTTTTTTTTTTTTTTTTTTTTTCAATCAAGATTTTGAACCACCGCCAGTCTTCTCTTTTGATCGGCGGCGGTGGTTCCTATCTTCATCTCTCCATGTTCTATATGTTCTATAAAGTGCAGATCCTTTCAGAGCTGTGAAGATTGGATCTCCTTGTTGCGGTCCTCAACACTCCTTTTTGGATTTGTGCGACGATTGGGTTGATCCTTATTTTTATTATTAGGTAGTTTGTCTTTCCTTTCTAAGAGGTCTTGATTTTGTCTTCTTCTTATCGGAAAGTCTTAGATTTTCTTCTATTTATCAGGGAGTTTTGTTATTGTTTGTAGTTCTAGCAGATGTTTGTGTATTGTAATGTGTTTCAACGTTGTAGAGAGCAGCCCATGATTGTCAAATTGTTTCAATTTTACAATTGCATTCATAGCCAAAGTAATGGCAGCTTTTTTGAACAAATAGGAATATTGAATCAATGTCTTTTTTGATTTTATGTTTGGTCCTATACTGAGTCATTAATGATTAATGAAACCTTTATTTTTCTTCAAAAAAATAAAAATAAAATTATATATATTAAAAAAATAAAACCACCAATTCAAAGGTTGGACTAATGATTTGACATGCAGTGTTGTTTGCAAGAGGGTGAGAGTTAAGAGTCTCGCATCACAGGGGGCAAAAAAAAGTTGGTTTTTTTTTTTTTTATGTAGTTGGTTTCTTTCTTATATACTATAAAAAGTTGTCTTATTCTTAGCTTCTCTCCTTTTAAGCCTAACTAAGTCAACATATACAACCTGTTTGGTTGGGGTGTTAGCTTAGTTATACTCAAGCTTAACTGTAAGACTGACGTTTGCTTGGAGTGTTAGCTAAGATGTGGTATTACCAAAGCACTCAATCTCATGTTTACCAAAAGACACCTCCCCCAGTCTTTAGTTAAGCCGAACTTAAGTGAGTGAAAATTACAATTGTACCCTCGTCCTCATTGCCCCATCTTTCTCCATGGGCCTACTGTTCAAACAAAAACCCATCAAAAGTCTTTCTCTCACAACACAATCAAATGAGAACAAGAACAAAACACGTAGTAATTCATCCTATCTTAGCGAGAACGAAAAATCCCCATTGTTTCTTCTCCTCTTCAATCGACGTCCATGAACATCCGTCATCCTTACGACACCCTTGAGATGGCAACTCAAGGTATCGTTGCACCAAGAAGACGAGTCAAGAGTAGAGACTAGCAATGCAAGAGAAGGTGAGAAACGAAGCGAAAAAGAAGAAGGTGGAGGAAAGCAAGCAATGGCCCTGGAAATCAGAGCTTCGTCAGTTCGATTCGAGTTTCTCCTTGTAATTTCATCCGCGAAGAACACGAGCAACATCGATTAAGCGGGAATGCGAGATTGGGAGCATTTGAGACCGGATTGGAAGCGAGATTGATAGCATTTGAGCATCGAACTAGCATTGATTGAGGGGGAATCTAGATTGAAGATGAAGACAATGTGAAATGGGCATAACTGTCCAACAAAAATTCTAACCAAAGACAATTTGTGTACAATCAAACGATGGATTAGCTAAGCTAAGCAAATGCGGAAGGATTTGCCAATTCATGAACCAAACAGGTAGTATAGTGGATCTGATAAGCCTACATAATTATCAGAATCCGCGAAAATCTATAATAGACTCGGAATAATGATCCATTGAAGGTTTAGTACTTTATCATGCATTCTGCGAGACTCGATTGTTGGTTATCTTGGTAGAAATGCTTGACATTGGCCATCGTACCTATCATATAGTGGTTTATCCCAACTTTTTTTAAAAATATATATCCCAACTAATTTTTAGTATACCCATCTATCATTGATTTTTTTTGAGTCGCGCTATGTGCACCCCGATATCCTCTCAGGATACCTCTATTTTTTATTTTTTTATTTTTTATTATTTATGTTGGTTCTAAAAAAATGACACATTTGCCTCGAGGTGTTCAGAGTAATCGGTGGGGTGCTCGTAGTGCGACACTACATTAACCGACATTACGTTTTTAGTCCCGGGTAAGAAATAATTGAACCTCTGGTATCGGATACACATGATTGAGACCTAGGTTGTCGTGTAAGTTGGTGTCGATCAAGACATACACACATGTCTCGACACAAGGCCACTGAGACCACTTGTATAGTCTCAATGGTTACCCTCGAGTTGGATATTTGACTACCTTATCTAGCTATCGGTTGGTATTAGACGGACACTGTAATATAGGTCTTAGCAAGACATAATCGAGACTACTTTAACATGTGTTTTGAGTAGTGGGTGTGTTGCTTCACAAATTAAAGACATTTTAGTAAAAGTCCCCGGGGTGCCTTGATAAATTGTTGGGGTGCACTAAGAGGATACCGAGGTGCACATAGTGCGACTCTTTTTTTTCTTTTCTTTTCAATTTTTATCGTATCAAGTTTTGTAATTGAGGTAATTGGGGCTGCTGTCTTTGAATGAGTTCAAACTAATATCCTTCCCTACTTTTTGCATCAAGCCAACATTAAAAAAGAGCCTGAGCTTTTAAATAATTTATTAATATTATTATTATTAAAAATTAAAGTAATTAAATGATACTTAGTTCCATTAATTTGGTATATACCCACATTTATATAAGGTTGAAAAGCCCAAGAGATAATTGTAACGACCCTAAAATCTAACTCATGTCACGTGTCAATTTAGGTCGTACGTGGACCCTTGCCTGATATTGTTGTCCTATTCTCAGTCGTCAACGCTGAGGTGTGTTATTTTTGTTCGGTGTTTTGTATTATATTTTATTACCCAATTGTAAATTCCAATGTCCCAAACGTGTGATGACATTTGAGTGTGAGCATTAGTGTTGGGAAACAGGTTCAACTCAAGTAGAAATTGAATAACGGGTTTCGAGCGAACAATTGTCGGGTAATTAGTAGTCCGGGGGATTAATTGAATTAAAAACACTGACAAAATGCACAATAAATAATAAATAAAAGTTGTTGTAACGGCCCAATTTTCAATGGCCATTATTGATGATGAAATTACAGACGTGAATGACAGCGGGGACGTTCATGGGTTCCACAGCGAAGACGGAGCACGACTGGATAGGGTTTACAGTCCGTTTTGTGTGCTCTTGTGGTGAAGTTGCGATATATAGGTTCAAGTTAGTTAAATTGCATCGCAAATATGTGTGTTTATATTGTTCATTGACGAGTGAGCTGGTGTAACGGGTATCCGCTGCGTATAGCGGGTATACGCAGATACTGAGCGACGAATGACTAGTACATTAGGTCGGGGGATTTAATACGCCTAATAAATGATAAAATACGTTAAATAAGTAATATTAAATGGCGTTGAGGCGGTTGGTATCGTCGTTGTGCGTGAACTGCACCAGTCGAAGTTCGAAGCCGGGTATTGGAATGCCCGGGAAAACACATAATTGGTGTCAATTGGATAGGGTCAAGGACCAACATGGAAGTCAATTTTGGCTTATTAGGGAGACCATTTGACTTGATCTCAGCCCTTCATGGTTGCCTTGTGATGAGTGTGTGAGTTGAGATAAGGATGGATGTATATATATGTTGATTTTTTCATTTCCATCAACTTCTCTCTCTCCTCCAAGTAAGAAATCCGAAAATGAGAGAGATGGTGGAGGGTTTGGTGATTTGTATTGATGGTTTGGAGCTCAAGGAGCGAAGGAACATCTAAACTAAGGTTAGTTCCTCGATCTCCATCTCGTTCTTTATGTTTCGGGGTGTTTTTCAGGGATTTTCACGAAGGTTTTGGCGAGGGTTTTGAGCACACCATCATGAATGAGGTGTTGCTATGGTTTTTGAGTTGGTTTTGAAGTTGGAAATGGTGGATTTGGTGTTGGTGTTGGTGTGGTGGTTGTTTTGGTGTACAAAGTGATTTTTGGGTTTTTGGTCGAGAAACCCGGGGTTTGCGTTTCGGACGCATTTGGTCGATAGTTTTTGGTGGTTTAAGTTTGTTTTGGTGTTGTATGAGTTGTTGGAGTGGGTTCGGACCGTGGCAACGAGTCGAAGAGGGTCCGAAAACCCCTTAAGGTGCCCATTAGCGGAGAGACCGCCGGCGGCGACGTGTGTGCTCCACGATGCCACTCATGGCGTCCCGACCAGAGACGTAAATATTTGAGAATTTTGGGAGAAATTTTGGGAAACGTTTTGGGGACGCCGTGGAGGAGATGTACGTGGCGGCGCCACGACGGCGTCTGGGGGCAGAAAATGGACTAAAAATTTAAATGAAAATTTACAAATTGTGGTTTGATCTAAGGACCCACATAGTCCACTTGAGGTGATTAATCGGTGGTTTTATCAATGATTTAGGGTTTTAATCAAGGTTACAAGTTGAGAATGTGTTGTATTGATCGGAACTTGATGTATTAGGTGAAATTGAATTAAGACGGGTAATTGGAGTACGATATAGGAGCGTAAACCCCAACAGGAGTATTTAATTCTTTCAATTCTTGCATTTATTATTCTTGCTATTCATATCCATGGTGATCATGTGTGGTTTGGTTATGGGTCGGCGTGGATTAGTTTTCACTGTCGGAGATTATTCTGGATGGTTGTGGTACGGGATTGAGCAGGCGAGATTGTAGCGAGTGTATTTATGGCACCGGTGGTTCGTTCCTCGAGCTGCGGGGTGCACGTGTTCGGTGGGTTTGGGATTAGTTCCAGTCACTGTTAGGGATTCGGGTATGGCCCAGTCTCGATGAGTTCAGCTGGGGCCCGGATTCGCGAAGTATGATCTAGTCTGTGACCTTGCGTCCCACTTCTGTCTGGTTTTATCGGAATCGTTGTTGAGCATGTTGTCATCATGATTATTCGTTGATCATTTTGTATGCTTGTTACCTAAACATGCATGGTTTCGTGGTCGTCCATACTCTCTGCATGTTTAGCTAACGTTGATTATTGACTTATGAATCTGTTTATTATTTACTCGATTGTTTTCTTTGGATGTTTACTCACTGGGCTCATCATCTTATGTGTTGGGTGGCTTGAGTGCAGGGGTTGATACGTGCAAGGGCAAGGAGACTCTTGAAGGCTACTTGTGATTGACCGTTACCAGCCCTACCCGTATGCGTGATGGTAACTATGTTTATTTCGTTCGTATTGGGTTTTGGGACTGTGTTAGATACCTTTTATCTGTATTTTATGTTCGAGATTATATTTTGACATTTGATGAGAAACTTTTGATGTAAATATGATGTGATCACACTTTGGTAAGATTTCCACATTAGGCTTGATGATTGTCAGATTTGTTTCCGCTATATATTTGATGATTTAAGTCTTTTGTTGTAATAATTGAGGTTAACTTGTGATTGATGATGATTAGTTGGGTATAGGACACAGCTGGCAGCCACGTGGCGGACTAATGTGGATTTCGCCTGTTACAGTTGTATACCTTGTTCGGTACGTTAGTACATCTGGAAGTACGCGACGAGCGAGTCGTGGTGCGGAATGGGTCTGAGAACGCAAATATTGTGTGAGAAATGGCTAAGTTGTGAGTGGGATCACCCATTTAAGTCACAATGTGGTGTTAAGGTTATTGGATTGAGTGAATGAGGGCCAAGTGATGTAACTCGAAATACGTGCGTGAGTGTGGATGAGAGAGGAGTATAAAAATCCCATCACCAACTTTACTCTATCCTCACTTTCTCTCATCTCTTCTCAAGGAAAACACAAGGAAACGTGTGTAAGGGTTTTCGGAGTTTCGATGTGGATCAACGCCAAAGGATCAACCAACTACGAATTCTAAAGTGAGATCCCGACTCCCCTCGTGTGTATCTACATTTTGGCGGTGGTTTTAAGCGTTTTCGTCATGATGGATTCGGACAACGATTTTGAAATTTCGTTTTTGATGGATTAGATTGTTAGGTTTGATATCAATAGAGTGGGATTTTGGTGTTCCAATGGTGATATTGATGATTTTTGGATTTTTGGAATTCTAGTGGAATTTTTTGAAGATTTTGTATGGTTTTTGAAATCGGGGGTTTTGTTGAGGTTTTGACGTAAAGCGAATGTGGTTTAGTATGGTATTAGGCGTCCCTAAGAGTTTAGGATAGGCTCGAAATGCGGTGACTTGAGCCGGAGTTTCAAAAAACCCCAGATTTGAGTGCAGGAACTCACGTTGCGAGGGATGCCGTGGAGCATTTATGCCCACAGCGTCATTCATAGCGCCCAAAGCAGACGCTCTGGGTGAAGTCACGCTTTAAGTGACGCCGTGGAGGGGAAAGCCCTATGGCGCCACTTGCAGCGTTTGAGGCAGAGAGCCCATAATGTAACGCTTTATGTGACGCCATAGGGGTCTGACCCCATGGCGCCACCTGTGGCATAACACTGCTTACATTGAACAAATTTAATAAATTTTCAGAAAATCTTAGGGATATCTCGGGTATCCAAATGGGTTCGAATATGCCCAATACCCCAGAAATCGACCCAATTACACTAATAAAATAATTATAGAAAATTAGGTAAATTATAGAGTAATTAACGGTAAATTGTAATTAATTGGATATCAGGAGTTATAGTCATTGACAGGATATACGGGGATTCGTAGGAGGCGAGTCAGAGTTCGTGTGAGTGCATGTTAGCTTGGATACATGTAAGTAAACCAGTGAGGAATTTTACAGTTATTTCTTGAGTTTTATATTGTTATTGTTATTGATCTACTCCTGTTTTGAAAATTTTATTCTTTTGAGTTGTCTGAGGGCAAATGAGTCAACGTGATACTTTAGTAGGATAGGTAATCTGAGGTAATATGACAGCGCTACAAACTCGGGATGCATGATACTGTTTCTAGTTCTTTACGGGGTGAGAGTTCTAACCTGGACTACATGGGAATCTCATCCGCGTGGACTTTAAGATGATATGAGTGTATCACGTCATAAACTCCGAGTCTTGTAGGTATTTTCCTCGACTCAACAACCGTTTGGTCGGGACTACTTGTGCCTCTCTGTTGTTTTTGAGACTCATTTTTTATTGATTTAGTTATTTACAGTCTTTATTTATTTATGCATTCCCTGTTCCTTTCTTTCTAACGTCATGAATATAGATTGGTAATTTTATTTCGAAATGTTGTTGCCTCATTTGGTTCATTTTACTAACTTTCATGGAAGTTTTCTTCCAAGGAAGTTTAATTTCTAGGAAGTTAACCATTAAGGAAGTTGCACTTTTCACGTTTGGTTCAACTTTGAACTTCCAGGGAAGTTTTACATTTTAAAAATAATAAAATAATGTAATTGACATAAATGTCCTTTACACTGTTTTTGAGAGAGAGATGGTAGGGAATAAAGGTAGAGAGAGTCTTAAATGAGGGTAGAAGTGTCCATTCCCACTCAGGAAGATAACTCACTTACCCCTCTAAGTGAGTTATCTTCCCCTATACGGGGGAAGTTAGAGGTCAAACTTCCAGGGAAGTTTTTTTGAAAACATCCAATCAAACAAGACAAGTTGGATCTTCTCTGGAAGTTATTTCACTTCCTTTAAGTTCTCCACGAACCAAACAAGGCCTATATTTATATCCTGTTTGGCGTTACTTACCTAGGTTTGTAACGACCCGAAAATTTTATATTAATTTCTATGTGATGACGTGTACTATCGATTATACTCGTGTTTGTGTGACAGGACGAACGTCAAGTTTCGAGTGGTGTTTGCCTAGGAAACGTATCGACTGGGCGGTAACAGGCGAATTACGGGTATACGAGTCAGAGAAATGAATTTGATGACGACCAAGAAATAAATAAAATAAATGAATTTGTGGTCGTCGAGTGATACGCGGGGTTATAGGTGACGCGTGGGTTATACGATAGCGTGCATGCCCAAGTGTGCTATTTGGCGTGCACGATGAGAGTGTAGGCGCGAAAATACAAGTGTATTTATATATTATAATCAGAAATTTAAAAGAAAATGTAAAATGACCAATAAGGGCCTTTGTCTTATTAATTGTGGTTAAGGATTGGGGGGGTAATATGGTCATTTGACCAAACCCCCCAAAATATCAATACCTCCCCCACCGAACCCACCATTGTCATCGTCCCCGAATTGAAAATGCGAAGAGGGAGATGGAAATAGCGTGATCTGGAGTGAGCTCGACGCCGAGACGTCGAGGAGAACGTTGAGGTTAGTTGTTGTTTTTGGTGTTGTGTTGTTGTATGTGTGGTGTGTGTGTGCAGTGGTGGTGGTAATGGTTGAGCAGAGCTCGGTCGAGTTGGGATTGGGGTGAGAGCCAATCCCAACAGAAAAGAAAAAAAAAAGGGTTGCAGTTGGAAATTTCCAACGAACAACAGTGGAGAAGATGACCCAAATGGGTCATGGCCTGACCCGGTTGGGGTGGGCCAAACCTGACCCGGTTGGGGTGGGCCAAACCTGGCCCGGTTGGGTCGGGCCAAACCTGGCCCGGTTGGGTCGGGCCAGACCCGACCCGGGACCCACCCATTTTATATTAATAGATAATTATTTATTTCAATTAAATATATTTAAAAGGATTTTAATTGAAATAAAATTTCAGAAAATAGGGAAAATTCTTGAAAAATTCTGGAAAATTATAGAAAATTATATTTTCATCAAATAAAGAGAAATTTGGGCATTTCCATGAAAAGTGAAGTATTTGGGATTCTTATGAGGCGTCATGTCGGGGTTTTTGCCTTGAAAAGCATGAAATTGGCAAAAATAGCCAAGAAATTTAGAAAAAATAAAGGAAAATGTGAGAAGTGGATTTAGAAATCAAGATTCTTCAAATAGGATCTAACATGATGTAAATGGATAAAAAAATAATTACCAGGTGCTCAGTGGATAGACAAGCATGTGGAGTCGTTTTGGTGGCGTATGAGAGCTGCGACCGAGGAGTTAGTATTTGTAAGTAAAACCAACTAGAGAATTTACATTATTTCATTTGTGCATTTAATTGGTTTTTATCTTTGTTTGAGCATATTTCTTTGTGGATTATATCTTTGTTGGATTCACTTTGGTTATATCTATCCTTGCTGATTTATCAGCTTGGTTTTGATTGGATTCCTTAATGAGTGGTATATTTAGGTCTAAGTTGACAACATAGTGCTTACGGTCTATGCCGTGAGTACACGGTCTCTAGACGTGGTTAAACCCGTAGTTTAGGATTGCGGTGGTCGTATGTTGAATTGTGTGTGACCCTGCGGTGCCTGTATGTGAACTAAGTATGACCTGGGGCTAAATGCCTTATTGTAGACTGTCTTGGGTTTGTGTAGGTCCAGAGTATGTCTTGGAAGTCAGGTTTTAAACTAAGTGTGGCAACCTGGTGGACTTGGGACACTTAGATGCCTTTTCTTTTGGCTTTGTGCTCTTGACACTCATTTATCGTTGTTATCTTCGTGATTCACTTATCACGTTGTCTATTATAATCTTCGTGATATCCATGCATGATACTACTTTAGCCATTTTTGTGACATTTGAAATATTGTTTAGACTCTATTGGTATTTTACTCTCTACATCATTGTATTCACCGTCTAGTTTGTGACGGTGGGCAGACTGGCGAAGAGACAAAGGCAAGGGATTAGCGCTAAACGATTGAAGGCGAGGACCACGAGGTGGTTTCCTCTCGATTATTGAGTATGTTTGTATTAAGTATCTATATTGTTTTGTTGAACATGAGATTATGGGTTATGAGAGATCTTGGGCATGTAGGACATTATTGATACTCTCTTTTGATTCATATGGTGGATATAATTACGGGGTTTCCACACCCTAGGATTGTCTTAACTAGCGTGTCTTGAAGTTATTGATTAGTTTGGAGTTTAAGCGCTTCCATTGTATCTTATAATAACTCACTAATTGATTAACTTCACTTGTAAATACGTAATAAATGACAAATGGTAAAGAAGACTGACTAGGCCCGCATGACTCAGCGAGACTGGCTCGGGGGTTCGCGTAGGTCTAGGCCGGGCAGTGCCCAATTCTAGGATTGTGGAATTTGGGGCTGTCATAGGGTTCATTATTTTTGTGTTTTGACGGAGTGTAGATCCACATTCCAACAAGGGGAAGGCTCTATAACTAGGAAATATCATTTGAGTATACTGGAGTAGTTCTTTCCACTTGTCAGATATAGGTGATTTTTGTTGTATTATTGTATATACTTGTTTTGAAACAATAAGATTTGGGTTTTTGAGAACTTTTAGGCATGCATATCTTGTTGTTACTCTCATCTGACTTATTTATTGATGATATACATATACGGGGTTTCCACACTTTAGGTTTTCTTGATTAGTGTCTTTGAGGTTTTTCATTTAGTTTGAGGTTTAACTGTTTCCGCTATAACCATGATAACTCACTAATTGATTAACTCAACTTTAATTTCTCGATAAATGGTGAATGGTAAAGAAAGGTCGACTAGGCTTGTGTGACTCAAAGAGATTGGCTCGAGGGTCTATGTATGTCTAGGTTGGGCGGGGCTCAGTTTAGGATTATGGAGCTGGGGCCATTACAATAATCGTTCGGTAACTTGAGTGGTATAAAAGGAAGAATAAAAAAAAGGAGCGACTAAACGGACTCCAGTTTTTACCGAGTTTACCCTAGCTACTCATCATACCTCAATTTTTGAATTTTAATGGCTAAATGTACTCCACTTTTTTCCTAAAATCTCCAAAATACCCTTACTAAACATACCTACCCTTACTAAACATACCCTTGTTTTTGTTGAATATACCCCATTACTTAAACACGTCCTTGTTTCGTCGGCCTATGAGTTTCGGACATACAAGATCGAAAACTTTAAAAAGGTATCGTAAGGTCTCAGCCCACTCCATTCATCTCCCATCGAGATCTTTGAAGATCTCTTAGTCTCGATGGAAGGCGATCGAGACTTCTTTAAAGATCTACTAATGTGCTAAGTTCGATCAATTTTTGTATACTATAGTGTACCAAGTTGGACATCTCTAATTTCACTCAAAAGGACATTAAATAAAGGTAAGGGTAATGTAACAATATTACTTTATAATTAAATTACTTTATAATTCTTGTGCTTTCACCTTAAACGAATTACAATTGTGACGAGAAGGAGGTATCATCACACAAGTCAAAGTAAGTCTGCCCTTTAGTCTCTCCCAAATCATAAGTCAAAACAACAATGGAATTGCCACGTGGCAAACAAACCATGACTCCATGACAGATAAGATATTTTATTAGATATTTATATGTTTTGCTTTAACAAATTGAGAAAGCCAGAGACAATTTCCCCAGCACCCCACCCTTCGGATAAGCATACCCTCCCATTCCTCCCCAAAACTTACCCCAACAAATCAATCACAAAAGCACACCAAACCAATCAAAAAAATGTACTAAATCTCCCCTGTTTTCACCTCAAAAGATTGAAAAACTGGTTCTTCAAATGGCAGTGTCAGCCGCGAATCCCCACATGTTCTGCAAAGAAATATACAACTCCAGAGACCAATTGCAGCAACAGAGAGTTGAAAATATTGGTGGAATTTTGTTGTTCTCCTCATGGAAGAGGACGGCAATTAAGGGGGTGAATAGAGAGTTGAAGTTGAAGGCGTTCTGGCAAGACATAACCAGACCCAGTTCGATGGAGATGGAGCCCATTACGGATGCGGCACAGCTCGATCAGATTCTTGATCAGGCTAAAGAAATCTCACAGCCTATTGTCATTGAATGGTTTGTGATTGTGAACTCACCCTTTTGATGATTTATGAATTTCCTTTACTTATTTTATTTTATTTTTGTAAATGAACAACCTAGATGGGTTGGCTTAGTGGTAAGGATGAAGGCGATTGTGTGTGTTAGGTGCACAGTTTCGAATTCGATTCTCACGACATCCAAATGTCGGGCCATTGATGTTCTCTTTCTGTAATCCTAAAGCCATGGAACTAATCAGACAATTGTTGTTGTCTGGAAACTCATGTCAAAGACCTCACTTGCCAAAAAAACAAGTCATCGAAAAATCGTGGTTCGATTTTCACTGAATAGGGATGTCAATGTGTAGGGTATAGGGCGGGTACACCTCACCCATACTCGCCTCATCCTATGAGTGTCCTATCCATATCCTACCCTTTTACTTTTTTTTTGTAGGGCGGATATGGGTATTATCCGTTTGGGTAGCAAGGTACTCATGGGTATTCATACCACTATTAATTAAAATAATATAAGATATTTTTAAAATTTAAAAAGAGTAAAATAAAATTTTTAAACATAAATATATCAATATAACCAACACGTACACCATATTATTTCTATATTTATTACTAAACATATATAAAAAATGTACATTATCTCTAATAATTATTCTAAATTTAAAATATTAAAATTTTTATTTAAGCCGAAAAAGTCTTCAATCTTCAAAATGGGAAGAATGCACATTCAATTTTCTAAAATAGACATATTACAATAGTAAAACATAGTATCCATATGAAACAAATAATAATAATAATAATAATGGCGTATTTTATCTACTTTGACATTAATATCTTCATCTTTTAAAACACTTATCATATTAGAATAAGTGCGTCGTTAAACCCCCAATTAATAAGATGTGTGGTCAGATGCGCGTAGTTTTGATGTGTGTAACTAGAGAATTGAGAAAGCATACTTGTGGTTTTTTTTTTTAATTTGATGGTTTCCTTTTTTTTTTGGTAGGATGATGGTTTCCTTTTATAACAACAAATAAACCCTAATTTCAAAAAAAAAGGTGCATGAATTTTTGAAAGATAAAATGAAGCATGTAAAGATGAAGTTATATATATATATATATATATATAACATATAATATAAATGAATATATGGGGTGGGTAATTGGGTAAATGAGGTAGTAAATGCTAATACTCTTACCCTATACATACCCACTTGGATATCTCATTCATAAACCTATACATTTACCCAATATATATTGAGTCGGGTATTACCATATCCGTTAGGGTCGAGTACCCTTGGGTACCCAAACCCATGGGTCCAATTGTCATCCCTACCACTGAAGTTAAAAAAAAATAATGTTATTGCTAGTGTGCCCTAGCACGAATATACAGGTGAGTACATATCGAATCTGGGTGTTTGTGCCAAGGCACACATGCCTTTTCCTTTATTAATAGCTACAGATTATGAACAATACAACAACAAACGTTGTGGTTTAATAAAGTACCTAACAATGTAGTAAGAAAAATCGCGCCATCCCTATTCTAAATAAATATCATACCCAGATTGAGACCGAATCAACTATCTAGGTTGAACCCGTTTACAATTTTTTTATTGATTTTGTTTTCAACAATATATTCCGCTACTTTGAATGCAATAGAAGAGCTTGACCATGCAATAAACCCCAACTAATTTAGGATTGAGGCTTTGATGTTGTTGTTTAATGAGTATGTATGTGTTATTCTTAATTAGGATGGCGTCTTGGTGTCGGAAATGCATCTATTTGAAGCCTAAACTGGAAAAACTTGCCGCAGAGTATACTTCAAAGTAAGCCTAAATACCCACTTTTTTTTTTTTTTTTTTTTTTTTTTAATCATGGTGTCATATCTTCTAAGGGAAATAATATGGGAGTCATCATTAATTTTTAATAGCGCCAAATAAAATTGGGCAGTGGCAAAGTTAATGTGATTGGCGACCAAAAAGATCATTGGATCAAATCATGCTATCCAACTTAGTTTGTTGATTTCTCTTATCAAAAGAAATGAAAAGAAAGTTTAATGTAATGTTGAGATTTGTTTTTAAAAAAATGTAATGTTGAGATTTTAATTCAATGTTTTTTAATGTTATTTTATTTTTGATTGGTTCAGAATGAAGTTTTACTGCGTGGATGTAAATAATGTCCCTCAAACTTTGGTGAAGCGTGGAAACATATCTGTAAGCAGTGCCACAATTTTTTGTTAGAAAAATGATAATATAACACACTTTGAGCACGCACTTTGTTTTTTAATCATTTATAGTGTTTTGTCATATGTGGGGCTCACACTTGAGAAGACAAGAAAGAATCATAAATGACTAAAAACCAAAGCGTGCGCCCAAAAAGTGTGTTAGATTATCATTTTCCTTTTTGTTAATCTATAGTTTGACTAAAGTATTGTTATACAAATACACATATTTTGGTATTAAAATCTGATATATATTGTAGAAAATGCCAACAATTCAATTGTGGAAAGATGGGGAAATGAAGGAGGAGGTCATTGGAGGGCACAAGGCATGGATAGTGATTGATGAAGTAAGAGAGATGATTCAAAAGTATGTGTGACGAATGATGATCCATACATTGTTGGACAGTGACTCCCAAACTGATCAATTTATTTCTTCTCTATTGAAATCAGTAAATAAAATCTATGAATTTGTACACATACATGCAACTTGTCCTAATAAACCTTGAGTATGTTTTTCAAAAAGAAAAAAAGAAAAATTCTTGAGTATGTTAATGCAAGCATATTAATATATGATTCTTTGGAGACATGTTCATCAAAATATAGTCTAACATCAATTAAAAATGATTTCAAAATGAAGAATACAAGAGTTCTCGTTTTTTCTTAGATTGAAACCAAAAAGCAAGGTCAATTTAATTCACAGAAGGTAAGAAACATCAACTACAAAACCAACACTTACATTATAGCTAAAAGCTGCAACTTCGCGAGGAAGTTTTCTACGGGTTTTTTTTTTTTTTTGAGAAAAAGGAAGTTTTCTAAGGTTGAACTTTATAAAGTAATTAAACTTCCAAAATGTACACGTCAACCACAAGAAAGAATGACGTCGATAGGGTTTACGCACATTGAGTTTTGTAACTTCGAAAGGTTCAATTCAAATCCTTTTCTTGAACTGCCTTCTACTTATTGTTCAAATGTATATGGAGCTTCATGTAAATGGAACAAAAACCAGATTAGCAAAGCATCAATGTCTGCATTTCACTAAGAGGAAGCTAGTAAACGAGGGAAGATAAAGGAAAATGCAAAGAAAAATATTACTGCAAAAAGAAAGTAAAATTACAGTATGTATATGAATTCTAGGTCTCGAGGTTGTCCGCTGCAGATTTGTGTTTCATTCAAGAAAATTACAATTGAAGTCCCTTGACCTGCGTTGCTATGATTTCCTTCATACATCTGCAAAACATTTAACAAGAGAACAAAACTGTTATTACAACGAAATGCACAGTAAACCACAACAAAAGGAACTATTAAGGAAATACACGCTAGTAAAAGCAATTTTCAGATTACAAAATCTAGATTTAGTAGAGAACATGATGCACGATGCAGTGCAATATCAAACCCAGAAGGGCCAGAACTCAGAAAGAAAAACACATCAGAATCGTTGCAGATATACTCAAATCTCAATGGAAAAAAACCAAGGGGTGTCAGCCGTTCAATGCCATCTTAGTCTCTACTTCTGGTACTTCAATGTGTTAGCTTAACTGTTTCAGGTCAAATTAAAATTCTCTAAATCTATAGCTTCTCTCAGTCTTGCTGCCGTTTTCATCTTAAGATCTAATGGAATTCTAATCCAAAACCTCTCTTATGCCCCTCTTCATCAATTGTCGAAAGACCCAAGGAGCGGAACGTGTTGAGCACTCTATTTCAAAAGCTAAATGATTTCAATAATCAAATCTGTCAGTGTTACAGTAAATCAGGGCTCTGAAGATACAGAAAATCTCAAGGGTTCCCAAGTAGCATTCATTGCTTACATGTTGCAGAAGGCCTATTTTTTCCACAACCAAAGATGTTCTCACTTGATGAAGATGCCATGTTTTGGACAGTTCCATTCTAATAGGAACAGACAACAAATCTATGTAGATAGAAAGAACTTCCCATCACATACACCAAATAAGAAATTCTAGTTAAAAGTATAATGGCTCCTTTTTCCATTCCCTTTTTAGGGTAATTGACAAAGTATTGAAACCATGCAAAATGATATGAATAAAAATGAGCGAGTGTCTCTGACTTGGTAAGCTAGAATAAGCGTCAAAAACCATATGGAAAAGGAAGTTTTCCTAGACATGACATGAGAGCCACAATTAAGCTTTGACAGTAAGACGGCCGACAGAATTTAATAGGGAGCAATCAACCTACAGGTTAGCACCATAATCATCAAAGTACACCACAGTCATTTACATCATTTCATAGAGGTCTGATTCGTCTGAATAGGATTCCTTCAATGCTTATTCCATCATTATTGGCTACTTACATCAACAATTGCATGAACCAAGAGCTAGGAATGCTTTTTATTTTCAAATCAAGCATTCCCACCAAAGAAGGCCTTACTATGCAACCAAGAAAATAACAAAGACTCTTTAAACAATATCATTATTATTCTTTGATATTTAAGAAAAATACATTTCAAAGATTTTGAGAACTTTCCTTAATAACTAAAGGGTGAATAGTAAGAATAATCCCAAACTTCGTGCTTTTTCTCAAAATAATCCCCAACTTTGAATTTCCTCAAAATAATCCCAAACTTTAAGATTTGTTTCAATTTTATCCCAACTCATTTTTTTAAGAGAGTCTAGTGTTTATGTGGCAATTACTTTTTGAGAATTTTAAGAGATTTTGTTAAGTCATTTTAAAGGAGAATTACAAATCTTAGCAAAATCTCTTAAATTACCAAAAAAAAGTTATTACAAAACACCATACTTTCTTAAAAAATGAGTTGCGATAAAATTGAAAACAAATCTCAAAGTTTGGGATTATTCTGAGAAAATTCAAAGTTGAGGATTATTTTGAGAAAAAGTACAAAGTTTGGGATTATTCTAACTATTTACCCATAAATAAATAAGCTCTTTATATTTTATTAAAGGCTAAATTTGTTAAAATATTATAACCTTTCACAACTTTTGTTATTATATCCTAACCTTTTGAAATTAGTAATTTTTTTTTTGAAAACCCCATGGCTAATTTTATTGCAAATGATTAGCCAGTACATCAACTAGGAACGGTGGTACAACACACCACTCGCTCCGACCAGACAAAGAACTAGCCTCTCTTGCCAACGTGTAAGCTGCTAAACCATTTTTCAACTCCAAATTTGATGATTTAACACTTAAATAATGAATTTAAATCATATAATTAATAATTATTTTGATAATTAAGGATGATGATGTGATTTTTAAACTCATAATTAAGGTCTTATCTATTTAAATGTTAAGTTAAAAGTTAAATTAGGATACAAAGTTAACCATCTACAAATGTAAGGATATAATAACAAATTTCAAAAGGTTAGGATATAATAACAAAAGTTGCAAAAGGTTAGGATATTTTAACCAATTAAGCCTTTATTAAAACTTTGAACAATAACAACAAGCTCTCAATCCCGAATTAGTTGGGTCAACACATTGATAAAATGCTTACGCTCAACCCATTTCAATGAAGTTGATGGTGTTGTCTGATAGTCATCTAGGTCCTTCATAATTAATTAGGGGTGGGGCATCGGTTTGGCATCGGTTTCCGCAAAATCGCCCAAACCGCTTGGTTTGGTCTGGTTTTTTCGATTCGCGGTTTGGGGATGGTTTAGAAACCTTGACAACCGCAATTTCGCGGTTTCATGGCGGTTTTCATTTCTAGAAAACCACGGTTCACCAAACTGAAGGGCATTTAAGGAATTTTAATAAATATACACCCTAAAACTCTAAACAAGTATAATATTCGGACTGTCCATTCCCCCAACGTTCACACTCTCTCTCTCTCTCTCTCTCTCTCTCTCTCTCTCTCTCTCTCTCTCTCTCTCTCCAATCTCCAATGGCTTCTTCAACAACTCTTCTCCTCTAAATTCTAGGGTTTCTGGTGATCTCTGCCGATGCAAGGCCGGGCCTCCACTTCCAGCAGAATCGTCTTCATCTCCTTCATCGTCTCCCAAAACCCTAACCCTAGCCTCTCCATTGACCAAAACACACCTCAATTCCTCTCAATCTTCTCCGATTTCAAGGGCTTCCGATCCCACCGCCCTCTCGATGACAATGAAGGCCCTTCACAGTTGATTGCGTAGAAGGCGTCGACAGCAAGCGCGCCACCTCCTCAGCTGCAGCAGCAGCCCAAGAAAACTTCGACGAAGCAGTAGCCGCAGCAGGCCAAGCTCGTCCTGCCTGCTCAAGCTGGAGAAATTCGTTGTGGTTTTGTTGTAGTCGTTTGATTTTTAAGTAGTGTTGTGATGATTAATGATGGGTTTGTTTGATTTTGATGTGTATGAAGTTGTTCTGATAAGATTGGTGGATTTGGGAGATGGGTTTTTGTTTTGTTTGTCTGGTTTTGTGTGCTGAAACTAAAACCCTAAAAAAAGTTTGCTTTTTGTTGATGATTTTGTAGTTATAATTGGATTGGGGGTTGTGTTATTTGGGTATCGATTGTTTTCATTGCTTTCCCTACTTTGTTGAGTTTGATTTTTTGTTGTGTTGGTATCGATGAGTTTTTAGGGTTTTGGTTGGTCGGTTTGGTTGCGGTTTTGAGGGTTTGCGATTTGGTGGTGATTTGCAAAACGGCCAAACCATGAACCCTCGATTTGGTGGCGGTTCGGTGGTTTTACCACCAAACAGAAATCCACCAAACCGCGGTTTGCCCACCCTTATAATTAATACATCACAAGTTATCTTAGATTGACCTTATATTGTTAATTCCTTAAGTTTTTATCTTTTCGAGGTTTCTAACTGAAGCTTTTGCAAATTGTCCCCAAATATGTCTGTTGAAGTATATAATCCCACATCAGAAATATAATAAGGGTTAGCGTAATATATAAGTAGTGTAGATTGGATCTTAGCACAAGCCAATTGGTTTTGTACAAGATGGGCTTCAACCTCATTTGTATACCCACCATGTGTGTGTATGACTCAACACGGATTTCAATATGGCATTAGAGAGGAACGATCGTGAGCTCGTATTTGACCTGGTTGGGCTAGCAGTGGAGTCTAGACCCATTTGTAGACCTAGAAGCCTATAAGAGTAGGCCTAGGTATGTTTGTTCGTCTGTGTTTGGCAAGTGAAAACTAGTCCAGGCCTAGTTGCACTTGAGGGGGAGTGTTGGAGTATATAATCCCACATCAAAAATATAATAAGAGTTAGTGTGGTATATAAGTGGTGTAGATTGGATCATAGCACAAGCCGATTGGTTTTGTGCAAGATGAGCTTCAACCCCATTTGTATACCCACCATGTGCATGTGTAGCCCAACACTCTCCAGGTCCATGGATTTCAATAATGTCCAAATCACCACAGCGCCTATGTCTAATTTATTGCATATTAATGCTAATTTTACTTTTTGAATATCCATATTTTTTTGTTTCTTTCTTATAGATTTTACTACACATCCACCTAAGCATCCTCATCTACGCAACACTCATTTAATGTATGAGAATTTCCTTATCGCTTGCCATTCACTCCCACAAAACATAATTGACCTAGTTGCGCTCTTGTGAACTTTTCCTTTTAGTTTAATAAAGATGTTTCAGTCACATGATACCACATTGTTGCATTCCAATTCTTCAATCCAACTTGAATTTCATGAATAAAATTATACTCAATATGTTAATGCTTTTGCATGATTGATCCCACAAATCTAAAATAGTTCATCATTGTAACGTCTACTTTCCCAATTGCATTACTCAATTATCTTTATTTCTATTATTCATGAATTTACAATGTATATGTTTGTTCATAGTCCAACTCAACTTAAGGTTTATAGACTCTTAACGCTTTCCTCCATTTCTTATTCACTCAATCTCTTGTTTCGTCGATTAAAATAATGTTTGCAAAGAACATACACCATAATATGATAATATATCCTTTTAAATATGCCAAGTCAGTTTATTCACGACTAAAGAAAAGAGATACAGGCTTAAAGTGGATCATTGATATAGTCCTAAAGTAATGAGAAACTATTTTGTAAGTTCTCCGATTACTTTTATACTTGAACTTGCTCTTTTCATACACATATTTTCAAAAGTATCTATATACTGACCATGTATCCCTTTTCTTTCTAATACCAACCAAAGGACAACACCGGGAACCGTATCATATGTTTTGAAATTTTAAATTCTTATAATAATGATTGGAAAAACCATGCATATTAAATTTATTAACAATGCAATTTGAACTCAACACATTCCATTCCACATCAAAATAATGTGATTCAACAAAGCAGGCAGTAAAATACATTTTCTCTTCGAAAACGCCAATGATTATTTAATGGTTTAATATCATAAACACATTAGTATACTATAGTTGGAAGTTTCATGTATCTAGTTGAGTTCCTTTGTGTAAGCTGGAATACGGTACTTCTTGCCTAAAGGAAAGCGAAATGCAAGTAATCACTTTTGCTACCTAATTGTTGTGGTCCTTTGGACATCCTTCGAAACACGTGCACCACATCTCGGTCCAGAATTCGAAGGACCAAAAGAACTAGCTAGGTGTCCAAAGTATGTCAACCAATCATTTTCCTAAAAGAAATCCTATTCCCTTAGAGTTGAAAGATATGCTCAATAGGTGTGCTGGCTAGAAAGAAATGCTTCTCCCTTTACCTTTCTTAGTGTTCTAGTACATCATTATCTTTATAAGTTACTTTATCAACCAAAACCTTTTTCTTCTTGAATAAAAAGTCACCTCACTTCATCAATGCAAATCACCATGGATGCTTCACCATGGATGCCTATGTGCTGAGGACATATTACAGATCTTGGAAATTTTGTATTTTCATGCTATTTGATTTTCCCTTCAAACATATATCTCAAGCTTGGCAATGGATCTTCAATTCGATTATGGAAAAATAACAGGCGCTTTAACTCCATAGCTTAGCCATCTTCTACCCTGATCTTTATCACCATTGCCTACATCCAAATCATTCTTCTCCTTTTTAATAATCTCCACTTTTTGCGCATTACTCATTATGAACCTTGCTGAAATTGAAGACTGTATAACTATATACTCTACCATTTTTATTCAAGATAGTCTGTATCTGTAATATGGAACGTGCACATCAATGCATTTGATTGCCCGGGCAATCGCCAAGACAACGTCTTGATGCCTTGACATCACCGAAGCTAAAATCAGGGGGAAAAAAAAGGAACACATAAATGCTAACTATTAGGAGACCAAAAAAAAAAGAAGAAAGAAAATATAATAAAGATTTAAAGGGAAGAAAAATCAAAATACAAAAAGACACAAATCAAGTACAAAAAGGAACAGGTAAATGCTACCATATTTAGTACAAAAAAGAAAAAGAGCGGCCTGTTCACTAAACACTTACGTTCTTACACATTGAAATGTACAAGTTCTAGAGTTTCTACAACAATTTAAGTTTCTATTTGAAAAGGCCTCTGCAATAATCATTGGAGCACCTTAGATTAAGGTCCAATATTTATACTTCATCAAACCAACTAAAATGAACAAAATGACAATGCATTTTCAAGAAGATTAGCACATCAGATCTATAATGACAGCAATGCATTCATGGGGTAGGTAATGATGAAAGACAGTCCATAAATTGAAAATCAACAAAAATTTGATTAAAATTATATTGTATATGTATTGGCTATCTTGAAAAGATCAACATACAACTGAGACAAAGAGCGGCAGTGGAAATGTGGTAAGTGAGAAATCAACTATTTAACCTTATAACATAACATGTAGCTGATGCCTCACAGATTTTTCCAGTAATAAATGATGTATGTACCTCCAAACTCTAACAGAAAGCGTGATATTTGCAAATATTCCAAATACATACCAGAATAGAAAAGGAACTTCATACACACAAAAAACAAATATCTGCAGGTAAGGGTCATACCTTGATAGCCTAACATTAAAATAACATAGGTTACGCAGTTAAATATGCAAAAGAGATCCATTCATGGCTAATCCTATGCATTAAGAATTTACCTTCATTTAGGAACTTAACTATCATATACAAACAAACGACAAATCCAACATTAAGTAAGAAAAATCTTTGCGAAACTTATAAATGATAATAAGTAACTTAATCTAGATGGTTATATTATATTTTTCAATGATGTGTCAGTTAAGCTATACTATCACTAGCTCCGAGCAATAAATTAAATTTCACAAAGCGAACTTCACTGGCCTTGTTTCATCTAACTAACAAGCATAATTGCATTGTGTTAACATATAAGCATCAAGGATTGCAAAGCGCCAAGGTGATCTTGAGGCAATTTCACTGGCCTAGGCGAAGTGGTGCCTAGACAACACATAGGCGATGCTTAGGAGGCCAAAAAAATATTGAGGCCCTATTATTATTTATTTATAAGTCCTTAATTAATGATATTTTTTTGTCTATGTTCAATATATACTTCATGGATACTAACAAGCCTTTACGTTCTTATGTAACACTAACTATGTTAAGATTTTGTTGTTTGGTAGGTATCATAACACCAAATGTGCCCCTTCAATTTTAAAAAAAAAAAAAATATATATATATATATATATATATATATTTAGAAGGACAATGCATGCCTAGGTGACCGCCTAGGCTTTGCCAAACAATCACTGATAAGCACTTGGGACTTGCTAGCACAGATTCAAGTAAAGAAAAAAGATTAGAAAAATATACATAAAATGGCGACATAACTTAATGCAATAAAAACCTTCTCAATTTGAGGGAGGGAAATTTTCATAAAATGAAGACAACATTTGTGTTGCCTCACAAATCCTCAAGAGGATGCAGTTATCTATAAAGGGGAGGAGTCATACAACAATCTTCGATTGTTACACGTAGCATCATAGTTGGCCCCATTGACTCTAAACCCAACTTTGAAATGAAATAAAATGACACCTCATGAATTAATTAGACATCGATTCATCTTTAAACATCAATTATTGGGTCGATGGCACAACCTATGATATTGTGTTTTCAAATAACAAGAACTTAGGTAGTAATTTGGTACCAAGAAAATCCTCATTCTTTTAAGTCCAGGGGCAATTAAGTCCAAATTAGACTTCAAATGAATTTTCGACATAAAATTAAATTTGCATCCTAAAACACTTAAATCAAGGTGTGGAATACAAATTGACATGAGTAAAACTAATTTCACTTTCCTTCTTGAATCTTCTTATTTGGTTTTAGTGGGAGTAATTTGCTCTCTTAAGAAGGGAAGTTAATGGGATATTGGGCTTTTATCTTTTGAGCAAAAATGGTTTCTTGCACATTTTTTGCAAACTTAATGGTTTGTATTTGTCTTTTTAACGACGCGTCATCAATCCGGAAATAAATGACACTTGTTACTGATACTCAAAAACATTCTTCATTTGTTTGGCTTATAGTAGAGGTCCAATAGTACAACACTAGATGATGCTTTGAAAATATTATTTTAATGCACCTTGATTTGCATGCGCCCGCCCTTAATTTAGGTGTTTGACACAACGGAATTGATTTGTATGCTAAAAATTTGTTTGACATTCGATTTAAACACAGTCAGATGCATCCAACTCATGAGAAAAGGACAATTGTTTTGCACACAAAAATATAATACTTTAAACCTATGGTATCACGGTGCCTAATAAACACTTAAAAATACTGGATCATTTTCAGCATCTAAAGGTAGGTCAATGTATCTTAACTCAAGGGTTATCATTTTGCAACATTCCAAAGCTAGACTTGATAGATAACGGGGCCAACTACGACACTCCGTGGAAGCACCACAAGTAAACAAGAAATATTGCTATAAAAAATAGAATATTACATAACTTCAATATCACCTTGCATGCATGTTCAATTATCTTTATCTTTTAGGCCTATAAATGGGGGGACAACACTCAGCAGGGGAAATTAAGCATTACATGAGAAGTGCATTGGGGCAATGGGTGGGCTTTGTAAGTGGCGAGGAGAAGATAGAGGAGATACATGTAGTTCGGGGGTTGATCTAATGTATTTTTGTTCCCCACTTTTGTAAATCCCTCCCACAGGATCACGGGTTCAACTCAGTTGATTCAATGAGAATGTGGCACCACGAAGGGACACATTTCATCAATGACACGTTTTCGGAGTGGGGGAAGTAGTTATTCAAATTAGGAATGACGTGTTTTTCCCCTACTACATTGGTAGGGTTTTTTTTCGACTTTATTTAAGAGAAACACATTGTTTCTCGCCTTGTTTGCAAATAATTACAATCCTCTAGCTTTGATAAATAAAATCTCATTCCTATCCAAAAAAAAAAAAAAAAAAAAACCATTTAAGGCCTATAAATAGGTCCCAAATCTTAACTTTAAAATAAAGAGATTTTATAGAAATAATTATAAATAGGCCTGTAAAAATTTTTTTTTGTAAATAATTATTTCTTATGTTCCTTGCCCGCCATAAGTTTTTATACAAATAAATAGATTTCCTAATTCTAACCTTGTTAAAGAGAGTTTCTGGTTTTCTCTCATCCATGATGATATTTCACCTTTTGACTGTGGATATTTTCCTCTCCTAACTAAAGAAGCCCGTTCAAAAACCTTTGGCTCCATTTTCTTCATATTTTTCTCATTGCCAACAACATACTAGCCAAAATTTATAATAACTATTTCTAAAAATAAATTATAAGCATTAGAAAATCCACCTATAACAGAATCTCCTTTTGAAAAGTTCATTTAAGATTAAACTAAATAGAAAAAAAAAATTCAAAAAGAAAGAAGAAAATTGAAAGGGTGCCAATTCAACTATAAAAAGCACACTACTTCAGCCGAAGAGAGTACTACAAGTAAGGGAAAGCTATATAATGTTGTAAACACTGTCAAATCAATCGACTATGTTAGACAACATGTACTATTTGTGTTTGGTGTTAGCATTTAACTAACTAGGCCTAGAGATAGTTTAAAACATTTGTTAACTAAAACATTTGTTAACTCCAAACTAAAAGAATCAGTTCAAGCTCAAAATGTGTAAAAAAATCTTGATCAACTCCAGGAAAACTAGTAATAATAACGCAATGACGACTATATATTAATTTTCTTCTCTACAATACCATCCATAACATACTAGTTGGGAGGTCCATTTTCAATTTGACAAAGAATACTTTTGCCCGTACTTCTGAAACAAAGTTTAATTGACCTCCAAAGAGAACATGCTGCTTTATTTCTAGGGTCTTCATACACGGGAATAGTTTGTCCCGGGATATGCCCTAAAAAAATCAAGGATAGCAAGGCATTGCAACAATCTAGATGTAGTTTCCCTGACCTAGGCAAAAAGACACCTAGGCAACCAAAAAATAAACTTAACAGAGGTTCCTGAACAATTAATAATTATCCAATTACAAGCCCTCACGTAACATCAATTGTCTATTAATCACTGTGATCCATATTCAATATATATTTCAACAATACTGCGAATGCGTCTTTAGGTCATCATGTAACACTAATTATGCTAAGATTTTGTTATTGGATATGAATTCATATCAACAAACTCAATTGCAATCAGTCACTGCGCTTTCCAAAAACTACTTAGGAACACCACCCACCCCGATTACCCACAAGCACGTCATCTAGTTAGAAGATTGCCATCAATGCAGTCCTAAGTTCTGCATCTATCTATCTATCTACATTTTCTATCTATGAAGCTAAATTCATCAACGGATACAATGCTAAATCCTAACAACATCCAATCCAATCATATAATACAATGAGTAGATGAGCAAGCAGATCTTACCTTATATCCCTCTCTCTTTCTCAATCAATCAAAGGAGCCTTCCCTTACTTCAGACATTACAACATCACCATCATCATCCAATCTGCTACTACTATTGACGCGTTCGCCCAGACGACTTGTCGCCCCTTCGACAAAAGGGCAGCTCGACACAGTCTCCCCACTATTCGCCGGCCCGACCGAACTAGTCTCCGCCTGTGCCATCCTCGTCGGCGAGGAGGACGAGGACGCAATCCGCCGCAAATTACTCGAAAGCCGCCTGTGCCTCCTCCCAATCCGCCTCAAAATCATACTCCTCACCTCAACCTCAACCTCATCCTCATCCTCATCCAACATCCGCTCCGTCGGCAGCGAGAACCGACACAGCGGGCAGGAATTGTGCTGGGCGAGCCAGGGGAGGATGCAATCGGAATGGTAGATGTGAGTGCAAGGAAGCTGCTTGGCCTCCGCATCCACAACAAACTCGTCCTTGCACACGGCGCACACTAGCGCGTCCGCCGCCATCAACGCGGCGGTGATCTTCACGGTGGGGATCGCCTCGACCGACGACTTGGACGCCGGCCTGCCGCGGCGGTGAACTGCGCCGCCGCCACCGGAGTCCGCGTCGGTGATGTGGTGGATGAATTGGTCGAGGTTGAAGGCGTCGGGGCGGGCGAGGTCGACCTCGAGATCGAGATCGAGATCGAGATCGAGTGCCACGTTGAGATCGAGATCGAGGTTGAAGGCGAGGCGGTGGCGGTGGCGGTGGCGGTGGATGGGGAGGGAGGAGAAATTAGGGTTAGGGTTAGGGTTAGGGTTAGGGTTAGGGTTAGAGTTAGGGTTTGAGGAGGAGAAGTCCATTTCTTCGACGAAGTCGGAGCGGCAGTGGGGGCAGATGGGGGCTGGTGGTGGTGGGGGAGACTAAGATGGAGACGCTCATGTCGCAGGGGTGGCACCAGTAGGTCTGTCTCTCTGTGTGAGAGTTAGTAGACGCCATTAATGGCTTCTCCTTCTCTGTGCTGTGTGTCCGAGATTGTTGGAATTGAAGGTATTGGAAGTTGGGTTTACGAGGAGGGTGTAGAGATAGGGAAAGGGCCAAATCCTGCTCAATCTTTGCGCGGATGAATCATTGCGCAAAGATGGAATTTTTTCTTCTTTTTTTTTTTTTTTTTTTTTTTTTTCTAAAACTAGTATATTTTGTTGTGAGACCCACCTCTTAACACTTTAACATTTTTTTTCTTTAAGTAAACAACTTTGACAATTTAAAAATATTAAAAATATAAAAAAACTTAATGTAATTTTGAGGGAATGTGAAAAAAAAAGTTTGTGATGGGACCACTTTTAGTGTGGGATTTGATGTAAATGATTAGAGATGAAAATAATGTTTTAAGTTCTTTTTTCACTAAAATAATGCAATGCATTTAGGTTGGTCCGAGTGGATTGGTATCTGCGGGCTCTTACTGCACCTCGAGCTTGGGTAGTCAATTAATTCCAAATACCAATTTTTTTAAGCCAAATATTAAAATTTTGAGTATCATATAATTGAGAAAAAAGGAATAGAAGAGATTACATGTTATATCATAATTGGCTACTCAAATAGTTAAATTATTAAATAAAAAAATAACAATATAGCCTCGATTTCAAATTAATTAGGGTCGGCTACAAAGATAAACTCTTCCATCGTGCTCGATTAAGTGCAATTGATGATGAGCTTTTCAAATTATTCAAATCTCTTCTAATTTTTATTTTTTTTATCAAACCAAATCTCTTCAAATTACATCAAAGAAAAGGAAAGATTAGATTATTTGATATAAATTTAAAATGAAAAATTGATATGTCGCGTTAAGGTAGTAACTCTATTAGTTTGACATGTACTCGTCTCGTCTCTGCACACAATTAAGAGCTTAATCTTCTTGTTTAAGAATTTGTCCAAACAACACTAAGCCAACAACTAACAAATGTACTTGTCACAAATATGTCACCCAATAATTCTCTCTTTTTCTTTTTTATTTTTGTCTGGAAACTTAAAAGAGAAATGAAAGCAGGGGTTGCTTTAACAGAAAGAGATGTGTGGTTGGGACATCATAATTGATCATAATTGTTTGATTGATTGAAGCGGGAACAATCACTTCTCACCAAACGCATTTTCTGCTTTCATCAAACTTAACTAATTTGAATCATAAATCTTTGTACTTCCATAATGTCGAAATGACGCTTAATCCATGCATCACCAGATGGATCACACGGTCTGGACATGAATCCTATATTTCTGGCTTCATTCATATGGAGTATATACTTTATTTGATTCAGCAGTTTTTTGACGGGGAAAGATGAATTTCATTCATCAAAATTAGCTCGCTAGTACATTGATTACATCATAAAATCGCGAGAGTTTTATTATATAACGAACAACCTCAGTATCTTCGGATGCAGGGCTATGTAATTACTGTAGTTATTCAATACTTCCTAGTTTAGATAACATTTACCAAAAGATGATTAAATAAAGAGTAGTGCTACTTGGACTCATGAGTCCGGACCCTTAGAGAGTTTTTTGAAAATTTTTTATTTCAAAGTCATCCTTAAGCAATCAATGACTTCAAAATTATAACTTGTAACACTCCTTTAATATTTACAAAAATCTCAAAAACCCCCCTTTGAGTCCGGACCCTTAGTGTCCAAATAGATTTTTTGTTAAATAAAAGATCGTGAGTTGTGAAAACTGTTTCACATTGAGGACTAAATAAATTTAACTTACATCAGTAACCTCGAAGTATTGAATACTAAAGAGATGTGCAATGGGGTCATAGAGAAACTGAGCAAACGTACTTGGCAAGAAAAACTTCTCACCCCAGCTAGTAGGAAAGTGCTCCTAAAGGCAGTTTGTCAGGACCCATTTTCCAAATGAATCCTGATTGGCCTAGTCCAATCCATAACTTGCAAATCAACTCAGTCGTTGAGTCATGAACCGAACCAGTAAGCCTTCTTCCAAACTAACTATTATCATTATTCATTATTCATTATTCATCAATCAATAATATTGTAAAGGTAAATCATAATTGCAGCATAATAATTATTAAAATTGATTAAAAAATTTAGCATAAAAGTTGTCCTGTCATTCAAAAGTTCTCAACTGGAACAATAATTATCTAGTTCAATTTATTCAAAAACCCAATCCCCATCATAGTAATTATAGACAAAAACGAAATGATGGTTTAATCTCGAACCATACCAAATCAGCAGTCAGAATGTGACAGCCCCAGTTTTCAAACCTAAACTGAGCCCCGCCCGGCCTAGACTTAGGCGAACCCTGAGCCCGCCTCGACGAGTCACGCAAGCCTAGTCAGCCTTAACCCTTATCATTTACCATTCATTTACAATTTTATAACTTTGATTAGTTAGTTATTAACGAAATAGCGGAAGCCAAGCTCAAACTAATCAAATAATCACAACCATATAAAATTAAGACATCTTAGAGTGTGGAAATTGTGACGGCCCCAATTTTCAAGGTCGTCCTATGACCCACGCCCTTCGCCGTAAGCCCAGTAGCACCTATCACGTCACCGAACATGTTATCACTACTGTCACGTCTGCAGCTCTGTGAAGTGACGCTCTGTTTAACTAATCATACTATACTAAATTGTTTAATTCACCTAAACATCTTGCAGGTTAGTTAATAATAATAGCGGAAGCCTTTAATGCGTATATTATAAGAATTTATTAAACCTAAGTAATGGAAAACCCGAAAATAAACACCATGTATATAACTAAGACGAAATATACAGTAATCCATATACATGTGACTGAGTTCTAAAGTTCCCAAAACCCAGCAAAATAATATATACATACATATTAGGTAGTCAAAACATGAGCTGTCAGCAGCAACGGTCTCAGAGATAGTCGCATAGTACCTCTTTTCCCTTGCTCTTGCTCGTACCAGGATCTGCGCTCAATTACCCAACACATACAACAATAAGCCCAGTGAGTAAATTCTCAAGAGAAGTCTACACAATAACCATGAAAACCACAGTAACCTGCGAGACATGTGAATATGACCTTGACAACAGGAATCATATTCCCATGACTGGCAGCAAATAACATTCACAACAATATACCGATTACACACAGTAAATATAAAACATCATTCAAGTAATCTGGTTCAACGACGATATCAAATAAAACTAGACAGAGGTGTGACGGAGTCTAACAAACTAGATCATATTTCATAGATTCGGATGCCCCGGCTTAGCACATTAAGCCTAGACCCCACCCGAACCATTAAAGGTGATTGAACACATCACAACCCACCAGACACGTGCACCCCACTACTCAGGTAGCTATTCACCGGCTGCGCCAAGTACACGTACTACAATCTAGCCTGCTCAATTCCGTACCACGACCATCTCGATTAATCTCCGACCATGTGAACAAATCAAACACCGACCAATACATGATCACAGTGCATATGCATGACAACCAATTAAGCAAGCAAAACGATAATAAATAAATAAATAAATACTCGTTTAACAAGGACAAACCATACATGAATTAAAGTGTAACATTCTCAATGGTTTTACGTATTTGAAAACACGCACTCCGACTTCCTGGACCTGTCAATCCGACCCGCCTAGCTTCCCGATGCCCAAGCTATGGTCCTCTAGTCCCTGAAGTCTTTTATGGTGTATTTCGAGTCAATTAGGTGGGTTTTGTATGTTAATTAGGCCTAAACTCTCATGAACAACTTGCTGTAAAATTCCAGTTTTGGGTCTTCGTCGCGCTAGGGAGAATGTCCAGCATGCTGGGCGATTCATCTTCACTGTGCAATGCGCTGGTGTTCATCACCCAACGCGTTGGGAGTGTTCTTCCCAGAATTCTAGCAGCGAATTCTAGGTTTTCTGGGCTCCTCATTTAACCTACATACGCCCAAAATAATCACAGACTCTCAATCAACTCAAATTCATTAACAAAACACCCATTAAACCTAAATTAAACCCAAACAGAGGATCTAAACATGCACATCCATAAATCCGAAATTCACCAATTTATCGCCAAATCCCCATTAAACTCTATTCAAACTGATTATCTGAACCTAATTTACTCCTTTAAACCTCAATTCCAACGATTTTAGAGTGCATGTCTTAAAACCCGAAAATCCCACTAAAACCCATTTTAATGAAAATTCACCAATTTAAATGAGAAATTACCTTAGATTTTGTGTTTAAGACCTCGAATCTGCTCCCTTATACTCGAATTCATCCTCACCAGCAAGAAATTCTTTCCCATAACCTCTTAAATCTTGTTGAGGAAGGAATAAAATGCATGTCTCCATTCATCGGTTCATATATATAAGTGTTGTTATAATCTCATGCGCACACGCATCGCGACGCTGATCTAAAGGTCCTTGAACAGCTTGTGTCACTCAACTCGTGGACATCTTATCATGACATCACTTGTCTTGTTTTACCCTGTTGGGCATCTCGAGGATCATCCTATCCCCCTAATTTTCCTAGCTACAACCTTAGGAATTCAATTAATAAATTTGATTTGGCTCACACACCTTAGGCTAAGCTACCAAATAATTCGTAAAAATCATATGTGAGGTAACACTAACTCTTAACTATCCGGCAACCCATGCCCCGTAACCCGGCTATCCGGTACCCAGTATTCGATCCTTGACACGCACTTCAGGACATATACCCGATTCGTAACTTTGCTCGATATCAACGCTCACACATGCGATGTTTATATATATAATAATAATTAATACACTTAACATCGCAATACTAGGCATAACACCATGCACAAATATCATGAGTATCACCCGGGTTCCCACATCTGAGTCACCCAGCTGTTCACGTAATGTCCTCAAAGCAAATCCCTAAGCTCTGGTGCCTTCTCCTTGCTGGCTATGGATCTGCACTCCGTCAAATATAAGAACAACGAGTCCAGGTAAGTAACACCAAGCAATACAATAATATAGCATTTCAAAATAAATAAACATCAGTCAACATTCATGTTGATAAAAAGAAAGGAATAAGGAACGCATGAAATATATAAGACCGTAAAAAGATCAATCGAAATGTGAGTGTCCGAGTTACGAAATGGAATAGCAAGGAGTTTCGAGAACAATCGTTGAGTCGAGGTAAAACCTACAAGACTCGGGTTCAGGACAAGAACACAGCCTACCAGCCCTAACCCTTGCGATTATGAGATATCCATATACCTGGATAAGAGCCCACATAGTACACTCAACTGGGAGATATCAACAACGCCTATATAAGAGCTCATATCACAAATAAGTAACCATGACCCCTTGCAGTGGACCACTCAACCAAAGGAGATTCCAACAGATATGATCATAAACAGAGCAATAACAACAAATTAAAGCTCAAGAAATAACTGTAAAAGTGTTCACTGGTTTACTTACCTGTAATCCAACTAATTACGCACTCCACGAACCCCTAACACGTCTCCTATGACCTCCCATGTCTCATCAATGTTCAAAACCCCTAAAATACATTTACATCGAAATTCTCATTAATAACCCTCATTTTAACCAATTTTCTATAATTTTATTCGTTCATTCATTTGGGTTGATTACCCCAGTATTAGGTCGTATTCGGACCCATTTATATACCAGAGAGATCCCCAAAAGTTTCTAAAAAGTTTATAAAAATTCACTCCTGTGAACAGTAACACGTCGCCGGGATGGCGTCTTAATGGCTTCGAGACTATCCTTCACTGCCCAACACGTACATGAGTGACGCCATGACCTCATTGGTCGTGGCGGTTTCCTCACGGCATCTTCCCTTAAGGTTTCTGCCAAAGAAGTACGTGGGTGACGTCGTAAGTTGGAGCACTCAGGGTGTTGCCACGACGCCTTTTGCAGAACGCCTCTGAACTGGGGTTTTCAACAGCTTGACTCGCGTCGCTGTGCTCCGAGCCTATTCTAATTACTACTAAACATCCAAACATACACCAATTCACCCTTGGCTCGCACCAAAACCCGACCAAACCACAGATTTTTTGAAATCACCCAAAAATTCCCAAAAAATTCCCAAAAATCTCCAAAATTTAGTAAAATTCTCAAACACCAAAACCACTTTAAAATTCATGTTTTAATCCTCCCATTGATTTCAAATCAATCAAAACAATTTATAAAAATTAAATTTCCCAATTCATTGTCCGAATTCCTCTTGACAAAACCCACAAAACACTGCCAAAACTTAGATACCGAAGTGAAAAATGGGATTCTCACCTTAGATTCGAAGATTGATCGTTCCTTTGGCGTTGAATTGTGTCGAGAACCCCAAAAAATCCGCCATTCGTTCGTTGAGATTTCGATTGAAAGAGATGAGGAAACGAGATGAGAGAGAAAATGTGATGGGGTAGAGTTTTTATACCCCCTCTAATCCTTTTTTACACACGAATCTCGAGGCACATCCTTAGGCCTCTATTCATCCTAGCCAACAACTATGACACCAAATGTTGACTTCAATACAGGACTCTCATGCTTAACTTTATGATTTCTCGCACAATACTCGCATTTTTGATCCTGTTTCGAACACCAAACTTGTTCATCACATCGCCCTGGACGTGACTTCCTGAATAGCAAATATTTTGATGGTAGTGAGTTCATGACTGCAATGAAAGGATCAGGCCATCTTGGGCTTGGAAAGCTGTTATTGAAAGCAGGAAGTTATTGAAGAAGGGGTTTATGTGGAAGATAGGAAATGGAACTAGGACAAAGATCTGGGAGGATCATTAGGTGTATTGCCCACCAAGTTAGCACTTTGGAAGAGAAAGATGATCCAAGATCCGATGTACCCATTATACGGTAAGTTTGAAGAAAATCCATTACATTCTTTGCCTATACGTGAAATTGCTTAAGCTGTTTGGTTAGGGACCCCATGAGGTGCCTGATGTGCTAATATGGGAGGGGTATCTAGCATGGTTGAGTTATAGGACAAATGACTCAAGGATTGGCTTATGAGGGTTAGGGATTCATTTTTTAGCAATCATAGAAGAACAATAACGATTGTGTGTTTCGAGAGAAGTCGGAGAATTCAGCTTCAATACTAACAAAGATATCCTCCCAATCCCAAATCCATGAATTCAGAGAAAAATATGAAAATGGAGAGGAGTTCGGGTATGGTAAGGGATCCAGAGGAGTTAAGAGAAGGAGAATATGAGATTTTTGTAGATGGAGCTAGAGAGGGGAGTTTGGGAGATATTAGAATTGGATGGGTCCTTATGGCAAGGTCAGAGCGTGTTATCAAGGTAGGATCGATGTTCTTCGTCAGTGGAGGTTGCATAATGTGAAGCCAAATTGGTAGCTCTTCAAAATTGCAGTGATTACCCAAGTGTTTCAAGAATCTACTTTGATGGCAAAACTGTTATCGAGGCCTTAGAGCATCTCCAAGGGTAAATGTGGATTGCCGCCACATCATCAATGTGGTGGGAATGTCCACATTATGTGGCTGAAATGCACATCCAATAATAAAAATGGTCTCCAATGGGTAATGTGCATTTCACCTTCTCTATGATGTGGCACACCTTTTTAGTATTTATTAGATTATAAATAAAAATTAATTGATTTTTTTCATACAATCGGTAATATAGCTTTAAAAGCTTGTCTTTGTATGGTTAATAAAAGTGATTTTATTTATTTATATTTAATTAAAATACGTTTTTAATATATAGTTGCTTAAGATTTGTAGTTATCATATTAAAGGCCGATATTTTTTCTACATATTATAATTATTTCATAATATAATTCAAACTAAAATACTAATGCATGACCTACAAAAATATTTAACATGGCGAAAGAGATAATCAAGAAATACAATAACAAGATAAACAAACCATGCAAATCAAAATGTGCAATTGCTAGACATGCATGAGTTACTGCAACTGAATTTCCCAACCAAAACTGAAGTTCATGAATGTTGACTCTACTATGGCCGTAGCGGTGTCAACACTCCATTCCCAACACTACGAAAGTTATATTCTATCACCAATTTCACAACTCGTCCAAGTGGACATAACACCACTACAAAAATTCATTGAGAATATTGGATCTTATTCTTATTTTCAATTTGTTTGTTGAACTCAGATACCTTCTTCGTTCGACAAGTCTAGGCAACTGCCCTATTTTGTTCTTCCTAGCTTGTTCCAACTGTCCCAAGTATTCTGGTCGAACTAGTAGTTTTCTAGTGCAAGGACTCATAGCGAGCTCTACTAAATGAACAACATACATGCCTGACAATGCACCCCATTTTCACAATGACCTAGCTACATGATTCACCAAACCATATAATAACTAATAAATGGTAAATAATCATAATAAAGATAACTTAATCCCAACTTACCTTGTACGCTAATTTCCAAATTCTTAGTTGGCACTCACAAGCGTACTTTGAAATTCAATCAATCTAAATAAATTAGATATTAATTAATTACACAAACTGGATTAACTTTTATAATTATATTCACTTTCAAGAACTTTTCGAAAACCTCGATATATACTTTTAAAATACATTGGAAAGTCCCCTTGACATTCGTGTTTGTAAATTCAATTTTATTTATTTTATTTTTATTCATTTCATTTCATTCTATTTTATTTTATTTTTAACTGATTTCAAATCCTTCATCAATTTTAACATTTTATGTTAAGAAAACTCGACAAATCAATAATTTCGAAACAAGATCTTTTAAATCAATTTATCAGACATATCGATCTATTCCAAACAACTGCGATCAAACTACTAAATAAATCGAATAGAGTTTTGAAAACCTTGACCTAGATTCGTAACGAGGAGATCCAAGGATCCTTCGTTCTCCTCGATCTTTCCTTAGCTCTTCCTTTCTTGCGTCTTCCTTCTTCCTCACGTTTTCTTTCCCTCAACTCTCGTAGGAAAAAATTAAGGGATTTCAAAGATTTAAAATCTTTTAACTTCCTAAATAATGAGATTTCAAACCATTACTTTTCCGTAATGGGCTCCTTAATTAATAGGAAATTTAACTCTTACTTTCCATATTGGTTAGTAGAAAGTCAAAAAGTGTGGGCCACTCCAAACCCTATTGCCTCCTAGTCTTAATTTGTGGGCCACATGTTTTTAAGTGAGTTAGGGTTTCCTAGTTTACACAAACATGATATATCTTTTTTTTTACTTTAGTGGGAATCGAACCACGATCTCTCAATGTCTTGCCTTTTTGGCAAGTGATGTCTTTACTATCTCACTAGAGAGGCTTTTGACAACAAACGTGATATATCTTATTGTAACGACCCAAAATTTTGGTTATTTGTGGATGATAATGCATGTATTAGTATATTAGTATCTTACGGGTCTCGAACCGTTCGGGCTATATTTTAATTGAGTGAGATGGCGCCTAGTTAAACGGGATTTTCGGGAACCGTATTAGTGGACATTATTAATAAACAAAGTCAAATGAAAAACATGACCTAAGTTGAGGAAATAAAATTCTAACAATAAAGTATAACAAAAGCATGAGGGAATTTATTCGAATCCCAAGAGTGGGACCGCCTCGAGAAGCGTGTCGGATGCGGGGCACGGTGCACCGAGTAGGCGAGAAATTTTGTGACCTTATTTATAATTTAATAAGGTTAATCTAATGGGTTAATATGGATAGGATTGTTAAAATGACACAAGCGAGTGAAGAGAACCATTGGATGGTCATAGAGATGTGTACTAGATTAGGAGGATGAGCCAAATGACTCATAAGGGTAGCTGTCCAAGTGTTGGGCAAGTTTAAAAATCAGGGGCAAAAGGGTCATTTCGGCCTAACTCATTGGTATAAAAACAAACAAAACCCTAAAACCCTAATACACTATTCATCTCCTTCTCCAACTTGGCCGCCACTGTTCATCCTCCCCACTCACTCTCCCACTGCCGTGCACCGCCACCGCATCTCCGACCAGGCCAGAGGTGGCCGAAGACCGGGACGGCGTCTCCCTCCTCTCTCTTTCTCGTTTCCTCACTCACGCACTCACTCTCGGTTTTCCTCTCCACGCTCTCGACTCTCGACCAGCCCACATTGCTCTCGGCCTCACGTGCTCTCCCTCAACCTCAGCTGTGTCGCCACCCTCCACCACGGCAACTGATCCCTCCACCACCACCGACGACGTTGGGTGAGCTCCTTTCTTCCCTCTCTTCCTTCTCTTCCTCTCTTGACAGTCACGTTCTCTCTCTCACTCTTGGTTGTCTTCTCTCTCTCGGCCAGTCACCACCGCCACTCACCACGGAGCTGGGGACCTCGGCCACCACGGAGACATCAAGGTGAGCTCCTCGACTGTCCCCTCGCTCCCTTGGTTTCATTGTTTTTAGTTTTGAAATTTTTCTCCTCTTTGTGACGATTTTGGTGATGATGAACACCATTGTTTGGGTGACCGGCGCTGGTGCCGGTCGAGGCTGACCGGAGGTCATCCTCTGGCGACCCTGCTGGCCGGAGGTGACCCTCAGGTGTGCCTGTTTCTGTGTGTAGGTATGTGACGTTTTGATGAAGGTGATCAATTGTAAAATGAGTGTTAATGGGAAACAGTGAAGTGTGTGATGGTGTAGGGTGTGTGGCTGTGTATGTGCACACCCCAGTTGGGGTGTGGGGTACCCTTTGGGACTGTTTTCATGGGTGGTTGTGTTGGAGTGTGTAGATGTAGTTGTGTGAAGTGTATGTGGATCGTTTTGGTGTCAGTTTTGCTTAATATGAGTGTGGGGTGGCTGTTTTATGTGTATGGGGTGTGACTGTGTATGTGCACACCCCAATTGGGGTGTGGGTGTGTGCACTTTAGTGGGATTGTTTTCATGAGATGTATAGGTGTGGGTTTCGATCTACATAAGTGTATATAGGTGGCTGTTGTAGGGTGTGAATGTTGTGTAAGGAGTGTACACTGTGTGTACACCACAATGGGTGTACACAACAGTGGGTGTGTGCACCACAGTGGGGTGTACACAACACTGTATGTGTACACCACAGTGGGGTGTACACAACAGTTGTATATGTGTGGAATGGACAAATGTGTATATAATATGGTTTTAAGTAATAAAGTGATGTACTAATGCATGTGAACATGGAAAATCACAGTGGGGTGCACACAATAGCGGGGTGTGTGTGCACAAGACAACGAGGTGTGTGAAGTGTTAGTGTGCACACCAGTGGGGTGTACACATCAATTGTGTGTGTGACCATAATGTATATTATTGTAGGTTTAAGAATAAGTAAACAAGATTATAAGTATAGACATTTGTATTAAATGAATATAGACTTGTAATAAGGCCCAACAAGGGCTCAATCCACTCATTTTAATATAAGTCCATAACAAGTCTCGATTAGTGTGTATATGGATTGTGTAAAACCCAATAAGAGTTTAATATGATAGGCACAATTTAAGGTCCAAAACAAATACATAAAATGTAATAATGAGTCCATATGTCCAGTCCCAATAATGGTTCACATATTGAGCCTACTTAGGTGGATATAGGCTTAACTCGTGGACCCAATAAGAGCCTAACCAGTGTATAAAGGACATCAACGATAATATGGGTTCCATTAATTGAATGAATTGAAACAAAGTTTACGAGAATTATCCTAAAACTAAATACTAATCCTAAACCTATATTCGGGACTTAAATCGTTGTCAGGCAGTCGAGAAACACGGGAAGCGCGTTAAAGTCTTGGAGTGAGTACCGGGTCACGCTAGATCAGGTAAGTACATGCATGCCTCGTATGTATGTACGTTAGTAGACTAGCAAGAAAATAACATGTGATTTATACATCCTCTATTTATTGCTATTATTGTATTGATCCTTTGCTTGATATTCCATTCCATATCCTTGGTTGTATGTTCTTGGCATGAGTGTGTGTCTCGAAGGTATCATGTGGTCCCGCACTAGCTGGGATAACGAGGGTGCCCTCTGCAGGGGTAACTGACCACCCCTAGTGATGTGTGTACTGGGTACTGGATTCGAGAGGTGTTGCGATGCCTCTCGATTTCACGCTGCGCTAGTGTTGTGACATTGCCCGGGGAGATCTTGAGAGATCTTTGCCGCATTGTTGTGAAATATACCACTCATGGGCCTCTTTTGAATCTTAGAACATGCAAATATCGATTGTTTATCTATCAGTCTCTTTATCATGCATTTGATTTATTTACTTTCCAGTTATTTCCTTTCCGCATGATACTTAGACTGTTTTTCTTGTTATAATCATAAATTACTGTTACATTCTTCTGATACTACTAGCAATTTTATTCAGTTACTCACCGTCTAGTTTGTGACGGTGGGTGCAGATAGAGTGGAGAGCAGCAATGGCAAGGGGCCCTGTCTAGGTGATCTACTGTGAGGATTTACAGCGAAATCTGACAGACTCTATAGTAGGTGTTTATATTTTGTATGCTGATGTGTATATCGTTTTATACTTATTTTGTTGGGATCATTGAACTTGGTATTTAATTTGTGAGACTGGTATCATGTATATATGCCTATCGAATTGTACATGAATACCCAGGGTTTTCCACACTTATAGAATTCCTAATTTTCTTTTGATTGAGTTATTTCCCTTGTTTATAATTGTTTTAGTCTTCCGCTGTGTATTAATGCAATAACTCTTTCATAAATTACCGAATTGATTAAATCGAAGGCTGACTAGGCTCATCAGGTTGCCGGGTAATGACTCGGGGCCTGCACGGGCTTAGGCCGGGCGTACCCAATTGCATGGGGAAATTGGGGCCGTCACACTTATTTTGTTTAAAATTAGGGCCGTCACATAGTCGCGCAGGCTATCCAGAACCATTTTACAGTGATGTTCCTGAGAGCGAATGTCGAAGCCAAAGGGAGTTTGAGGCTTAGGTTTCAGGGATCTTGAATTGTTTAATATTGGGTTCCTCACGAAACAAGCTTGGAGAATCACGAGAGAGAAAACCAACTATCAAGCGACTTCCTGAAGAGCAAATACTTTGATGGTAGTGAGTTCATGACTGCACTGAAAGGATTAGGCCATTTTGGGCTTGGAAAGCTGTTATTTAGGGAGTTATTGAAGAAGGGGCGTATGTGGAGGATAGGAAATGGAGCTAGGACAAAGATCTGGGAGGAACATTGGGTGTATTGCCCACCAAGTTAGCACTTTGGAAGAGAAAAATGATTCAAGATCCGATTTGCCCATTATGCGGTAAGTTTGAAGAAAACCCATTACATTCTCTGCCTATATGTGAAATTGCTCAAGCTGTTTGGTTCGGGGCCCAATGGGGTGCCTGATGTGCTGATATGGGGGTATCTAGCATGGTTGAGTTATGGGACAGATTACTTAAGGATTGGCTTAGGAAGGATGGAGATGACTACTTCCTGCAGTGTTGTGCATTCATTGTTTGGCAATTATGGAAGAACAGTAACGATTGTGTGCTTCGAGAGAAGTCGGAGAATCCAACTTCAATACTAACAAAGATATCCTCCCAATCCCAAATCCATGACTTCAGAGACAAGTGTGAAAATGGAGAGGAGTTCGGGTATGGTAAGGGAACCAGAGGAGTTAAGAGAAGGAGAATATGAGATTTTTGTTGATGGAGCTAGAGAGGGGAGTTTGGGAGATACAAGAACTAGATGGGTCCTTATGGCAAGGTCAGAGCGTGTTATCAAGGTAAGATCAATGTTCCTTGGAAGTTGTTTGTCAGTGGAAGTTGCAGAATGTGAAGCCATACTCGTAGCTCTTCAAAATTGCAGTGATTACCCAAGTGTTTCAAGAATCTACGCTGATGCCAAAACTGTTATTGAGGCCTTAGAGCATCTCCAATGGTAAATGTGGATTGGGGGTGTGGATTGTCACCACATCATCAGTGTAAAGGGAATGTCCACATTATGTGACCGAAATGCACATCCAATAATAAAAATAGTCTCTAATGGGTAATGTACATTTCACCTTCTCTATGATGTGGCACACCTTCTTAGTATTTATTAGATTATAAATAAAAATAAATTGATTTTTTTAGTACAATCGGTAATATAGCTTTAAAAGCACATCTTTGTATGGTTAATAAAAGTGATTTTTATTTATTTATATTTAATTAAAATACGTTTTTAATATATGGTTACTTCAGATATGTAGTTATCATATTAAAGGCCAATATTTTTTCTTCATATTTTTTATTTATTTATTTATAAAGTTGTCTATTTTTTTTGAAGAAAAATAGAAGTTTTATTAACCATTAATGGCTCAGTACAGGACCAGACATAAGATTAAAAAGTACATTGATTCACTAATCCTATTTATTCAAAAGAAATGCCATTACTTTGATTATGAAATTGAAACAGTTTGACAATCAGAGATTGTTCTCTACACATTGAAACACATTACAATACACAAATACTTGCTAGAACCATATAACAATAACGAAACTTCCCGACAAGGAGAAGAAAATTTAAAACTTCCCTATAAAGAGAAGACAAAATCAAGACTTTCAACAAAAGGGAAGACAAACTACCTAATAATAAAACTAAAAATAAAGACTTACCCAACCGCCGCACAGATCCAAAAATGAATGTTGAGGAAGATGTTGCTACAAAAAGATCCAATCTTCACATATATGAAAAGATCTGCACTTTATTGAACACATAGAACATAGAGAGATGAAGATTGAAACCACCGCCGATCAAAAGAGAAGATCGACAGTGGTTCAAGGTCCTGATTCAAAAGAGAAAACTAAAGAAAGGGTTTTTAAGGTTATAGCAGCCGCCTCTAGATAGGAGTTTCTAAAGTCGTCTATTTTATAGGGAAAGCGCGATTTCTTTGCACAACTATATATTTTTTTATTTCTCGATATTTCCATTGCGGTTATTTTTTCAATTTCCTTGATGACGTGACTTGGTAGAGGTTATCTATCGCACCCTCTATTTCAGTGTTGACGATTTTTAATGCCACGTCATATCCACATCTTAAATCCACAACACCATTGGAAAAGGTTTTTTTATTGGGATGTATGTATCATCCCAGTTGGCACACCTCCTTCCCAAATTCACCCCATTGAAGATGCTCTTAAAAGCGTCGATCTCCACTGGTAGTGATATTGATCTGTTCATGAGCAAAGATCGTGGATGTTGTTTAACCCTCCCCACGAGGTGTTTTTGATTAATAGCAATACATAAGTAAGTTTCCTGAAAAAAAATAAATAAATAAATAAATTTTTTTGCTAGAACCTTTTATTACATTGATTGCAAGTCCCATGTATATACATAAAAGGACGCCCACACACATTTCAATGCAAGGTTTAAAAGATCTCAACAAACTTTGAACCGAGGTTTGCCTAAAGTTAAAGTCTAGTACCCTTAGCTGTTAGCAACGAGGAAGAAGAAGACCCAAGAGTCTCAATCAATATGAAAGGATAAGTAGCTAGTCCTTTGCATCAAAAGGTCGTTGAAAAAGAAGGATGTCACCAAAATATTTTCCTATATAATTATCTTTACCTTGCCCCTCCAGTTTTTTCTGTAAACTTTATTTTATGGTTTTGCCACTGATTATGTATTTATAATACAAAAAAATCTATTTGGGGCGGTGAATAGCAGCTTATTGTCGATCCTCATACACAAACAAATGCAACTCGTGAATTAATTTATTCAAAGTCGTCAAATTTGGACTAGCCGACCAAACTTTCTGTTCTGGAAACAACATCTTGAACCTCGATACCGGAGACGCAAACTTGCAATCGAACCAATCTTTGTCGTAGTCTGCAAAACAAATCTTAGGGTGGGGGCCTCCGGGGAAGTACTCCGTCAGTAAAAACTTAGAAGAGTTTTTTTCAAAAATTTCGTACGTACTTCCCTTTGTGAGCCGGTTTCCCTTTTATCTATGTTACTTAGAATCAAGATAAGCATGTATCTCCAGTATCAAATATGGTTAGATTATTGTTATCTCGACCATATTTCATGGGATCTTTCATACCCATATTAAAGTATGAGTTGTACTCCAAACAGGATAAGATATAATCATACATTACGCAATTCGTATCTAGAGGCACAAATTATTTGCCTCATTTAAAGGTTGACTCGGCATAAATAGTGTATTATCTGGACTTGAATACCGCATAATGTGTATCCTGAGGCACAAATGTACTACCTCTATGTCACTAGTCCCCTACTCCTTTATAAATTTATTTAAAATGAGTATAAAATTACCAAGATTTTAATGATATCTACAAATGACAATGAAAAGACCATACTTTGTACTTTATATTCCAGCTTAGTCATGAAATGACCATGAAATGACTGTACTTTGTATCTCATGATTAATTTGACTACATCCACGATTATGAAATTCAAATTGTGAAGTTTAAAATTTGAATTTTGAAATTTCCCCTATTTTTCTCCTATAAAAGGAGATCATTTCATTCTCATTTTCTCTCAAAAAAAAAAAAAAAAAACAGGATTTGGGTCAAAGCTTCTTCACCTTTTCTACACTTTGAAGTGTTAGAATTTTTTTGCTCTCAAGATTTTTCTACCCTGTCTTCCAGTTATCATCTAGTTGTTTGTGGAGTCAAGGTGTTTGCGGAGGCCCCCACTTATCAAACTTAAAGTTATACTGAAGATGAATCCTAAATAAAGTAATTATACTACCTCTGAGGTATCTCTTTCTCGTAGATCTCTTCGATTACGCAATTGTCGCATTCAATCTTTAAATGATTCTATTAATGATACTTAACACATAATTAATTATTCAAAGTTAGAAGCCTACAAGTTTGTGTCATCTTTTCTTGAACAAGAACCTATTAATAATCTTGCCTTGGTGTTCGGTATTTCTGATTCGGAATATAGTTGCGAAGCTCCCTGTCCTTCCGACCGGCCCTGTAATGTAGACCCAAAACTTTGTATTTTTTAAAGTACATTAGATGCGGATTAGATGCGGGTCTAAGGTTTCCTCCTGACCCATTTATTTCAAAGCTTCTTTTCAACTATTGGGTTAGCCCCGTCCAAATAGCTCCCAAGTCTTGGCACATCATCATGTACTTCCCAGTACGTTGTAAACAACTAGGGTTTCATTCCTCAATAAATGTGTTCAAACACATTTTTATGTAAGAAATAGTGAAGCACAACATCTGGGTTAGATAAATTTTTTCACCGAAAGTCCGTCTCATTCATTGTGGACACTCTTTCATTTCCCAAGTCACATCATGGTTGGAAACATAGATTTTTCTATATTGAATGGCTTAATGACTCATGTGACACTATTTTCCCCCGTAATTAGGGCACTGCAAAAGATGTCTCCATTAAGCATTATCCTCTTAGCAAAGAGAAGAGAAGAATTAAGAAAACACTTTGTACTGAGGAGCATACTCAAACCGTGTTAATTGATCTGTTGGGAAAGCAAATATTAGTGGACCTCGAGCTTAACTTCGTTGACGGGAAGGGTACTCCTATTCTCCTTGTATGTTTTTTTTTATTTTTACTGCTTATGCTTGCTTTACAAGAAACATCTTCTTCCTTTTTTTTGTGAGAGAAAATGAGAATGAGATGATCTCCTTTTATAGGAGAAAAAGAGAAAAATTTTCAAAATTTGAATTTTAAAATTCACAATTTAAATTTCAAAATCTTGGAGAAAGTAAAATTAATCATGAGGTACAAAGTATAGTCATTTTATGGTCATTCCATGACTAAACTGGAACATAAAGTACAAAGTATGGTTATTTCATTATCATTCCATGGTCATTTATAGATATCATTAAAATCTTGATAATTTTATACTCCTTTATAAATAAATTTACAAAGGAGTAAAGGACTAGTGATATGGAGGCAGTACATTTGTGCCTTGAAATACGCATTATGAGGTATTCAAGTCCAGATAGGACACTATTTGTGCTGAGTCAGCCTTTAAATGAGACAAATAATCAGTGCTTCAAGATACGAACTGCGTAATGTACAATTATGTCTTATCCTGTTTGGAGTACAACTCATACTCTAATATGGATATGGATGATCCCATGAAATTTGGTCGAGATAACAATAATCTAACCATATTTGATATTGGAGATACATGCTTATCTTGAGTCTAAGTAACATAGATGAAAGGGGAACCAACTCACAGAGGAGTTACGTATAAAATTCTTGAAACTTGAGATTTGAGCGTCGGAGTATCTTCCCCGGAGGCTCCCACCTTGAGATTTGTTTTACAGACTAAGACAAAGATTGGTTCTATTGCAAGGTAGCGGAGATTCGCATCTCTAGTATTGAGGTTCAAGGTGTTGTTTCCACACCACTTTCTTTCCAAAAAATTGCGAGACTGATGCTATTCCACGCGTAGGATCACCGCAGTCATGGAAGCCAAGTATGCATGTCCATCTCTTGTACTGGTTTAGTTATTGTCACATCGGAAAAAGAGTTGAACATATAAGGGAAATAATTAATCCAAGTATAGAAGAGTTTGAAGCATGTAGTCAACCCCAACACCGCAAACACCAACGTGCCACCAATTGAATTGGTGAGGTGGTAAAAAAACAGTCATGTGCTATGTGCTTTAAGGACCAATAAGGACCAATAGATCATGATATTGAATCCTATCCTCTAATTCCAAATATTTTGATTTCTTAAGTTCGAAGTTAAAGTACGTAACTAACTGTTGTAGGAATAGTCGAGAATAATGTGCCACATCTTCAATGGAGACTTTTAATTGATTTGTTCCGAGTTCATGTAGTTTACTTTTAATTAATTAAAAAAATCTTTGAGTTAGTGTCAAATTAAAATATTTCTATTATATTATTTTTTAATGATGTGACATTTATTTTACCATTAAGATCCTTTAAGTTTTTCCAAATTCTTGACCAACCAAATTTTTTTTTTTCTAAATTCTTTCTTTCCTAATCAACACTATTTAAAATATTATCATCTTAGTCCCTTAATTATATGTACAATTTTATTTTATTTTATTTTTTATATCAGCTATATGTACACAAGTCCACACTAAAACCAAATGCTACTCCATTAACAATAATATACATAAATACAAACAAATAGTTTATCAAAAAAATTATTTAAAAAGAAATTTATAAAAAAGTCATCATTTATTTGAAAATATTGTATCCTTATTCTTTGTGTTTGTCTCTTTTGTAATAGTAAATTAGTGTTTTCACATTAACTCAACTATGATTTAAAAAAAAATTAGTAGAAGAGATCAAAGAGCAAATTTTTGAAATCTTAGGGACTAAAATGCATATAATATGGTAAACATCAATGACCAATTTGTATTGAGTCGCGCTAAGGGCATCCCGCAATCCTCTCAGGGCACCCCGCTGATTAGGGCACCCCCAACAATTTATCAAGGCACCCTGATACTTTTACCAAAATGCTCTTTCATTTGATGTGCGAGCCCCCCACCACCAAATCGAATGAAACCCTTCTTTTCTCCCTTCCATCACCACATCAAGGCCTCAATATATCAAATCCCTTCTTACTTGTTTAAGGTAGATTTGTTGTTTTTTTGGTCGGACGATGTGTTTAACTTCAATCCCATAGTGTTTGGTCACACAGGGCTGTGATTTGTCTTTTGGTCTCGGACATCCATTGCCGAAACTATTGTGTAAGTGTCAGTTAATATCAACTGACACCTAACAAGGATCCTTAGATCACATGATTGTGTATCACCAAAACTACTGGTTTTGGTCTCGATGGCCTGTTACCGAGACATTAAGCTATTTCTCAATTGCTTCCAACCGAAGTGTAATAAAAAGTTACGTTTGGAATTAAACTCGGTTGGTAATAACCGATACCTTTAGTTAGTTATCGGTTATAGGGTATCGAGACATTACAACATGTCTCGGTTCTGTGTGACCGATAAATTAGTGTCCGTAGTTCACCTTTAAAAATGAAAAAAAAACCTCGCAAAAACCATAAAAACCAACTTGTTTTGTGCAACGCGTGTCTCCCACTAATTTTCTTTAACCATTAGACTCTAAAAACACTTAAAACTCATCGAATCTCCGAGCGGTGACAGATCGATAAACGTAATTGGCAAGGGTTAATACGCACTCTTTGACCAACAAGCACGATGTACGACCCGTCGACTTAACTTCGTAAAAAAATTGAGTTTTCTAAAGTGATGTGCCCTGAGATAACATTTAAATGGGTATGTAAATTGTTGAGTTGGATGAGAATATTTTTGTCAATTGATTATAAAATCAATTTTAATTAAAAATGACAAGGTGCCCTAAGAGAATTGCAGTAAGCCCTTAGTGCAACTCTTTATATTTTACCCACCTTTAAATTGATTTTAATATCGAACTGTGAACCCATAACAGTACCGAACTGACATGAATTGATTGACATGGATACTTTTGTATTCCCACTGATTTCTAATCTTCTACAAAGGGACACCTGGTGGTTAGTTACATGTAATGAAAATGGTGAATGAAGAATTCAGACGGAGCTGTATAGTTCAAGTGCCATACAGCATTCACCACCAATTCTAGTGTAGATTTTCAACATGAAATAAAATCATGAATGCTCAGAGAGTGCTCTAGGACAAAAACACAAAGTTACTCTAATGTTGATTTTTTCAGGAAATGTCAACTGCGTCAGTAAAATCGCATGACAAGAGAAAATAGAGCCCATGAAACCGAGACAATCAAAACCTTAGTTAATTGACAATCCGTAATTAGCGATAACACTACTCTTTACACAATCGTCCCCGACTCCTCGCTTTATCTCACTTAATTTTCTGACTTTGCCGCTGGAAGTCACTACTAGGCTGATCACATCATCTTCTCTTAATTTTCTGTCACTTGATTTTCTGGCTTCACCAAGACACCACCCTAAGGAAACTGCAACTCACAAGTCAGAACATACATACATATAAGCCAAGACGATTTCCTCCCCAAGATATGAGCAATTGGTTCTGGTCAAAATCCCAATGCAGCGAGATAAGGTGACTAATCTAATTGGGATACCTTGCTCCTCCCGGAGCTGTCCTTCGATCAGATTTTTGTTCCTAATTACACCAGTATGTATATATATATATATATATATATATATATATATTTTTTTTTTTATTTTTTTTTTTATTTTATTTTTCCTGATATCCAAACCACTACACCAGTAATTTGAGATCTACACCTACTGTCAAGGTGAAAGAAACTGGTACCTAGGCAGTGCAGCGTAAACAAGCTAGACAGGAAAACCAAATTGAGTAAATAGCATAATTGATGCCCATGAACAATTTACATAAAAAGTGTGAATATTTTAACTGAGTGGGCATAAATCTATATGTTCACTAGGAAAAAAAAATAACAAAATAAACGTGCAACTTAAACTTTTTTCCACCTTCCTATTGCAAATTTTTAGAAATAGTTCGGGTATTAAAAAAAATAAAAAAAACCAGATGCAGACTTGCCTAGATAATTCATGTGAGACTACTATGGGGCGGCGGGGTTATCCGTTTATGATGTCTAGACAACAGCTTAACAGAAAATCCTGAAAGTCAGAATGGTAACATATGCATTGATTGAGACCCATGGGTCACGCCTCGAAATCTCTATATTACAATCATGAGATGCGCCTATTTATAAAATGTGAACGACCACTTCAACAAAAATAAGTCCCTAACCTCGCCAAAGCCATGTACCAAGTTACCAAAAAACTACCGAGCAATTGTGCTAATTCTGTAATGGAATGCCAGAGGCAAGACCTTTGGTCTTCCGAGAAGGATAATATAGACCCCTTCCCCTTTTCTTTAATAGTTTGGATGCACCACTATCTATTGTTAGTCCAAATCACAAGATTTTTCTTGAATTCAACCCAACTTGAGTGTGGCCCCAGCAAAACACAAATCTACTACTTCTCTATGCAAATTATTTTCCATTGTAGCTCCCATTTCACATTAAGCTGGTCAAAAAGAAGTAAGGGAGACTAATTTCTTAGGGCTTGGCACTAACTATTTAGTTGACCAAGTTATGAATAAAAATAAGGCAAAACATATATTTTGGTCCCTAAACTTTCATTAGTGTGTGTTTGGTCCTGAACTTTCATTGGTGTACATTAGGTCCCTGAAATTTTGAGTTTTTATTTTTATTTATTTTATGTTTTTGGTCCTTGAACTTTTAGTTTTTTATGCTTTTGAGGAAATTGAGATTTGTTTTCGGTTTAAGTGAGTCATCCAATTCAGTAATATAAACCACTTTGCTCTTTTTGGCTAGCCACGTGATATTCCAGCTAGCCACGTGAGTGGGATTTAACACCTTACATGGTGGAAAGACCAAATGTACATCTTTATGAAAGTTCAAGGACCAAATGTGTAGTAATAAAAGTTCAGGGAGCAAAAGCATAAATAACACAGAGTTTAGGGACCAAATGATGGGTGGTGCCAAAAAATAATGAGCACACTAAATTCTTATTGTCACTCATGACTCCTGAGAAGATGCCAATTAACTCCAAAGAAGCACTAACTGTGTAGGCTTAAACCTTTCAATAAGACCAGTTTACTAAGCATATTCACTCAAACAAGACAATAAATTGGTTAATTCAGAATTCCACCAACCTTAAGTCTGAACTAGCATTATTACAGTAGTAAATCCTTTAATAATGCAAATGCATATCATGCACAATTGTGGTGAAAAAGAAAATAAAAACAGCAATTATATCATCATCTTTCAACAAAGAAGTATGTTTGTTAACACAATTCAATAAGGCAAAACCTTCATCTGAAAATTAAGCATGTTCGGAATTCAGCCTCAATCTCAAATTAGTCGGGGTCGGCTACTTGATGGGGTGCATTCAAAATCCTTCTTAGTCAATGCATCTTAAGTTATCTAAGGTGTACCCCTATAACACTGAATTTCTTCAATTTCTTCAATTTCTAAAGTCGAGTTTGGAACATTTGCACTTTGCAAGTCATCTTTGAACGTGACCAAAGAAAGTAAGAAACACCATAATAAGTAAAAGTGAAAAGTGTATTAAAAAACAAAGAAGATTAACACCATAACAGTAATCATTTTCTCTAAAAACTGTGGCATTGCCCACAATAAGCAATATTCAGTTCGACTCACGACTTGAGAAGAAGCTTTCAGCTTCAGCACCACCAAATAACAACAATAACAGCAGGTCTTAAAGATGCTTCACTTGAGAACACATGGCATTTTAATAAGAGATCAATTAAAATGTTTTAAAATTCGAATTGCAGGTTTTCTAATTCCCTAAATTCCAAAACCAAAAACAGCACGTATCTTATTGAAGATCAGATCCCGCCATCCCCTCTCCGTGTTCTCGACCACCGTCGAATTCCCGTATCTGCAATTTCATCAAAACCACAAAAAAAAAAAAAAAAAAAAAAAACCCACATTAGCCCACAATGCAAGAAACAAAATTCATACTTCAAACAACAAACGCAAAGACCCCAACACCCAAAACCCACCTGTCCTCCTCAGGCACTCCAGTTTGTGTCAACTTAACAACAGTGACCCCAGATTCAGGCTCATCCATTGCAATCCTCACCTGCAAAACCAATCAAACAATCAAAACTCACAACAAGATCACAACCTTTTGATATGAACAACAACAAGATCCAAACATTTTGACATATGTATAACATACAGTGGAATGAATTCCATCAGCCCAATTACTGAACCTCCATTTCTGCACAATGAGCTTCCCTTCTTGAAGCTCCTGATTCGTCCCGGTAACTGCGCCGTCAAACAAACTGAACTCCCCTCCAACCTCCTTGCTTATCCTGGCATTGCTCTGCGTAAACCCCTTCCACCTATTCTCATCCATCAGAATCTCATACAAGTCCCTCCCCCTACAGTTAAACCTCTCCGTCATCGATATCGCCTTAAACCCCTCCCTCTCCTTCCTCACCTTCTTCTCCATCCTCGCCGGCGCCGCGGCCACGGCAGAATTGATCGAATTGGTCGCCGAATTGGCCGTCGAATTGGTCGAGGAGGCGTTCTTCTTCTTTGCCTCCAATTCCCCCTTCGCCGGCCCCCCCTTCGCCATGGCCTCCACGAAAACCCTAACTTTCTCCAAAATCAAGGGCTTCCCCTTGTTCAAAAACGCATCTTTCAGGGCTCTCCCAATCGGGCCATCATCCTTGACCGTGATCCTGACCTCGGGATCCTCGTCGTGATTCTCGTCGGCGATGTAGGGATGTCGAGGGCGCCTTCGACTTTGAGAAGCGTGGCGCCGGTGGCGGCGTCCCTGGCCTCGCCCTCCCAGGGGAGGGAGAGGGAGATCTCGTAGCCGGGGATGACCTTGCCCTTGCGGACGTTGACGTAGGCCTCGCCTGAGACGTTGGAGACGGTCTTGGTGGAGATGAAGAGGTTGGAGTCGCCGTCGAGGATGGTGAGGTTGGAGAGGAGGTTGGTGAGGAGGGCGCGGGACCAGTCGAGGCAGTCGGTCTCCGCCCAGTGCCAGTTGTGGACGTTGGCGCCGTCTGGGCGTTCCTCCACTATCCATCGCTTGTCGCCCTCGCCGTACTTCGCCATTGATGGATTGATGGTGTGATTCAGTGATTCAGTGAGATTGAGAAGAGAAATGTGGTTGAATTAATAAGAAAGGGAAGTTAGGGAAGTTGGGGAATGGGGGAGCTTGTTCTGGATTCTTCTAACGAGGAGAAGGGTCTAGAAGGGGGAGAAAGGCTGTAGAGACTAGGGTTTTATTGACATTTTTAAAATTTTTAGTCAAACAAAAAATTGGAACTTTGGAGAAGATGACCTAAAGTTTGGTAAGGTGAAATAGTTAGATAGTCTAGATACTAGATGGTTCATACCCAAAAAAAAATAAAAAATATGACACTTATTTGTGTACATTTAGTGTGCCTCAAGACGCATGGGTATCAAAAATCAAAGGGTTGTCAGACTGAGTGTGTATTTTCTGGGTTACAAAAATTTTTTTCTAAAGTTTATGGTATTGTTTTAGATGAAAAATGTTATTGTGCCCCAATGGGACATGTAGGTGCGTTCAGCTATCCTTGATTCATGAAGAGTGTGCATATCTCGAGGCGTGTGGAGGGAGAATTATCAGGTGTATGTCGTACCTGTGTCCCATTTGGGGCACATGGTGGCATTCTCTTTTTTGGATAAGTGACTCAAGATACAAATTTGAGGCTTTCCTAACCTTGCATTTTAGTAAATTACGACAAACTAATTTCACTAGAGATGCTTTGACATATGATTTATTTTTTAATACAATAAAAGCATCTTCAATGTAACTATAAATTAGAGTAAAAATAGATCTACCTAAGATATAATGGACATTTAACCCAAGAGTTTTTCAATGCAACCATTGATTGCAAAAGTTTGATTGATGTGATAAAAATCAAAGTAGATGGTATCCACTCTAATGTCTACTTTTAAACATTATGGCAAACATTCTTGCTACTACCATATAATCATTTAAAATAAAAAATAAAAAATACTATATGATCATTTTTTGTTAGGCCTTTTTTGTTATAGATTTTTTTAAAAAAAAAAGCCAAAAAAATATTTAAATATGCTTTGTGCATTTGAAGATTATTTTTGAGATTGAATGTCTATCTAGTGAAAATGAGTACTACATACTCCCCACATCCTAAAGTGGCGCCAATCCATGGTTTCAATCCACTTTTATCATTGGAGATACTCTTAGTAAAGTGATCTTAACAATTGAGCTTAGACTTGTTCATGAGTCGGGACCCAAACCCAAGTATCATGGCCCAAGCCTAACCCATCACCTATATTCGGACATATATCTTGACCCAAGTTCAGCCCATACAAAAATTACAAAACCCAAGCTCCACCTATCAAACCCACATATTTTTTATTAATAAAAATAATAATACTTTTTTAAAATAAGCATTTTTTAAGTATTTCTTCCATAAAATTAAAATAAAGAATATTTTGTAGCTTGTATATATATTTATATTAATATTCAAATAAAATATAAAAGATTAATGTAGCATGTTGTAATTAATGTAAAGGAACTTGAGTTCAAACTATGGCTCCAACATATTTTTTTGAAAATATAAACACTAATTTAGTGACAAATTGGGCTAGTCCGAGCCGAGCTAGGTTTTACAATAAAAGCTCAAGCCCAACTCAAATTAAATGGACCAAACAAGCTTGGGCTTAAGAAAAGTCTTACTCATGGGTAGTCAGGCGGCTTGGGCTCCTCCCCGTCACAAGAAGTGGGGAGTACAATCAAGTGAAGCCTTCGTGCAATGATTAAACATTTAGAGATTGTTTTCTTGAGCATCTTTGAGATTTGAATCTTTAGCTTTTGAAGACAATCTCTTTTAATAAGATCTGCATAATTCTAAAATACTCATAATCAAGGACAACACTATCAAAAAATAAGTGGAGAATACAGCAATGGTGTATGATACAAAGATTATCAACAATTTTACATTTTTTTTTTTTTTTTTTTTGAAGAAAAGGATTATCAAGTTATCAACAATTGACGTTATTGTCGACACACGAAACGAGAAATGTTGTAGTAAATTGAATTTGCAAGAGAAATGTTGTAATAAATTGAAGAGCATGCCACTTGAATTTGCAAGAGAAATGTTGTAGTAAATTGAGGTTTCATTTGACCCATGCAGACTACTCAACTAATTTGAGACTGAGAATTGGATTGTTTTATGGGTTATCATGGTGATGTATGAAAAATCATTTTTTTTCAGTCTTCAAGAGAAATCATTTTAGGTGTCAAGATCGTCATACCCTTCTCCACAAAAATGAATCAAACACAGAGGGCGAGAATAAGAGACATGAAGATGGAAAGCCTCCATCTCCATCCCCACCAAATTTTACAATACTTGCTGAACAAGAAAGTTCACCAAAAATAACTGACAAGAGACATACATGGGTGCAGAAATACCTAACCAAGGATGATATCCAGTTAAGAGGAAACAAATAGGTCATGGATAGCATTTAACATGAACAGCAGAAGCTGAAAGGCACATCAGTCAAAATTCTTTGATAAAATTTTCACATACAAAACAATTACCTGTAACTATTCCATATCCTTGTGACAATATAATTGCCAAACTGCATACAGAAAATACCTGTTAGTCGATGGCACTTCACACGCGAAAATGCTCAAAATTCAGTTAGGCAGGGTCTATAACCTTAACAGACAATACAAATATGACCTTCCACACACTAGCTTAATCTGCAACAAAAGTTACAAATAACAAGTATGCATGCACTGTTACTGTAAAATAAGTGAACTATGTCAAAATAGGTCAATATGTCAGTATTGAAAACACCAACTGCCAAAGTAAAGCATTCTGCGCATTCTTTCTGATTCAGAAGCTCTTACCAAGGTTTTGCCCTTATGATTTTTCCTCCACTCTGGTGGTCAGCATTGCATTCGGCTCAATAACGCCGTCCTGCTTCAGCGAATCCCTCTATTGTATTTTCTTTTTTCCTCCTTCCACTCCCCCAATAAGCCAACCTCAATTAATTTGAAACTGAAGCTATATTGTTGTTGTTGTTCCACTCCCCCGGTAATTGGCATTTAGTCCACTGAACAATTTCTGAAAAGTCTGGCTAACGTAGTACTATATAGAGTTTTTATTCCTAAAAGCCCTGAAACAAAAAACTCCCTAGTAGACCTTGAGCTATGAATGTGCATCATCCAAGATTACATGGCAACTACCACGAAGAGCCTCAAAACACCATATTTGCGCATAGAAACTTCAGTCTGACATTCATAACATCTTCAGTAAAAAGAAACAGTGGATTGAAAATTGATGACACGAATTAGACGATGAAAAGCTTCACATACATTGGAAAAGAATCACAAAAAATTGGTTAAAATATCCTAACATTTTACAACTTTTGTTTTTATATCATAACCTTTTGGATTTGTTATTATATCCTAATCTTTCTAGATCGTTAAATTTGTATCCTAAACCACTTTTGAACTCCAAATTTGGTGATGTGTCACTTAAAATAATGAGTTTAAATCATAAAAATTGATAATCATTTTGGTAACTACGAGTGATTGACTTATCAAATTCATATTAAGGTGCCACCTCATCAAAATTTAAGTTAAAAATGGACTTGGGATACAAATTAAGCAATTTAGAAAGGTTGGGATAAAATAAAAAAATTGTAAAAGGTTAGGATATTTTAACCAATTAAGCCGGCATATAAAACTAACTAACTGTTGCATCATGATAATGCAACAAAGCTTTCTTCGCCATCTATTTTTTTTAGGCCACACAGGGAAATTTCATTCATCAATTGAGATCAAACACTAAATTAGAGGAGATAATCTAAGGTATGGAATCCCTCCACATACACGAGACATTGCTTTCAAAAGCTAGCCAGGCTAAAGTATGACCTACCTTATTACCCAAGCGAAGAACAATTGGAACTAAGTAAACATTAGAAAACCTTCTGCCTTTCAATCTTTTGTGATGTCAGTTTTGCTAGAACATAACCCATTTTTAAATTGATCATAAGAAAAGGTTTCAACAAATAAACAAGAGCAAACATTTTCTTTTTAAGAAGATACTGAAATTCCACCCAAAAAAGGAAGATACTGAAATGCTAAACACATGGAATCAGCACCACAACTAAAACAGTAAATGTGTTCTTTCATGTATGACTCAGAAGCATAAGTCATAGGATAATGTCTGTTAAGGAAAATGATTATGATGCATATATGAGATGTTGTGCTAGAATAAATGTAATGTATTTAGAGAACAAATAAATATTGATGCGTAATATGGTTAGTTGTAGTAGTTAGTTGTGAGTTAATTATGAGAGTTATTTACGCATAATTTCTATATAAATGCGAACTCAACAAATATTGAGAATGAAGAGAATTATTTCAAGCCTTAATTCTTTCCTTTCATCTTCTATAGTGTTCTCTCTGTGGTTTTTTCTTTATAATTCTAATTCTACCTCTCTAATCTCACTTTTGTCTCTGTTTCTTCTCTATTTACCCTTCACTTCTACTCTATTCTCCTATCCTTTGGAGTCCATCATGGTTTCCATGATGCAAGCATCATATTTTCATATTTACCCAGTACAGAGTTTTAATGAGTCCGAATACAGACCACAAATTTTTGGGATGGGCCATATGTTGATAGTGGATAGTGGCTTGTCTAAATTTTGCACATTGCCACAAAAACTGCATAACGAACATTTGTTAGCTAGATCAAATGCAAGTCTCATATTCATGAATCCATGTAAATATGAAAGTAACATAAGGGTGTCAGAACTAATTTGAATTGTTGTGCCACCACTCCGGTGAAAATCCCAATGGTTAACCCAACATAAACAAAAATAGAGAAACATTGCAACACAAGTAATTACTGATGGGGTGAACCCACACCAACAAACAATCGACCCCTATCTTGTGGAGCCAAATATGATTAACCACAGCACAATCAAATCAACAAGTGAAGCAATAATAGTAAAACACAACAAACCACAACATGCAAACTTTTAACTTGGAACATTCTCAAAATAAGAAGTAAAACACCCTAAACCCATGAAAAGCTCTCCACAATGTAAAATAGAAATTAATTGAATTGTGACAAGAAATTTTTGAGAATGAGAAGAGTTAGAGAGAAGCATTGTGTTCTTTTTTGAAACCCAATTTCAAGCATTCATCAAGTTTATTGGTCAACGACCAAACAATATTCGTTTGAGTTCAAACTTGGAGGAAGGTTTTACAGTGTCGAGTTCTATGTTTTAAGCGAGGGAGATCATGTTTGGAGGTCTATAGATCTTGAGGTGAAATGCCCTGTTTTAAGAGATATCTCACCAAATCTCTTGCGCTAGTGTTTGCAAGGTCTAAAGTGTTATCTTGATGGTTCTTATGTTGTGTATATCTCTAACAATGGTTAGAGAGAACTAATAATTCCATTTTCACAATGGAGAGTTTTTTTCATGGGTGTAGGACACCTCGTGGTTTCACTTCTCACTTTGAGAAGTGACGCAGCGGAGATCTTCCAAACTGATTATTCGACACTACGAATAATGCAATTCATGGCACAAGAACTTAACCAAAGTTCGAATTTTATTCAATAATCAAAAAATGTCTAATTACAGCAAAAAGGGTGCTTTAAATAGCAAAACCCTAAAATTTGTCAAAAATAGCAAAAATCCAAAATACCATAAATTGAAAACTAAATGAAATAGGAAAGGCCACAAACGACATACAAAACGGAAATTCCTACTAAAAGTTGTAATCAAACTAAAACTTGCTAAAAATTGAAAAATTGCTAATTCAGAGGCCTAAAAGGAGAAATTTGGCCAAAAAAAGCAGAAGTCACGACATGAGTGGTGAGTATTGATCACCATGTCGTTTCTGATAAAACCTATGTCTTCAGAATTGCCGAATTCCGTAGTCGGACCCTCCAAAAGGCTACTAAAATTATTTTCAGTCAAACTTTTCCAAAAAAAAAGTGACACTTCTTGAATTGCATCAAGAAGGTTTCCACATTGAAAGTTTTATGCGTTGTATTCCTCTAGTAAAAAAATATAAGACTTTCTACAAAATCAATGATTCAAAATATACAAGACATTTTTGAAATTCAAGATAACTTGTGTGCTTTTATACCTATTTTACCTCTCAAACATTTAATTACAATTTAACATTTGTTATTCTTTCATTGGATGAAATAAAGAACTAACATAGTTAATCACGTAATTAAAACACTTGCTCTCTAATTGTTAATGAGCAAGAATGTAAATTGAGCTTATAATTCATGCGTTTCTTAATTTGTGTGTTTTGCGCAAAAGGCCTTATATTTTTGACCGAAGGAAATAGTTTCTTTGTGCGTAACCATTATTGCTTTTGATTTTTTATCCTTATTTGACTACACAAGAGAGAGGTAATTTCTTTTGATGTAGGTTTGCCCCATCACGCTAAACCCCAACTTAATTGTCAGCTATGATACGACTTTGGCATCAAGGCTTTGCCGTTGTTTATGATGTAGATGTTGCATACTTATTCCCCGGATCATTAGGCAATATGAATCTTTAACCTTAACATAAAGCTCACCTAATTTATACCTTCAATAAAAAATGTTGCTACCATTGAATATATTTAAATATGAAATGCCCCTTCACATATTTCTTGGTAGGCAACATACAAGCAAATAAAGTTTTTGGGTCTTTTTCAAGAAGAAAGGGAAAAGAAGTTTCTCAGCTCAAATAGAGTCCATTTAGCCTTACTAGATAAGTAAAATCTCTATTTCTTTTTTTTTTTTTCCATGAAAGATCTTCCAAATCATTACCATGATATGATGATACATATAGATTAGTGCAAGTTGAACAACTCAAATTAAACTTTAATTACTAACATTCCACAACAATTTGATGACATTCTTTTTTTGTTAGAACAATATGATGAAATTCAACCCAACAAAAACTTTTCCCCAACTATATGGAGTTGGCTACATGAATCAGCTTTTTCATTCTCCCTATACATGGTTGCATCCATTGTCACATTAGCGGCATGCAACAACTTAGCTATTGATATACCATACAATAATCTGATCAGTGATTGCAAGGTGGCAATTTAGGCGGTCACCTAGGCACCACCGCCTAGGCATTTTGAGGCAAAACTGCCTAGGCTAGGCAGACTCTGTCCTTCTAAATAATTTTTAGAATATTGCAACGGCAAATTATTCAGTACCATGATACCTTCCACCTACCGAACAACAAAATCTTAACATAGTTAAAGTTACATAAGGACCTAAACGCTTATTACTTTATTAGTAACTTTGAAGTATATATTGAATATAAATTGTAGTGACTAATAGAAAGTTATTGTTAATTAAGGACCTATAAATAAATAAATAAATAATTCAGGGGCTCTAAATAAATATTTTTTTGGTCGCCTAAGTATCTCCTAGGCGTCGTCTAGGCACCGCCTTGCCTAGGCCATGGAAATTGTCTTGGCCCCTTGCAATCATTGAAACTGATTAAGTTACAAATTAGGACAAACTTTAGCATTTTTGTAAGGGTTAACACCACGGTGAAGAGATCACCCACAACAATAATCAAATGGCATCTGAACAACCTAAAATTTTTTCAAACTTTCATGAAGCTCCTAGGCCTCTTGACCTATCTAATGGGTTTGAAGGGATTACTTCTCCTAAACTTCATACGACTAATTAATCAATGATTTAAAAGTTGAAATGGAAATACAGATGAATAAACAAACTTACAAATCTACATCAAAGTGTAAAACATGAAACAAACACATAACAAATCAAAGGAAATTCATTTTTTTTAAATGCATACGCGAATTTCATTAGAATACGTCCCCAGAGACTGCAAATGCACTAGACAGAAGTGTAATCTCAATTAAAATTGCTGAAAACTAAAGAATAATTCAAGAACAAAGAAACATCATTTAAAATAACACAAATATCAGCCATCCACTATTTATAATTTATAAAAATAATAACACCAGCAATTGGAATTCAACAAAACTTATTCTCACATATCTTGGAAGACGGGAGGAGAAACGAATTTTACTATTATTTCAATCAACTGCAAGTTTTTTTTATTATTTCATTTATGTATTAATGAGGACTGTCTCATATGAGACTAATGCTGCAGATAAACAAAACAACATAAAAGAACACATGAGGACTGTCTCATATGAGACTAATGCTGCAGATAAACAAAACAACATAAAAGAACACATGGGAGTATTGAACATGACTAGCAGTCTAGCACAATCAAATCATAGATTCACTTCCAAATCGAGAAACAAGTGCATAAAAGAATAATGTTACATGATTCTTATCATTCAATCAACATAAATGTAGACAGATATACAGACTCAGCAATGAGAACTTGCAACACTGCAAAAGAACAGCCATACATTTACTAAAACCACCACATATACAGATCGTGTACACTAGGAATTGTTATAGTCCTAGGTCAGTGAAGGAAATACCTTGAAATTCACCAAGAAAAAGAAAACTTCACCCTTAATCACCCGAAGTAACTAACAGCACCTGTGAGGCTGCAACAGGAGGGAACCAAGATAGGTTTACAAACACTTGAAGAGTAAAATGGTTAACTAAAAAAACAACTGTCAAGTTGAAAACTGCATTCCTTACCGGATAGAGAAAACCAAAGAAAAAGTAATATGTCAGTTGAATCAGTCCTGAAAGACCAGCCGAATCAACTTTTTGGGAACACGCGAAGAGTTCAGTGAATGAGACCACTATGTATTTCCACACCTTTTGCTGCCACAACCTTTTTCTGTAAAACATCATTTGTTTCACAAAGCATGTCCTTCATTTACCAAGACGAAGACGGCTATAAAACTCAGTGAAATCAAGCCGAAATACGAGAAATTTCAGATCAACATGTTGCTGCATGGGCAATTGACCAATGAATCCCTCCAGTGTTGAAGAGTACTCCTTTGAGATATTTTCCAAGTCTTGCCCTATAGTTTGAAGAAATTCTCCCGCAAGTTTTGTTAGGGCCTTCCTGCCTCCACCGCCCCATGAGGTATCATCATTTTGCTTTTGCCGTGTTTTGGTCCTACCCCGAGAGGAAAGAGCTGAAACTGCTGTTCTGTAAAGGAAAATTTTCAAGTGTTAGCCAACAAGCAGAAATATTAACAAATGGCAAACTGTATTGAAAATATCAAAATCGATATCTTTTGTTAAACTAAATTTCAGGATAAAAGCAGAAAGAGCGTACCTAGCCTGCAACTCGTGTACTCCTTCATACAACCGGTCCGCATGGCTTCGAAACTGTAATATTAGGTCAAATAAGAGAAATAGTGTCTTGCACAGGGTTTGGGACCTTTCCCCGAGAAGGGACTTCTCCACTATTGACTGGAGGTATTTTTCATGTGCAGCAAGCAAGTCATCTAAATCCCTTGCAGAATCCATTTCATCAACAAAATTAGCCCATGAAACTTCCAAGACTTCAAACATTATATAATACTGCAAATTGGTCACAAAATGGTTCATTTCAACCCAAAGAACTTGGCAGCGCCTCAATGTCGAAACAAATTGAAACTTTATGGAACCTTCCTGCTTTGTTAAGAAGTTGGAAGTTATGCGGTTTGGCTTCATGGTTTTCCAAGCTCCTATCAAAGAATGCTCAACACGTCTAAACTTCCACAGGAAATTGAATATTCTAAGATACCTGCCCATCACAGACTCTGTAAATACAGTATTCAGAGGCACCCTTGCATCATATTCTAATGAAAACACATCCCAACCTCTGTCACCAGTACCATGCGGCATCATTTTCACCTTCAATCTGTCCAAAATATCTGCATCGTCATATTGAGCATTAGAGGATCGGATTGCACTTTCCAGCAATCCAGCCAGCTTAAATGAGCTTATAGTGTTAGCGGGCTCCGAAAGTTCTGGCCCCACAATATCCATAAGATACTGGACAAAATCACCTTGTCCAAGAAGCAAATATCGCTTAATAGCAAGGCAATGATCCTTGAATTTATACTGTTTGTACATAACATCCATAAGATGCTTGTCAATTCTCTTTGCCGCTTCAGCAATAAGTGCTTCAAGTGCATCGGTCTCACCATATCCGAGCCCATATCGTTTTGTTGTGGTCCCAACAGCAGCTGCTGCTTCCTCTGCAGCAACAGCCCATCCTTGGTCCTCACAGCAAACTCGGAGAAAATTTATTGACTTTCCAGTCCTTAAAATGCGCTGAGCAAGAGACTGTGAGATGAAAGACGGAAGCATCCCATCATGCAATCTGTACCCCTCTCTCCATAAGGACTCAGCCTTAACAGGTTGGCCCAAGATAAAGAACTCTCCAAAAATATCATCCAATTCCCCTTCCAAAACCCAACTTCTCACCACTTCAAAAAGCGGAGAGCAGACTCGTCGAAGAAGACACCTCATGAATTCCTGCACCAAAGGATCACCGTGCTGAGCATGCATATGGATTGCCCCAGCCATTGCACCACCCCTCAAAACCTTACAACTATCAACCAAAACAGCCATCAACCTCATCTTCACCACAGGCTCCGCAAACCAAACCGCCAACCTCCTCAATGACAAATAATTCCCTGAATTTCCCGCTTCCGAAACCATCGGAATCGGATTATTCGCCTGCGCTTCAAGCACCGCCAACAACTTGTAATACTCCGACAACTCATCTTGCAATGCAGCACAAAACGCTTGCCCAATCGTTCCCACATCCTCAGCCGGAAACCTATCCATACTCTCCGAAACATGACCCCTAACCTTCCTAAACAACCACCCCAACTCGCAAACCTTCCTCACCATAACCCTCGTCGCCCTCGGCACCTTAACCGAATCCAACAACACATACCCATCATAATTCTTATCAAACTTCACATATTTCCCATCAATCCCTTGACAAGCATACAAAACATCCCTCACCAAAACCCCCTCGGACACCTCACTCTCTTCCCTAACCAAATCTACATACTCCCTCGCCGCAATCTCCCAAAGATTCTCCGAATCCTTCGAAACCAACAAAACCCCATTACTCCCACTCCTACTCCTATCTAGGGTTTTCTTCGCCCCGCTCGATTTCTCATCGAACACCACCGGAAGGCCGCCGCAAACAGTGGAAGCGAAGAGCCCAGAAGAAGCCCTAGAATCGGACTTGTTCGCGGCCCTCCGATCCTCCGCGACGACTTTGAGAAGGTAAAGCACCGCCCATTTGTTCTTAATACTACCAAATCCAGATTTTGAAGTAAACTTCGTGTACAGATCTGCGAAAGCTAGGGCGTCGGAGGAGTTACCTTCGTTGACGAGGCTGCGCTTGATGGACTCGGCCATGGCAGCCTCGTCGGTCGCGATCGATGGCGTCATTCGGCTGGTGAGGATTCTGGTGGCGTATTTGAGGGATTGGGCGAACTGGGTTGTTGTGGTGTTAGGGTTTAAGCGGTGGACGAGGTCCTTCACGAGATCTAGGAGGGCTTGCTGGTCTTGCAGTTCGTCCATGGCGGCGGCGATGGCGATAGGGAATTTAGGGTTTAGGGTTTAGAGAAGAAGGGATTGGATTCGGATCGTCTTCTTCTTCTCCTCCATTTTTTAGGTTACCCTCAAGGTTTTTTGATTTTGTAGGCGCGGTGTTTTTCATTTTGTATTGGTTTTTGTATTTTTTGAAAAGTTTGGGATGTTAGGGTGAGGTGGGTTGATGGGTGGCACGTGACTGGATTTCACCGGTGGCGCTGAGTTGACTCGGTCGTGAGTTTTTGGTCTGTCGTTACAGATATAACTTTTAGTACCCCTTTGGTTGGAATTATATGTAAGTTGTAGGGATTGACTTAAATATAACTGATCTTTGTAAGAGGTGAGAGTATGCATTGCAGCCATTTGGTATAAGTATAAACCCATAAGGAAAAGTGGGTAAAATGTCTAAAATGCTATTATTTAATGCCACAATACCTACCACCACCCACCACGTTCAAGTATAGGGTTTTGTTCAAACAATGAAGACATTTTCGACATTTCACCTCAAAAGTTAGGTAGGCTTATCTAATGACAGGGTCTCCCTATCATTTGATAAGCTGGTACATGAGGGTTTATATAAGCCTGTTACTTACTTAACACTCCAACCAAATAATAGACTTATTCCTAATCTCAGGTTTAACTAACCCAACACTGCAACCAAACAGGTACTTAGAGATTTGGTAACGAGTTCTACAGTATTAGACAACTCTAGAAATCAATGTGAACTATATGCAGTAGTAAAACCGTTCGAACTGGAACTCTCTCACGATTTATCTTCGACATTAGTAGTCACCTAAGTGACTTGGTAGCATTGTAATAGCTCAAAAATTACCTTCAACTAAAGGTATAAAATTTTTAGGACTAAAACAGGCACCCTCGAAAAAAATAAAAAATAAAAATAAATAAAAATAAAAATAAAAATCTTGCAGACTCAAAGTTAGGCAAACCTAATTAATTAGCTAATACCAATCGAGCAACATTTAATTCAAACTGACGGTGTAAACTACACCAAGTTGGGTTTTTTTTTTTTTTTTTTTGGATTAAGAGGGGGCGAATAGCCCGGACCGGTTGGTATTTTTACTTATTGCATTCTGATCACAGATTTACAAAAATTAAAAAAAAAATGAAAATGAGAGGGTTGAGTTAGGTTTGGCAGCAACTCGTTTTAAGAAAACTTATCTCAAGAACATATGCTTGAGACTTATAGCTAATTATCCTATGCATGGCAACAGGCAACCTTGAAAGCAACTCGGGACATATACAAAAGAATTGAATACATGAGGACCAACAGTACTAATATGTCACTAGCCATTGCCTCATAATATCTACCCACTGCAAGACCGAACTCGATCAAGGACGAAATTTAAGGACGGAATAAGTTGGTCGGCAATTAGGGAAAGAAAAGAGACAATACGTTGAACAACCCTATTGACTAGTTAGGGATGAAAATAGGGACGGAACACAAACATATGGTTGGCGCCAAAAATACGTTGAACAACCCAGTTGGCCAGTTACTTATATATTTTTCACTTTTCAAGTTTCAACTTTTGATTTTCTAGTTAAAACATTTATTGTGAGACGGATAAGATATTAATTGTTAAAAGACAAGGTTTAAAGTAGATGGATGACAAGTTAAACTGTCAAATACATTGCGGAAGTCATGCCAAGTCGAGATAAATGCAAATTTGAGAAAAAAAAGATAAATGCTTACTTTTAATTTCAAATATTAGTACCATTTCCAATCACTTTTTTTTTTTTTTGGTAGGATTCCAATCACATTTTCTTTTGTCAAGGATACCTTTGGGTGTTCCAAATCAATTACTCGATGTTGTACCACATGAGACAACCTTGCAAACATACTAGCAAAAAAATATGTTAGTTTCAAATCCACCTCAAATTTAACCACAAAATCCTCTACTTCGTGAAGTTAGAATCAAATTCAACCGTGAAGTTAGAATCAAATTCAACCGTGAAGTTAGAAATTGAGCCCCGTTATATATATATTTTTATTGATTGGGTCTATCCATCTGGACAGATTCGGACTGATCTTAAAGCCCTCATCAAACAAGCCCACTTATATTTTTAATTTATGAAATATATATTTTGTGCGCTTTATATTTGGAGTAAAAGAACTGGAGTTTTTATCAAAAAAAAAAATTGTTAAAATTTGATTAGTACTTAATCAACTTTGGCTTCACTAGTATGCCCGAGCCACCATATGGCTTGACTAGGGTAGACCAGGTAAGCGCTCGTGCCCATGAACATGTAAAAAAAAGTCTCATAAAAAAAATTTACACAACTAAAGTCACCCACTATCACTAAGAGATTATTGGATTATGAATTTTTACTAAGAAACAACCTGCGAAAACCCTAAACCCTTTTCTTTGTTCCTCCTTGTGATTATAAGTCTTGAACCACCGCCGATCTTTTCTTTTAATCGGCGGTGGTTCTAATTATATTTTTCCGTGTTTGATTCATTCAATAAACTACAGATCTGTGAAGATTTGTTCATTCTTGTTGCGAAACATCTCTCAGCAATTATATGTGGATATGTGCAGTTGATGAATTGGTGATCTTCTTTAGATTTTTGCAATTAGTAAGTAGTTTTACCTCCCTTAGTTGAAAGTATTGATTTTGTCTCTCCTTTGTTGGAAGTCTTAGGTTTTCTCCCCTTGTTGGAAGTTATGTTAGTCATTATGTGGTTCTAGTAGTGTTTGTATATTGTCATGTGTTCCAAATGTTTGTATAGAATAGTCTCTGATTATCACACTATTAATTTTGATGTTACAGTTGCATTCACAGCCAAGTTTGTAATTTTGATTAATGAATCAGTATACTTGATTCCATGATCTAGTCTTTATTGAGCCATTGATGATTAATGAAATTCTATTTCACATAAAAAAAGGTCACACACTGAGTCGCGCGCTTATTTGATAACTGTGTCATACACTTCTAAACAAGCATGTACAATGCTAGATTTGGCTTTTTCGGGCCTTGAGCAAAACCTTAAATATGGGACCTAACACAAGCCCCAAGTGTAGGGCTTCGCGATAGTAATAGTAGCACAAACTAGTGTTTGCGTCGGGTTTATCGAATCCACAGAGAATAGTTGCAGATAGCACTATAGTAGATTTGGTGTTTAGTAATATAACAAACAAGTAATATATTTATTAAACTATCTAGGAAGCATAACGACAAGAACAGATTTATTTTAAACGTGAATTCATCAATCAAATTAAATGTGCGACGAATTAATCAAAAGATGTGTTCAACTCAATTTATAACTTATGTATCCTACAATTCATCTCATCTCAAGGTCTCGGTGGTGAGAATACTATATCAAAGCATTTAATGTCTCTTAAAGTCTATGCAACCAGTCGATATACCCAAGCATATTAAGTTCTAGTGGTTTAGTTCCCGTTCAATAGCCTCAAGGTCTCGGTGACTATCTTTCCTTAATTTAGTGACTGTGATCAGTGCAATCAAAGCATAGAGTGTGGAGCACTAAAAATAATATTAAGTAGAACAAGAAATGCAATTCAACATGATTCATTCAAAACAACACATTCAAATAAGCACATCAAGTCTCAAAAATATATAAACTAAAATAATAAAGAGAGGGAGTTCATAAAAAGATCAGACTCAATGCCCTTCGGTCCCAAGGCCATGACGAATTCGATCTCATTTTTTTTCCGAATCTATCAATCTCGCACAATCTAAGTTATACTAAGAAAACATGAAAATACAACTAAACATAAGTCACTGAACGTCGTCTGAAAGTGAGTTCGAGGCAAAAACAACCCTTAAACACCAAAAAACAGTCCTCAAGTATTAAAATGTGAAAAAATGGAGTTCTTGGTGGAGAAGATGATGAAAAACCCATTCTTTGTTGCTCTTTTATGTGAGAAAACAGTTGGTCAAAGGTGTCAAGTTTCGTCAAACGATTAAAGAGGCTCAGACAGACTAGTCAAAACCCTAAAATCATTATGTAATGTCATTTGTGCCCCTGTTTTGGTTGATCAGACGATGGAAAGTGATGAATTGCGCTATCGAGGAGCATCTGTGGCTTGGCTCAAGTGCGGAGGTTCTAATGCATCATTCGAGGACAATCCTGGGTATGGCAGTCCCAAATCGCAAGCCTGGTCGAGCCCTGCCATATCGCCTGACACGTCACCAGGTCATGCCTTACCTGCACACCTGTCCATAATGGCCCGCGACCTTCTACTTAGCCTTTCCTATTAGTCTAACTAACCACTTATTCGAATGTTTAATGCAAATTTGCATTTAAATCAGTTAACTTAGACTACATTCGTGTCACTTAGTCCTTTTCTACTAACATCTTAATGATTTCTCATATTTTTCAGACTATGTGTTTATATGTTACAGTTCACAAGTGTTTTAATAGCGAAAATCTTAAAATTAACATGTGGGGAATGTGTAACGACCCAAAAATTTTATAATAATTTCTATGTGATGACGTGTATTATTGATGTATACTCGTGTCTGTGTGACAGGACGGACGTCAAGTTTTAAGTAGTGTTTGCCTAGGAAATGTATCGACTGGGCGACAACAGGCGAATTACGGGTACACGAGTCAGAGAAATGAATTTGATGGATGGCCAAGAAATAAATAAAATAATAATAAATTTATGGTCGCCTAGTGACACGTAGGGCCGTGGTCGACATGCGTGGGTCATACGGTAGTGTGCACGCCCGAGTATGCTCGTTGGTGTGCACGACGAAATTGTAGGCAAAAATATATATTTATATGTGTATATATGTAATTATATATATATTAAAAATCAAAAATTTAAAATACAAAAGACCAAGAAGGTCTTTGGCTTATTAAGAAAGAGGATAAGATTGAGGAACATTTTGGTAATTTAGCTACCCTTTTATCTAATCCCAAAATCACCCCCACCACACACAACCGATCCAAAGAAGGAGAGAGAGAGAGAGAGAGAGTTTGAGACCGAGAGAGAGAAGTCATCGGAGTAGAGAGATTGAAAGCTTCGAGGCGCGGCGTCGACGATTCGGAGGTAAGACATTGTTTTTTTTGTGGTGTTGTTGTATGTGTGGTGTGTGTGTGTGTGTGCGGTGGTGGTGGTGATGGTTGAGTAGAGCTCGGCCATGGCAGAAGCCATGGCCGAGATTAAAGGGTTTAGGGTTTAGTTGGGATTGGGGTGAGAGCCAATCCCAAAAGAACAAAAAAATAAAAAATAAAAATAAAAATTAAATAAAATTTGTTGGTTTACTGGAACGAATACGTTCCAGCGAACAACGAAGAAGATGATGGGCATGGCCCGGGTCAGACCAGGGTTGACCCGGTCAGGGGGATCCAGACCCGACCCGCGACCCACCCACGTAATATTATATTAATAAATAATTATTTATTTCAATTAAATATATTTAAAAGGATTTTAATTGAAATAAAATTCTAGAAAGTAGAAAAAATTTAGGAAAAATTCTAAAAAATTATAGGAAATTATATTTTCATCGAATAAAGAGAAATTTAGAAGTTTCCATGAAAAGTGAAGTATTCGACTTGAAAAGTGAAGTATAGGAAAAGTGAAGTATTCAGGAAAAGTATTTGGAAATTCAGGAAAAGTGAAATTTGGAAATTTGGAAATTTCCATGAAAAGTGAAGTATTCAGGAAAAGTGAAGTATTTGATGGAAATTTCCATCAAATAAAGAGAAATTTGGAAATTCAGGAAAAATTCTTATGACGCGTTATGTCAGGGTTTTTGCCTTGAAAAACGTGAAATTGGCAAAAATAGCCAAGAAATTTAGAAAAAATCAAGGAAAATATGGTAAGTGGATTTAGAAATTGAGATTTTCCAAATAGACTCTAACATGATGTAAATGGATAAAAAAATAATTACCAGGTGCTTAGTGGATTGGTGACAAGCATGTGGAGCCGTTTTGGTGGCGTGTAAGAGCCGCGAACGCGGAGTTACGCGCGGTATTGTGAGTAAAACCAACCAGAGTATTTACATTATTTCATTTGTGCATTTAAAATTGAACTATTATGTTTGTTGAGTAGTACTTTTTTGCGGATTATGCATTCTTGAATTTCTTTATATCTATCTATGTCGGGGTTCCAAAAATACCCGAAAAGTTGGTTATATCTATCCTTTTTTTTTTTTTTTTTTTAATAAATAAATAAATAAAAATATGGTGATTTATCGGCTTGGTTTTTGTTTGCATTCCTTAATGAGTGGTATATGTAGGTCTAAGTGGACAACATGGTGCTCATGATTTATCGAACCAAATCCATGTAAATCATCAAAAACAACTTCAAAGTCCACCAATCTAGTAAAAACAAGTGGCCAAATCTATCAAAAATGAAATTTCACTCTAACATCCATTTTAATGGAAAATCACCAAAAATAAGGGTAAATTACCTTAAATCCACACTTGACGCCTAAATCGGACGTGGTTAAACCCGTAGATTGGAATTGTAGTGGTCGTATGTTGAACTATGTGTGTTCTTGACACCTTATCATGACAACATTTGCCTTGAATTACCTTGTTGCTCCTATGTATGCTAACTATAGGACTTTACTTTATCCAATTGATTTAATTCATAACACCTATTCTAGTCATCAATAAAATTCCATAAAGTGTGACTGAGGCTAAATACCTTATTTTAGTGTACCTAATTTAATTTCCTTAGCTTAGTCTAAGCTCTTTGATTTATGTAGGTAACATGTTTAAATAATTTAAATCTAATTAGTTTGTCATTGGTGGAAGTCGGGTTGTAAACAATATAATGGGTGTGGCAGCCCGAATTAACCACTAATCATTGTGATTAGCACCAATATTCAATTAAATTAACTAAGAGCTCGCATGCGAACTAAGTGTGACCTGAGGCTAAATACCTTATTTTGGGACTTGGACTTAGATGTTTGTCTTGGAAGTCAGGTTTAAACTTTGTACTTTGATGGACTGGGACTTCTCTTTTGCTTTCACTTTATCGTTGTTATCTCCATGATTCACTTATCATGTTGTCCTTTATATTCTTCGTGATATCTATGCATGACACTAGGTTAGCCATTTACTTGACATTTGAAATACTGTTTAGACTATATTGGTATTTTACTCTCTACATCATTGTACTCACCGTCTAGTTTGTGACGGTGGGCAGACCGGCGAACAGACAAAGGTAAGGGATTAACGCTAGGCGATTGAAGGCGAGAACCACAAAGCGGTCTTCTCTCACGTATTGAGTATGTTTTGTATTAAGTATCTATATTGTTTTGTTGAACATGGGATTATAGGTTATGGAAGATCTTGGACATGTAGGAAATTATCGATACTCTCTTTTGATTTATATGGTGGATATGATTACGAGGTTTCCACACCCTAGGATTGTCTTAACTTGTATGTCTTGAAGTTTATTGATTAGTTTGGAGTTTAATTGCTTCCGCTATATCTAATAATAACTCACTAATTAATTAACTTCACTTGTAAATATGTAATAAATGGTAAATGGTAAGGAAAGCTGACTAGGCCTGCGTGACTGAGCGAGACTGGCTCGGGGGTTCGTGTAGGTCTACGTCGGGCGGTGCCCAATTCAAGGATTGTGGAATTTGGGGCCGTCATAGAATGATTATCATAAATTTGCAATGAATTAACAAACCCTAGTAATAGAAAAATCAAAAGGATACCATGTATATAAGAAGGCGACAAAATGTACAATGATGATCAATATACATGTATCAATGTGTAAAAGTCTCCCAAACATCCTAAAAATAACAGTAATATATAAATAATACACCTACAAGTTTGTTGGAAGGGAACTCTCCGAAATCAGAGGTAGTCGCCTCTCCATGCAAGAAAATTGATGACGAGTCCAGTAAGTATAGCCCAGAAGAGCCACAATTCACATTTAAATAAGGAAATGTAAATAAAGTGATTACAAGTCATGCTAGTCAAAAGCAATACATTAGAAAGGACAAGAAATAGCATGAAGAGAAATCACTGAGAATCAATAATAACAGACGCGAATGTGGTATATGTACTGCCAAACTCTGTGACTAATAATACTGGATCGAGGAGAATCTGGTAAAGAGGAACTCCTGCCACCGCACCACGATCAATGGGGTATACTGTTGGTCGAGAGTTTAAAACTCCAGGCCAACGACCTCTAAGGAGAGGAATCTGTATAGGAGGCAAGCCATCACGAGCACACACTCTCAAATCATCAACTTGCGAAGTGATCTCTCGCGCAAAGTCTAAGTAAGATCAACACAGTTGCAACAATTGGGTCATTATCCACGAGAGTATCAGGTCATGTTGTCCCGTCGACGATATATAAGCATACACAGGAGTGGAATGGTCAAGCAATACCAAACTGGTAATTCAAAGGCAATAAAACTATTTTTGTAACAAAATAAATGTCAAGTGTTTTTCTGGTGGGGTTTACTTACCTCAATGCAATGAAGGCTCGATCCTAATCGCTCACTTGTACCACAAAATATCTGCCCGATGGTCCTTAAGCTTATATAGGTTTCGAATATCCTATATATCAAATTTCAAATCATTTAGAGATGTTTTGGGTGATTTAAGGCCCTATAGTAAAATTCAACTCATATGGTGAGCTGCAGGAAAATCAGTAGAAAAGGGCTAGAATGCGCTCCTATTCTTCACAGGAGTCTGCCTAGAAAATGAGAAGCGCTCCCCTGCGTGTTCAACAACTGGGAATTCTACTCTCCTATTTCCCATAGCCTTTCCCCACGGCTGTCGACCCTGTTCCTTGACTTATAGGGGAACAAAACATCAATAACAACTACAAATTGCATATATTTATCATCCAATTATCCTTTCATCATCATGCATCAACACCACCATTAAGAACATCAACATGCAATCCCTATTCAAACTTTGGATTTTACTGAAAATCGGAGTTGAAATCCTTTTTTTAGTTTCAAAACCTTAGAAAACCTCAATAGGAACAACAATTCTCGTTCTAACACAAAAGCCCTAATTTCTACATGCATTTCAAACCACCATATTAACAAGATTAGAGAAGAAGATAAGGTTCTTGGATTACCTACCTTGAGTGCTATAAATCCAGTTGAAATCTCCTTTTAGAATCCGCAAAATCCAGCTCTCCATGCCCTTTTTGTGCTGAATTTTCGTTTGGTTTATGTTGCATGTTGTGAACAAAAATGCCCAAGTCTTATATTTATACTAAGTGGTTTCATCAAGCCTAACACTCATATCCCGAGGTCTATCTAGTGCGTCTCACTAACTCCAACCACTAAGTGTGCCCTTTGTGTTACTCCAATAAGCCATTTAAGGGTTGTAGTCATACTTACACACTTAGCCATATATTTAGGCTAACTTTTCATTGATCTAGCTTAATTAAGCTACCAAACTCAATGTTAGTCTCATTAACCTAGATTATGGTTCATTAGGCATTTGCATGCTCTATTTCGGCTAGGTGCTTGTCCGTTTGGCTACTTGGCGTCGTCGCGTATAGCGAGGCACCTTGGGTACATCCTCGACATATTTGGGTTTTATCTGTCTTAGCCCAGTTGTTATAATTTTCTTAGCTTAGAATGTCATTATTTATCATAGCTAAGTCCATTTAAGCTATATCGTACTCGTACCCGTATTTACACGCATCTAGAGGCATTACTCGTCGTACTCACATTAGCGTAAAATGCAAAATTCAATGGTATACATGGTGTTATGCTACATCTAATAGAGCAACTATCATGTAATTACGCATCACATAAATATAAAATAGATAATTATACCTCGACAAACGTGCCATAGACTAATCTGCGACGTCCACGTTGGTCTGAGCTGATTCATAAGACTATTAAATAAACCTGTGGAAGAAAGTAAATAGACAACTGTAAAGGAATATCGCATGAATATCAAATAGTAATGAGACAAATGTACGTGCAGGATCCTGGTAAGACTAGAACCATACTTTGGATTATCCCCAGACACTGATAGTGAGTAAACTCAAATTTATTGAACTCCCTGAATCCATTTGATAGTCGACGTAAACCACGACACATCGACATATGCATAGGAAACATCAGTTGGGTCGACTATTCACCGACATACTTCTAAAACATATGCTATGGTCTAGTGTGCCATAAGCAACACAACATAATAAACCCCTATGAGAGTAAACTCAACCAACCGTAAACAAATATTCGGAAATAGAGTGTTGAATAAAAGGAATTGAATTCAACAAATAAAAGCAAGTAAATACTCAAGGTGAATATAAATTGAGTTACTACACACCTCAAAACGCGCTTCACTAATCCAATTCAGTCACTGTACGCCTCCAATTGCGTATCCAAAACTCGTCCACAAAGTCCTAATTCCCAAAATACTAATCAATATCCTAATTCTAAAAACCCTTAATCACATTAATACAATCCAACTCCTCATTTTAAACTCATTTAATGCCCAATATAGATCCCTAGAATAGGCCTAATTAGCTAAAACAAATACCCAAGTTTGTAAAAAAAAATAATTTTTTAATGTCCCCTGGTCCGACGTCGTGGGTGGCGCCGCCGTGGACTGACCCCGGCATGGCACTAGGGGCAACCACCTGGTTTGGTGCCTTGAGAGATCACCTTTGACACCAGATCCGAATGAGGTTTCTTGGCCCATTCGGCTCGTCGCTGCGACTCGACCCCATTTCGATCACTCATGGTCATCAAAACCAACCATAAAAACTCACAAAACCTCGATGAAAATCGTCCGAGATGGAAATCCCGATTATTCCTGACAAAAATGTCGATAAAATCTTCAAAAATAGCAAAGATCAACAACAACACCAAGCATATCACCATTTTTGCTCAACAACAAACTTAAAATCCATAGCAACTAATTGGAAAACAATGTGCTCAACTCACATCCCCAAAATCGTCGTCCAAACTCGAGAAATTGGACCTGAATCGTAGATAATGGAAAGGAGAATGTAAATATAACCTTAATTATCGATTTCCACGCCGTTTGATCCTTCAAATAACCTCTCAAAGTTCACAAAACCCTTATTCCTTAGCCAATTTTCGGATTTGAGAGATAGAGGAGAGAAGAAAGGTGGTGGGGATGAGATTTTTCAACTATTTATAGGTCCAAAGTCATCTCATGTGGGGTGGTCATTCCAAGGACCATCTCGTGGCCTAAATTTGGTCAATAAGTTGAGCGGATTTGGAGTGAAAACAATAGCCAGCTAGATTACTGGTCTACATAAGTAAATGCTGCGATGACAATGGCCGGAATGTACATCTGGTTGAAGTGGCGCATGGGGCCCACTTTTGGCCCACCAGTGTACGTATGGGTGCATTGAGCGAACTCGCGAGTTCGACTCTCTCTTTCGTCAATTCGTCTTTCACTTTCTCTCACACACCAAACTAGAGAAACCCTAATCCCCAAATCTGAAACGTGAAATCGTTCCGTCGATTGGCAGAGATCATAGATCATCCATCAATCAAATACGAGAGTGTTCCTCTTCATTTCACGCTTGCGTTGCTCATTCTCTTCGATCGAAATCCACAAATTCACAGTTCGGAACATAAGTTTCGACATGGGTAGTTCGCCCAACCCAGATTTGCCATTCGTGAGCATCGAATTGCATTTAGAATAGGGTGTGTTTGAAGAAGTAGCTTGAGATACGATTCTTTGATCTCGGCTTTCTGGTTAGTCGACAAGGCTCTTTTTGCTGTAGAGGGGCTCGTTTTTTATGATTTTGGTGCCTTGTTGTGGGTTGATTTAAAGAGTCTCTTTTTTGTGTTATGGGGTTGTGTAAATACTGGTGCGATTTCTGGGGTACCACATTCTTTTTTGTATTTTTTTTTGTTAAATGAATACAACTTGATAAAAAAAAATGACTGCTATTCAGGTCTTCACTTTTGTCCAAGAAAAAAAAACATCTCATCAATTTCGCGCCTCATTTGTTCAAGCTAGAGTTTCAATCTGGATTTTGGGGATTTACTTGATTTTACCAATTTGGTGCCTCATTTTGTTCGTCTGATCTGGAAAGTAATTCATAGATGAAGCACACATGCCATATTTGGATCAAAGAATGAGAGATGAGCAAAAAAAAAAGTGAGAGATCAATCAACAGAAAGCACAGTGGTGGGCCAGACATGGGCCATACGCGCTACGTCACCCGATGCGCGTGACTATTGTGATTGCAGCATCTCCCCTACATTCCTATCTTTTCATATGAAACTAGAGGGGAAGTAGTAAAAAGACAATGACAAGTCACACTACAACATACATTGATTCACAAAGTCATCTCCTACCTTGGGATATGGATCACATATAGATGTCAGTGCTAACACACAAGTTGAAGCCGCATGAAAGGCTCTTGTGAGTTAATGTGTGTTGGGTATGTTATATGCATTATCATTCTTGTGTTTTTCCAACTCCAAGTCTCCTATCATGAAAAAAAAGTCTCCTATTGACCAAAAAAAAACATACGAGTCTCCAAAAACTTTCTTCCCCTCACCCCTTCTTTACCAAATTACTAAGTGATTCACCGTTCATTGCTGTGTTAAGTTTCATTGGAGAAAATCATGGCTGAAGCAATTGTTGAAATTTTATTGAACAAGTTAGTGTCCATGGCTGAAAGTGAGTTGAGTTTGATGTGAAATGCCAAATCTGATATGGAAAGTCTCTCCAGCATCTTAACAACAATTCAAGCCTTGCAGATGCACAAGCCAAGCAATTCACCGACAATGCTATCAAAGTTTGGTTGGCCAAGCTTGAAGATGCTGCCTTTAAAGCTAATGATATACTAGATGAATGGGCAACCGATGAATCTCTTGCCCCCACTGTTATTGTTCCTATTCTTTCAACTATGCCAAACCCATCGCGTCTCGTCACAAGATTGCTAATGAGATCAAAGCAATTAGAAAGAGAATTGAAAAGATAGAGGAGAGATCTAACTTTCTTTTAAGTAATCATCAATAGCTTGTTGGTGGTTCCATCCAGAACAGAGACGATGACAATGACAAAGATAGCATTAATATCAAGTCATTGCTAGAAAGTCAGAATAATGGAGGGATGATGATGATGTTTCTGTATTTCCCATACTTGGGATGGGTGGGCTAGGAAATACCACTCTAGCTCAGTTTGTATACAATGATGAAAGAGTGCTCAAACTTTTGATACCCGTGTTTGGTATTGCGTCTCTAATGATTTTGATGTTAAGAAGATATCAAAGGCTATTGTACAATCTGTGTATGATACCGAATGCAAACCTAATGATACCTTAGATAATGTACAAGTATGACTTCGAGAAGCACTTGGCGAAAGAAGATTTTTGTTGGTGTTGGATGATGTATGGAGTGATAAACAAGAATTGTGGAACATGTTCAAGAATTCTCTGCCATTCGGGGCGAAGGGAGCCTCAATCATCATAACCACTCGACTGCAAGAGGTGGCAGATATTACAGGTACAACTTTAGCACACGAGTTATCTCCTCTTCCTAACAATGATTGTTTGTTGATCTTATGCATTTAGAAATGTGGGGGACCAAGCAAATCAAGAATTCATTGAAATCAGTCAGCGAATAGTAGAAAAATGTGACGGCTTACCTCTTGCTGCTAGGGCTTTGGGGAGCTTATTGCGCTCCACACATGACAAAATACGGTGGAAACATATTCGAGATAGCGAGATTTGGAATTTACCAGAAGGCAAAGAAGATGCTATGCCTTTAAATTAAAATACAACTATCTATTTCCCTGACTGCGACAATGTTTTGCTTATTGCTCCCTGTTTTCTTGTTCCATTTTGATAGATATAAAGACGACCAAATTATAGAAATGCCCTTTAAATCCTATCAATTACTTAACTCGACCTATTGCCCTTTTGGTCATTTTGCATTTTTATTTTTCAATTTCTTTATTTCTTAGGTTTTTAACCTATTTTAAACACCAATTTCAAACCTGAAAAATACCCAAATTCGTCGATAATTGAGAAATTAACCCAACGTGCTCCAATACACTCATATAATGCGTTTTGGCCCAAGTTTGATTGTGCATCATGTCTAATAAATATAATACATACCTTAGGCACACAACACACAAAAATAAAATATTTTTGAACCATTACACCCCTGGCCTGCCATGGCACCATGGATAGCGCCAGACTAACATCATGCTAGGGTCCTCTCGGTTCACTGTCGCGACTTGGACTCGTCCCTACCACTCATGGTCCTTAAAACCAACCATAAAACCATTGAATCTTGATAAAATTTTGACCAAATCAGTACTCGAGCAAAATTGTCAAAATTTCGATAAAAACCACCTAAAACTTTCAAATCAACGACAACTTCTACAAACCAAATCAGAGTTGCTCCAAATCAATACTTCAAACCATAGCAACTCCTTAAAATCCAGTGAGCTCGATGTGTTCGTTAAAACTCATGTCAAAACCCGAGAAAATAAACCCGAAAAGTAGAGAATTGCGAGGAGAGTACGGATCTAACCTTAATTTTTTGATTCCACACTATTTGTTCCCCCAAATCTTCGTTCAAAGCTCACAAAACCATCATTTCCTTGGAATTTTTAGATTTGAAAATGATGGAGAGAGAAAATGTGGTGTGTTGACTCAAACCAGCCTATCTATACTTTAATTTTCATCACTTGTGCTATGTTGATCCAAAGGCCTCTTAGACGACTAAGATCAAGTCAAAAATTCAGCTACGAGTGACTTAAATGGGAACTTAGTTATTTGGACTTATCCTTTCCTTGCCCAAACAAATGAATCTCCAGGTGTTCTGTTACCTGGCTCCACGCTGTGATGCGTACCACCAACGTGCTATAGCGGGCCTACTCGACTAAATGACGTTTCATATTAATTATTTAATGCATATTTATTCATTTATCATGTGTGACCTATTCTATCGTAATTTGCTCATCTGGTACCCACGTTTACACACTACTCGAGGCAAATATCCATCATACTATCTCACTCAGTCAATACAATATAAATGCACAAATTACGATGCAAATTAACATAATTACACATATACATCGCAACTTAGGCAAACAACACACAAAAATCAGACAAATTACCTAATTCGAGCGTGCCCTGATCAAGCTGCAGGGTCCGCGAGTGTCTGAGTTGGTGTTCATGTCTGAAATACGTATTAATAACGACAAATTAGAATTTAAGTCGTTACAGGTCGCTTTTCTTGCCTTACCCCAAGCATACCCCTGGTCAAGAGCATTTGGTATGATTAATTTGGTTGCAAGTTTAAATTTTGATTCTGTTTTATGTATTTTAATTTTGTTTTATGTATGTTTGTTTTTTCAAGATGATTCAACCAATTATACTCTTCAATTTTTATTTTTATTTTTTGTCAAAATATACTCTTCAAATATTAAATTATTAAGTTGGAGGCCATGTTATTAGAAAAGTCTCATATATTGTTGACTTGAAATACTGTATACAACATGAATAAAATCAGGGCGTAACTAAATTAATTAAAACTGCGTAAAATGAAGCACAAACAAAACAATTGTACATGCCACATAAAACGGACCAGAATCCCAACAAAACCATACCAAAAAAAAAAAAAGCAAAAGGACCTCTCAGCTCCTAAACTACAAATCAGGGCGATTACCCCTTAAAGTGAAAAGAAAGGATCTTTAGCTAGTTATTTTATTTATTTATTTATTTTAGCCAATAATTTTATTTAGTCATTTATTATACATCATTATTTTTTTGGGGTAATTGGAAGAAACAAAATAAAGTATTTTTTAATTCAAAATTAAGTAACAATCAAGTGTATTATTTAGCGGGTCCCATATTTTGAGGTATTTGAGATATTTCTTACTTTAAAATTATCTAAGGAAGAGTCAACACACTCAATCGACAATTCACATCATCACGTTAACTTTCAAACAGATAGAAAGTTAACCAAAAGAAGAAATGGCCTTCTCTTTTCACTTTAGGATGTGATAGCTCCAAAATTACTCTTAAGGGGTAATCACCTTTAATGTTTCGTTTAGGGATTGAAATGACCCTTGTGACCTTACACAAACTTAAAGGTTTTAGATTTTGTTAGGTTGACCCATTTTAAGCACCGAGACTAGAGGTGCACAAAGATTAGATCTAGTTTAATTAGGGTCAATCCACAATCTAATTCAATTATTACGAATTGAAAAAATACAGTGTAATTCAGTCCAAATAATTTATCAATCTAACTCAATTCAATTTGCAAATTGTGAATCGAATTGGATTAAGTTCCATATATTGATATTTTTCTATTCAAAGATTCATGAAACTAGATTTAATCAAATGAATCACAAGAATTATACATTTCACAAATCTATATATAACATATTTTCTACAAACTTATCATCTACAAATCTTCACCTTACACCTCACAAATGCACAAAAAAAGTGCACGTACATGCAACCTACCAAAAATGGTTAAAAACACAACAAAAGAGTTAAGAACAAATATAGTCTTTTAGATGTTATAGTTTAGAGTTAATAGTTTAAATTGATGCTCTTTAAGATACTAAAGTACATATGATCATATATGTATGTGTTGACGTGGTAAATGGACTGAATCGAATTGGATCTGTAGTTTTTTAATGTAAGATCTATAATCCAATATAATCTAATTAAATAAATTAAAAAATTAATTCAATTAGTGATAATTGATCCAGATCCGCGGACGCACGACGCATGCACACCAAACCGAGACACGCATCGGTGTATGACACTGACCCACTTAGTACTCAAAACACACGCATACAAACACATCCCAAATCTACCACACTTTTCTGATTGTCTCTGGCTACCACGTGGACACAAACCACGCACGCGCACGTACGAACAAAAGCGCAGAATACATTCTTTTTTAGGAGCGTCAACGCGAAAAGACAAAAACACAAATTGAATTTTGAAATGAGACGGAACGTCGGGTCGGGGCACGTGCCCCGAGGACCCGAATCTGAAATATTAACTGTTTACATTAAAGACCACGACGCGGAAACGTCGTCGTCGACGTATTTAATGGTTTCATTCATTTGATCATCAATTGTTTTGTTTTGTTGAACGCAAAAAACTAGCCTAAATTTCATCCCCAATTGTTGGTGTTATAATTATTGAAGTGATTTTTGTGATGGATCATGAGAGGCCCAAAAGGTGAGTAGTGATTTTAGATTTCCTGACTCTTGATGGGTACTATTTGTTTGTGTTTTTGTGCTTTTTGGGTTTCTGTTTGTTTTCTTCTGTTCTTTTTTGGGTGTTTTTTGATTCTCTTGTTCATGATTTCTGATGGGTTTAATTGGTGGAGGAAATTGAGGCCTTTTTGAAGATACCCATTTGGGGATTTTGCTTCTTCATGCTTGTTTGTCTCCTTTTTTTCTTGATGGAGAGGCAAGAAGCCAAGAACTAAAGGTGTTAGGTGATTTTTTTTTTTTTTTTTTTTTTTTTGTGTAGATTTCTTGTTTTTATGTTTAAGGTTTGTTTTTGTTTTTTTGTTTGTTTTTTAATATTGGAATGATTCATCAATTTTGCTATAAGATTTTGCTTTCCTTGGCCTCAGTTTTTATAGAATTTTGTTATGTTGAGTTTAGTACCATCAACCATGTGTATGGGATCAACTTTGATAATTGGAATAAACATGAAGTGTGAGGTAGAATAAGTGAAGAAGAAGATACTAGGTTGCTGGTCTTTAGTTGCTATCTTGCTTGCAATGAAGTATTTGTTCTTTTGGGTGTTACCCTTTTTTGTTTTGCCAAATCTGGTTGAAAAAGCTTGAAATGGGAAATAACTAAAAAAAGAAACATGATTGCTGCTTCTAATCAGAAAATGTTATCTCACTTGTTTGAGCCTTAAAGAGGAATTATTGTGAAAAGAACTAGTATACTGCTTAATAATGTTAGGCATTGCTACTGTGCAACATGATGCGGCTGCACTGGTTTTTTTTCCTAGTTGTCCCTTACTTCGAATTGGTAATGGTCAATGTAGACGCAAACATTGGAAAGGTCCACCTTTACTTGAGGCGGAATCAATATAGGAAAAATGAGGTTAATTTAATGCTTTTAGGCGTCAAAGACTAGAGGAGACTAGGAAGAAAGAAAAAAGAAAAAAAAGGGATATTTTAACCATCTAATTTTATTCTTGAAGTTGTTATATCCCTAAAGACTTTGTTGTGTAGGATGTTTGATGTAGAGAGCATCAGAGGAGGAAGGATAAAGATCAACAATAGGAAGAAACAAAACATAAATAGCTTCCTAAACTGCTAACTGGGGTTTTCAATTATATCTTCTCTAATCTGTCAGCAAAAACTAACTACTCTATAGTATTTATGCCTTTTATAATGAAAATCTAAAACATCAACCTTGGGTTCCACACATATAACAAATCATAATTCTCATCCCAAGCCCCAAATGACTACTACATCAATGTTGCCCTTTATTTATAATGTTGTCGGAAGTTAGCTAAGCTTCGTTCTTTTTTTCTTCTTTTACGAATAATTCTTTTATATATCCATGTTGCGACATATGCCTATTGCAGTGCACTTTTGTAATTTATTGGACCTTTAATTTTGATGAATAAGACCAGAATGCTGTATTATGTTTATGATAATAATATGCCTATTATCATGTATGACATCTTAAGAACATTTGGTTTCGATTTTGTGAGTCAGATTAAAGATCTAAAAATTGGAAAGTGAAGCAAGAGGGAAGGTGATCAAGTTTTGATTTGAGGACGCAGAAAGCATCATATTGAAAATTTTAATTATGGCTCCCGTAGGACGCATATGCAAGGAAGACATCCTAGAGTCTCAATCTTCTTTTGCGAAGTATGACATATCACCTGGAAATGCAGAAATAAAAACTGCTCCACCTAGCAAGGGTGCCATTACTAATGGTGGAAAACCTGGAATGCCATCAACTAGTGGTGTGCACGAACTTCTTGAATGTCCTGTTTGCATGAGTTCAATGTTTCCTCCAATACATCAGGTTCTTACCATTTCACAAAATCTCTCTTTATCTTTTGAAATCTATGTACTTGTTTTAATAGGACACTCTTTGTGTGGTTAGAATAATCTTGGAGTTTTAATTGTTCATCCCAACATTTGTTTTTAACTTGATTAAAATTCCTTTCTTCTTTGGTACGTCTATATTCCTGCCAAAACTTGGAGCGCTTGAAGAAGCTTGTTTATTAACACTTTTTAAATGATAGCTGACTTTGGGTGCATGTCCGTAAAGAAGTTTAAGATGGTTCTTTTCACCATCAAAAATTGGAAGATCATATTATTGAAACAACAAATATAGGGGAGTCAACCGTGCCGCAATTTGCTTCATTTGTTGCCAAGTCATATAATTAAGGAGCCTTATTTGGTGCATAGAAAGGGAAGGCCTCGCATAAATAAGAAGCAATGTATAACTGAGAATATTACATAAAGGAAGACATGGAAGGTAATGTTTTGCTTGTAGCCATTGTGCTTGGATGGTAAAACTTCTTGAGTGAATCAACTATCAAATTGTATTTTGTTTTGGTTGAAGAAGAGGAGAGTTGAAGAAAAGAAGCTCTAGTCGATTGAGCTTGTGGCTGGTGGCGAAAACTCAAATTAACGCGGCTGTACGTGGTCAATACGTGTTAGTTGGATATCAACCGACTTGAAGTTTTTTTTTTTTTTTTTTTGTTAAAATAAATAGGCGTCAGTTGATTGGGTTCCGATATTGGGCAATATGTTAACTTGGTGCCAAAAGTGGGACTTAAGCATTTTCTATACAATTTACATTATATTATGTATGAAATTCAAAAACACATCTAACATCTGGAAGAAAACGGATGTCAAATAAAACTTGATAAGTGTTAACCAAGAAATTCCAAAAGAAGTGGGAAAAATGCTTCCCCTTAACCCTAATGCAAATCTTAGCCTTCCCTAAAAGTTGGTAGCAACGAGAAATAAAAATAAAAAAGAGAAACTAGAGATATAAAAATTCTAGATGTGGGGGAGACAGGGCCGGCCCTGAAAAGGGGTGAGTGGGGTGGTCGCCCCGGGCCCCCAACCCCTTTGGCCTCCATTTAAAAAAAAAAATAATTATATAAAAAACTATTTTTTCTGATTAAAGAATTATGGCTTATTAAGTGAAAAAATATTGCTTAACAAATTGTACATGTATTTTTTAAATTAAATTTAAATTTTCTACTAGTACAAGTAGAAAATTGATTTGGGACTGAGACTATGTTGTTGTTATTGTTGTTGCACTTGTATAAGTAGCCTTTTCAACTTATTCTCCCTCTAAGTGAAACTGTTTTCTTCTTTGCATTTTGTAGGCGTTATTACTCTTTACTTTTTTCTTAAAAGTATTATTGACTTTTGTATATGTTTTGAAAGTCTTTAATCACACTATTGTGCATTAATTGAGCAAGTCTTTTGTGAGATTTACATTGTCTTATATAAGAATAAAAAATTATTCTTTTTTTCACACATCTATAATTGAAGGGTCCTAAATTATAATTTCGCCCAGGGCCCCTAAATACTTTGGACCGGCCCTGGGTGGAGACAATTAAGGATGGAAGAATAAGGTGAAGAAAGTCTATCGAGAGTGGAGATGGGGTTTTAAATAAATGAATTATGAGTATTGGATATACCTTGATTGAAGGAATGATAGAACATGATTGATTGACGAAATCACGGACGAGTTGTTTCTACTTTCTATCCTTATTTGATATTTCCATGTATTTTCTAGCAATAAGATATACAAGATCTTGAGAAATCTTTTCTTTCTCTGTAATTTTTGCTTGTAAGCATATTTCCATGTGTTTTTGGTTTTCTATTCATTTAGATGTGTTTAGAGCATCTCCAATAGTAAATGTGGATTGTAGTTGTGGATTCTTGCCACACAATCAATGGAGGGGATGCCCATCTTAGGTGGGTTAATAGACATTGAAATTCAAAAGTGCTCTCCAATGTATAATATGGATCGCACCTTTTATTTTGAAACTTTATTGTATTTTCTTTATATTTTAGAGAGAATTACTGAGGTGGCTATGGATTACACCGTCTAAATATAGACATTGAGAATAGACACTATCTATTGTTTTCACGACACGCCAGGTGCACATTGTCAATCCATAGTTGCATTGGAGAAGGGTTTTTAATTCCGATGTTCATTGCATCTTATGTGGCACACATTCTCCCCCAATCCATATTTGCATTGGTGATACTATGTTTTACACATTAGATGGTACACATTGGAGGAATACATTAGAATCTAAAGGCTTTAAGTTGAGTAGGACAAAGACCGAATACATATACTGTGAGTTTTGAAATACTAGACATAGAGATGATTGAGTCGTAAAATTAGGGGAAGTAGAAGTTCCTAAGGTGAAGCACTTTAAATATCTAGGACCAATCTTCATTTGCATTGGAGATGCTCTTTTTTTCTCAATAGAAATTGAAGAAATTCGATAAGGTATAGGTAGACCGAAGTTAACTTGGGATGCATTAATTAGGAGGGACTTGAATGGTTTGGAATGCTTACCATCAATTGCACTAAATTGAGCACAATGGAAGAACTTGATCCATGTAGCCGAACCCAATTAATTTGGGACTGAGGCTATGTTGTTGTTGTTGTTGTTGTTGTTGTTGTAGTATGGTACACACATACATGGAAATAAGTTGACAATAAAAGATTACAAAGATAAAATTTTTCTAAATCGTGCTTATCTTATCGTTGGATATACATATAAAGGAATCAAATAAGGATAGAAACAACTCATCTATGATTTCTTCAATCAATTACGATTCCTTAAATCAAGGGATATCCAATAGAGTTCTCATGGTTGCCAAGTGTAGGGCCCATTGGAAGGTTACTAAAGATAGTGAAGGAAGCAGGCGGTTGAACAACATTAAGTGTTTTCTTTCTGCACATCTTCAAATTCCACCCTTAGATTATTAGTCTTGTGTTCCACAGTAAAACGATGGTGAGGCTCCATAAGCCATATGTCCTTGATTAGAAATTCCTCCATCTTTATCTTGTCTATTGATGCTCTTTGGGATCTGCCTGCATTGATCTAAGGTTCACATGATGATACCATAACATACATTTTCCTATAAGTAAGAAAAGGGAGTGGCTAAACGGACCACAATTTTTACTGAACGTACCCCATTACTCACCCATACCCCTTTTTGAATCACAATTGTTGAACGTACCCCGATTTTTTTTAAATATCCAAAATACCCTTGCTCACCCCATCACTCTCACCCCATTACCCCTCAATCCTCTTAATTTCTCGAGTTTTGACCATTGTATAACACTTGTACTAGGTCGAAAGTGTCGTAGGAGTGTTTTTTCATCAAACATGGTCATATCTGGTCTAGTTACACAAGTCTCGTCTGGCTCCCATCAAGATCTTTGAAGAGGCCTTGGTGGGGGCCGACCGAGACCTTTTCAAAGGTCTTGGTGGGAGTTGATCGAGATCTCTTTAGAGGTTTCTATGCTGTGTGAAAGAGACTCTCGGGCGACTAAAATGAAGAAGGAATTTTTGAAACTCCAAAAAAATACATGAAAACGACCAAAAATCACTAGGTTTTGCTCGGAATCGCTGGATGTGCTCGATTCCATCGACGTTTTGTGCCCAAAATGCAAAATTCAAGCCTCAAGTCGAAGCCCTAAACCCAACAACACAAAATCAACTCAGTAACAACCAAAAAACCCATAAAGCGACATGAAAAATGGTGGGGAATGCATTCATCGCGTCGAATCGATGTGGTTTCGTCCAGAATTCATCGGATTTGGGCCGGAGGTGAGAGTGCAATTTCTGAGTGAAGTTCGGTCGAGTGATTGGAGTATGGATGAGCGAGGGTGACTGGGGTATGAGTGAGCAAAAACCCTTTGGGCCATTTCACACATAAATTAAAATTTTTTAAAATGTGGTGTATGTTTAGTTAAATATGTTGTCCATTTAGCTGCTCCCCGTAAGCAAAATATCATAATGAGAAAATTTTGTGATTAATTACCCACTTATGTGAACCAAAAAATGTGATTACACATTATAGAAAATTAGCATCACTACAATTAAAAGACATTACTTTGATTTCACCAGTTTCTTAGCTATCTGATCTTTCTATATTGATTTTAACCCAAAATTCATTTTCCTGCTTTTGAAGGTAATGTTCTGAGTGTAACCTTTTGCATTGGTACTATGTTTTCTTTTGCCTTTTGTTTTATGTTCTTTAAGTTTCTTCTGAGCACAAAACTTACGGTCATGTAAATCTGCAACTCCATTTTCTAACCATTTTATTCAGGTGATCTGCATTGTTAAATATATTTCTGTCGGTTGTCAGCTAATCTTAGCTAACTATGCCCCATTCTCTAACCTGTTTATACTCTTATGGCCTGTTTGGTTGGAGTTATGTGTAAGATGTAGGAAGTGACTTGGGTAAGCCATGTCTTTAGTGAGAGATGCGTGCCTTGTTTAATGCGTTTGGTTCAAGTGCCCACATTTTGGCAAAAGTAGGTAAAAATACTTAAATGCCCTGAGATCAATGTAGGGAGTGACTTGGGTAAGCATGATTTTACATGCTTACATACGACCGAGCCGTATGTAAGACTCCAAGCAAGCGCCTATCTTACAGCTAAGCTAGGGTGTAGCTAAGCTAACACCCCAGGCAATGGTCATTAGTTTTTTTCACAAACAATCTTGGCCCGAGTAAAAAACAGCTGCTTCTGACGTATATGTCTCTCATGTTATGGGTCATTAGTTCTAGGTGATTCTTGTTAAACAACAGAAACAAAATATAATTTTGACTGGTCCAAGGTTTCTGCAAATTGTTGAATTCAATATGACCAGGTAATGGCTACATGGTCGCAGCTCTCCGTCTGAAACCTCTGATGGACATTAGGTGAGACTCTAATATGCAAAATTCAACATTGTGAGTTACACTTTACTTGCCACAATCTTATTAGCACAAGTTGAAAACTTCCTGTTGAACGATGTGTTTATGGGGTTACATGCTTTTGTTTTGATCTTACTTCTGATGGATCTTCTCATCATGAGTTACATTTATTATCTGCGAAATGATAGTAACTGTAAAAGTATATGGTATATATTGCATTGAATCATTAATGTAACTCAACACCTTTTATCCTGAAAAAAGTCAATGTGTTTGATGTTTTGAATTTGAATTTGCTTTCAGTGTCCAAATGGCCATACATTATGTTCAAATTGCAAGGCTAGGGTGCACAATTGTTGTCCTACGTGTCGTTATGAGCTTGGAAATATACGATGCTTAGCTTTGGAGAAAGTTGCAGAATCGTTGGAACTCCCTTGCAGATATCAGAGTTTCGGTTGCCATGATATATTCCCATACTACAGCAAACTTAAGCATGAACAACATTGTCGATTTCGACCATATGACTGCCCTTATGCTGGATCTGAATGCTCCGTAAGTGGAGACATCCCTCTCCTTGTTTCTCATCTCAAGGATGATCACAAAGTTGACATGCATGATGGATGCACATTCAACCATCGGTACGTCAAATCCAATCCACAGGAGGTTGAAAATGCAACATGGATGCTAACTGTAAGTTCTTTTTGCAAAGTGCTTCTTGAACCTTTAGGATTTTCATAAATGCTAAGGCTAATTTTACTAAATTCATGTTGATCTTGATCTTGTCAAAACCGGTTTCTTGCTTTTTCTTGTTCACTTCTCAGAATCCCAGCAGCTTTCCTTTCTTTTGTAGACTTGTAGTACTTCCTTTTCTTTCCCTTTTTATTGCAACTCTCAGAGTTACTCCCATAAAAAAAATCAATGGGCTTTAATGTCATTTACTTGTTTCAGGTCTTCAACTGTTTTGGTAGACAGTTTTGCTTGCACTTCGAGGCTTTTCAATTGGGAATGGCACCAGTGTACATGGCCTTTCTGCGATTCATGGGTGACGATGACGAGGCCAAGAAATTCTGTTACAGTTTAGAAGTAGGTGCAAATGGTCGCAAACTAACATTTCAAGGAGTACCAAGGAGCATCCGCGATAGCCATAGGAAAGTTCGAGATAGTCAAGATGGACTGATCATTCAAAGGAACATGGCACTCTTCTTCTCTGGTGGCGATCGACAGGAGCTTAAATTGAGGGTTACTGGCCGAATCTGGAAAGAACAGTGAGAAATATCACTATTCTTTTGAAGGTTTGTTCAAAATTGCATCATACAATGATTCCCACGAAGTCCTTTGGCCATGTTTGATGCAATGATGAGTTCCTATATATAGCTGGTTTATAGGGGCAATTATCCTTGCAAGTTTAGAAAGGTTGGATCCGATTTTGTGTGGCTTATCACTTTGATTCGATCTGCATTGTTAATGTCGTTCGAATTCTCTTTCGCCACAGAATTCCCAAGGCTTCTTAAACTGTAACTTTCTCCTACACACTATGTACTTGAGAAATTTATGTAACATTGTACATTATCATTATGGTGTAACTGCAGTTGATCTGGACTTGCATTAATGAGCTGATGATGTGAATTTCCCTATTTAAGTGATGTCGATCATTTCCAACTGAAAAGATTAGTGGATGCGTTTGGCTCTTGGTGAATTGTTGTTTGTTTTGAGATCCTACCAGTACCAAAGTGGCTAGTAAAAGATGATATATTTAGGTCTTAACCTGATTTCATTCTCTAAGTGCGTCTTGTGAGTTGTGAGCCACAACAGGCTTGAATAACTATCTTGATGTTTAACAGGTATTGGATTATTCTACTAGATATATAATGAAATTAGATTACATATATACATAGGGAAATTTTAAGACTAAATATATACCCATGTTATGAAAACTCCTTAAAATATGTTGTGCATTAAATGTTTTGTGCATTTATGTTGCCTCGATTAATGTGTTGGATTTAAATTTAATGATTCTAAATTGTGTATATATATATATCAATTAAAGGTCTAATATTTATTACTACTTAATAATCTTTTTATTCATTTGTGTAATTACTCTACTAGATTTATAATGAAATTAAATTACATTGTATAATATCATTTTGGGAATGAAAACTTTCAATCACTAGGGTTGTTGTGAGATGTCTTTGATTTCTCTATCCTTTAATTAGAAGTTTCGATTTTGAACCTTGAGAATGAAAAATAATTAAAAAAAAAATCAAAGTTGTCGGCATGTGGTCCTGTAATTCTCTAAACCCTAACCACCTTGACTATAATAAAAAAAAATAATATAATCTCATGTTCCATTGGTGTTCTAGATATGCTCACCACCTTCAGAAGTACACGTGGCAAAACCCAGAGGCCTTGGAAAAATAGTTAGGTATCACTGCCGCACAAGATAACAACTCATAAGTCATAACAGAGAAAGTAGGACAAACGTGCGAGACGTGCAGACAAGTAACTAAACACAAAACAGAACAAAAACAGAGCAGCTCCCCTGTTTTAGTCCTTGTTTGTTCGTCAGTTTCAAACCGATTAACATCTCAAAAACCACTTTCCCGCGAACCCAACTAACTTTCCCATTTTTGATCAATTTGGCTAGACAAACCCCACAATTTTTTCTTAGATTCATTACTGATTTTGGGCTCAATTTTTGATGTGATGTGTTGATTTTTCTTTTTGGGCAGGTTGGGTTTGTTGATATGAAGTGGTGATTGATTTTGGGTGGGGGTTTGTGTTTGTTGTTGTTGTTGTTGTTGTTAAAACAGAGTTGGAAGGATGTTCTGCTGTGGAGGAGCAGAGGAAGAGCCCTTCGCTCAGCCTGTTAAACAGAACAACGGGCCACCGAAAATGGGGAATCAATATGGTAAATGCATTGTTAAGTTTTGTCTTCTTTGAATGGTCTAATTTAGATTTGATCCAATATTATCCTCACCTTAGCCACCTGCAACTCAGAGGTACAGGGTTTTACTGCCTAAGGTGTTCGTACTATTTGGGTAGAGATCCACACTTAAATACTTCTATACGAAGTCACACTTAACTGATGTGGGACTATATTTCGGTCCACAAATCTCCAACAAGTGAAAACCAACAGTGGGTTTGTCCGAGTAGTAGGAGACTCGGTTCCTTTAGTGAGGTCTTGAGTTCGAGTTTTTTATGGATGGAAAAAAAACTAGGTTAGGAGGGCCGCCCCTATTGGCCCTTTTAGTGCCCAAGCATTAATTACTCTGTAGTTGGCGTTGGATACCTTCCGGGAACCCAAAAAAAAAATGCTAGTGACCTTAATTTTTTATTTTTTCTTTTATTTTTATTATTTTTTTATTTTGATTGAGAAATTTGATGAGGTGAGAATGGCAATGGGATATGGAGGTGTGGTTATTAAAGATTAATTTACATTTTCTTTGGAGGTTGTTCTTGTTCTTGTCTGAAATGTAGTACTACTAGTTCACAATGTGCTTAATTAGAACATACTGTACTTTTATTCTGATTAGGCCTGGCCATATTATTCAGTGATTGATGTCAAGGAAATAATTTGGTTTAAGTTCTTATTCTGTTAGCATAGCTTTTGGAAGATTGAGTGATGGGTTGATTGGAAAACTTTAAAGAAAATTCTCAACTCCTGATTGTTTTGTACTTTACCCTCTTGTATGCTGGTGCTGATGTTCAAGAAATTTCGCCTGAGAGCCTTTTTTTTTTTTTTTGATTATGGGATAATTGGATGCTCTTTTCAATGGTTAGCAATGAGAATCTTTTCTCTAGATCCCTTGGAAATTGTTGTGGAATTGATCAGTGCTTAGTGGTTGGAAGCTTATTGCACATTCTTTCCTTCTGCTAATGTTTTACTTGATGTAATGTAAAGCTGAGTTCTAAACCGCATTCAGGAGTATCGCAGAAAGGTGAGAGAAATGAGGGCATTGATTCGGTCGCTCATCATTCATGATAATGCGGTCCGTTGGTTGTAGTCTTAGTTCATAATTTATGGAGAAATATAAATAACTACCCTATAGTCTATGCTTACACTGAATTCATGAGTGAAAGGATCTACTGCATGCCTCCTTCGATTGCTTTCCTTACTTATTCATATTGTAGCTGATAGTTGTTGTATCTTGTGGAGTTGTGCCGAAAATATGACTCTAATTGAGTTCTTTATATAATCTGGAAAATTGATAATCGATGATTGTGAAAGCATTTAATGAGTATGTGAAACACTAGAATTGAAAACTTAGTTAGGACATGAAATTTATTTACTACGTATCTTCTTGAGTATACATTCTTTTTTTTTTCTCGTCTGAGGGTGGCAAGCTGTATTCTTGACTATACATTCTTCTTGTTTGCAGGATGAACTACCATTTTAATTAATTGCTCTAGATGCTTTTGTGCTAATTTGATTGAACTAATATTTGTAGTATTTGTTTTTGGGAAAATAGTAAACATGCAGTTAATAGGATGGCGTTTTTTGGTTGTAATTTAGGAAGTCAGAGACGAGAGCCTCCTATTAATTTGCAAGCGAGCAGAGGTGCTGGTCCTCGGAGGGTCTTACCCATTGAAACTCCAGCGTTATCCTTGGATGAACTGAACAAATTGACTTATAACTTTGGAGCAAAGGCTTTGGTTGGAGAAGGGCCATATGGTCGGGTTTTCTGCGCAACCTTAAGTTGTGGTCAGCTTGCTGCAATAAAGAAGCTAGATCCGAGTTCCTCACAAGAACCTGAGTCTGATTTTTTTGCTTCCCAGGTAAAGTTCTTTTAAAGAATACGATAACCTGTATACTTCGAATTTCGAGGAGGCAAACATTGAGGTTTTATGGTGACGAAATTAAGCATGTTGCTCTATTCTCATTTGATGCAGCTATCCATGGTTTCTAGACTGAAGCATGAGAACTTTGTGGAGTTGCTAGGATACTGCTTGGAAGGAAATAATCGAATCTTGGCATTTAGATTTGCGACAAAGGGTTCTCTGCATGACATATTGCACGGTATATACATGCCAAAGTCTTTTATTTTTTAATTCTCTAACTCTTCTAATCATATTTGAAAAAGATTATTGGTGTACTTTTGCTAAGGGCATTGACGAGTTCTGATGAATTTTTTTTGTCCAGGAAGGAAAGGAGTAGAGGGGGCGAAGCCTGGTCCTATCCTCAGCTGGAGCCAACGAGTCAGAATTGCATGTGGCGCAGCTAGAGGTCTTGAGTATCTACATGAAAAGATTCAGCCCCCTATAGTCCATCGGGATATCAGATCCAGCAATGTTCTTTTGTTTGATGACTTCGTTGCAAAAATAGCCGATTTCAATTTAACCAATCAGTCTCCAGATTCCGCAGCTCGCTTACATTCGACTCGAGTATTGGGAACTTTCGGATATCATGCTCCAGAGTATATATGCTTACTGTTACCCCTTTGTTTTATATAAGCGCATTATCATATTTGAACTAGTATTTAAATTGGTTCCTAAATAGTACTTTTTCACACTACTTTTTTCCTGGTTTAATCAGTTCTGCCACCAAGTAACAAGATTTTTGGTTACTTTGTGATTTCTAGTTGTTAACATTGTCGATGTTCGGAATGACATTAGGAGGTCTGATTTGAGACTAGTACTGAAATATAAGTTGCCAATGTAGAAACTTAGGAGAGACTACTTCTTAATAGAACTATTGTTATTAATTTGTTGCTGATGTAGTTTGTGTTTCTAAATGTTTGTTATTCAGGTATGCCATGACAGGACAGGTCACTCAGAAAAGCGATGTTTACAGTTTCGGTGTTGTTCTTCTAGAGCTTTTGACAGGAAGAAAGCCAGTGGATCACACCATGCCTAAAGGACAGCAAAGTCTTGTTACTTGGGTAAATGCTCAACCCTATCATTAGAATTACGATTCTTGTTCTTGTGCCAACTCGAGTAACATTCTTTTGTATATTATGATTCAGGCTACCCCAAGACTGAGTGAGGATAAAGTTAAGCAGTGTGTGGATCCAAAGCTAAACAATGAGTACCCGCCAAAGGCAATCGCAAAGGTTCATTTGCCTAGTTGCCGCTCAACTAATTCTTTCTTCCATTACGCTTGATAATGATATCTTTTGGTCTTACTTATTGTGTTTGCTTCTTTTGTGTGTGATATTACGAATGAATAAATCAGTTGGCAGCGGTTGCGGCATTGTGTGTTCAATACGAACCAGACTTCCGGCCAAATATGAGTATTGTCGTCAAAGCTCTGCAGCCACTTCTTAACTCAAAACCAGCAGGATCCGCGGATGTCTAGCTAGGTGAATGTACTTTCTGTTTATCACTCCCCCCTTATCATTGATTTCCATATGCTTGGTATTCAGTTTAGAGCTTTAAAGCCTATTGAAAAAGTTCTTAAGATTTGTACGTGTATTGTGTGTGTATCCTCATGAAGGGAAATGAATTAGTTACTCTATAGCTTATAATAATTTGTATGATTTACTTACTGCAATGGAAGTATTCTCATTATCTCATTTTCTAAATCATGTTTATTCATTCAAAAAATGTGGCTAATTAGTTCAAGAATGTATTGCATCGCATTTTTTAATGTAACATCTTTTCCAAGTTAATGTTATTGAAGCCTTGCAGCCAGATCAATCCAAATCAACTCAAATCCTACTTCTATTCTCTAAAATTAAATCTTGACAAAACATAAACAAAATCTACTATCTAATTAAAGAAACCAACATTGTTTTGTCCATTTTTTCGCGGGAGCAAATGTAAGTTAGATCTAGTCTGAGGGTACACGTCATTAATTTATATAATATTTTTTTGGAAAATAATAAAATGACCCACTTTGGGCATACACTTGGGACGCATACTTTGTCTTTTAGTTCATTTATGTTATTTTATTAGATGTAGGCCCACATTTTGGGAGACAAAATATAGCTATAAATGGGTTAAAAGACAAAGTCCAAGTGGACTCAAAGTGTGTTAGATTATCATTTTCCTATTTTTTTTTTGTGATCAATAAGACTTTAAGGATTCCTGTCTCTTTTCCTTTAAAAAAAAGACACAAGAAAGAAGCAACATTAAAACTCGCATAAAAAAAAAAAAAACAATTCGATTAGGCTTTGGTTCAGAATAAACATAAATATATGTATTTAGTATATATTTTGAATTTTACCACCACAACAACGAAAACTTATCTATATCATTTTGAAATTACGTACAGAGCCTTCATAGTATGTACTTCCGCAATTATCGATACATTAATGAAAATAATTTATATTATGGCATAAGAAACTCTCAAAGGGAGTGGTTAAACGGACTTCAATTTTTACTTAGAGGACTTCATTACTTTAACGTACCCCATTTTTAAATTTTTTTTATTAAACGAACCCCACTTTTTTTTTTTTTAAAAAAAAAATTCTCAAAATATCCTCATCTTCTACAAACAAAAAACCACCCTTCAACATATTTCCAACATTCATAACCTAAATCAAAAGCTTCACAAAACCTAGAAAACCCCACCTTCATGGTCACTAAGGTCGTGGGAGGGTCTATTTGAGTCAAACCCCGACGGATCTGTTGTCCGTATACTAAAATTCGAAGATACAGTTTGGTGGGGTATGTATAGTAATTTGGTGGGGGTATAAGTAAGATTGTAGTCTAGAGAAATCGAAATCTCTACCAGCGTAACAATCCTCGTTAAACCGATATTGTCAGTAATATTGCAGACTTGTAACTCCGATAGCTAACTAAAATTCTAATATACAATCGGGTGGGGCCCGTGAAGTAAATTGGTGGGGTATATGTATCATTACAACGTATATAACCATTACAGTAGATGATAATATTGGTAATATCGGGAACAATTGTGTCCGATACTTAAGTTAACAATTCGAATATTCAATTGGGTGGGGTCCAAGTAGCAATTACGTAGGGTATGTACGATATGTCGGCCAAACAAAACTGATATGTAACTATGTGTTTCGTCCGACATGTGCTAAAACCATAAGCAACAGTGTTAGTTCAAGTAAAACGACACTTACTCATAGATATCAGCTTCGTTACTCTGCACAATACGGGGACAACAAACAAAAATGGAGGTTTTTCCTCGATGAAAAAATCTAATAAAAAACCATAAAAATGCCTCGTCATTGTCAAGGTGGCTTCGTTTTGAAGACTCCTATGACATTTTTGCCCAAAAAATGTGAAAATCAACAACAAATCAAAAGCCTTAAAAATCAAACAACCAACATCAATAACAGTGAAATGATGGTAAAAAAACTCAAAAACACTCACCAAATGAACGAAAACAAGGAACGAACAGACTTACCAAGTCGATTCAGTGTCGATTAAGCCATTTTGGTCGGCCAGAGATGAGGGTGTGTGTCAGTTTTGGGGTTTCGAATGTGACAAGTCGGTGAAGGAGAAGAGAAGGTGGGGTACGAGGGAGAAAATACCCTTTTATATGAAGGGTAACTTGGTCATTTCCTCTATGGGCACAAGTGGAACTCCATAAAAAAAAATAGAATGGGTCCTCTCAGCAATAATTGGGGTTCATTTAGCTGTTTCCAAATTTTATCAATTAAATTAATATATAGAAATGCTAATCATTAACCTTTAAGAATTGAATTGTAATTAAACTAAAATGATATCTTTCCAATCATGCATGCATGCTATGTACGTGCAATTAAGTAGTACTCTCTCCGGTCACAAATATATGACGTTTTAGCTTAAGTTTTCTGGGTCAATAATATAGGTCGTTCTCATATATCGACAAGCTTTGCCAATTTTACCCTTCCATTTAATGAAGGTAAAGAATACGAGGAGAGGGCCTGCACCTCTCATGAGTCTTCTTCAACCTCAACAACGTCGACTCCGCTGCCTTCCTCATCAAAACCCACTGTCCTCCTTCACTAGCCTCCTCCAATCCTTAATCGTCAATTCGTACTTCGTAATCTTCTCGGTGTCTACAAGACTTAATGAGATTCAATCAAGCCTAGACATCTTCATCATCATTGAATCCTCCTTCACGTCCTTCTATTTCTTCTTCGCCTTCAATTCTGTTGGGTTTTGGAGTTCATACGAAGCGAAAGATTCAAAATTTTTTTGAAAGGATCGCAAATAAGTTCTATTAAACAAGATCTACAAAAGTAAACCATACCTTTATTCGTGATTTTCTTCTTTGATTGTTTGATCTCCAAGACGTTCAAGCACGCAACTTAGAGTGCTAGCCTCAAGAGAGATGGAAATGTTTTTCTTTCTCTCTCAAAATCTAAAGAACTCTAAAATACCAAAAATGAAATTCAATTTACGTTTTTAGAGTATGACTCTTTATTTATATGTGTAGATAAGCCCTCACTTAAAATCTTATTCGTAATACAATGACTGCATTTAGGTAGTTTAAGCAAATTTCACATACACCCCTATTAATAAGTTATTACATAACAAATCATAAGGGTTTTTTGTCATGAATTTGATCATATAAAATTCATTACTTTGGACCAATTGAAATTGTGCAAAGCCATTCTTTGTGTATGACCCAATATGTTCATGCGACGTTGGTAGTGAACCAAAAACTATTTTGGTACACAAGTCATAAGCAATCTCTAGCAAGACATTATGACTACTCAAGTAGCATGAATACCAAAATCGATACAACCTAATAAATAACTATATCACATCCTTTTGTCGTGCGATATCCTTTGGTTAAACATAAGGCATGGAAAGTTACCCTTAATGTTCAATAGTACTAGTCTCGATCTTTAGGTAGACTAAAAACATCAAAGTGACATTGATCATATCAATTCATTTAGACTTGGCCATTTAACAATCTAACATATCGAGGGATCCACTGATATCTCTCTCTTTATTAGAGGGATAAATTCTATCTTGATTACACACATTTACATATTGCTCACATGATAACCAATCACAATCTTTATAATCGTCCGGTTAAAGACAACGTTTGATTGTGTCAAATAACCATGTTCCTAATATTGAAGTCTATGATAATCTCAAGTCCAAAGATTAAATGATATACCTATCAAGAGTAACACCTATGACTTAATCCATGTGGTGTTCTCATAGCAGGTCGGTTCGGTACCTTGTTCTCTAAAAGGTACTCATAATCTCGATTCGTATCCTTATACGTAGCATCATCACATGACCATCAATCAAGACTCACACTAGTCTTAATTCATTATAGTTCCCTGTATAATGATCGACTAGAGACATTTAGGATATTTCAACAAATACCCATGCATCTTATTATAAGGTAAACATGCAATCACTTATAATAAAACAACAAATGAAAACCTCTATTTTATTAACTAAAATTATAAGATAAACAATGTTTGTAGATTGACGTAGGGCACATGCCCCAACAAATTTGTGCAACTCTTTCTGTATCTCTTTGCTTACGAGCCTTAGCTTCTCTTACTTAGCCTCTTGCGATCTTTGCTTTGGGGTTAGGTATCAGATTGGCGTTGGCACGTTCAAGCATGAGTCGACTGTGATAGCCCCAATTCCACAACCCTAAACGGAGTCCAACCTGGCCTAGACTTACATAGACCCCGAGTAAACCTTGTGCAGTCAACGCAAACCTAGTCAGCATTACTCAACCATTCACCATCAGATTAACAACTTAAATGAATTATTCAAATTAGTGAGTAATTTAATATGTTGCGGAAGCAAATAAAACCTCAAACTAATTGAATAACTTTAAGACACACATCTGTCAGGACAACCTAAAGTGTGGAAACCCCGCATATGTATACAACCAATCAATATATTAAGTCAAAGGAGAGTAAACATATCGTATACATGTCCTAGAATCTCTCAATAATCCCACATGTTCCAATGTGTCAAAAACAAATTTATACATAATATTAAAGTAGGAAACACCTACATCAGTTAGAGAGGGAGAGAACCGCTCTGATATCCTCAAATCAAATCACCAAACTGTGGAGCCTTTCTCTTGCTCAATTGCGGATTTGCACTCAATCAATCATAAGATACGGCGAGCACAGGTAAGTAACACTAGTGGGACATAAAATTTTGAAATAAATAAACAGTCCAGTTCATGTAGATAGAAAGAAAGACAAAAAGAACGCATGAATAAACAAGACTAAATAAAATCGATCAAAAAATGAGTGTCCCAAAAACAAATCAGAAATAGCAAGTGGTCCCGACCAAAAGGTCATTAAGTCGCGGCAATCGCCCATCAGATTCGGGTTTCAGGACGAGAACACATGTCTACCAGCCCTAAACCCTTGTGACTATGAGATATCCATGGTGCCCAGATAAGAGCCCCTAACATATACATAATTGGGAGATATCAACAGTGCCCAGATAATAGCTCATATCGCGTACAAATCAATAGCCATGACTCACTTTCCATTGGACCACTCAACCGATAGGAATTTCCAAGAAATAAAATACACAGAGCAATAACAACAAATTAAAGTTCAATGAAATAACTGAACATTTCCTAGCTGGTCTACTTACCTGTATTCGAGGCTAATATGCACGTAAACGCCCCGATATGGTACCAAATTGATTCCTTATTGTCTGTCAACAAATTACACCCCCTGGTATTCATTTGAGTTCAATTCCCGTTAATTTCCTCAATTTATTAATTCCAAGTCTTACCAAAAATTTTCATAATTTTTTAATTAGGTCAATTCCTTAGGTATTGGGTTACATTCGGACCCATTGGGGCACCCGAGTGTAGACCTGAAGTTTTCAAAAAGTTTTGAAAATTGGTGCAGGTGAACAGTGCCACGCCGCAGGTGACGTCGTGTGGGTCAATGACTCGCGACGCCACTCAAAATGTATGTCCAGGGCATCCAGTACCCTGGACGCCATGACTGACACCGTGGGGTATAAATCCTGCGGTGTCACTTACAACGCTAGTTCAGGGCACTCACTGCCCTGGACATTGTGACACACTCGGGTTCAAAAAATCTCGACAATAACCTACAAAACTAGTACCAAAACATCGAGAATTGAATGGCGAGGTGAGATCTAACCTTTTCTAATGGATGGAGTAGAGAGAAAAGGTGACCAATACACCTTATGTTGATCTCCATCACGGCTAAATCACTAATCTCAAGGCTGATCTTAGGGCCCATAATCACCCCATACAACCAACAAGGTGACTCAAATAAGTGACTCTTGTTGACTTGGTCTTTTGACCTTATCCTTTGTTTTAATACAAAAATTGATTTCTCGGGCATTCCCATACCCGACGTGCACCACAACTTGCGCCATCCTGTGCCAACGTAAATTCTAACGGACCGAACACGTTCCCACATTGATTAATTATTATATTTAATTTCATTTGTCACTGTCTTAATTTAGATTGTCCCCCGAACAGCTATACACCCGTAAATCATTCGCCTGACGCCCGTATTGATGCACTTCCTCAGACGAACCCAATCCATAACTCAAACACGTTCAATGTACACGTCCGTACACGTTTTGACAATTGGATTCACATTCGGGTAATAATAATATAATACAATACACAAAACAAAAGTAATATACCTCGGTGTCGACCCCCGAGGATCGAAACAAGTACACCACGACAAATGGGGCCCACGATATGACCTTGAAACGACACGTGGTGTGGGTTAGATTTTAGGGTTTGTTGTTCTTGATGATTTTGGATTTCTTCAACCATTGTGCCGCCTTCGCCGTCGGAGGGTTTTGGCTTGGCGTCCTTATTCTTGATGATTTTGGATTTCTTCAATACATGGCATGCTTTGAGCTTGACTTTGCCCTTGGGGGTTCTGCTCGTCGAGCATCTTTGAAGAAATTGTTGGTTCAATGATTGAAGAAATTGAACTCGATCAATTGATATTTCATTAGTTCTTGTGTTGCAGTGATTTTTTATAGTTTTTGTTTTTTATTACTTCTTTTGTTTGTATGTTTAAGTTGATTAGGGTTTAATTCTTCTTAATTGATTTGGAGATTTTGCTTACGTTCAATAATTAAGACCGTTTAGTGGAATTAAAAAGGGATTAATAAGGGTAATATAGTCATATGACAATGCAATTAACTCATTCCTTAAAAACTGGGCTCTTACCTTAAACGACTAATATACTTGACCAGAGGGAGTTAATGATAAATTCAGTTTCTAATAGTGGAGTTTTTTGCACATGTGCGTGCCGATTCTTTTGCCACCCATCCTAAAAGATTTGCACTTGTGTTACTTCTGGCAGTTTTGACTAGTAAGCCACGTCGATTGTGAATGTGAATTTAATCAAAACAAATGGCGTATGACCAATAACTGTCGTCAGTGAAAATATAGTAAAATTGAAGCGAGTTTTTTTTTTTTAACAAAACTGAAGGCGAGTTGAAACAAGCTTTCATACAAGAGGCCTAAACTTTTCTTCAAATTAAGGCGTACGTATGTGTTACCATAACGTGCTTTCATTTCGGGCAAGATTGACAATACAACAATCGAGTGCTTGCTTGCATGCCGAATAAGGTGGCTAAGTTAATTGAGAAGGCTTTCAAAGATTTCTTTTGGAAAAATATTGAAGTGAATAGTGGTCATGGGCTCATTCGTTGGGATATTTTGGAAAGACTTCTTTCAAAAGGAGGTTTGTCACTAGGAAACTTGAAAAAAAGAAACCAAGCACTCACATCAAAATGGTTATGGAGATTTCCAAGAGAACCCAGAACACTTTGGCATAGGGTGATCAAAAGCATTCTTGATTTGGATGCCAACAAATGGGATGCAGGTGTGGCCCCTAGGATAAACTATAAAGTCCATGAAAATTTATTCACTCAAATCTTTCTAATTTTCATCGTCATGTGTGCATTAAAATAGGGGATAGAACATCAGTGAGGTTTTGGAAGGACAAATGGTTAGATAACAACAGTTTGGCTTTTAAATTTCTCAATGTGTTCTCATTATCATGTCATCATGAGTTTCTCGTGTCTTACTTTGTTAACATTTTTTTCTCTAGTAATGGGACCCACTATGAGTGAAACCTCTTCTTGCCAAATAGATTGAGGAAAAAGAGGCATTGATCACTCTACTTAGCCAAGTTAGAATTTCCCTTAGTGTTCTAGACAAGAAAATTTGGGCCTTAGAATCTTTCAGTCTATTTACATGCAATTCCTTTTTTAATCACTTGATTGATCATCCAAATGTATTGATGCATCAAACTTTCAAGGGACTTTGGAAGGCTATTTTTCTATCCAAAATTAAGGTTTTTTGTTGGATAATGTTACATGGTGGTTGGAACACTTATGACAAGTTACAACGGAGAATGCCATACTTATACTTGTCGCCTAGTTGTTGTCATTTATGTATGATGAACAATGAAACTGTTAGTCATCTATTGTTTCAATGTGATGTAGCTTGTCAAGTGTGGAATAGATAAGAAATTTTCTCAGGTGGAGGTGTATCTAATCCTAGATCATTGGAAGTAGTGGTGACTTTACTGGAAAGACTTGAAGAGAAGAGCAAAAGGAAACACATCAGTGGAGCGGCTGTAGCTTCTGTTCTTTGGATACTTTGGCTTGAAAGGAATGCTAGGATCTTTGAAGGAAAAACCAATACAATTGATAAGATTTGGGAATCTTCAAGATTATTGACGGCAGGATGGGTTTCATCAAGTAAATTCAACAAATGGTACACTCTCACCGATTGGTTTTACTATTGGCAATGGATTATATAGTAGGTTATTTGTTTGTTTTTGTCTAAATTTACATCTTTCTTGTTTTACAATCACATCAAAAGTTGTTATGGGCGGATTCATGTTAAGATGGTTGTATTGGTCCTATTGGAGCATCACTTCAAAACTGGTGAGGACTGCTGGTCCTCCATCTTTTTGTACTAATCTATAATTCCATCATATATATATATATATATATATATATATATATGTGTGTGTGTGTGTGTGTGACTATGTGCACTCCACAAAACATTAAGGGCAAGCCAATGGATCTTAAATTTGTTGGAGCAAAATATTAAAAGTGACTTGCTCTTAGTATTTTGTAGGGTGCACGTAGATGGATCCTATATATATATATATATGCAAGTATTATTTACCAAAAAAATGAAAAATAATAAATCTTGACCGGTCAAAACGTCCAAAAGTTGGCATAAATGCAAATTATTTGGGAGTGAGTAGCAAAGGTGTTAATCTTTTGTCATCAAGTGATATATATATATATATATATGCAAAAAGTTCCTAATAGTGATCATAAAGAAATGAACACCTTTTTCTATTAATTAGCCTCAAAAATGAAAATGGAGGATAAAAATCCATTTTTTATATATATTAGAGCAGTCAATAATTAAAATATAGAGACATAGAAGTATTCAAACTATATAGATTGAAAGAAAATTGTGCTTTGTACTGGCATATACATCTATAAATCGTCAAAGTAGATGGAAGAAATTGTGCCATAATAATATATTAATATATGTACATTTTCTTTTATGCTAAAACCCCTTTTTCTTGTATAGTGTACTTTGTTGACACTTGTGTTTCACAGTTTAAACAGGGCTGTGTGTTTCTGAAAAAAAAAGGGGGTTGTGTTGAAGAATTCATGAAATTTAAGTTTATAATTAACTGGTTTAAGAAAAAAGTAATTAATTAACCAATTAATTAATTTAAATTAAGACCAGGCCCACCCATATGAGACAAGTCTATATTCTTAAGATACGTTTTGGAATAAGCTTCAACTATCCAAGTTTGAACATTTATTGTCCTATCAATAAAAGTTTGAACATTTATTGTTGTTATTGGTTTTGGTTAGATATTCGTATAAAACTTTGTATGCTGCAGTCTTAATATATACATTGAAAATAGACGACAAGTTTGTTTAAATTTCTCATATTATTTATTTTGTATGATTATGTTACAAAAAATCTGTTTGGATTCTAAGAGTTCGGACTCATAGAAGGGTTTTTAAAATTTTTACAAATATCAAAGGAGAGTTTTAAGTTATTATTTCGAAGTCATTTATTGCTTGAGGATGACTTTAAAATAAAAAAATTTAAAAACTCCTAGGAATCTAAATAACACTAATTATTGTGTTATTAGCCAAGTCGTATAAATATAACTACTTCCATTAGTTTTAAACAAACTCTCTAATTGGCTACGCCATTTAATTTCTAGTCAGTTTTTACTATATAGTCTTCTAAATGAAGGGGTTGGTGGCTTGATTGGGTGTCAGAACTTAGATCATGCATGGGCCGGGCATAGGCCACTTAACAATAATAATTGATGCAGTGCGATTATTAAATCAATGTTGTTCTTGCTCGCATGCATGTAACAGTACTACTAGCTAGCTAGATTGCATATCTAATTAATCTCTCTTAAATTTTAATCAATTTTAATTAAGTGAATGACTCACTAGTTTGGTAATGAATTATTTTATTTTATTTTTTTGATGAATGGAGGCGATACTTCTTTTATTAGCATAAAAAAATAAAACAAAAAATAAGAGTACAAAAATAGCCCCCTTTCCCCTATTCATGCATTAGTACCCCTTACATGTCAAAATAGAGACTAACAAAACATGTAACCCAAAAACACATCGCCTGTTACAACCCAATCCACTAAACCCTGCAACTTTGTGAAACCCTCGGACAACCTCTCGCCTAACCTTTTTGGAACACCAATACATCTCCCTCGTACACCGTTTTGCCCAACCTTATTGGAATACTAATAAATCTTTAATAAAAAACCCAACCCACCAACTTCGTGAAACCCTAGGACACTCTCTCATCTAACCTTCAATCACCCCCTCGCATAAAGGCCCCAAACCCTCCGAATCCACCAAAGTTGATGACGACAATGCCACAGGCTAGATCCACAAGTAACCTAACTTAATTAATAATCAACCCTCATATCACACATCCACACATCCCGAGGACGACCTAGCAGCCTCCATCTTACCCTACCTCCTCATCCTCAACTGCACCATCAAGAAAGCAGCCATAAAATCCATACACCGCAACAACTTGAGCACCTCCAACTCCCCATTCGACGCCTTCAACCTCACACAGCTGACACTCTTCATGACCAAGATCTGCTCAACATGAAATCCATTTGCAGCCTGCAGGTGCGTCGACATCGCTCCCAAAAACCCCCTCTCCAGTCGATTCAAATCTTGGTCACCGGTCTACGTCGTTGCCGCTATTGATGAAGTCCTGCAACCATGACTTGCTACCTTTCCTCATTTTGTATTGAAAACCTAAGTGCTAAAGAAGGGCCATCGACGTGACTCAGCACCAGATACCCATCAGCGACATTGGCCATGGCCAGAAGTGATGGGGAAGCAATGGAAAAGAAGAAGGGAAAGACGGGTCACTAGGTGCTGGAAATAGAAAGGGGAAATGGGGAGAACAAACGGAGGGGCATCTGGCAAGGTCTATAATTGCTGGAGCAGATTGTGCCAACGTAGGCACCCCTAAAGACGGTGGATCTGAAGGTTGACTCTCACAAGATGCAACGCCGGCGCTAGGTTTCTGGTAATGAGTTATTTTGAGTGAGAGGTTAGAGGTTCGAGCTAGGCGCCATAGACAAATTATAATTTCTTTGTTTTGAAAAATCTCTTAATCAAATTTTATATCAAATTAATTGGTTTATGTATATATAAACTAGTTGCTATATTGGAGTCCACTCGTTGTGCACACGGGAAGACGATATATTGTTGTACAACTTGAAAAAATCATGACAATTGAATCTCGAAGAATGACTTCTCTTTTTTTTGGTAGGAAGGAATGACTTCTCTATTTGTGTTATTTTTCCAGTAAATTAATTTACATACACTAAATCATGTGCATCAAATGAATTAGTATACATATATAAGTAAATTGAAATAAAAATTTGGTTTTTTAGTGGAAATAAAGATTTAATATTCATGTATATAACATAGATGTATTGTTATATGATAATAAAGGTATAGTGTATATGTATAGTAAATCAAAATAAAAAATTGATAGTCTATTAAGCATCATTGTTTTTTTAATAAAAATAAAATTAATTAAATGAAAAAATATAAAAAAACTGATAAGCTATATGTAACGACCCGGAAATTTGGCTATTTGTGAATGATGACGTGTACTATATATTTATACTCGTATTTGAGTGACCGGACAGTGAAGTCCGTAAACGAGTAGGAAAACTGATCGAAAGGGTATCAACAGTTGGGGTACGCGTACCCGAGACTTTAAAACACTGAAAATGATTAATAAATAAGCCAATTAATGATAATTGAGCCGATTAACGACGAGAGAGCGTCGACGAGACCAAAACATGTGACTTGTAAGTCGTGCGGTATTTGGAGTGTAAGAACGTAAGAAATGGGCTAGTGAGTTGGTTAGTTAAGTGGTGCACGTGTCACCTAGTGGAGTCACATTAAGAGGCGTTAGAATAGGTGGACAACTAAAGTAGTGTTAGTTGGACCGACTTCGAGATGTGTATGTGTGTGGGGATGAGATGTGGGCCTATATAAGGACCAATCCTACACTTTTCTCTCTTTTCTTTCCCCTCACATCTTTTTTCTCTCTCTTCTCCTCTCCTCTCTAACTTGGTGAGCAAGAAATTGGGGGACAACCATTGGAGGGCTGTCCCCCCTCGGAGCTACAGGGACTCGCCAGAAAAGGTGAGATATCCTCTCTCTTTGTTATTTCTTTTTCGCTTTTCCCTGTTTTGAGTTTTTTGTGTTAATCCATTGTTGTGCCATGACCGAGGGTGGCTTGTTGGAGACGAGTTTGGTGTTCCACCAATGTCTTGGTAACCCCTAGAGCGATCAATATATGACATCAAACCGGTGCTGTGTAATTGCAATTTGATGTTAATTTGTTTAGCTTTCAGATTTTGTGTTGGTTTTGGGTTTTAATTGAATCTGGGCATCCCACGATGATCCGGGGTCGATTTCAGGGAGTCTTGACGCCCGAAAACATGTGGGCGAAGGTCGCCAACATGGGAAAAATCGATTTGGGGTTCTATAAATCTCGAATGTCGAGTTATTGATCTGACGCATTGAGGATGCCGCGCGTTCATCGTGTGGCGGCATCACCCACGTATGTGTGAACCAGAGACGTGTTGATTTGTCGCTGCCGAGAAGTTTTCTGTGTTTGAACCATGCGGCGTGTACATGGCGTGGCTAGATATGTAAGTCGTCTTTTGGTCGTGAAGACGTTGTGAGACTCACAACTTCTTCACAGTGCATCTACAAGTTTCGATTGTGTAAGACATTGTTGTTGTAAAAATAGACCGAATAGAGCAAGACCACGACAAATAATTTGGGATAATAAAAGTGAAGAAAAATGGACACAGAGATTTTTACGTGGAAAACCCCCAAACAAATTAGGGTAAAAACCACGGGCAAGGATAGAAGAATTTACTATGAGAAAAATAGTAGGTGTTACACTATCTCTCTATTTATAAAGGAGAAACACTGAAAATATCTCTCTTTATAATAGGAGAAACACTCACTCTCTATTTGCTCACAACAGAGCACACTTGCACATTGCACTGCTATCTTGTGCTCTGAGCTTCTGTTTACTCTACATTTTGTTCTAACGCGTTGGGCCTATTTATAGGCAACCAAAGACGCGTCAAAGACGCATTGGTCAAAGACGCGTGAGACGCGTTGGTCAACGCATCTCACGCGTCCACCGATAATGGAGAAATTTGTGGACGCGTTTAGTGCATTTTCCTTGCATGTGGGTCCCACGTGTGGGGCCCACATGTTTCTTCACAATCTCCCACTTGAAGATTTGATTGAGAATCAATCAGATCTTCACACCATTCTTTCTTCCTTGCTATTTCCATGTTGCTTACATTTCGTCAAGCCGCATGAGGATCGACACCGATAAATTTGTCGGCATTGATCGTCTTCGTCGAAAATCGCTAGGTTGTCGTAGTATGAATTTTTCGCATGTCCACGGTTCCTTCTTCCACTTTCTCACGAACGAAGTGATACCGAACTCGTATATGCTTTGTTTTTGAATGAAAAAATTTGGATTCCTGCGAGATGCAAGGCACTCGATTGTCACAATACAAAGTAATTTTCTCTTGTTTGTGCCGAGTTCCTCCAACACCATCTTCAACCATATCGCTTCTTTACTAGCTTGTGTAGCTGCGACATATATTCTCGCTTCGTTGTTGACATAGCCACAATCGATCATAGCGATTTTAAAACCCAACTTATCTTGTCCCCCAAAGAAGTGTGAACACATATCCAAAGTGGTGGATTTGCTTTTATCGAGATCTCCCGCATAATCGAATCAACATATCCACCGACAATAAAGTCTCGATCCTCCGTAACATAATGCAACATTTGAGGTACCCTTGATGTATCGTAGGATCCTCTTTACAAAGACATTCCAATGCTTTTCGCCAGATTCGCCATGTACCGACTAACTACTCCCATTGCTTGTGCAATGTCCGGTCGTGTACAAATCATCGCGAACATTAAGCTTCCCACTTCTTGATGTATACGGCTTTCGAGACATTTCCATCCTCTCTTCTTCACCTGCTAGGACTCATACTTGAGGATAACTTGAAATTAATAGAAAGTGGGGGTAGAAATTGGCTTCTGATCTTGCATGTTGAAACGACGCAAGATCTTCTTCAAATAATTTTTCCGAGAAAGCCAAATCTTTCTATTATTTCTGTCTCGATGAATTTGCATCCCTAGAATCTTGTTTCTTTGGTCCCAAATCCTTCATCTCGAACTCCCTAGCCAATCGAGCCTTCAATTCTTGAATACGATCTTTGTTGGGGCCTGATACCAACATGTCGTCTACATACAACAGCAAAACAATGAAATCATTGTTACCAAATCTCTTGCAATATGCGCAAGGGTCTGCATTTAGTCTGTTGTAACCAAGGGTCATTATGAAGGAATCAAATCTCTTGTACCAACACCTCGGCACCTGCTTTAGACCGTACAGAGATTTGTTCAACCGACAAACCAAGTTCTCCTTTCCTTGTTCTTCAAATCCTTCTGGTTGGAGCATATAAATCTCTTCTTCAAGATCTCCATGAAGAAAAACTGTCTTAACATCTAGCTGCTCTAGATGTAGATCAAAAGTAACACACATCGCTAGAACTACTCGAACTGTTGTAAGTCGAACCACAGGGAAAAATATCTCATTGAAATCAATGCCTTCTTTTTGAGCATATCCTTTCACCACCAATCTTGCACGATACCGCTCCACTTGATCATCACTGTTTCGTTTGATCTTGTAAACCCATTTGTTGCCAATGGGCTTCCTGCCTCCTGGTAATGGCACTAGCTCCCATGTTTTATTTTTATGGAGCGTTTCGATTTCTTCCTGCATTGTTGCCGTCCACTGAGATGCTTCCGAGCCATGCATTGCCTCTTGAATAGTTGATGGTTCTCCTTCCTCGGTTAGAAGACAGTATGCAACATTGCTTTCCATAATATATTCTGAGTGCCAGTCTGGTGCGTTTCTCGTGCGAGATGATCTACGAGGTTCTGGAACTTCCAGGTTCACCTGGTTCATTCTCCTCATGTTCTAGTACAGCTTCAGAAGAATCCTTTCGTTCGATTCACATTCCACCGCATCTTGTTGTAGTTTCGAAATGCTATCATCTTTCTCTAGTTATTGTACCTTGTCTTTCGTAAAGAGAACATCTCGCCGACTACAACCTTGTGGGTAGTGGAATCCCACAGGCGATACCCCTTTACTCCGTCAGCATACCCCAAGAATAAGCATTTCCTGGATTTTGGATCTAGCTTTGTAGTTTCTTGGGCATTGTACATAGCGTACATTGGACTTCCAAATACATGGAGGTTTGAATAGTCAGGTTGGTTTACCAGTCCACATTTCCATCGGTGTCCTCAACTCAATTGCCGTTGATGGAGCCCGATTTATCACGTAACAAAGCGGTGTTGATTTTTGACCCAAAACTTTTTTTCTAAGCCTGCGCAAGTACTCAACATAGCTCTTGTTCTTTCTAGTAGAGTTCTGTTCATCCGCTCTGCCACTCCATTTTTTGAGGAGTGTATCTTTGTAGTGAACTGTCTTTTGATGCCTTCCTGTTTGCAAAAGCTATCGAACTCATTGCCGTATATTCTCCTCCATTATCGGTCCTCAAACACTTGATCTTCTTCCCATTCAAGTTCAACCCGCACTTTGAACACTTTGAAGATTCCGAACACATCATCCGCCTTCCTCTTGATTGGATACACCCAACATCTCCTAGAGTAATCATCAATGAAGGACACAAAATAATTTGCTCCTCCTATTGATGTGACCGGTGTGCTGCCATACATCGAGTGGACCAATTTTAGAATAGCCTTACTTCTAGAATTTGATGTGTTAAACTTCAACCGATGTTGTTTGCTTGTTACATAATGCTCACAAAAGGGTAGTGACACCTTTGTGAGGCCTGGAAGTAACTTCTTCTCAACAAGGATTTTCATTCCTTGTTCGGACATGTGTCCAAGTTTCAGTGCCAGATCATTGCAGATCTCTCACTTGAACAACTTGAAGCAAGCGATGCTTCACCTTCCCGAAGAGTCTCTCCCCATGAGCGGTACAAGTTTGCGCAGCAACTTTTTCTCCCTTCATAAGTACAAGCGCTCCTCGACTGATTTTCATGATCCCTTTCTTGACTTTGATTTCACAGTCAAGATCATCAAATCGTCCCAAAGATAGCAGATTCTTCTTGAGGCCTTCCACATGTCGCACTTCTTAGATAATGCGAACAGTACCGTCATACATCTTCAACATGATGGTTCCGATGCCAATGACCTTTAGAGCATGGTCATTACAACTGTACACAGATCCTCCTAAAATAGGTTCATAGTGATGGAACCATTCTCTTCGAGAGGTCATGTGATACGTCGCACCTGAGTCGATAATCCAGACATCAGAGAGTCTTTTCCTGCTTTTAGTTGTTGTTGCCGCCTCGCAACACAATGCAACTCTTTCATTTGAAGTGCTAGCCACATTTCCTTGAGGATCGGAGTTTTTCAAACTCCAACAGTCTTTCTTCAAATGACCCTTTTTGCCACAGTTGTAGCATTTAAAATTCTTCTTGCTTTTTGACTTTGATCTACCATGATTGTGACTCCCACTGGGGCCACGTTCGTTGATCTTCCTCTCATCACGATCGGGGCCTCCACTTGTTGTGAAGCGGCTCGCTGTCTTCTTTGTTCTTGCGTCGATTTTTTCTTCTTCTAGAACAAGAAATGCAACATCATCGAAGGCTAAACAATCCGTTAAGAGATTATTTGTCGATTGATGATGAGTTGATCATACGAATCGGTAGACTTTGAAGCGAGAAGTTCAAGACGTTCTTGTGATTCTATTTTATAACTCAATGATGTGAGTTGAGAAAATAGTGTATTCATCGCATTGATGTGCTCCGTCACTGAAGTAGACTCCGCCATCCGTAGAGTGTATAATTTCCTCTTCAGAAAAATTTTGTTGTGGAGTGACTTGGCCTCGTACAATTTTCCAAGGTGATCCCAGATCTCCTTGGCAGTTTTCTTCTCTTCAATGCTTGACAATACTCCATCAACTAGTGATGAGATGAAGATTTGCAATAACATTCTCGTCCATCTCGTTCCATTTGGCGTTGTCTTCGAAATCAGTGGCCTTTCGCCGATGGCCGCCAAACAATTATCCTTTTCGGGATAGCCTTCATCTTTAATTTCCACAGTGAGAAATTACTTCCGTTGAATTTCTCAATCTTGAACTTTGTCGCCATTGCTTCTATCACAAATTATCTCAATTAGGCTCGATACCACTTGTTGTAAAAATAGGACCGATAGAGCAAGACCACGACAAATAATTTGGGATAATAAAAGTGAAGAAAAATGGACACAGAGATTTTTACGTGGAAAACCCCCAAACAAATTAGGGTAAAAACCACGGGCAAGGATAGAAGAATTTACTATGAGAAAAATAGTAGGTGTTACACATCTCTCTATTTATAAAGGAGAAACACTGAAAATATCTCTCTTTATAATAGGAGAAACACTCACTCTCTATTTGCTCACAACAGAGCACACTTGCACATTGCACTGCTATCTTGTGCTCTGAGCTTCTGCTTACTCTACATTTTGTTCTAACGCGTTGGGCCTATTTATAGGCAACCAAAGACGCGTCAAAGACGCGTTGGTCAAAGACGCATTGGTCAAAGACGCGTGAGACACGTTGGTCAACGCGTCTCACGCGTCCACTGATAATGGAGAAATTTGTGGACGCGTTTAGTGCATTTTCCTTGCATGTGGGTCCCACGTGTGGGGCCCACATGTTTCTTCACAATTGTGAAGTTGTTGTGTGTCACGACGCGAGTTTTAGGTGGGTTTCGTGAGTCGTGTATGTGTATTTGTGTATATGCATTCTTGTTTCACACCACAGAGGCATTTTTGAGTGATGAGGACACGTCGTGTGCTGTGAACGTAAGAGCATCTCCAATGGTAAATATGGATTGAGGCTATGGATTGCTGCCACATAAGCACTGTGGAGGGGCTGCTAAGGGGTTGTGGAGTAAATCCACATCCAATACCCAAAATTGTCTCCAATGCAGGATGTGGTTTGTGTCTATCCTTGGTGATGTGGCAATAACAACTCAACTTCTTTGGCGGCAGATCCGTACTCGACAACCCACCATCACCCACCCCCGCCAAGACCCACCAAGAAACTACCACCCCCAGCCCCAAAACCCCTCTCTGTTTCATGCCCAGCGAGTCCGAGACCACCACCCACTTCATCATCAACCACAACACGAAGCACCCAAACAAGTACAACATTGTAACTACTCTAATTCGCTACTACCTTAATTCATTTTCATCCATTCTTGCTTTCTGGGTTTTGATTGATTTGTGTTTTTGGGTGTGTTTGCAGAAAATAGAGCAATTGTTGGCACAAGTAGCAGACTTATCCAAAAATAGACTAGACTTCATAGAGGTGAATTGAATTGATTTGCTGAGATATGCTTCATTTGGTTGGTTCCATGATGCCTTTTTTTTGGTAACCAAAAAAAAGAAACAACGCTATGTTAGAGGCGCTCAAAAGTGACTCTCGCCTAATCAACCACAAGAAAGGGAGCAGCTGATGGAGGGGAAGCATAAAAAACATGGAGTTAAGACTGCAATCCAGTGATACCAAGATTGACCAAGTGATCATCAACTTGATTTCCCTCCCGAAAAGCGTGACAAGTGCAAACCCACCATAAGCTTTCTCTAGGAGTTCAGTACAGTCGGCAAGAATCATGGTATGTTTGTATTATAGTTTTTCTATACATTCGATTTCATTTTTCTATCTATTGAAACTTTCCAATTCCATCAATTTTGTTCTAATTACCATGATTTTCCCTTGATTAATTAGTTCTTAAGTAAGTTTTATCTAATTATGTGATTAACAACAATTAGCTTTCTCTAACCCTCTTTTTTTTTTTTTATGAATCTAACCTTATGTTATTAAGGCTAAATGTATAGTACTGGAAGAAATTAATCTTCGCTGAATTCAAAAAAAAAAAGGCTCACTCAACTTCTTTAATAATACTGAATACATATTACTCTATGGATAATGTTATACATTCATGGTTTCAATTAGATTGAATATAAGTTAAGTTGATGCATATGTTTGTGATCGCAGTTGTGACTACAAATCAAGATGTCTTCATCGAATTTTGATTCTGACTCAAGCGATGATTCGGTTTCAATTATGAAAAGTTTGATGAGCTTGAAGAAAATGATACCTCAATGAGCAGAAAGGTGGCTTTAGTACAAAATATTGCAACACATGTTTCTATCATAACTTCAACAATGATGATTGATAAAAAAGGTCCTCATGGAGGCTCTAAAGTGGGTAGACGTTATATACATCGTGATAGAAAGGAACGTCATGAACTAATTATCAACGACTACTTTAGAGGTGAGCAATCAAAGTATACATCAGAGCATTTTCAACGTCGGTTTCGAATGGATATTGAACTGTTTGAACGCATTTTACAAGCAGTCAAAAGTTATGATGATTATTTTACACCAAAAATAGATGCGACGGGAAAAGAAGGATTGAACCCTTTACAAAAAATGACAGCTGTTGTGCGAATGCTAGCATATGGTTGTCCAGCCAATCTTCTTGATGAATATATTCAAATTGGGGAAAGCACTGCAATTGAGAGTCTAATACATTTTTGTGATGCTGTGATCGGAGTATTTGAAGAACGGTACCTAAGAAGGCCAACTTCAATTGACATAGCAATGTTACTCCAAGAAGGAGAGGAAAGGGGATTCCCGGGTATGCTTGGAAGTCTTGATTGCATGCACTGGCATTGGAAGAATTGTCCAACGGCTTGGCATGGTACGCATACAAATGGTTTTAAAGGAGTTCCTACTCTTATTTTAGAGATTGTGGCGTCAAAAAGTTTATGGATTTGGCATGCTTTTTTTGGCATGGCGGGCACAAACAATGACATAACTGTTTTAGATAGATCTCCATTATTTGATGATCTAATTAATGGTGTTGCACCCCCATGTGATTTCGTAGTGAATGGTCATCACTACAACATGGGCTATTTTCTTGCGGACTAGAATTTACCCAAAGTATGCAACGATTGTTCAGACAATAACCCATCCTACTTCTGTAAAAGAGAAAGTGTACACTGAACACCAAGAAGCTGTGCGAAAAGATGTTGAAAGAGCGTTCGGCGTCTTGCAAAGTAGATGGCATATTGTTAAAGGTCTAGCACGAATGTGGAATACAAAAGTTCTTGGGAAGATAATGAAGACTTGTATCATTTTGCATAATATGATTATTGAAAGTGAGCAAAGTCAAGGAATTAATCCAGAAAGTTGGCAGCCTCATAGAGATGAAATGGTTGAAGATATTCATATAGAACATGATTCTAGTTTCCTCTCAAAAATGATTGATCAAACGAAACGAATGCAAGACCAAAGAGTTCACTACGACTTAAGGAATGATCTCATCGACCATCTATGGGATAGATATGGTGGTCAACAAGCAATTTGATGATCACATATATATAGCTTCTAACAATTGTCTCAAGGTGTTGACACTTGCGTCCTAATAGCTCTTCTTTTGATTCAAGTGTTTTTTTTTCTTAATGCATTTGATTATTGTTGCTTTGCAACTGTTGTAAAAGAATGTAAAGAATTTTGGCAAAAGTAATTTTTCCCTTCTTCTTGATGAGTTTGCATTACCCACCTTTATTGAACATTTTTCTATAGTGAATTATGATACTTTATTATTGTAGCATTATTTATCTTTTTAATACTGATTTTTTTCTGGTAATTATGTTGTGTTGGTTGTGTTTATTTTGTTGCTGATTGTGATTACAATTGGAAAGTTCTCATCTTTTTGAAGTTCATTGTCTTGTATGTAGAGAATCTTCAATTTGAGAGCTGAAATTGGTGTTCGTTGTGTTAATTTTGTTGCTAATTGTGATTGCAATTGAAAATTACTCATCTTTTTATTTTTGTTATGTGAGCCATGGATTCACTTTCTAGTCTTTTCTGTTGCAGGACATATCATTTCAAAATCTCAGTAACTGCACATATCATTTCACATTGTATTTGGTGGTTTTATCTGCAATGTGCCTTCTGTTTCATTTCACATTGTATTTGGAAGTTCATCTTTTGGCTCTCAGTTTCTCACTTAGGTTCATGTCGTTACGACAAATTATTTTGTAGCTGTTCAAGTTAGATCTCACAGAGAAAAGTTAAACCAGACAATGCCAACTCGTTAACTATAAGTCTACAAGTGTATACTTTTTGCCCAAAAAAAAAGAAAAGAAAAAAACAAACAAACTAAAAGTGTATACTTGATGACCCCCGCTTTTATTGTTTTACATGGTTCTCATCTAGGATTTTATTTTAGAAGGTGATGCGGTTGGTATATGAAAGCTCGTCTTTCTTTTGTTTATTTGTTTCCTTAGTTATTCGGAATTCAAATAAAATTGTGGTAAATTTTCGGGAGAGCTACTAGACAAAGCAAACTCAAGCAAGGGCAAAGAGAGTTTGAAGAAAAATTCCGTAAGAGTTTTAGCCTAACCAACAAGGTATTTACCCTAATGAAGCTTATTTTGTACTTCCCTCTCTTAATTTAATTCGTTTGTGATGATGTCTCGCTTACTTTTTGGGGTATACATCACCTGTAACCTTTTCGTGTGGATTCTCAATCAATGAATGTTGGTAGAGCTGCCATGGCAAATTTAGTGGGTGGCATCGGCTACTTCTACGGTCAATCTAAGATTGCCCTTGCTAGAGCCTCTAGTGTAAGTTCAACTCATTCTCGCAATCATCTCTCTTTTGCGGTTGTGCTTTCATTCTCTATAAGGTGATGATTGTATCTTGTTAAATACTATTTTAGCAGAACAAAGGTGATAATTTTGTTCCATATTAGCCTCTTGAGCTTTATACAAATTGTTCCAAGCCGATCTTTTTTCCAAGGGGTTTTCTATGGGATGAAGGTTTTCATCAACTGCTAATCTGGTCAGTACATGTTTCTCAGATATGCTTTTAGTATATTGTCATGAGAAATGCTAAAGTGACCCACCATTGACGCTCACTATGAGCACGCACCATGTTTTTTATTTTTTGTTTACTTTTTTTTTTACAAAACAAGGTATTGTCCTCTTTACTTGAGATTCTACATGTCGAAATTTTATTTCCCTTAAATTGTGAGTCAGAAAATCCTTAGTTCCGAGTCTTCACTTTCTTTTCCCATTTCAAGTATACATGAAATGCAACATCGAACATGACCCGCCTTATTGGAGAGGTCCAATTTGGATGAATATGAATTACTTGATTCTTTCATCCCTGCACCATTATTCTCAAAGTAAGTCGAAAAGAATGAATCATATATATGCTTTGATTGCATGAAAGTCTAGGGATAAAAATTTTCGAGAATTGGCATTTCGTAATATCTTTCAGAGAAAGGTCCATACCAAGCCAGAGCGAGCATGATTTATAAGAGAGCCGAGGCAAAACTCGATTAAGTAAGTTCTAGCAAACTTCTGATGGTGCTTTGAGATCTCTTTCTTGAATGGAATCGTTACTCTATTAATGTGTGCAGGAACGTTGTAAACAATTATTTTCAAACTGGGTATTTGTAGGAGCAATACGACCAAACGAAGGAGGGGAAGGGAAAAGGTGCACGCTCATTTACTGGTTGGACTTCGCTTGCTCTTCTTATCATGGCAGAAGCTTTTTCAAATCATTAGGCTACTTGATTTTGTAAATTTTGTACCATTTACCCCTACAATTATTGGGGCACATTTTTGTAGTTTGTCATAGTAATCATCTCCATGAAATATTTATAGACAAATTTATCAATGGCATCTCCAAGTTGAATATTTGGTTTGACAGCACCAAAAATATTGGCATGAATTGTTCGACAACCAATCCTTACTGACATGAATTACTAGTAACACTGGAGCTCCCATCGTCAAATACCGTTCATGCTTCTACCAAAAATGTAACCTGACTATCAGGATCACGTGAAAAACAGCTCCACTGCTTGCCTAACATACAAACAAAAAAAACTCGCCTGTAATTCGGCTATTTCATTTAGGACTTCAATGCCCATTGTTTTAGTAAAAATATGCGAAAGCGAAACAGAATACAAGAATACAAAGAAGATACATGGGTGAGTTAACAACTATGGAGTCGAGCGAGATGGAAGTTCTACCTTGATCAAACTTCTGGATTGTCAGAATGGCGCATTTGTGTGCCCACTGGATTTCATGAAGATGAGCATCAACCAATTCAAAACTTGGTCTTTCTCAACTAAATGGAATTCTCTTATTGCCGTTCTCCACCATGTCGGCGTCCTCGGCCATTATGATCTCCATATCTCTGATGTCTCTTTTCAGTACAGTCCCCTTTCTTGCAATTGCCTCAATCTGCTGTTGTAAGACCTGTATGAAATTATGAAATTAACATTCTAATAATTAAAAAGGAAAGGTGTTGACAGCTCCCTGGTATCCTGCATTAAAAAGATAGGTTCATAAACTTTTTTATTTTTTATTTTTTGCAAACAGATAAGGCTCATAAATTTAGAAACTATATATACAAACCTCTCCAAACATTAGTAACCATTCAAGGACTGCAAATCCTTTGCTCAATGTTAGTCACACAATAGCAGGATCAATAAACACAAAACATATGTAGGGAAGTTAGTCCCAACTCCACACTGTCAAAGTCCCATTACCCATATCTTGCCCCTCAAACTTTCCAATAACAGAATGCCACCCAAGACACAGAAAGTAAAACCCCAATATCTATCATAGTTGTAAATCCTAGCATGCCCTTTTGATGCGTTACTCACTATCCATCCCTGAGAAGTATGCAACAAGAATTCATCATGGTAACCAAAAAAAGAAGTCACAATCAGCTTAGATAAAGGAGTGACCACAAATAAAAACCAATTCTTCATTAAAGATAACTAAAGAAAAAATAGGACTATCTTTAAAAAAAAGGAAAAAAAATAGGAATTACTTCCTGCCAAAAATAAAAAAGAAAATGACTTGACTCCAACCCAAATAAAAAGAACATGAGTCCTAGAAAAAAAAGACTCTAGAGAAAGGACTCCAACAAATTAGAAAGTGTTGAACTTATAACTAAAATTCTTCTCAACATCTGTTCGACGAACCAAAGTGTTTACCACAATATCCATTCTCTTTCCATTCTCTCATAATTTCAGCCTGATACATCTCAATCTCCTTTTGCAATGGCAATGGTAACTTGCTGACATCTGTATTGATGATCCGTTCTTGTTCTCGTCTTTTTTGAGCATTTTCTTTTAGTTCAAATTCTCTTTTTATGGCATATTCTTTTAACTCATGGTCTTTCTTATCTTTCTCCTTTCTCTGCTCTAGATCTTCTTTAAGATGCAACTCTAAAGTAGCTTGTAGCTTATGTAATGCATCAACCACACCCCTTTCTTCATTCAACCTTCACTTTTTTTCTTTAGTCGCTTTTCTTCCTTCTGGACGTTCAAGTCCTTGAGAACTGGCACCTCCTTGAATCATTGGTGAATCTAAGTTAATGCCATCATCTTCTGGACTATATGTAGAAGGTGTTGATAGGGGCAGATTGTCCTTCTCATTTCCCACCTTTTGCTTTCTGCAATCACTTGTTCTAGTCAATTCCTTAGAACACCATTTCGGGTTTTTTTTCAACAATTCCCAACAATGCTGAAACTTGAATGAACTCCCATTGTTAAGGTTCTCATACATACGCATTGCTTCCCGTTTCTACAAAAGAAAAAAATATCAACTATTTAAAAAAGTAGAAACTCACATATGAAGTATTAGAAATTACCATATCTTCTGGAGTTGTTCCACTTCTAGGAGTTCTTTCCAATCGTTCATAGTGTCCGTGGAACTTATTTACAAGCAGCCATTATTTTCCCCAACGACATTGCAACCCATTATTCGTTCTAGCTTCATCATACACTCCTAACCTTTCTTTCCAAACTTGCAAAATCCTTTCCCACATTCTTTGAGTTTTTTCGATTGTTGCCAACGTCAGAGTCGACCGAGACATAAAGCCACGCCTTTGTTAAAGCTATGTCTTCGTCTTTAGACCAATTTTTGCTATTAACACCATTTTGAGAAAGGTCTGACCCATTGGAAAGCTTGCCTTTTTTTTGTAGATCCTTTAGTGCTACTAGGCATTTGCATCTCAAATGGAGCTTTGGAACCATAAAGTAACTCTTGATATGAGTTACCTTGTCCAAAATTTTGAGGAGTACTTAAAGGATATGAGACATTCATTGGATTAAAAGTGAAATTGGGTTGGAAAGGAAGGTTGAATGGACCAAGTTGATTAGCTTGAGTTTGAAATAGTTGTGGGTCAGATTGAGAGGAATTAAAAACATGTTGAGAACTAATGGAGTCACTAGCATTCATAGGTTCAAGATCATTGTTAAGTTGTCTAGAATCCTGAGAATCCATTGAAGAAGTCTGGAAGAATTAAGACTACATTATTAGCATAAGCAAACAAAACTAGTAAAAGAAATAAGTACAATGAAAAAAATGTGGACAAACAAATAGTTCCTTCAATTTGATTGTGTTGGTGCATACAAAATTGTAGAGATGAACTAAAATGTATTACTAGTACCCAATTTCAAGACACATCTATATCAATTGAAGAAGAAAAATAAGATTGGAACATAAAAACTTCCACCCAATTTGAAGACACAATACCATCACATTTCAATTGATTGTATTCCAATTGAGATTGGGTTATTAATCTGGCTAACATATCCATTTGACCAAAAAAAATAAAAGAAACGGAGAACCTTTCAATTTCAGTTTGAGAATCACACAATTCACACCCAAGAATAGAGAAGTATTCTCATGATGGGTTTTGCAATAGGTCAATCAATGGATCGATCAATACACTGTAAAGAACCACAACAACAAATTTGATACAACATAAATCACAGATAAATAATAAGATTAGGGATTTACAAATAAAAAATCAGAGATATGGGTTACCTGTAAGAAGAAGGATGAGGATGCTTGAAATAAAAAAAAAAGATGAGGATGCTTTGAAGATAACTGGGACTCAAGCCTGAGCATAGTAACCGTGTGGGAACCGAGCCGAGCCGTACTCGGCAACACCTACGCCGCCGAGTACCCTGAGATAGCGCCGGCGAGTCCGGTATCCCGTTTGACCACACCTTTCATCCTAATCTCATCTACTGAAAAAAGGGGGAAACGGAAATGTCGCTGCCTCAGGAGACGCTTAAGTGAAAATCTGTGAAGAGAAGTGAAAATCTGAGAAGAGAAGTGAAAATCTGAGAAGAGAAGAAGAATGAGGATGAGGATGAAGTGAAAATCTGAGAAGAGAAGAAGAATGAAGATGAGGATGAAGTGAAAATCTGAGAAGAGAGTGCGCGGTTTTTTTCTTTTTGTTTGTCGCCAGCGTTTTCGTGAAATCCTGCTTTTGTTCGTTAGGTTATTTCGATTTTTTTATACGTGGTATTGTGGACAGTGTCTATCGCACCCTCTATTTCTAGAGGGTGTGATAGACAATGTTTATGCCACATCATCCACACAGTGCCAATCCACATTCCCATTGGAGATAATTTTTTTACTCCAATGTCTATTCAATCCTATGTGGACACACATCCACCCCAATCCACAGTCCCATTGGAGATGCTCTAAGGTGTTAGTGTGTGCACTGTGAAGCGAACTGTTGAGATGAATAGTTAGGCCACGCCCAGCGCTTGGTCAGGGTCGGACCAGGCCCAGTGCCTGGCCAGGGCTGAGCCAGGCCCACGCCAAGCCAGGCCTAGTGGCTGGCCAGGACCGGGCTAGGCCGGATCGAGTCGGGTCAGACTCGACCCAGAAAAAATAATATAAAAAAATAGTTTTAAAATTAAATAAATTAAGGAAAAATAGGGAAAAGTTCAAAAAAAATATGAGAAAAATCTAGAAAATTATATTGAGTTACGCTAAAGGCACCCTGCCATCCTCTCAGGGCACTTCACCTTTTTTAATTAAAACTGATTTTATAACTAATTGACAAAAATGCTCTAATCCAACCCAACAATTCACATGCCCATTCAAATGTCCTCTTTGGGCACCCCACTTTTAAAAACCCAATTTTTTTTACGAAGTCAAGTCGATCCGTCGTGGGCTGGACATCGCGTTTGTCGATCAAAGAGTGCGCACTAGCCTTTGTCATTCAGGAGATTCGACGAGTTTTAAGTGTTTTTAGAGTCTGATGGTTGAAGAAAATGAGTAGGAAGCAGACGTCGTCGCACACGACAAGTTAGTTTTTATGGTTTTTGTGATTTTTTTTCCATTTTCGAAGGTGAACCACAGACGCAAATTTATCGGTTACACAGGACCGAGACATGTTGAAGTGTCTCGGTACCCTATTACCGATAACTAACAAAATGTGTCGGTTATTACCAACCGAGTTTAATCCCAAACGTAGCTTTTTATTACACTTCGGTTGGAAGCAACTGAGACATAGCTTAATGTCTCGGTAACAAGTCACCGAGACCAAAACCAATAGTCTCGATGATACATAACCACGTAGTCTAAGGGTCATTCTCACTTAGGTGTCAGTTGATATTAACCTACACTTACACAATAGTATCGACAATGGACGTCCGAGACCAAAAGACATATCACGGCCCTGTGTGACCGAACACTATGAGATTGGAGTTAAACTCATCGTCCGACCATAAAAACAACAAATCTATCTTAAACAAGCAAGAAAGTGAGGGGATTTGGTATATTGAGGCCTTGATGTCGTGATGATATGCCTGAGCAGGACTTCCCTTATTCATCAATTTTATCTATCTTTCTGATGAGATAATACCGAGAAGTTCCTATTATAATTACATCTCTTGCTCCTTTCTTTTATTCAAGTATTAACTATCATCAATAACTTTATATGAGTGATTCCTCAGAGTGAATATATTATTTTTTCCATTCTAGTAACTCATTACATCACATTTTATTTCACTCTGGCATAATCATCCTCTTCAAACTCTCATAGTTTGAAGCTTCCCTGAAATCACATGTTACTAGTTTCACTGGTTTTCCACAATTTTCATCTATCATTTAGTGATTCCCCTAAGATCTTCCAATCTTAGGAATAACTAAACGACATTCACACCCTTCAAACCCTTGTACATGATACAACAGTACTTTAAAACCTCTTAATGAATGAATGAACTTGCACGTTCTATCCAATCAACTGAATTTATACCAATACTAGGATCCTCATCCCTAAATTATCATATTCAAGTCTTTCCCCCTAGGACTTATTTTTGTAATTCATTCAATCCATCATTTGAAATGCATATTTTCAATTCTTCATTATCAGTTGATACCTTATAATTGTTTGGTATTGTTACCAATACTATTGTTTCATATTAGTTCCTCTAATATATATCAAATGTATTTACTACAATCATTTACTTCATTGTGTCAACAAACAACTACTTGGATAAAAATATTAAGATATACCTCTAACTCTAACTTTTTCTGTAATCCAAGTATAATTAAGCAACTATTGTAGTCAAACTACATTTTAATTTCCTTAAGGCATCCTTTGTATCATGTATAACTTATCTTCATTCCATTATAGTGTTATTCCATTCTAAAGTTAATTGATCATACAATACAACTATATCATAACTCTCTGTATAAGTTGTTTGTATGCTTCAATCATTTCATGTTTAACAACTTTCTATCTCTGTGTTGAATATAAGACAATTATTCAATTGTCTTAATCTCAGTCAAATCACTTGACTTATAATTTAAAATTTAACACATGTCCTAGTGATTTCCAATTGAACATAACCATTTGCACGTACAACTTTTTGGTATATGCCAATCTATTGTCAGAGTTCTACACAACTCTGCAACAGTACTTTGTGCTTTTGGTAAAGTTTCAACTATTTTCACATTCGTCATCATTGTCAACTTAATGATGATCTTATCTCAATAGAGTTCAACAACTCTACATCTTTCTATTACTAAACATAGCATGAACTCTAGTGAGTTTTTATGGTCTACACCATAATCTTTTACATTATCAAGCCATTACTTGATCATATACTCCTAGATACTGATTTTTACTCAATGACAACCAAATCTCAGTAAACCCTTGAGAACAATTGGTTTCATTTCAGTTATCAACTTGAGTTGTCAATTTTGGGAAATAACAATCATTCCCTCATGATTTTATTCAAGTTAACACATCACTTAAATTGAGCTCTCAGACTCATACAATTCTCATAATACCTCAAGTACAATAGAATTAATCATTGGTTTGGTATCAAAATTAAATAATTGATGAATTCCTTAAGTTGTGATAAAATTTCAAGCAATTCTACTAAACACATTACTTGAAACCTTAAATTCATAATCTTACATTCATCAAGCTTGTTTTTTTCATTATTGACCTACTACTCTCTTACCTCAAACCATTTGAATTTCGAGTGATTACTGAATTTTCACAAATTATCATTCGCAAATTTTATAAATTTCAAGTTTTTCCAATTTAGATCGCAATTAATATCAACCTCTTAATATATTGTTCACTTATTCATTCCCAGTTTCGTACATCATTCTCTGGATTCTCAATTCTTAACTTTATTGACAACTCATTCTCCCCAATTTAAATTGTACCAGTCCAAATGATCACATTGATACACCTCACTAGCTCACTGCTATATTTTTCTCAACTTACTCAAACAATACACTATTTATACCTATCTGTATCTCCGATAATAAGATTATCAGGTTTGTAAATCTTTCTGCCTTCATTCTGAGAAAGTTCCTAAATGAGTTAATGTTAAACCTCTATCCCTAACCTTACCAGTCGTTAGGCTTACGTATTTTCAACTTACCCTTCACTACCTATCCATATCAGATATCTCTGATGACATGAGTGTTATATTTATGAATCTTTTTGTATTAATACCTTGAAAGATTCTTAAAGAATTTGATGTTAAACCTTTACCTTTTACTTTTCCAATCTTTAGGTTTATACTTATTGTTACTCACCTTCAACTTTTATTTTCAATTTACCATTACCTTACAAGTGATTCTACTGCCTCAACAAGATATAGTTGATCAAAAACATAAATTTCTCTCAAATCCTTCAACTCTCAACTTTTGTTGTAACTGTTCACTTTTAGAGTAACGACATCATTTCTTTTCCATCGCAACATTGAGCTATACCTCAATCTAGTATCCTCACCATTTTTCTATGAATGGTTATACCACATCATCATTCCTTTCTCTTTATTGCTCTATTAGTGAGTATGGTTACCCACAACAACACTAATAAGCCCCTTATATTTCGCCTTCAGTATGTGCAACTATATTCCAACTATACTGACATGGTTCCTTATTATCACACTATTAGTGCATGCAGTTACATCGCAACAACTCTAATAAACCCTTTCTTACATTATTTTCAGTATGTGAGGCTATACCACAACCATACTGATAAATTTCTTTCTCACTATTTTAATATAGACTAGCACTATATCTGAAATCGTATACTTCATTATCATTCATGAAGTATAAATGATCTAGTGGTTACTTAACCTCAACAAGGTTCTTATCATCATTCACCACTATTTTCCTCATTGAATGACTTTTCATCCAACTCAACTAATCTCAACACTAGTATCATTTCTACTCAAAGTGGCTCCTCACTTTTGAGTTTCGTTAAGTCATTCATTTCATATTTCATTCACCTTTTATGGTCATTCTTTCCATTTTTTTTAAGTCAATTCACTTGTCATACGTCTCTAAGTCTAGGACCTATCGTTCCTTCTACACTGATTATTTCTCATCAGACAATATCAGTGAGGATACAAACCATTAAAGATTATTCCATTGAAGAGTTATATCTAAACTCTTCCCTTTCCATATCTATATTATTAGAGTTCAGGGTTCCACAAACCCTAACCCTCAAAATATACATATTCTCATCTCCTGAGAAATAGATGGATACAAACCATCTTATTATCATTTCACTGTCTTCCTTTATCATAATATCCCTGAAGTTCAGGTTCCCAAGAACCCTCATCATCAATTTCCTTTGACTTACCAAGTCATAGATGTGAGATAAGACTTTCAGATTTATTCCTAGGCAAGACAGTACAACTATATTTATCGCATAGATATAATATCAACTCAAAAATACATGTCTCAAGCTTTTATCTTTCATTACCCCCCAAAACATCAATAAAAACAGTTTATTTAGTCCTAGGTTATTCCTGACTTGAGAACCAATCTCCAAGTCAGTTAACCTAAATTTTCATTTTAATATACAGGTACAACTTTTATGCATCAATCCCTATGTTTCAGAGTTATCACACCATTTGAAACTGATTCGAAAGTGATAACCTCAGTCTATGATACTTACTGTATCAAAGTTATTCCATCAACTGATCAGTGGAATAATTATGCCAAGCTTTACCAACCAATCTTTGATATCACACTATATCAAAACTGTCTCTTAGTTCGAGACCAATAATAAACTAAGGTTTGTAAAGCCTTGGCTCTGATACCAACTGTAACATTCCCTAATCTCAATTAGAGAACATTCGGCCTGAAACCTTAATTAAGCCCCGGTAAACCATATCAGACCTAATTAGAGCTAGCAACATTATTTCATTTCCTGACAATAACCTGTATATCTTGATATTAATGAAAACTCATGAAAATAATGTAGCGAAAAAATTTAAAACTTTTTTGATAAATCATAAGATATACAATACCGATATGAACATCGGTATTGAGCTCTTATTCCCACCCATTTTATTACAAATCATAATGTGGCGGCCCCAATTTCCACATTGGTCCGCCACGGGAGGCCACGCGGGCCCACAACTGTCCACGTCACCGCCAGTTGTATCCCACGCCCAATTATCCTTTATCCACCAATTCTTATTAAGTTTGATTCAATTAATATCTTATAACCTCAAGTTAGCAACAGAAACTTAAATGAACAACATAAAGATTTATCTTGTATATTATGAGCAAAATGCCTAAGTGGAAACCATACCAAATGTACATCATATACACCTCATCTGATCCTCAAAATATCAAAATGTACAACCTGTCTCTCAAACCCAAAACCCAATATAAAACGAGTAACATAAACATACGTACGAGAAGGGCTAGAGCGGTCAATCAATATAATCCTCAAGCTTGCCCTTTCCCTGGCTCGTACTAGGATCTGCACTCAGCCATCACAAAAAGACAGATGACGAGTCCAGAGTGAGTAATCCCAAGGAAATTCACCAAGTGATTACGGAAATAAAAGTACTGGAATTGAAAATACTATAATTTAAACATGCGGAACAAGAGAAATACAGACAACTGTAAAAAGGAACATCGCATGCATAAATATAGTGATGAAACAAAGTACGTGCACATAAAAATCAGACCAAGTCATACTTCGGGTTTTCTCCTCAGGCACCGACCATAAATACACACCAATGGGTTGGCCCTGGACCCTCTAGGTGGTCGGCATAGACCCACGACGCACCCACACTAGTCTACCATACCCGGGTAGCCTATTCACCGGCGTATGCCTAGACAAGTGCTATGAATTAGTGGACTCTATGGCCGTAACGAATAAGCACCAGGTGGGGAGTGATCTCAACACCGTAAAGACACCAGTAGGAGTACCCTCCACTACCGTAAAGTCACCAGGTGAGAGTACTCAGCCACCGTAAAGCAATAATGAAATGGAGTAAAGAATAAATGGAACTGTATTCAAATAAATCAAACGGTAAATACTTAAAGTGAAGTTCAATTGGGATACTACACACCTCAATTCGCACTCCTCGTCCCACAAGTTAAATCCCCTGGCTCGATTCCTTCAATTCCCCGATATTTCTCCCGATCTGATTCCCGACTAAACCCCGACTCCAATTACTATTTCAAGGCTCCTGGAATTCATTTATAAGGGTTATTATTCAATTAATGGGTTTATAATGTTGTTTAAACTCATTTCTTCATTTTCCAATTTTTGAGTTCCAGTGAACTATTAGCGCGCTAATTCATCTAAGTCACTGTTCATCGTTTTCCAGAGGGTAATTAGCACGCTAGATCCACCCATTAGCGCGCTAATCGCGCTCTGTCCAGATTTTTACAGTTTAAAAATTCACACTCCAAACCACCTCATACACCATTCATTTGGTTCCAACACCTCCAAAACTCATCATCCACATCAGAAATACCGTTCAAACACAAATTCATCAAGCTTAGACATCAAAACCCAAGAATCATCAAAAATCCCATTTTCAAAACCCATTTTCAGAAATTCATCAAACTCCTCTCAAATTAGCTCAAAAACACAACCATTTCATGCCATTTCTATACACACTCACCCCCAACACCACCGAGTGTCTAACTCCCCAACAAATTCGAATTTCACACTTTCTAACTCACAAAAAAAATCTCACAAAACTCAAATTTGTGGTGTCCATGCCTTTTGCTCTTGTTGTTGAATGCCAAAAATCACTTCCTTCACCTTTGATGGTTGTTCTTCCTCCTCTTCTTCCCACCGATTCTCTCTTCTTCAAGCTTCCTCTCCAATGTCACTCTCTTCTCCCTATTTGATCGGTCAAACACACAAACATATATATACTTGGTTCCCATCAAGTGTGTGCACGAATCTCGAGAAGTATCCAAGGGTTCCTGATCACCCTGTGTCACTCCAACTCCATACACCTTATCTTGACACTAATGACCCTGTTGTGCATCTCGAGGATCATCCAACTGTCATTGTTTTATTCAGCTTAACTATAGGAATTATTGATTTCCAATTGATTTAGCTTATAACACTTATCTACCCTATTCAATAAATTCTCAAAATTTATGAATAAACTCACCGTAGTTTCCTCGACTACCCGGCACCCCATGCCTCGTGTCCCGTGTTCGCACGCACCCCGAGGTCATTCCTCACTCGTCAATAAACTACATTAACATACATATTGTAATGGAATTAGCTAATTTGTACATTTCCATCACAATTTACCACAACAAGCATACAAAACGGACTGTATACCTAGTTCGAGTGCGCTCCAGCCTCGCTGTGGGACCTCGACCGTCCTCGCTGGCATCCACATCTGCAATGACGTCATAATTAACGGCAATTTTAAATTGGGCCGTTACACATAACGTAATACAATATATATATATATATATATATATATATATATATATATATATATATATATATATAACAGGAAACTTACTGCACCATAGAGAAGATATTAAACTCCTGGTCTTCTGCTTTCCTGAGTTTCCAAGTCCTAACGTACATTCATACCTGGAAATGTTAAGGTGGGTGAGCCCCTACATGCTCAGTAAGTGATTCTCATACCAACCATCAACTACCAATTAATATCAAGACAATGTATAGCAACATGAATCAAATGCATATCTAAAGGACCATTTGAATCAATATATCAATATATAAGCAAATGCAAGTCATTGGTTTATTGTAATGTACCTATGATTTGTACTTTTAATCTCAGTATTTAACTTGAGTCGCCCTTTCACATTCTTCAAGAACCAATCAGTGGACATCTAACCAGTTCTTGTCAATGTGTCACCAACTCATAAAAGCATAGAGTTGCACCCCCTCATCATCAATTAAACCAATCACTACTCATCTGATTGGTTTATGACTAATGAGCAGTCAACTCAAATGGAAATAATTGTTCAGGATAAGTCCCAAGTCACTGGGGGCGTGGTGATGGTTAGCAACTCCACAACAGTTCCAAACCCCAAGCCGATCCATCCCGTTAAACCTATTTCTGAATTCATTTTGCATTTCAAAACAATTTATATAAAATAAATTCCAAATTATGGTACATTGCCCCATTCCCAGTCCTGAACACTACGTGCCCAAATAATACTAATTTACATTGTATAATTGATAAAAAGTACAAGTCTCACTTACCAGTCCTAAGCTTTCTATGTTTTTCTGACTTGTACGACTCTCCAGAGTCCTTAACCTTCCCCACATCGGTACATTACCTAAAATAGACCAATTGTTATCAACCTGTGTCTAATATTCATTTACTAATACTTCTAAACTAGTCCCATTCGAATCCGAAATTCTGAGATCTAGTTTCTAACCTATCATGACCATTTCACGCTTTTCGAAGTAAAAACCCGGTATAAAGTATCCTCCGACTTTCAAATTCCTCATTTTCTATTGAAATTCCTCAATTTCTATTTATTTGGTCAAAATACTATTTTCCATATTTTTCTCTATTTTTTGGAATTTCTTTTCCTTTTTCTCTCTTTTCTTTCTTTTTTTTTAAAAAAATTTGTTGCCCCTGAACTGGGCCGAACTGGGTTCGGCTCAACCGAGCCGAACTGGCCCGGTTCAGGAGTCATCCCCTTCCTCTCGATTTTTAACAGAGCAACAGCTCTGTTTTTTTTTTTTTTCATTTCGATTGGGGTTGGCTTCCAACCCCAACCCCAATTCGGTTTGACAAGGGAGACTACTCCCTTGCCGTCTCCACCCTTGGCCATGGCTTCCGCCATGGCCGAGCTCATCACCCTCACAATAGTTACAACAATAACATCTACCACACCAATTGAAACACTGAACATAACAACACATCGTCTCACCTCAACGTCGTCGACGTCACAAACTCCCCGAGCTCCTCCATCGCCCACTTCTTCTTCTCTCTCTCTTCGTCGTTGACTCGGCTCTCTCTGTTTCTCTCTCTCTCTCTCTCTCTCTCTCTCTCCTCCCGGTTTCAACTTATTAGTGAAGAAGGCAGTTTAAATGGAGAAAAAGACCAAAATACCCTTCCAATGTTATCTCATCCTTTATAAACTCCATACCCTTAATGGTAATTTCATATTTTCTGATTTATATTATATATATTTATATATACTAATTTATATATAAATATATATATTTATCGATATATTGCACCTAAAATTCCAGTTAGCACACCAACAAGGATTCTCGGGCGTGCACACCACTGTACGTCCTACGCATGTCATTCGTGACCCCGCGTATCACTCAGTACCCTGACAATTCATCATTATTTATTTATTTTCCATTTTAATATATATTTATATATATCCATAATATATAAATATATATTTATGCCTATAATTACGTAAGTTCCGCCGTCGAGCACACTCGAGCGTCAACGCTATCCTGCGTCTCATGTGTGTCCACATGACCCACACATGGTATTAGACATTCTCTCATTGGTCCGATTATTCACGTATACATACTAGTACACACCAAACAAACATAATACATCACGCAATTTCCATGCGCATGTTAATCGAGACAAATCGGGCTTAACCACGAGCCTAACTTGGATTAATTTGGATTCAGATTACTATTAATCACGTGCTTAAAATAACGGGTCGTTACAAAGAAAATGTTCCATAGGAAAAAAAATTTTTAAGAAAGTTTTTTCAAGTAAATTTTCATCAGAGAATTTTCCTACATATGTTTGATTGCACATATAAGAAATTGAGTAGTGTTATTTGGACTCTTAGGGGGTTTTTGAAGTTTTTTTATTTCAAAATCATCCTCAAATAATAAATGACTTCAAAATAACAACTTGCAAAAGTCCTTTGATATTTGTAAAAATTTAAAAAACCTCCCTAAAAGTTCGGACTCTAAGAGTCCAAACAAAATTTTTGTAAGAAAATCTTCCATCAAAACTCACTAAGAACAAGTTTTGAAATAAATATGATAACTTTCCACATGTATCAAATATATTAATTTTATCCAGCAATATAGATACATACATACATACATATATATATATATATTTATATTTGAAATATAAATTTATTGTGTATCTCAATATGAAAATTCATTTTTTCAAATGAAAACTCAATTTGCCCACCATATTGGTGAGAAAATATATTGGTATTAATATGAAAAATTGACAATTGAGAGAAAGTGTTTCGGCGCGAAAATTTTGGCTATCAAACACAAGAAAATGTCATTTTTCCATGAAATTTACCATTTTCTATAGAACATTTTCCTTAATTTTTCTATCCAATCAAACAGGGCCTTAGATAATTTGGTTGGCTAATTGATTTGAGTCAAGTGTACATGTGGCCGGGCTCGGTCAATCCCTAGCTATGTCATTAATTAATTAAAGGTAGCAACAATAATACCCAAAAGTCACACCAAGTGACATGGTGTGCAGACAGCTTACATAAAAATAGGTGTGCACACATAGTTCTCGGTGCATAACACACAGAATGTGTATCTTGAGGCATGCACATATAACTCTCAAGGACATGAGCTCACACTTCACATCACCTAGGCGTGACTTTGGGCGTGACTTTGAGTTGTCATAATTGTAGCACTTTTCTTAAAGGTATGTGTAGTCTATGGGTACTTCTACTATAGAAACCAAATATATACCCATTCCATAGGCGCACTATTTAGAACAATTAGATTTAAATCCAATACATTAATCGAGGCGCATTCTGCATTTAATGCACAACACATTTTGAGGGGTTCCCATGACTTGAGTATATATTTGATCTCTATTGTAGAAATTTCCTATATATATATAAGCTAGGAGTATTATTAGATACAACTTGATATATATGTATTTTATCAAAAGCAAAAAGAATTGATATACATGCATGTATTTTTTTGTGAAATTAAAAGAGGTTAATTTCGTTGTTATATTGTTTCGTTTTAGCATCATACTGATTATTAACTTCTGCACTTAAGCCATGAAAAACTCATGTCCACTAAAGCATATTTGATGACATGGATGATGCGTGGCTTGCTACATGGTAAGATTTAGGGAAGTGGTGGATCGTTGAAGTTGACAAAACAAAAAAAAAAAACTCATGTTTACAAAATGGGACTACAACTATATGCAGCTACTTTTTGATGACAATGCGATTTGAAATGGAGCTATTCTGAGACTCTAGCCTTTTGCAATAGATAAATAGGGATCTCACTTTGACAACTCGACAATATTGTGATAAAAGACTAGTATAGAAGTATCGTAGACTAACATTAATTTGACCGCATGTGTATTTTACTCACTATACACACTCTTGAATATATATAATAAGTTCAGTGTTAAATTAAAATCAACTCTCGACTTTGATTTTCTAGTCAATTATGTACTGCTGCAACATATTATTGAACTTTTATGTGATTATATAATTACACTGCTATAATGATTATCTCGTGCCTGTAGTGTTATTGATGAAGAGAATTCAAACTGTTTTGTTTGGTCAAAACATTACTTCCCAACTATATGTATATATATGTATTGGTCAACATAACGACAAAAACTAAACTAAAGATGACTGAGCATGTAAATAGTGCAACTAACTATGTACGTCGAAATTTCATACGTCCATCTCAACAGCTAGAGTTACTATTACCTGCGAATCTTCCTTAATAAGTACTACTTGATTGATTCCTCTATTTATACCATCTCTCATTTCACCCAAATTCATCATCACATCGGCTAGCTAGCTATTATACACATCAATCAGTTAAGAAAATAGAGCTGCCTAGGTAGCTAGCTATTATAACTAGCACTTCATCTGAAATATATGGAGTCCTACATGTTGCTTGTACAAGCCATTGCCACTGCAGTGGTGACCTTTTTGTTGTATGAGTTGTGGTGTCTGAGGAAGAAAGTCCGAAAGCTTGCCAAATCGTCATCGTTTAATAACAAGGACGCTGGCAGCAAGAACTATGCGCCTGAGCCAGCTGGTGCATGGCCGATCATCGGTCATCTTCCGCTTCTGGTCTCGGCCAAGCAGCCTCATAGAGCATTTGCTGCACTTGCTGAGAAGTATGGACCGGTGTTCATGCTTCGCATGGGCATGAGCCCTATGCTCATTGTGAGTAGTAAAGAGGTGGCTAAGGAATGTTACACTGCTAAAGATCATGTGTTTGCGACTAGGCCTGTTACCACTGCTGGGAAGCTCATGGCTTATGATCATTCAGTCATGGGCTTCACTCCTTTTGGGACTTATTGGAGGGAGATTCGCAAGATTGCGACCGTGGAGTTGTTCTCGGCGCGGAGGATCGGTATGTTGAAGCCGGTGAGGCAGTCGGAGGTTTCGTTGTGGATGAAGGGTTTGCATGAGAAGTGGGTTCAAAATGGAAAGAGCTCTGTGTCTGTGGAGCTAAAAAGCCAATTGGAAGAATTGACATTCAATTTGCTTATGCAAATGGTTGCGGGAAAGCGTTACTATGGGAGTAACGTCGCAAAGGCGGACGAGAAGATGGCGGGGTTGTTTCGCCATGCCGTCCAACAATTTAACTATCACCTGGGAATTCCGAGATGTACGATGCTTTGCCTTTCATGGCATGGCTGGACTTCAAGGGTGACGCCAAGGCCATGAAAAATACACAAAAGGATTTAGACTACATCATGCAGACTTGGTTGGATGAGCACCGCGTAAAAGCAGATCAAATGCGCGGCGACCCCATCAACAACACTAGAGACTTCCTCGATGTGCTTGTCATGATGGAGAAAACAGGCCAATTCTCATCAGCAATCAAAGACATAGACACCACAATCAAAGCCTTGGCACTGACTCAATTAGTCGCCGGAGTGGACAGCATGGCAAACACAATGGTCTGGGTGTTGGCTCTGCTATTGAACAACCCGGAAATGCTTGCAAAAGCACAAAACGAGCTCGACAACAACGTTGGCAAAGACAGACTCGTGGAGGAGTCCGATATCCCAAACTTGAAGTACTTGCAAGCCCTCCTAAAGGAGACCCTTCGAATGTACCCAGTGGGGCCACTCTTGGTCCCGCATGAGGCAATGGAGGACTGCCACGTGGCTGGATACTTTGTCCCACGTGGAACCGGCCTATTCATCAATGCTTGGACCATACAACGTGACCCAGATGTATGGGCAGAGCCGGACCGGTTTATGCCGGAGCGATTCCTAACCACCAACGCGGACATGGATGTGAAGGGTCAGAGTCACGAGTTGTTGCCATTTGGGTCCGGAAGGAGGTCTTGCCCGGGTGTGGGACTTGCCCTTCAAGTGATGCACCTCACTTTGGCTCGAATTTTACAAGCTTTTGAACTCAAGACTCAACCAAATGTGGGTGTTGACTTGGAAGAGTGCTCGGGAATATTGCTTTCCATGATGCATCCGCTGCAAGTGCTGATGGCACCTCGACTTCCTTCTGAACTGTATGATTGAAGTGGTGAGTGATCGCAAACAAAAGTTCGATACTCAAATTTTTCATTAATTCTTTTTATTCGTACGGTTTAATGTTTAATTAATAAGTACTGTAATGTTTATTGAAGTGCGCACTGGTTTTTACTCTGTTGAGGAGATGAATAGATTGTACATTAAATATTATCACGATTGATGAAGTTAATCATCATTTTAATGAATTACTAAGATTCAAATAGTTTCTTTTTTTTAAGAACTTAATGGAGTTAGTTTAATTTAATTAGATGCGTATGTATATGTCGTCTAAATACATATATGGTGATGTCTCTAAGACCTACACATGCAGGGGACTTCTTACATGATCAATACATTTGAAAGTAAAATTTACCAATTTAACACGCCTAAAAAAATAGATAAACAAGTGTATTAATTTAATGTGTTTGATTTTCTCAAAAAAAATCTAATGTGTTTGATTGTTAGTTTAAGAGTGGGTGCTTAACGCAAAGAAGATATTCCAAATTGAATTGCTCGAAAAATCATGAACAAACAACTTAGGGTCAGAGTAATTAACACCAAATTTTCAAAGAAAAGAAATCAATTCTTTATTAAACATAATCGATCAATCAAAAACTGTTACAGAACCTTTATATAAATAGGCCTTAATAAACAAAACCCAATATATAAAATAAATAAAAAATAAATTAGTAACTGCAATCGATTGCAATTTAAACACACCAACTTAGACTAGAATTCCTAATATAGATAAAGACTAATATCCTAAATAACTAAACTACTTTAATTAAGTATTCTAACATAAGAGGTTTACAAAAAAAAGTATTCTAACATAAGCTATGTTGGTAATAATTTATAAGACTTTTCGTATTGACTAGAATTTTTAAATATTAATATTAACAAAATTAGAATTTCTTGATCGCAACCGTATTTCCTTGTCTATACACCATTCTCGTGATACACATCCTTGATTCAACCGGTGCCTACATCCTCGGTTGTATCACTAAAAAAACCTAATTTGAAAGATTTGTATACCAAATAATTGTTGCCTGGGGGTTTTGGTGATGTCGAACTTAAAAGATGCGTGTTGAACATTCTTCTGAATGGTAACTCTGTTGTAATGTTTCCTAAATTGTGCCTCTTTATATAGCATTTGTAACCCAGAGCCTTTTCTTCGTTTTTGTAATTTCTCACGTTGGGCCGATACCAATCGCATGTCGAGCACATGAGGGGGCGTCGTTCTAACCTACTCCCGTTCCCGTTCCCGTTCCCGTTCCCGTTCCCGTTCCCTTGGTTTGCAAAACTCAAATTTATGATTTGGCTTGAAGGGAACCACACGAGTCCACTACAACTCGGTCCAACTAGTAGTTGGCAACACTCGGAGAATGCATTAATAATAGCAAGGTTTTAAGTTCGAGTCTCGTGAATGAAAAAAAAAAGGCTAGGAATGCCGCTCCAATATGGGGCCGACAACACCAGAGCGTAGATTAGTTGGTGCGATTAGTGCCAAACATTATGTAGGAAACAAAAAAAAGAAGAATGCGGGTGTCTAACACCGACACGCATTTGTTGGTGTCCGTATAATGTGCATTGAGACGAAAAGCACACACATCTTGATGCAAAAATGGATGAATGCCAACACGTGACTTGTTAATTTTCATATTGGGTTCTCCAGACACACGAACACGAGCTCGTGGATCTTTGCCAATACTGATACCCTCCTCAACTTAATTACATTCAACTCATTGATGTGGGGTTTTAGCTCAAAAGACCTCGATAGTAGTTAAGGGGGGCATCATTACTTATATACTTCATTACAAAGTTTCATGTTTTTTTGATAAGAAAGAAACAATTGCCTCCACCAAGTCTTGAATCCGTGACCTTTTACTGCCAAACAACATATCAAATCATTGAGCTACCCAATTAGTTGGTACTATGAAGTTTCATGTAATTGACATGGGACTAACTTTCACTCCATATATAGTCAACACTCGCCTGCACACGCGAGTACAAGCCTATAGATCTCCGCCAATACCAATATTATCCCTGACTTAACCACTTTCGACTCATTGGTGTGAAGTTTAAACTCAAAGACCTCAATACTAGTTAAAGGGAAAAAAAGGAGATCATCAATTATATACTTTATTATAAAATTTTGTTTAATCGATACGGGACTAAATTTCGGTCCACATACACATCTTCAATTACAAGACTTGACTTGTGAACATCTTGTGATAGGATGGGTTCTAAATGCAGAAGTGGTTTAGGTGTAAGCAATTCTAAACATAAAAATAAATTAGTAAGAGAATTACATGTCGAAGCCACATTAATTAGTTTTCTAATTAATTCACCAAGATTGCTTCAAAAAAAAAATAATTCACCAAGATCTTATCACTTTCATAAGCTTTGAAACTTTTAGCACATTATTTTGATGGTACAAGTGCTCTTTTATAGGCTTGAGGGAGAATTATTAATCAGCTTCCTACATTAACATCAATTTCTTTCAAATTAATTTGTAATAGTAACAAAGTTCAATGGACATTAGTTCATAAATCGCATAATTTATTTATTACATAAATTATATGATAAGATGTTTTGAGACATTATGGTCTTAGGATTGGTGATTAGTATTTTAATTTTTTATTTTAAGAATGATCAATTGTGATTATTTTGCCAATTTTTTTTTTTTCAAATCTCTTAATGATTGGAGAAGGTATCATTGCGATTTTTTATTTTAAGAAATATCAATTGTGATTATTTTGCCAATTATTAAATTTTCTCAAAGCGCAAATGATGAAAAAACCCATTGGGTTTCTCCAAAGCAAATCTTTAGAGTAGATGTTTGTATATAAAGAGTTTGTACTCTTTGAAGTGAGCAATGTGGGACTAAAGAGGTTTTCTATTCAAACTCACTTGATACATTTTTCAAGTTCCAACAATACCCCACATTTGAATAGAAAATATCATTGTACCCCACATTTCTGTTCAAATTTGGTTTTTTAAAAAATTATAACGAAAATTATAATGCACGAAAGAGAGAGAAGTCTCATGTCATGTTGTCAGGAAAAATATCTGAAAGACTTGAACTTACCATAGTAAAACATATTGGATTTACTTAGTGACGCAGTGGATATGGAGGATCTTGAACTGTTCACGTTTTGTAGTAAATCAAGACAATATGTATTACGCATGACACGATTATCAAAATTCAGTTTATACGTTTTTGTCCATTTTGGACCTGGACATATCCTGGTTTCATGATAGATTTAGAGAATTTAGCCTGTCTCGTTCTCATTAATGCGACCCACATTTACTATCATATAGGTGACAATTTTATTTGTCATTAAATGTTTAACATATCCTTGAACTTCTTCTGAACACAGTTTTTATCTTAGGAATGAACGAATATGTGTTATTCTCACGCGTTTCATCTAACCAGTTTGCCTATTGAACCTAGTACATGGGATCTCCAATCACCTAGGTTAGGTTTCCACCAGACTTAACTCATTTATAGGCTTTAAACTCATTCCCCTCGATAACAATACAACTTGATTTCCTGGTAAGCCCTTTGTCATAGGATCTGCAATATTCTTTTTTGACTTTACATAATCTATACTAATTACTCCATTTGAAAGTAATTGTCTTATAGTATTATGTCGGCGCCTTATATGTCTTGACTTACAATTGTATACATTATTCTTAGCATTAGCTTGTGCTGCTATACAATCACAATGTATACATATTGCTGGCACTGGTTTTGGCCAAAATGGAATATCTTCTAGAAAGTTTCGTAGCCATTCTGCTTCCTCAGCAACTTTATCTAAGGCTACAAATTCGGATTCCATTGTCGAACGTGCTATACACGTTTGCTTAGTTGATTTCCAGGACATCGCAGCTCCTCCCAATGTAAAAATATATCCACTGGTTGACTTTGTTTCAGTATTGTCATAAATCCAATTGGCATCACTATACCCTTCAAGTACCGGTGGATATTTTGTATAATGCAATCCATATTCTAAAGTATGTTTTAAATACCTTAGTATTCGTATCAATGCTTCCCAATGATCATTATTTGGATTGCTTTTATATCTACTAAGTCTGTTCACTGCATAAGCAATGTCTGGTTTTGTAGAGTTCATCAAATACATCAAACTTCCAATTATTTGGGAGTACTCTAATTGAGAAATTGCACTGTCAGTATTTTTCTTAAGTTTGAAATTTGGCTCAAATGGGGTAGGAACAGGTTTACAATTAAATTGATTAAACCTCTTCAATATTTTTTCTAAATAATGTGATTGAGTAAGGACATATCTATTATCATTTCGTTTGATTTGAATACCCAAAATGACATCTGCTAGACCTAAGTCTTTCATGTCAAACTTAGAATTCAACATCTTCTTAGTTGAAATGATTATATCATTATTAGTCCCAATTATCAATATATCATCAACATAGAGATATACTATGACACAAGAACTTTTCAATTCTTTGATGTAGACACATTTGTCACATTCATTAATTTTAAATCCATTTGCAAGCATAGTATGGTCAAATTTCTCATGCCATTGTTTTGGTGCTTGTTTAAGTCCATATAAAGACCTAACCAATTTGCAGACTTTATTTTATTGACCTTGGACCACAAATCCTTCGGGTTGTTCCATATATATATCTCTTCATCTAATTCTCCATTTAAAAATGTTATTTTTACACCATTTGATGTATTTCCATATTATAAATTGCAGCAATTGAAATTAACATCCGAATAGATGTAATTCTAGAAACTGGAGAATACGTATCAAAATAATCCAACCCTTCTTTTTGTCGAAAACCTTTAGCTACTAAACGAGCTTTATATTTATCAATTGATCCATTGGCTTTCAATTTTCGTTTAAAAATCCATTTATAACCTATCGGTTTAATCCCGGGAGGTAAATCAACCAATTCCCATGTGTGGTTAATTAAAATGGATTCTATTTCACTATTTATGGCTTCTTTCCATAAAATAGCCTCAGTAGAAGTCATAGCTTCTTTATATGTTTGTGGTTCAGTTTCAGTTAAGAAACTTATAAAATCTGGCCCAAAACTCTTTTGAACTCTAGATCTTTTCCCCCTTCTTGGTTCTTCATCTAATGTTGGAACATTAGAAGTGTATGGTTCATCTCGAACTCTCTTGTTTGATGAACTTGATTTCTGTTCTTCATAAGGAAAAATTCCTTCAAAGAATTGCACATCCGCAGATTCTATAATTGTATTAACATGGATATCATTAATCTCAGAATTTATTACTAAAAATCTATATGCAGCACTATTGTTAGCAAACCCAATAAATACACAATCTATAGTTTTAGGCCCCAATTTTGTTCTCTTAGTGATAGGAACTTGTACCTTTGCTAAACAACCCCACACTTTTAAAATTTTAAAATTAGGAATTATTCCTTTCCACAATTCATAAGGAGACTTATTTGTCTTCTTAATTGGGATTCTATTTAGAATATAATTTGCTGTAAGTAGTGCCTCATCCCACATGTTATGTGGGAGTCTAGAACTATTTAGCATAGAATTTATCATGTCTTTAAAAGTTCTGTTTTTCCTCTCCGCTACACCATTCTGTTGAGGTGTGTATGGTGCCATAGTTTGATGTATAATTTCATGACTACTGCAAAATTCAGCAAATTCAGAGGATTCATATTCTCCACCTCTATCCGTTCTTATTGCTTTAATCCTTTTACCTCTATCCGTTCTTATTGCTTTAATCCTTTTATCTGATTGATTTTCAACTTCCGCTCTATGTCTTAAACATATCAAAAGCTTCATCTTTAGTTTTAATCAAATAGGCATAGCAATATTTACTACAATCATCTATAAAAGTAATGTAGTAATTTTTTCCTCCTCTTGTAGGGGTTGATTTATAGTCACAAAGGTCACTATGTATTAATCCTAACAATTCATTTGACCTTCCTAGGACAGTTTTAAAAGATTTCCTAGCAAACTTAGATTCAGTGCAAGTTTGGCATTTGTGCTTCACATCAAAATTAAATTTAGGTAATAAACTGAGATTAATCATTCTACTGATAGACCTACTATTTACATAGCCTAATCTATCATGCCAAATATCATAAGAATCCACGATATAAATAGAAGCATTCACTTTATTCATAGCATTAGTAACCATTACATTCAGTTTGAATATACCATCTACTAAGTACCCTCGTCCTATATAGTCTGTAGCCTTACAAAGCACAAACTTATCAAATTCGAACACTAGTTTGAATCCCCTTTTAGTAAGAAGAGTACCAGAGACTAGGTTCTTTCGTATTTCAGGAACATAAAGTACATCAATCAAGGTAAGAGTTTTTCCAGAAGTAAATTTCAACAACACTTTTCCTTTTCCTTTGACAGTTGAAGTTGATGAATTCCCCATGTAGAGTTTTTCATCATTAGTAATATCTTCAAAGGTTGAAAACAACGACTTGTCACCACAAATATGCCTAGTTGCTCCTGTGTCAATCCACCAACCTTTAACATTGTCAATCATATTGACTTCAGAAATAATAACAACTAAATCTTCTTCAATAGTTGTGACATTGGCCTGATTCTTTTGAGAAGAATTTGCAAGCAGTTGATCTTTCCGGTGTGACATTCTTGAGCCTTATGGCCGGGTTTTCCACACACCCAACAATTACCTTTAACTTTCTTAAATGGCTTGCCTTTAGGTGCAAAATTGTTGGAGTGTTTCACGTAAAACTTCTTTGCTTTGTTCTTCTGAAATCTGGATTTTGAAGCCTCTCCTTCAACCACATTTGCTTTTGCAGCCAAGGTAGGTACTTCAACTTTGTCTCCCTTGCGATGATCTTCTTCAACTCTAAGCCTCATAATCAAGTCCTCTATAGTCATCTTCCTCCTTTTGTGCTTTAAATAGATCTTAAAATCTTTCCACGAAGGAGGTAACTTCATAATAATTGCACCAACTTGAAAGTGTTCATTGATAGAGCATCCTTCTGCATGCAATTCATGAATCAGGACTTGGATTTCCTCTACTTGCTTAATGACAGTTTTGGAGTCCACCATGAGATACATCAGAAATTTACCAATTACGAATTTCTTCGCATCGGCATCTTCAATTTTATATTTCTTCTCAAGATTATTCCATACTTCCTTTGTTGTGTCATATAACGAATATATGTCATATAAATTATCATCCAAACAATTAAGGATGTAATTGCGACAAAGAAAGTCAGAATTTCTTCAATTCTCAATGGACATAATTGTCTCCTTCGATTGAGGATCCTCATCTATCTTTGGTTCATCCTCTCTTACAATATGTGCAAGATTGAGGGTTGTCAAGTAGAACGGCAATTTTTGTTGCCACCTTTTAAAATCCACTCCTGTGAATTTTTCAGGCTTTTCTTCATGCCTCTTGAAATCCACTCCCTTGGATTTCTCAGACTTTTCTTCTGATTTCTTAGAGTTGTTCAAACTCGATTGTCCCACCATTTTCAGAATTTCTAAAATTAACAAAACAACACAAAATCTCAGAAATTTATGAAAATTTTCTGTCTTAGATTGTTGTTCGGAACAATAAATAATGATACTAATATATATGAATAAACAAGTTTTACAATTAATTACTAACAGAATCAATCAACAAAATAAATTTCTAACCGGAGGCTTGCACAGAAGCAATGTCCTAAGACAGAAATTTCTTTGAATTCGGTGATTGAATTTTCTTCAAAGATCTGCCCCAGGATACAACTGGATGCCCTTTCGAACCAAAAATCACCAAGTTTAAAAGTTTGCCAAACTGTGATTTTCCTTCTCTCTCAGTAAAAACGAAATTCGAAATTCTATATCTTTCCAGTGTTTTAGTTCTACTTAAATAGAACTTGAAGCACTGGTTCAAACCAATGTGACTGTTCAAATTCAAAATAACATATTTAACAGTCACACCTGTTCACAACAGTCGCACCTGTTCACAAAAATTAACTACCAATAATTAATTTCGAAAATAAAAAATAAAATAAAAATTTATTTGATTTTACAAGGCTAACAAATCTAAGCCCAAAGCCTAAAGGCCCCAAGGCCCAAGGCCCTATCTTTGATTTTAAATATAATTATATATATATATTTCCACCTATTACCCAATGGGTGCCAATTTGGACTCTATCCATTGGGTTTCTCTAAAGCAAATCTTTAGAGTAGATGTTTGTATATAAAAAGTTTGTACTCTTTGAAGTGAGCAATGTGGGATTAAAGAAGTTTTCTATTCAAACTCACTTGATACATTTTTCAAGTTCCAACAAAAACAGGCTCCCACTTCTGTGAGAAAAAAAACCCTGTGCGCAATCATTTTTATTATTAACTTAACAATATTGATTGCGATCAATATATATGAATTTTCTTAAAATCAAGAATGGTAAAATAATTGACTATTTTTATAAAGCAACTAGCTGTATGTTCCCTTTAATTTAGGAGCGGCTAAATGGACCTCGTTTTTTATTTTCAATTTTGCCCTCTGTGGAAATGCCTAGAATACCTTTCATATAAATAGGAGTTTGCTTAGCATACCCCAACGACTCTCCTTTTCACTGTTTCATCTCCTCAAAACCCCCATTCCTGCTCCACCGAAACTTCACTCCCGTGTCTCCGGTCGGCCAAATGCACACCAAATCGACTTGGAAAGTTTGTTCTTCACTTGATTTTGACTTGGTAGGTCATTTTTCTTGAGTATTTGAGCATCATTTTCTGATGTTCTTCATCGTTGTTTGTACGATTCAACAAAATGATGTATCGTTGTTTGTTGGTACAAAATGTCAATGGAATCATCAAAACGAAGCCACCTCGACGATGAAGAGGTATTTTTTTTGCATTTTTAGATGATTTTTTTACTTAGAGGAATAACCTCCATTGTTGCTAGCAATCACATGTCATGCGGAGTAATAGAGCCGAGATGTATAGTACATTTCTCAGCTTTGTTACTCGCAACTTACAAAATGGTATCGGTTTATAAATCTTAAAATGTTTACTTTAGTTTACGAACTATTTACTCCGTAATTCATATTGTATTAGTGGTTATATTTATCCGACACCTACGTTGGGGTGTCGACCATGTTACTCCGCTATAATGTTTTTTTTTGTCTGATTATTGTTTTCTCGTTGTTTCTCGACTAAATTTTGTTTTGTTTGGTTCATGTAGGGTATTGCTCGTGACACAACAAGTACTTCTATTATGGAGGCATTCCCAGACTTCACAAAGCATTTTACACCGAAATTACAATTCAAGAGTAGAGAGGTGTTATCAGTTGGGCTCAAGAGATTGCCAAACAATGTGGTTTTGTTTTGATTATAATAAAGTCAGATTCTGGTGGCTCCAGTCAAGGCAGATGAGTGAGATTATCAATAGGTTGTGAGAGGTATGAGAGATTTGAAGTGAAAATAGCAAAGTCAAAGCGAGTATTGAAAGATGTAGAGAACAAAGATAGTGAGGACATCAATAAAGTGACCTGGAACAAAAAGTGTGGTTGTGAATTCAAGATCAATGTGAAGCATGAGCTCGATGTGTTGTGGCACGTTCGAGTTGTGTGTGGGGTATATAACCATCGCTTCAGTAATTCTTTGGTTGGGCACGTTGTAACTAGGAGGCTCACAGTATCTGAGAAATACATTGTTCGAGACTTGAGCAATACGAGTGCCATGCCAAGGACATTTTAAATCATATCAAGACCCAGAACAAGGTCAATGTGACTACTATGAAGACAATTTATAATGAAAGGGCTAAGTTGAGAAGGATTGAAGCCGATGGCAAGAACAAGATGCAATTATTACTCCACAAGTTGGACGAACTCAATTACAGTGAGCAACATGATTACTTCAAAGGCACTTACAGTGTGAGATCTTTATTCTTTGCCCACCCTAATTCAGTGCAGATCTTTCGTTGTTTCCCTCATGTGTTAATCATGGATTGCACATACAAGACAAATCGGTACAAGTACCCGCTCCTTAAGATTGTTGGGGTCACATCCACACACAAGACCTTCCTAGTAGCACATGCTTTCCTAGGTAAGGAGACTATGAATGACTATTCATGGGTGCTCAGGCAGTTGACGTAATTAGTAGATGGGTGGAAACTTCTGGATGTTATTTTGACGGATAGGGACTTGGGTTTGGTTGCGGTAGTGGAAGAGGTGTTCCCTGCGGCTACGCACTTACTTTGTTCATGGCACGTGAACAAGACATTGTTGCAAAGATAAGGGATTTATTCACTCTCCAAGAGGACTTTGATTATTGGTATGGCATGTGGATCAACTTGGTGCAATCCCAAACTGAGGCATGTTACAATGCTTGGCTTAAGGAACTAGAGGACAAATATGCTGGAGTCCTCGGGGTTGTATGACTATGTTAGGGACACGTGGTTGTGTCAAAAGGAGAAGTTCATGTATGCTTGGACAAACAAGGTACTACACTTTGGGAATGCCACTACTAATCGTGCTAAAGGTGCTCATAATGTACTGAAGAAAGAGCTTGGGACACCACAAGGACACTTTGAGGATGTTTTTAGCGGTATTCACAAGGTTCTTACATATCAGCAGAATAACTTGGAGGCATTATTCAATTGATCCATACACATAGTGGCACAAGAATTTTAGCACCGCATGTACAATAACATTGTAGGCTTTGTGTCCAAACATGCATTTGATGTAATCAGCAGGGAGGCAAGATTAGTTAGTGAAGGTAGGGTTGGCCATGATTTTTCACTTTGTGGTTGTGTGCTCCGGGTCACTCATGGATTGCCATGTGCGCATGAGATCCCTATATATATGCTTGATGGTAGCCCTATCGGGCTTGATGAAATTCACCCGCATTGGAAGAAACTGAACATGATGCTCATTGAGCTTTCAAGTGATGGTGAGTTAGACTACCTTTATCGAGTTGAAATAGATGGTGTAGAGGCTAAGTATAAGAGATGCGGTCCTAACATATGGGCAAAGATTGTGGAAGTTAAGGGAGATCACTTGCCCTGCATCGACTCTCCTTTCTGTATCGGAAGAAGAACTTGCAACTAAGGGTCGACCTAAAAAGAAGGGCAAGAATTTGAAAATGAAAAGTCGAAGAGCAAGAATCCCGCAATTGACAATTCCACCAAGAGAGATCCTTCTGATTTTGAGTACACAGAGGCCAAAGCAACTCAAGAGTCCATGGCGCAAGCTTCTGCAATGAGCCAATTAAGTAAGTCAAGTCAACCAAGTAAGGCAAGTCAGGGACCTTAATCTTGAAAACCTGTACGTGTGCAGGGGTCGTGGAAAGGGAAAAACAATCATAACCATCACATCGAGACGACCTAGGACCCGAACTCAGGTAGGTGATGGATACATTGTTGAGATACCACCATTGTAGCACACTTACCGTATTAATACTCTTGATAAGCGGCCCGATGGAAATTATGGGTTTCGGGTGATAAGCCGATGCTGTAGGATACGATCTGATGAAGGATGGAGACAGGTGCAATTGGAAATGTTTGAAAAGTTGATTAGGAATGAGGCCATATACATGAATGTGTTTCATGACATCAAGTATGGTAAAATTAGAGATGCAATTAATTTCTATGACAACCCCGCTGAAGGGGAATATTGGCTATCATTACTAGAGATGGGGATAATTATGGCAAATCGTTATAAGTTGACTTTTGTGGTGTTGGCCAAGGAAAGGTCACCTCTATGGCTCCCTAGCAGACATGCAACGCCACTTGTCTTTGAGAGAAGAATAGTTTGGTTGTTGCTCATCAATGGAAATTATTTTGTTAAAGTGAGTTACTTTCCATAATCCAAATTTTTATTTCATTCTTTATGATATTTACCACTAATAATTACATATTTTGTTATCATTTGTAGCTTCTAATGAGAGACGACGCTCCTCTACCACCAACTTCACGAAAGAATGGGCGGCCGGACTCAACATTCTTCCACGACCATAATCAAATATGGAAGAACCCCCGTTGTTACTCTTGATTAGGATGCAACATTCACCCATTTTTTTAGTGTGTATGTTGCAACGTTGGCTTTCCATAAATGTGTAGGTGTATATGGGTATAGCAAAATGGATACGTTGTAAATTTTTTGTGTTCTTTGATGGATATTGGTTACTTTCTTTAACTTATCTAATATGGAAATGTCTAGTTTGAAATCATTTTGGTTTGATAAATGACATTATTTTTATAGAATGTAAATTGATTGTCTTTGATGTCCCAATGTTATTTCAAGTAAGTGTGGGAATTTCTCATTTTTCATGTCTATCCAATTTTCTTGGTTTAAATATAACATTTATGTTTTGTATTGATCCACTTATGCACTACACACATCGAACAATTATTTTATAATTCATTAGAAGTATTGATGGAATAAGAACAATCAATTGTAAACATTGTTGTCCCAATTAAACCGAAAGCAACATGCCTGTTATGGATCCAACATGGCTGAGAGCAACACATCTGTTACGGACCTAATTCACCATAATGCTTCATGTACCCCAGAGGAATACTCAGTATACCCAGCGTAATGGATAAAATAAATTCGTATCATAAACTTTCGGTCCAGAAGAGTCGAAGAAGTCCTTATATTGACGAAACATATTGACCGTCATACGACCATACCCCACTAGACTTACTAAATACTTTTTAATTAACTATCAAACGTATACTACCGTAACAAACATATGAGTTTCATTTTAGTTAGGCCGTAACTTAAACCTTTATGACGGAGACGTTTAACCGTTAGTCTCATATACCCCCAGAAAAGTATTAAACTTACCCCACTAGATTGAGCCAGTAGATTGAGCATTTAAAATTACAAACTTATCAGAGTAACTTCACCGATTTACGATTTACCCGCAAAAGTCATATTATCGAGTATATAACCCAACTTTTCGAACCGCATGTACCCATAAAAGTACTAAAATTGCTGTTGTTTTATACCGAGAGTATATATGTACCCCACTTTTTCACTTCATGTACCCCACAAGAATTATCATTTCAAATTATGAAATTGTTGGAGGAACATCACCGCAATTATTTTCCTGCAGTCATACTTTTGAACCGTAACTAAGCTACATTAGTTGGTTCGGAATCATCGACATTGCATATGTACCCCACTTATCTACGTCATGTACCCCACTATTTATTTTAGTACTTTGTATACCCCACATATTTACTTTACGTACTCATATGTTATGGCACGACGGAGAATAAACGACTGGTTAGTTACTGTAACAACCCCAAATTTTTAACTGACTTGCGTTACACTTGTCAGGATTGTGACCCAGCTACGTGAATACTGGACAGTATTTCGAACTTCGGGAGTCGACACCGAAGTGATTTTATGATTATTTGATTGTGTGTATTAGTATTTTAGTATTTTACGGGTTTCGAGCCGGTCGGGCGATATTTAATTGAGTGAGGTTTCGACTAGTTAAACAGGGGATAAAAACAAGTAAAGAGTACAAATAAATGAATTTTTAATTAATTTAATTAATTAGTTGGCGAGACAAGGCGAGACTACGCGCGTTACGGGAGTCGGAACAAGGAAAAACGGACCGAGGAACGTCGTTTGAACGTGGGAGTTGGTTAAATATGTAACATGCGAACTATGTGATTAGTATTGTTAAAGTGACACAGCCTAATGGTGAGGAGCCATGAGATTGGCCTCGAGATGTGTGTGTGTGTTGAGATGTGATAAAGGGACAAAAGACTCATAAGGGTAGTGGTTTTAAAATGTGTATTAAATAAGTGAAGGGCAAAATGGTCATTTGACCTTTGTTTTAAATATATAAACGACCAAAACCATACTATTCATCTCCTTCTCCAAACACCACCGCCGCCACCTCTCCTCTCATCTTTCGCCTCACTGAACTGGACCACGCCGGAGTTGATCGTCAGAGGTGAGCTCTCCCTCGGTCTCTCTCTCTCTCTCTCTTTTTTCTCTCTCGGTTTCTCTCGATTCTCTATCTCTCGGTTCGTTCTCTCACTCTCACCTCTCGACAGCACCGCCTCTGCCAGACGAACAAACACCACCACACCTCCTCGACGGCGTTGGGACGACGGACAATCCACGAAGACGGCTCGGCCACCAGAGTAAGGGTGCATCTCTTCCTTTCTCTCTTTCTCTTTCCCTCGTGCTCACGACTGTGTGTTTGTGCGACTGTGACACAGTCTGTCCACGGTGGGCATGACTGCTGGCAACACCACGGCGGTCACCAACATCCCAGCAACTTCGAACCCTCCCCCAACCGCGAAACACACATGGAGACACCTGTCTTCCTTCTTCACGAACTGTGGTGTTAGTTTTTGCCATGTTTCATGTGACTTCGCCACTGCCGGCCCACCTGGCTGGGCGGCACCGTTGCCATTGATTGCTGTGATATGGGGAAATGTTGGGGACTTTTCCACGAGCATGTGGGTACCTCCCAATCCTCGGAGCAAGTAAAACAATGGCGAGGGTGGTGTGTGAACCCATCATTTCATGTGAGTTATGTGTTTTTCGTTCTCGCCGGAAACCACCAGTTTTGGTGGCGTTGCCATGGGATCGCCGTGACCAGAGGTTGATGTAGACCACGCTACACTCATGCTAGTGTCTTGCAACCTCGGAGTGGTTCACACTAGTGGTGGCAAGCCATTTTCTTTGTTATTGAATGGGTTGTTTTTTTATGTATTCTTTGTCGAAATCTTTGAACTAAGGTGGGAACATACGACTATTTCATGTCGTAGTGGTTCCCTCCCGACATCAGATAACACCAACGAGACACCATGAAGGCTTTGGATGTATTGGTTAATTAGTTTTAGTTGAAGTTTTGACCATGGTGATTCTTATTTGTTTATACAAACTACTTTGAGTTTCCAACTTTGTTTTGAGGTTTTGGCTAGGATATATGGACTTAGTTTTACTTTGTCTAGGGTGCTTGTTTGTGTTGATGAACACATTGTGTGTGCGAGAAACTAGATATATGTTTTATGACTTCAATATCAAGTGTGGGTGTTGGGAACGTGTTGTGATGTACATTCTTTTAAAAAATAGTGTTTAAAGTTGACGAATGGTCATGACATCGTGAATACGCCACCGGCTCTCAAAGCTATGCCACATACGACTGAGCCGAGCCTATAGTTCATGAGTAGGCTTACATGCGTTATGATTCTCGATGTTGTGATATCGCTGTCGTGATTATTGTTGTGGTTTTTCAAACTCGAGGGAGTACTCGTCTTTCTATCAAATTGTTGAGTTGTTTAAGTCCTTAAAACACTTGGGAATACACTAGGGTTTCACCTAGGGTTTAGTTAATGATTTGACCCATTAATTAGAGTTTCCAACCCTGTCAGGTAGCGGGAAACTCGGGGATATGTACTAGGAATGCTAGAGTCTTGTTACACGGGTTGCAATTAGTCTGTTTATCATGCATCTTGTCTATTTAAATTCCTGTATTTTCATTACTGCATGATATTTAGACTGTTTTACTTGTTTTATCATGAATTACCGTTATCTTCTTCTGGCATTACATTCAATTTTCTCCAGTTGCTCACCGTCTAGTTTGTGACGGTGGTTGCAGATAGGGTGGAGAGTAGCAAGGGCAAGGGGCCCTGCCTAGGTGATCTACTGTGAGGATTAACAGTGACATCAGAGAGACTCTATAGTAGGTGTTTATATTTTTGTTGATGTGTATATCGTTTTATACTTATATTGTTGGGATCATTGAACTTGGTATTTCTTTTGTGAGATTGGTATCATGTATATATGCCTATCGAATTGTACATGAATACCCGGGGTTTTCCACACTTATAAAATTCCTAATTTCCCTTTGATTGAGTTATTTCCCTTGTTATTTACTATTTAGTCTTCCGCTGTGTATTATTGCAATAACTCTTTCATAAATTACTAAATTGATTAAATAGGAGGCTGACTAGGCTCGTCAGGTTGCTGAGTGATGACTCGGGGCTTGTACGGGTCTAGGCCGGGCGTACCCAATTGCACGGGTAAATTGAGGCCGTCATAGTTACGGTTAGTTTCAACTGTAGCACTCTATATACCCCACCATTATACTATATGTACCCTAATATTAATAACATACTCATCATACATCACATTTTTCCTTCCTGTACCTTACTTAATTTGTCCCTATTACAATTTATGTTCGAGTAGCTGTTGGATTAAATGACCTGTAAGTTCTGCAAGATTTCTAATGTGCTTGATTGTTACGCCCTACATACCCCACATTATTACTTGATATGCCCCATAGTTAATGTTGTTACTTTATATACCCCACATATTTACTTTTTGTACGACACAATATAACCGTAATTGTGCATTATCGATTTTTTTTCAATCGACATAACTTTGATATTGATGGTCCACTTCATTTTCCATACAAAAAAGTATGTTGCAAGACACATTTGGGGGGTTAAACATTGATGATTCATGTGACGGCCCCGTTTTCCATAAAATTGAGTCCCGCTCGGCCTAGACCTACGTGGACCCCCGAGCCCTTACTCGTGAAGTGTACGCATCCTAGTCAGCCTCAAATCCTCATATATGTCATTATTTTATTATTTAAATGTGTAAGTTATAGGATAAAGTTATCAAGAAATTGTAGCGGAAATCACTATAATCAACTATAACTTGTAAATGGAAAATCAGGTAAATAGATAACCTATCACGTGGAAACCCTGAGAAATGGATAAATACATGCATGTCTAGTAATCAAAGCTAAACAATATGATCATACATGGTATCCCTAGTCTCTCAATCCCTGATACATGTCCTAATGTTTTACAAAACATATAATACAATAATCATAGTCAAAAGAAGCAAGAACTACAATTAGAAAGGAAAGAAATGCACCGAGAGTCCTCAGAGGATATCATCTAGCATCAACTCTTTTCCCTTGCTTGTATCTACTCTATTTTCACCATCGTTACAAAATAGACGATGAGTGCGTGAAAAATAGGAAAGTAATGCCAGGAGAAACTAAACAGTAATTCAAGATTTACCAAATAAACAATCCAAATATCATGCGATATTGAAAAATAGGAAATACAAAAAATTGCATGATAAATAGATTGCAAGCATAACAACAAAGTTTGAGTGTCCAAAGAGTTAAGAAAGGCCCATAAGTGGTCAATTTCCACATAGTACAATAGTACCATAATCCATAATTACAACAGTCCACATCCACATCCACAACAATCTAGTACTCGGGGTATAACCCACTATTAGGGGGTGGACAACACCCTTGCAGTAGTGCTCATGTTTGCCTAGCTAATATGGACCCAAGAGTACCTTCACGACACACTTTCGCCGAGACACTCAACCAAGGAAATATATAATGAAATTCCAACATAGCTCAATTCAAATAGAGATATCAATAATGGAAAATGAATTAATGTGCATTTTCTACTGTCTTACAATCGTACGAAAAACATACCTAAATACCGCAAAACTTTCGATCGTCGTGTAACCCTATAAGTTGTTCAACTCAATTCTCTAAGTCTGACAATCATTTAATCTAAAATTGTAAATCCTATTAAAAACTTTCTAATTTAACCAATTTTTAATAATCATTTTATTAGTGTAATTGGGTTGATTTTCAAGGTATTGGGTTGTATTCATTTAAATACACAAGAGATTCCCCCAAATTTTTTGAAATTTTATAAAATTTTTCCCTGTGAACAGTGTTACGCCGTGGTGGTGCCATGGGGTTCAACCCTGGTGGCGCCTTTATCGCGTGGGTTTGGGGCTCACTGCCCCCGATGCCGTGGGTGGCGCCGCAACGTCGTGCCCATAACGCCACAGTCGGGAGTTTTCACACCCCGGCTCATGTCGTCGTGTTTCGAGCCTATCCTAAACTCTTAGAGATGTCCGTTACAACACTAAACCACATTTGGTTCACGTCAAAACCTCGACCAATACCCTGATTCGTAAATTACATAAAATTCATCAAAAATCCCAAAAAACTCTCACCATACTTCAAATACTCAAACCAATTCACCAATTATCAATAAATCATCTCATTGATCATAAAACCATCATCCAAACTTATTTCCAACATTTTTTGAAAATCTCGTCCGAAATCGTCGTGATGAAAACCCATAAACTGACATCAAATCGCAGACAACCACGAGAGGAGTCGGGATCTTACCTTATTTCACGCAGTTGATCGATCCTCGACATCGTACCGAGCTCGAGATGTCCAAAACCCCCGTTCTCTTTCGTTCTCTTGTTTGGATTAAAATGAAATAGATTGAGGAGAGAGAAAATGTGATGGGTTTTTATAGCTCATCTTCATCTACACACTCCCATGGATCTCGAGGCACATCTTGTATCTCTTACTCAATTCATCCAACAACTCCAATCTCTTGTGTGACTTCACTAGGTGACTTGCCCTCACAACTTAACCAATTCTCGCTCTCAACTCGGGTTCTCGGACCCATTTCACCTCACAACTCGCACCGCGTGCGTTCCGGACACAACCTCGCTCTACCTTTTATTTAATTATTTATTATTTTATGATAATTCACTAATTACCATTTTTTGGTGTTTAATTACATGTATTATACCCTTAAATTTCTATTTTTCCTAGGCGAATCTCCCACAAAATCCGTGGTGATTAATAAAACAAAATCACGCATTAAGACCTATAATTTTCACATTCAGGTATAAATAATAATACAATCATCATAGAAAAATAAAATATACCTCAGTGTCGACTTCCGAGGCTTAAGTAATATGGCAAGTCACGACGGGTAGGTCACAGTCCTGAAAAATAACATGTGTCACCAATTAAATTTGAGCGTCATTACAGTCCACTTCATTCGCTATAAAAAAGTAAAAAGTATAGCACAAATCATATAGGGCAAGCAACAAGGTTCAAATACAAATATATAAACACATTATTGTAAGTTTAACATGCCACACAACACAACAAATGTTTCAATTGTTTAAAGATTTGAAAGTAATTCCATCACATCACATACAAAAGTGCTTAAAGGGAGGTTCAGGTATTGGACTCCACAAGTGGTTGTTTTCCACTACACGGCGGTAAACGAACATACCCGGTGGATGTAGTTCCTCTATCACTTTGACTGCCAATCACGATAGTTTGATATGTATCTTCACACCCGAAAGGAATGCGATCACTTGATCTGGCATTTCAAACGCATCATCCACTGTAACGTTATCCCTCGACGTGCACCTGAAATGCAATGTTGCATCGAGAGCCCGACGGTTGCGCTGTTTCCAAATTTGTCAAATCAAATAAATTAATAAAGAAATGCATGTACAAATAGGGAAAACAAACTTAATTGAAAATTCTCCCCAAAATGTTCTCATCCTCCTCTTGGACCCTCGTTAAGTGTTCAGGATTCCCTGCAAATGGGTGGGTATCAATCCATATAGTCGGATGACATTTAATATGGGTATTCTGCCTTCTGACCGCATCACTTAAGAAACTCAAGGTGCCCCTCCTAATCCTCCCAATATTGGGGATCATACGAGTACTTCACAGAGTAAGATTCATGCGAATATCTGGGATATGCTTCATATTCTTCAAGACCAACTTAGAACCATTATTAGTCTCTAGGCATACATCACCCATACCAATGGTTTTAGACAAACCATTGTTCCCCATCCTAACATCACCAAAGTCTCCTGATGTATAAGATGTGAAGAAATCTCTTCTTGATGTAGCATGAATTGAGGCACCACTGTTGATAACCCAATTAGTCTCATGGCATGCAAGACTAACCACATCATCATCGCACATAACAAGAAACTCATCCATGACAATAGCAACTTTATATTTCTTACCATTATCATATTTCTTTTCATTCCCATTCTTATTGTCTCTCTTGAGTTTTTGAAAACACTTCTTTATGTGCCCCGTTAGACCACAATAATGACACTTAACATTTGCAACTTTGTTGGACTTGCTTCTACCTCTATCATGTGACCTCGGACCTTTGTTTTTGCTTCCCCCTATTTTTTGTAACTAACACCTCTATTTGTGTATGTGAGGAAGAGCTTTGAAGTGACTGTTCTGTTGTCTTAATTCTTCATTCACAATGCCATTCAACGCCAAATCGAGAGAAATAATTTCATTTGGAGCGAAATTAGACAATGTCATTCGAAATGTATCCCAAAAATCCGGTAGTGTGCCAAGAAGCAATAGAGCTTAAACCTCATCATCAAATTTGATGTTCATTATTGCCAATTGGTTCACAACTCTCTTAAATGCATTCAAATGATCCAAAACTGTGGTTCCCTCTTGATATTTCAAGGCCATGAATTTCTTCATCAAAATCATCTTCATGTTCCCCATTTTTCGAGCATACAACTCTTCAAGTTTATTCCATATAACACGTGTATTGGTCTCATCTTCTATATGGCTAGAAACATTGTCATCAACTCACTGCCAAATGAGTCCACACACTTGTCGATGAAAGATATTCCATTCTTTATCGGACATGCCTTCGGGTTTTTTGGTCTCGAACACTGGTTGATAATACTTCTTCATATAGAGAGTGTCCTCCATCTTCTTTCTCCATGCATGGTAATTAGAACCATTCAAACTAATCATTTTATTTGGATTGAATATTTGGTCATTCATTGCTAAACACAAGGAACAAGAACTTCAACCACTCTCTGATACCACTTTAATGGGGTGAACCTACACCAACAAATAATCTACCCCTCTTATGTTACCAAATAACGGCCACAAACATAATATGAGCAATCCAACAAGTAAAGAACAATGGAAATGCAAGAATCAAACCACAACACATAAGACTTTTAACGTGGAAACCTTCTCAAAGCGAGAAGTAAAACCGCGAGGTGATTAACACCTATGAAAACTCTCCACTATGGCAAATGGGAATACAAAGTCTTCTCTAACACTAGTTAGAGGCATGAGCATCACAAATCATCAAGACAACAATCATAGAAGCATATATTGGCTAAAGAACTTAATAAATACCCCTCATGTCTATCTCTTTCCTTATTTACTTCAATACCCTTTATGGTAATTTCCCATTTTCTATTTTGTTTTCTGATTTAATATATATTTATATATATATATAAATATATACTCACCTATATTTTCGCATTTAAAATTTCGCCGTGCGCGCCAACGAGTGTACTCGGACGTGCACACTGCCGTACTACTCACGCGTGTCAATCACGACTAAACCCCGTCTCTCAACCTCGCCTGGTCAAGTATTTACAAACACACACCTGTGATGATTAATACCGTAATAATAAAATAATATCAATACATCACAGAATTTCCAACCAACACACACAATCAAGTCTACAAATTCCAAAACTCGACCTAATCCATACGCGACGTCCACATGTCATCCGAGCTGGCGACCGAATCTGAAATAATTATAACATTAACGGCGTTAATAAATATCGGCCGTTACACAAGGTGCATGATAGACAGACTGGAAATAATAGCAATCGAAACATGCGTGTTCTATGAGTCAAGGGAGGCTATAATTGGTCTAAAAATCCACAACAAATCCACAATAGCGATGTCACAACATCGATAACCACAACAATATCCACAACAATCCAGTACATGGTATTACACAATCACTAGGGGTAGTAAAACACTCGTGCGCATGAGTACCCGTGTTTTATCCCTTCTAGTGCAAGCCACATGTACCTTCGAGACACACACTTATGCTAATAACACACATACAAGGAATATAAAATGGAATACCAACAAGTAGATCATAGCAAACATGATAGAATGCTAATGAATCACATGGTATTTTCTTAATTGGCTTACTAACGTACACAAGTTTTGGGGCAAGTGTACTTACTTGACAACGCAACCTGCGAATAACCACTCTCGTGAATCCTAACGCATATCCCCGAGTTTCTTGCTACCTGACAAGGTTGGAAACTCTAATTAATGGGTCAAGTCATTAACTAACCTAGGTTGAAACCCTAATATTTTCCCAACATTTTAAATGACTCAGAAACATTTTAAGACTCGATCAACTCGATAAATCAATTGGAAGCACAACAAAATTTTTTGGGTATTGAAAACTACACCAATGTAAGCCCATTCATTGTTCATAGGCTCGACTCAGTCGTATGTGGGTTACGCCATAGCCTCGAGGACCGGCAGCGTGACTACGATGTCACAACCATTCATCGAAATGAAACACACATTCGTGACTTCACGTTGTACCCTAGCCATGCATTAACATCATATGGAAAAATGACTCAAACACCAAACCAATAACCACACGTTCTTTATAAATGGATGTACACAAATCCCATACACTTAATGAAGCTGTCTACTCACAATGAGTTCGGCCATGGCTAGAACATCACTGTGATTGAACCCTAAATCAACCATAACTGAACAATAGTCGAGACGACGACAACCGTTATAACAACTATGTTGGTGTTGTCTGACTTTGAAGAGGGGTTTCCTCGGCATGAAATGGCCAGAAAGCACCTCACCTAATCAGAACTCAAACGTACATACACCAACACGACAACACATAAAATAACAACAAAATAATTATATCAGTAATGGTTCGGACACACTAAGGGTTGTGAGAGACCATCGAGGACATTCAAAGGCCGGGCCACCAAGGGGAGAGGGATCACAAATCATCAAGACAACAATCATAGAAGCATATATTGGTTAAAGAACTTAATACAAGAGAAAATGGAGGATGTCACCTAGAAGAGAGCAAAGTGAAATCTCTACCAATAATGATGTAAAGCTCGACACTGTGAATCTCCCATTCGAATCTCGCCTCAAACGGAGTCCGTTTGGTGTTCCAATCAAACACTTGAAAATTGCATAAAGCTAGGGCTCAAGGGCTCTCAAAACACTCTCCCAATCTTTCTCCTCTCTCAAAGTCGCTCTCTCTCTCTCTCTCCAAAATAAAGCAAGTGTGCTTTAAATAGGAGGTGGAAAAAATGTCAAGTTTGCCCTTCCACTAATTGAGTTGAAAAAACCCAACAATTTTCATAGAGTGAAATCGAATGTAATAATCTACTCAATTCTGATGATAAAATTGTTAATTGTCTATTATAAATGGAAGCAATAAGAAAATGAAGGCAATGATAAAATATTTATCCCTTATTCCTTCTCAATTTCTTCTTTTCTTCTCTCTAAATTCCTCTGCCTTTCCCCCTACTCCTCTTCTTCCCTCTCCCATTATTTCATTCTTAGTATGGTTTCGTTTGAGTCGATATGGACTCAGTGAAGATGGTAGGATCGATCAAGGACTAGGATACATACAATATATCAAAACCGGTAACATGATCAAATAAAATAACAAGTATTCCAACAAGCATATATATAAAGATATATAGCTTAGCGAACTATATAGATGGTATTAAATTATAATCTGATATGTGTGATATATGTACATTTGAAAGCCTAAAATGAGTAGTTCAATCTTATTAATATCTTAATTAGGCTTACACTAACAAGACCTCTCTCTCTCTCTCTCACTCACTCCTTTTGATCATTTTAATCAGACAATCAAAGACACGGTACTACAAAACCAAGGTTCCATCACTACAACAAAAATTGCATTTAGCAACGAATAATTTTGTTGCTAAAACCATCATTTTCATTCCTAAAGCTACTTAGGAATGAAACATTTTAGTCGCTAGCTTTGTTGTTGATAGTCTGCACCTAATAGTTCTCACCAACAAACTGGGTATTTATTGCTAAACAGCTTTTCAACAACAAAGTGTATTTCGTTGCTGAAACCACTTTTTGCAACAAAATCAATTGTTGTTGAACTATTTTTTGCAACAAAGATTTGTTGCTAGAGTGCATAGAGTTACCTTATACACTCCAACCTGCAATTAATTGCAACACTTTTTTTTTGAAGAAATATAAATTTCATTAATCATGAATGACTCTCAATACATTCAATGGAACAGGATGAGACATAGAATCAATCCCTCATGTCAAATTGATTCGCTAATCCTAATTGCTCAAAAGAACATTCAACCGCCATAAGGTTGGAATTCAAGAACAACTACTATAACAATGAAATAGTTTGATAATAGGTGATTAGCTTGACAAACGTCTAGAACACAACAGTGTATAGATACATCATTCGAACCATAACGAAAAATAAAACTTTCGACAAGGAAAGTAAACACAAGACTTCTAACGAGGAAAACAATCTAAACTTTCCAATAAGGGAAGGAAATAACTACTTATTGAAAAAACCCTAATGATGAGTACCAAACCCATAAACACAAATCCACGAACAATATTCGGAAAAGATGCAGATGTAGAGTTGTGACTTTTGCCAATAGTGAATTTGATGGCCACAACAGGGGATGAAACTAATCATCTCTAATCAGATCTAAACAAATATGAGTTTATTTGATTAATAAAAACAAACAAAAGAAATTATTGGAACCACCGCCGATCAAAAGATAATCGATGGTGGTTCAAAAGGTTGAATCAAGGAAGAGCATCAAAAGGAAAACTTAAGGTTTTTGAGAGAAGAGGCGGTCAAAAGGTTCAATTAATTGCAACACTTGGTGCATTTACTTCCATGCAAAGAAAGCAATAAAATCAAATTTTTTGTCTCAATTATTAATTCCAAGACATGAAAAAAATGTGTCTACTAACATATGTTCAAGTTTTCACAAAAATTTAGTCTCATTTCTATGAAATCCTAAAATGGAGTAACTATTGGTTCAGTTTCGGATCCCCTGCAACTGAATATTCTTTGGGAGAAAAAATCAGCTATCTTCTTTTGAAACTCAGATTGCCCGACTCGAATTACTTTATTTTCTTCTCATAATTCTGCTATATGATTGTAAGCTTCTTTGAGGTGACCACGATGCTCCTCCAGCTCTTGTTGCATGCTTACAATAGTCTCATTGTCTTGAGCAAATCGACGTCTTAATGAAGGAGGACGTGGTCCTTACCCAAGCCCTCTATAGTATCCTGGGCTAGTTCCCAAAACCTGAAACATTAAAAAACAAATAAATGAGAGATCAATAAGTGCATTATAACAACTCAACACAAGCATCCAAGGAAAACAAAAATCTATATTTGTAGTACATAAAAAGGAGACATAATAGTTTTGGAATTCCATAAACAAGCCCATGCATCAAAGGAGGCAAACAATTAATGCCCCCTAAAAACCATATAACCTTCCTTAATACCATCACTGGTCCAAGATTCATCACACAAGCACTCAAGAAAGCACTTCAGGAAAGAAGTAGCAACACAACACACGTCATCATCAATATAAGCATAAATTGTTTCAAAAGGAAGGTTTAAATCCATCTGCAATTGATATTTCATGCCTAATCTTTTTGTAAGAGAAGCTAAATGAACATATTAACCCTTGCAACGTGCCCCAAACTCAGTAAATCTGATGCTATCTTCCTTAAAAATGACTTGTTTTTCTCACATATTGAGTTACCCCTGGGCACATGAACACAAGAGTTGTTAGTGGCACCTTCTAAATCAAACTGGGTACTAATTACTGCTCTTGGATCAATAGTGAGAATCCCTCTCAGCAAGCACAACCTACTAAATGCAGAAAATTTACCAATTTCAGAGTGCAAATCTCCCTTAAAAACGGTAATGTTGGATACATACACCCGCTGTACCACTCAACACCTCTAAATCTAAGAAACAGATCCTATGCCTCTTTTAGTTCATCTGGGCAACCTTCCTTTTGTTGGGATAGCATGTTTTATACTTTTTATAGAATGTCATTTGAAAGAGTAACACATAAAGAACTTGAGATAATGAATCGATTGGCAAAACGAAGATTTTTGTTTCATTTTCATGCGTAGGTCATTGCGGGAATAACTAACAAGTCATATAAATACATTGAATGCTACAATTTAACAAGCACACACAAATATAGTTAAGACAATAAAAAAATAGGTAGAATGAAAATTAATATGACTAATGAATCACTTAACTTTTCAAAGCACCTCATATGAAAATAACTCATGACTGTAACAAATCAATTCACTGAATGCAAAAGCTTCCATTCAACATGCTGCAAAAGCAAATTCTACCACACATCAAGAGGCATTTGTTTGGAGAAAGAGAAAATTGTAGCATTGCATACTACACAACATGTGAAAAGTTCAAAGAATTTAGATGAATGAATAGATGGTTCAAGATGGAGGACTTTAATAATGTAGTATTAATAATATGATGAAAATCAAAATGGTTGACATGCTGTCAGCAAAAACTTAAAGGTTGATGCCATAATGTCATCACAACTCTTCGAATATGTGGTAATGATAGATCAAAGTTGAAAGATTCCTATTTAAATGTTAAATAAAGAAGGGGTGAGGAGAGGAAACAAATGACACTTCAAAATTGAATGTCAGAAACCTCACAAAAGATACAAACAAATGAGTGCACCAACTCTTATCAACTCAATCACAACTTAGTTAATCATGGATCAAATTGTTCCAGTCCACTAGATTCAAATCTTCTATATCCTATTAAAACTCTTAACATAAAGAAACATATTAAGAAATTTCAAAATTTATCAAATCTTAATATTAAAGAAAATGCAAATAAAACAAATAAGTTAAAATATAAAACTTACCAAAAGTCTATGATGCATTTCCTCTATTTTTTTCCTTTAGGATTTCATACCAATGCTCCAATTATTGTGGCACAAAACTTCAAACGATAACACCGTATTCATTTGAAAATTTTGTTGCATTTTGACAAGTAAGCTTCCCAACTCCAGGCTCAATATTCAAATTGATTTTTTCAAAAGTCTTGACCAACTTAAACAAGCCATGAGCACTGGTATCTCGTCTTCCTTGCTTTCTTGGTCCTACACACGTATAACAACAACATAACTTCAATCCCAAATCAATTGGGGTCAACAAAAAATCAATACTTAATAAAAAATCAATAGTTAATACAATTAATGAAGTAAACAACATTTTTCATAAAAAAAGTAGTGAATTAATTAAGAATATCATACTAGAACTAGTCCGAACAATACCTGTAGGAGGAGGGGCAGCAATAGTTGGTGGAACATCATCAACGGAAATGGACTGTCTACCATGAGGCATGCCAGTAGAAGGATTAGCAGCAGCAGAAGGGCAATAACAATAGGTGGAACTAAGTCACATATTCATATATGTATGCTTGTTAAAAACCCTTTCTTATTTACTTAATTTCTTAACAAATATATCCCAACCTTTTATGTTTGGAAAACTTACCATCAATGGCACTAAATTGAGCATAATGGAAGATTTTGATCCATTTAGCCGACCCAATTAATTTAGAACTGAGACTATGTTGTTGTATTGTCACGCACTCATTTATTTTGCCACCTAATTAAGTGCATATGTTAGACCCTTACAACAAATCATTTGACCTCTCCATTGGGATTTTTTTTATTTAGACCACGCAATATTCGAACTTAATCAACTACTCTGGACTCAAGCTGGGTTGGCCCACTAAGGGGTAAAGCTCACTCAGGGTAGTTTTCTGTATTCGTGGAGATTCAAACTTGAAATATCCTCTTAAGCCACTAAAATGGGTAAAGCTCTCTGTTGATCAATGGTAGTTTATATGTTAAGAAGTTTTTTCTACTAATACTAACACACTTTTGAATTCTACAATGGAAAACAACATCTATTGGCGGTCCCAAATCTTAAAAAGGAAGAGGGAAAAAGTTTAATTCATGATAATATATTATGAAAAAAAATTGAGTCACGTGCGAAGCATGTGCCTCTCTGACTAGTATAAACAAGTGTATTAATCTCATTAATTAATGACTATGTGACATTCAATAGAATAAGACACTACAAAAAAACAGCAAATCAGAAACGGAATTAGAAACGGAATTAAGTTCCGTTTCTAAAAAAAAAATTTAGAGACAGAATTGAGACGGAAACTTCAGAGACGGAATTGAGATGGAATTGAGACGGAATTGAGACGGAATTAGAGACGGAATTAAATTCCGTCTCTAAAAAATGGCGCGAACATTCCCACCAAAACTTTATTTTGTTCTACCCGTTCATCAAATCTCGAGATTTGTGCAACAAATCTCGAGATTTCCCCTTTACCCCCTCTAATACCCCTCCTCGTCCTCCCCACCACCGAAAGCCCTAACTCCCACCACCGAAAGCCGAAAGCCCTAACTCCCACCATCGAAAGCCCTAACTCTTCGTCGTCTCTCTCTATACTCGTCTCTCCTCTAGACTCGGTCTCTTCGTCTCTTCGGTCACCGGCCCCCAAATCTCTAACCCCCAACAAATCTCTCGTCTCGTCCGTTGCTCTCAACTCTCTCTCTCTCGGTCTCTCCGTCTCGTTGTGGTGTCTCTCTCTCGGTCTCTCCGTCTCTCTCCCGTCACCGCTCCCCAAATCCCCAACCCCCAACAAGTCGTCCTCTCACTCCATTGCTCCCTGGTAGCGCTGCCCCGCTCGGTCATAGAGCCGTCTTGCACATTTTCGTCTGCGCCTCTGCTCCTCTCGCTCTCGCATCGTGCTCTCATTCAGTCCCCTCTTCGACCTCTCTCGCTCTCTCATTGTGCTCTCATTCAGTCCAGGGCCTCACTCATTTGTGTTTCATTGGTGAGTTCTCCTCTTTCCTCTCGAAACATTGTTTTTGGTTAATTAGCGGTGACATGTTTTGTTTGCTTTTACAATGATCTGTGATTTTTACTCGGGCGTGAGAATTTATTGTTTCATGTATGTAGTTGTTTTTTGCAAGTTTATTATACACAAGTTGTTTTTACAATGATCTGTGATTGTTGCTTTTACAATGATCTGTGATTGTTACTTGTTCCACTTTGTGTACTCTTCTATTTACCTTGTCCACCAATCGTAGCTTGTAATCTTTGTTCAAAGTACATATGATCATCATGATCAAGGGCATATAAATGGAGTTCATTATCTTGTACACAATATAAAAATTCTTGAAATACAATCTCTACATTATCTCTAACTCTCTTCTCTTTTGTTTCCCTTCTCTACTTGCTCTTCTAATTGTTAGTTTAATTAAGCCTTCCATGCTTAAGTCTTTAGCAAGGCCAATAGTTTTATAATAGTTTAATTAAGCCTCTCACTATGTTTCTCTATGGGTGTCCGTTCTTTTGTGTTTCTTGGTCAATAGTTTTGTAATACATGGGTGGTTCATTATATTGATATCTTGATGTGTACAACTATTCAGATATCATAAGTGATATCTTGGAATTAAGGTCGTCACATTACATGTGTCAAACATGTTGAATAAGGCTTCTTTATATCGGTATTATTTATAAATTGTTTAGTTGGACACACAAGTTGTCATGTACATAAGTGAAAGGAAGAAACTAGTTAACTAATTTAATTGCACAACACTTCAATAGAATGTCGTCTACAAGTCGAGACTGGATGTACAACCGGCTCGACAACGGTTACGTTCGAATTGAATTCGTGGCGAAGATTAAAGAATTCATATCATTTGCCAAACAACATTGTCCTACATACCAAAGTGAAAGGAAGATTAGATGTCCGTGCAATTTTAAGAAATGTCAACTTGTACCGTACACGGACGTCGAAACGGTTGAGTACCACATATGTAGGTATGGATTTGTTAGGGATATCACTTGTTGGTACGAACATGGTGAGAACGGGGATGAAGGCCCGCAAAACTTTTACCAAATAGATAGCCATATTGATGATGCTTGATGTGGGAGGATACGATCCGACAACTTACCGCGAGATGCTACACAACGTGGCGGGTCCAAGTTTCAATTGGAATCACGTGGAAGAATCACCAAACCCCCAAACACGCCAACTATATGACATGATTGATGCAAGTAGGGAACAATTGTGGCCGGGTTGCGAAACCATGACAACGTTGTCCGCAATGGCAAGATTACTTGCGATCAAGTCCGAACATCATATATCGAACGAGGGTATAATGAAATCATTAAACTCATGAAGGATTGTTTGCCAAATGACAATTCATTGGTTGAAAATTTTTATGCCACTAAAAGACTAATGCGAGGTCTAGGTCTACTGTTGAGAAAATAGATTGTTGTGAGGACCAATGTATGATTTATTGGGGAGTGGACTCTGAGTTGACGTCATGTAAATTTTGTGGGAAATCACGCTACATTGCACATCGACGAGGTCGTGGTTGGAACACAAAAAACCGCCCTTGCAAAAAAATGTACTACTTCCCTTTGGGCCCTCGGTTGCAACGACTGTATGCGTCTGAGTCAACGGCAAAACATATGCAATGGCATGGAGATCATTCCTCGCCAGAAGATGTTATGCAACATTGTTCTGATTCGATTGCTTGGAGACATTTTAATGACGTCAATAGAGACTTCGCCGCCGAGGTTCGGAATGTTCGTTTAGGATTGTGCACTGATGGTTTTCAAGTATTTGGGCTTTCGGGGAAATCGTACTCTTCGTGGCCCGTGATTTTGACTCCTTACAACCTTCCACCGTCGATGTGCATGAAATCGAGTTTATGTTCTTAACGGTTATCGTTCCTGGACCGACCCAGCCCAAAGCGAGAAAATTGACGTGTTCCTTCACCGCTTGTGAAAGAGTTGCAAGATTTATGGAACAATGGTGTGATTACATACGACGTTTCCACAAAGACAAATTTTCTCATGCGAGTTGCCCTTTTATGGATCGTTAGTGATTTCCCGCATATAGCATGTTGTCCGGTTGGAGCACACATGGTAAGTACGCTTGTCCATATTGTATGGAGGATACAAATGCATTTCAATTGCGAAATGGTGGTAAGACATCGTGGTTCGATCTGTCACCGTCGTTTCTTGGCGAAGTCATCACCATTAAGGAAAGACAAAAAAATTTCATTAGAGGCAAAATGGTCATAAATGATGATCCGCCCGCTTTGCGTTCGGTGAAGAAATTTTGGCGAAATTGAATCGTTAGGCTTGATGAAAGTGACGAAATCGGAGTCGATTCTCGTGAATGGGCGGATAGCTAAGAATTCGGGATGGAGGAAGAAAAGCATATTACGGGACTTGCCGTATTGGAAGACAAACTTGATTCGCCACAACTTAGATGTCATGCACATTGAGAAAAATGTTTTTGACAACATATTCAACACTATTATGTGTGTACCGAGGCACGAGTAAGGACAATGCGAAAGCGAGGCAAGATATTTGTGAATATTGTCACCGACCTTCTCTACACATTGATTCGGCGACAAATACTTACATCCTTGGATGCTATGCTCTTGATACATCAAAAAAACAAAAATTGTGCGAGTGGGTTGAAAAGTTGCGTTTTCTGATGGTTACGCTTCGAATCTTGGTCGATGTGTGGATCCAAAGAAAGCTGCGAATGTTCGGCATGAAGAGCCATGATTGTCATATTTTCATGCAACGGTTGATACCAATTGCATTCAGAGAACTCCTCCCAAACCCGGTTTGGGTTGCAATTAGCGAATTAAGCCTTTTTTTTCCGATCCCTAACTGCGAAATGTGTCAGTCTCAAAGATATGGAGGTCTTAGAGTCTGAAATACCAAAAATCATTTGCAAGTTGGAGAAAATATTCCCTCCAAGCTTATTCGACTCTATGGAACACCTACCAATCCACTTGGCCTACGAGGCCCGTCTGGCGGTCCGTTCAATTTCGATGGATGTATCCATTTGAGAGGTACTATCTTGAGCCCTTGAAATTATTTTCCCATTCAATAAGTTTTAAATCAACACTTCCTATAACATTCATACGGGTACCTTAAACATTTGAAGAACAATGTGCGGAACAAAGCGAAGGTAGAGGGCTCCATGTGTAATGCTTATTTGGTCGAAGAGGTCACATCCTTTTGTTCTTACTACTTTGAAGATCACGTCTTTACATTGCATGACAAAGTGCAACGTAACGGCGATGGCGGTATCGGGCCCACACCGCATTTTGTCGGCAATTTCTCAATTTTCACTTATCCTGGTCGACCCATTGGCAAGTCGAAGGAGCGGTACTTAACAGAGCAGGAGTTTAATGCCGTTCATTCGTACATACTGCTTAATTGTCCAGAGATTGCTCCTTACGTCCAGTACATCCGTCACTTTCATTCAATATTGCAGTACATTCATTGTTCATATTTTACTAAGACAACCTACTTACATGTTCATTTCTTCTAGGATATTCATCGATGAAATCACTCAAGCAATGGGGGAGTCGGAAGTTGATAGTAGTCTAGAGCACAACTTCCCCATTTGGTTTCAAACATACGTAAGGTCATTACTTTTGTGCGTTATAGATTCATAAATTTCTTCCATAAGTAATGTGTCATATTGCATTTCTAATTTTTTTTTAATAGGCTCGGAATTCTATAGTTGACGAGACGCTTGTTGATCTTTCTGTTGGTCCTAGTCGATCATGTACTGTCTACCCTGGTTACCTTGTTAATGGGTATAAGTTCCACTCCGCAACATATGACGTTAATAGATCGACGCAGAGCAACGGTGTTTTGGTGAAGGGTTCAAACTACGCCGATGTTTCCCATAACTATTATGGAGTACTGCAAGAGGTTGTGGAGATTGAGTATATCGGCCTCAAGCGTGTGGTCTTGTTTAAGTGTGAATGGTATGACCCTACACCGAATCATGGTGTGAGGACTCACCCAACACTTCAATTGGTAGAGGTTCATCGAAGTCGACGATATAACAACTACGAGCCATTTGTACTAGCAATGCAAGCCACTCAAGTGTACTACCTTTCGTACCTTCTATGAGGAACGACCGACAAGAATGGCTAGCGGTTTGTTTCTTTGTCAACCAAAATTCCCTAACGAGGAAACTAGCAAAGACGATAATGACCAGGGCTCGGCAGAGATTGCATTCCAAGATGGGATGGCCACCACGTGCGTAGTCGACGATGCAATCGTCGATATCAACAATCTGGATGATCCGAATGGGACTCGATTCATTGTTGAAGCGGGTCTAAGTGAAGAAGTATATAGTGGAGATGATTCAGAAGAAGAATCATCAACTTCTAATCATGAGAGTGAATTTGAAACGGATGATAGCGAATAATGTATGTATATGTTATGTCAATGTCCAATCATTTAGTTACTTTTATCAGCATGGATCCCGTGTTATTAATTCCAATCATTTAGACTTAATTTCTAGTTTTTGTATGCCCTCCTTCTCTGAAATTTTATTGCTATTTTGTTAGGTTTCATGGCGGGAGGTGGTCATCCACCACGTTGAGGTTTCCCATTAGGAGAACATCGTCCAGCGGAAGAGGTGCAAAGACCGACCTGCGGAGGCGAAATACCGACCGGGCCTCATGGTCAGGCCACACGAGGGGTCCATAGAGGTCGTGGCGGTCGAGGTCGTGGGTCGATTCCTGCATTATCGATTCCGACTTCTCGTTCTCTCGATCACGAGATAGCCGCAACGTCACCTTCGCCTTCCATACCGTCGACGTCGTCTGTACCATCATCGTCGTCATCAAGGACTATACCAAATATGCAGTTCCAGTCACCATCGTTGACATCAAGGACTCCTTTACCCACGAGGCTTCCACCCCCAGACACAGCATCACCGGCAGCATCCCCACAATACGATGTAAGAGCGGGGTTGGAGGTGACACGGGCCCTCCGCGGGCACCTCAGAGGATAGGGATGGAGCCCCCTGACGTACATGAGATCCCTATCAGACTGATTGCCAATGATACGTAAGTTTGTATTTGACTCATATATGTCGTTTTAAATATGGATGTAAATTATTGAAGAAGTAGTTAAGATGTTATGCATGTTCATGAAACACAAGGAGTTGCATCCTTCGCATTTTTGTGCACGGAGGATGACAAAAGTTTTCAAAAGATGGATGATTCCTGAAGGGTATTGTTGGAAGTCGGTACCGCCTCATCATAAAGACAAATCGGCGCCCTTTGGAAGGTAAACACGACTACTAAATGTCTTATGATTTATACTATTTCCTCAATGTTTCGTAACAATAGCAATCACCAATTTGTAGGTATTTTTTAGATGGGATGACACGATTCCGAGGATCTCATTCGAGCGGCGTACGACAGCTTGCGGGCATAAGGTACACCGCATTGATGCACAAGTTAAAGAAGAAACGTGTGCAACCGGTGTATGTTATAGATGAGGCATGGAGGAGATACTTGGAGTGCGGGAGAGCGAGGACTTCCTTGCTAGGTCTAGTCAAGCGACGGCGAATAGGAACACCGAGGTCGAAGGCCCGGGGACTGGACCCTCGAAGCACGATGGTGGTTCCGTGTCTTTTGTGACTACCCAAGAAAGATTGGTAAGTTTTTTTTAACCTCTTGGTTATTTTTTACATTTATACACTTGTTCACTATGCTTGGTCCCTGTACGAGAATGATTCATCCGAGACGCCACCGACGGTGAATGAATTGTATTTGCATCTCCACACCGTAAATCACGACAGGATGACATTCATCGATACTAGATCGAGAGCGGTTCTATGTAAGTATAGAAATGAAATGTAAAATAGTATTAAGTTTACTTTAAACCATATCATGTATTTTGTTTGTTGTTGATATCTCAGGATAGGCTCCGAGAGGAGATGTCGGGAGCTCACCTGTGCTACACCGGACCAATCGGTGGATGATGAGGCGGTGTACCTCAATGTGGTGGGTGAGTGTCCCAAAGGACGTGTCTACGGTCTCGGGTCTTTAGGGAGAAAGAAGAGGAGATATGCGAGATCCCTGGTGCTAGCACGTCCGAGATGCCGGATATGGTGCCGCGTGCGAGAGTTCAATGTCGTTGCTGCAGAGCAACTACGAAAGGTTATGGAGTTCATGCGGCGAAAGCATCTCGGGATGAACATGGACGGAGCAGAGCCTATCTCAAGAAACAACCACCACCACCACCAAGCACCGCCACCTCATGACCAGCAACGGTACTGCCGCAAATAGATCCGGTCGATCCACCACAACAAGGGGACAATGTTGAGCATGAGACGTAAGCGTGGCTTCCGAGAGATGAGCAGCTTGGTGATACATAGGTATTTTACTTGTTGCTTGCGTAAATTCTTCGCATAACTTTATGATTGACATTTCTTTTTTGTGCATATTTAGATTGATATTCCATAATCTATCATGGATTTTACTTTTTTTGACCTTTTCCGTCGTTGCTAGAAAAATTCTTATGTAAAGAAAAATATACTATATCTACAGAATATTTGCAGAATATTTGGGAGAAGAAAACATGCTGAGAATTCAATTAAGGCAATAATTCAACCCATATCTATTTACAAATAAAATAGTGCAAGGTTGGGAGTATTTGTATATGGAGTAAGCTGAAGTAAGCTAATTTTCTCAATCATGATTGTTGCTAATATACTTTTTTGGTGAATCTGAAACAACTTAAACAATCTGGATGACTGTTTTGCATACTCTTATGAATCGGATGATAATCGATACTCGGTTGCCATTGTTGGTGAGATTTCTTTCTACTTTGGGGCAACACTCATATTTGACTTCTCGCTCATGCATATTCTCAATCATAAATTTTTTCAGTCATAGATCAGCAGATAGGATGTTATTGGAAGTATTTGAAATATCAGAAACTTTTGTTCATTTTTCTGTAACTGCACCTCATGCTTATGAAAACCTTTTGTTTTTGGAATTCGCCGTACTTTGAAGAATTGATCATGACAATCCTGTTTATCAGAGTATTTGAAATTGTTTATGGATCTATTTGTCAATATCTTCTCTAATTAGTATCGTTATGTTGGGGAGATTGAGAAATATTTATTATTCAGTGTCCATTCACCTATGGCTTACGACAGAATTTCTAAAGGAGCGTGTTTGTTTATTTCTAAGAATTTCTCAAATTTGATTCTAGATAGTTTCGTTTAGTACAAGGTAAATAAAGAAGACTCTTCTGGAGATATGTTGCAAATGGCATGGGCCATGAATTGGAAGGAACCTTTATAGTCTTTAAACTTCGATTTAGGTTGAGGAACATTGGCATTCATGCTTCATTTGGATCTTTCTGTACAGAAAATTTTCAGAGTTTTCTCAGAGATGTATTTGGGCTAGTCTATCTTTTTTTGTGAGGGTTTTCATTGTTCTTGCGGCATGGGTGTAACTTGGCTTCTCCTGAAAAACAATGTGCCTAGTGAAATGAAAAAACTCTTCATAACTATTGTGTTAAGAACCCTTTATTTGTATCAATGTATCTGCAATGCTTTTCATTGGTAAGAGTAGACAAGATGATCTTGAGAGTTGCACTTAAGAAAATTGAGAACTAGTTTGAATTGAGTTTGTGCTATTCTCTTATTAAGAAGAAATCTAGACAAACTGATAAAAATTGGTTGAAATAGCCTGAAACTGTATTGTTTACTGTTCTTAAGCACAAGCAATTAGAAGGGTCCCTGATGCTATCATTATCTCCTCTCACTCAGGTTAGTTGACTAGAATTTGCAATTCCCATTCTTGGCACTTCTTGTTTCAGGTAAGTAATCAAAATCTCCTGCTTAATTCTTTTTCAATCATCATAATAAAACTGAATACAGACTTTTAGTAATGTATCAGATGTGTTGGGGCCAGGTAATCTTTGAACTAGAAGTGGCAACCAATTTTGTAGAATTGAAATCCTAGTGGCATAAACCTAGGTCACTTTACAGTTAACATAATCTGTTACTTTGTTTGCTCTACTCAATTCATGCATACACAAAAATTCTCAGTTGAAAAATTCTCAGTTCATGGTAATAATGTATGTACAAATGTATTGAAATTTCGACACCATGCAGGTGATAGTTGATACACATTAGATGCTTCGAGATAATATGATCTTAACTCTTAATTGGATAACACTTTTTTAACAGCCGAACCTATTAGATGTTTCAATTTGGTTATTAGTTCAAATTAATCAAGTTCACACAATCACACCTTTAGACATGACCTCAACATTACTTTTTCAGTTTTAAGTGTGCCTGTTCTTACATTATATTCATTATATTTATGGTAGTAATCCTAACATTTTTCATATTTGTTCTTGCAATGCCTGCCAATTATTGCTTACTACTTAGGAATGTGATTTTGATCCATTACATAATGGTTGGTCTAGGGAAAAACAGTTGAAGTTGGTCGAGCACATTTTGAGACAGAAAATACAAGATTTACAATGCTAGATGCTCCTAAGCATTTTTTCGTTACCTAACTAATCATCTCTCTCTCTCTCGGGTTGTTGGTGCATGTTTTATCATTTGGTATTAGTTTTGTTGTGATTGTTTTAGACGTGTTATTCATCCTTTATTGAAACAATAAATACTGATATAAATGGAGGCTAGGGTCTTATTTAAGCATATGATTTAGTGTTAATGCTGAGTAAGGAAACGAAATTTTGGTTGCACATGGAGTGAGTCGTTTGTTAGAATTTTCTGATTGTTATTCCAAGCAGAGGAAATTGGTCATTGAAATTACTGTTTAAGAGCTGGTGCCGACAAATTATCGTAGTGCAATACTAAGATTTTCTCTTTTTTGAATTGACTCATATTCAACATTTTGCACCAGTCAAATCTCTACCTTACTCCTTTAAACATTTAAAGATACACGCTTATATGGGGTATTGATCATGTGTAATGCCTCTATTGCAACATTAGATATGGCAAGTCATTATTTTTGTATGTATAGTCGATTTCGGTGTGCAACTAATCAACATTACATATACTTTCCAGCCTCTCCTCTCTTTTCCTATATATTTTTACTTCCTTGAAAGCTCTTGATGTTGTGTGGTGTATTGCTTTTACCAGACGTTGGAGCGGATCTGTTCCTAGGCGCTATTTAGCTCTCTATGTGGTTCAGGACTGCTCGAAAGGAACCCTGTGAATATGCATTATCACTGGTTGTTGTCCTCAGATGAAGAATCATAAGTGCTTCAAAGCTGCGTTATAGTTATTATGTGCATATTTATAGGATTGTAAGTTTTCTTTTTTTTTGTAGTTGTTGAACAATAGGATTGGTGGTTTTTTTGAATACTTACAACTTTGGAGCTTTTGTAATACAAGACAATTTTCTGTGGATATATAAATCTTTTTCAAATTTTTATTTTTACATTTTTTTTTCTTTTGAATATTTGTTGATATATATTGTCGATGTATGAATGTCAAATTTGGTTTTTTTGTAGGATGTTAGCACCCCAAAAAGTTGTTGGAGGGTGCAAAGCGATGGAGTAGATCCCATGGTTGTAATTTCAAGTTATAGGTTGGAAAACCAATTGGATTATGTTTATGTTTGAAAATAAAATGAACGGGAAAATTAGAGACGGATTAGAGACGAATTCAAACATTCCGTTGCTATTCCGTCTCTAATTTTCCGAATATATGCATAAATCACAAACGGAATCGAGACGGATATAAGAATTCGTCTCTAATTCCGTTTCTAATCAGAGACGGAATCAGAGACGGATAATTCTGTCTCTGATGATTCCGTCTCTGATTCCGTTTGTAATTAGCAACGGAATCAGAGACGGATTGCAATTACAAACGCACCATTTTCGGAGAAATTCCATTTCTGTTCGTCTCGTTCCGTTTGTAATTTCGTCGCTAAATCTGTCTCTAATCGAAACGGAATTATTCCGTTTTTATTCGTTCTCTAATCGAAACGGAATAAATTTTCCGTTTCGATCGAATCGTTTTTAGAGACAGAATTGATTCCGTCTCTGTTACGTTTCTGATTGCAATTAGAGACGGAATTTTTGCAAATCAGAGACGGAAATTTCCGTTTCTGATTTGTTGTTTTTTTGTAGTGAGAGACTTACCAAGAAAAGGAATGAGAGCGGATATAATAGTGCCAATTATATTGATTTGCTAGATCTAATTAAGTGTTTAAAAGAACATATAATCTCCAAATCCTTGTTTATCCATATTAGAGGAGACTTATTACATATAACTTAGACAACTTGATTTAAATTTATACTTAGCTTATAAAGTAAAACTTTAACTTAGTCTTATAATTAATTAAATTAGATACCATTACTAGCTCATAAATTCAACTATGTAATAAAGTAAAATTTTAACTTAGGCTTATAATTAATTAAATTAGATACCATTATTGACTTAGCTAATAAATTCAACTATTTTTTTGGTAGATAAATTCAACTATTTAACTTTGTGCTAAGTTTGGAATTTCCCTTAAGTTTTGTCATTCCACCAACTTATCCATATCCGTAGCACACGTATCTCAGGAAAGTCCTTAATCGCAAATTGGTGATAATAATAAGTTAATAAATGCACATCAAATATATAGATAAGTCACTACAACAAATTCTACTATTAACGACAACATGTTTACGACAGTTTTGAAAAAACTATCATTAAACTTAATAAAGAATGACATTTTTTAAAAACTGTCATCGAAGATATCTCAAATTTTATTTTTTAAAAAGATGACTTTTTATATGGTTTTATGACATTTTGTAAATGTCATCGATAAAAAGTTAAAAACACTAAAAATCCCTTTTTTGAAGAAAAGAATGAAGCCGCTAGAGTTTAGCCAACTTCCGCCATTAAAATTGATAAATAATGACATTTTTTGAAGAAAAAAATGAAAAAAATTGTCATTAAAATTGATAAATAATGACATTTTTTTAATAAACTGTCATCGAAGATGTCTCAAATTTTATTTTTTAAAAAGATTACTTTTTTTATAAAGGTGTTATGACATTTTGTAAATGTCATCGATAAAAAGTTAAAAAGATGACTTTTTTTTATCAAGGTTTAATTGATTTTGTTTTTTTTTGTTTTGAAAATTTTTTTTGTGTGTTTTGATCGGGTTCTTTTGACTAGTTTTATCGAATTCAACATGTTTCAGTGTGTTCATGAAGTTTATTGTGTTCTTTTAATTGTCAGTTGTTGATGTGTTCATGAAGAGTATTGGTTTGGGTTTCAGGACGACAAGAGAAGCCACTGAAGGTTGGTTGGTTAATTTGTCTTTAGAAACTTTTGAATTGAAGTGTCATATTGATCACTGAGCAATGGGTGATCTTGCTTTGAAATCTCAAGTTCAAATTTGAAGTCGTAGATCAATATCTGAAGTTTTTGCTTGTTTTAATGAATGATTTCAATTGTTGTTTCTTGTAGTATAGGCAAGCTAGGCTGAATGAAAGAAACCTTATATGTAATGTCTATATTTTGTCAATGTTTGTTGATTGGGTGGATGGTCGATTTTGTGTTTCAAGGACTTGAATGGTGTTATGCCTTTGCAATTTGGGTTATTGAAGTTTCAACAGTGTTTGTATTTACGCCACAGAGAGTGTTAGAATTTCTTAAACCATAATTTGAAATGGGATCATTAGTGATTTTGAGAATTGGATGTTGAACTAAAAGATTAAGAACAAAAAGATTAAGAACCATTAGAACTGTTTATTTGCTCTTTTGCAGTAACCATTTGAAAGAGGGATGCATAGGATTGAGAACTTAAAGTTTAGTCATAGTTCTACCAAAAAAAAAAGTTTCAGTCATAGTCAGTTTCTATCATTCAAAGCATTTGTAGAACTCTCTTATTGCCTAACCATTTGTAAAAGATGATTTCTTCTGTTAACTTAATTTTATGCATTCCAAATGTGGTTTGAAAGGTTTTTTTATTGTGGTCATGATTTGATGATTTTGTTTGGAAGGTGAGTATCTTATTTGTTGTTGTTAGATATTTAGTTGTAACTTTGATGGTGAGAAGACCAAGTTTTTTGTGTTCCTTAGAGTTTTGACAAAAAAATTGTACTTTTTGGGTTGCCATTTTGGTTGGGTTCATTTGAATTTTTTTCCCTTTTTGTTTGATCAAAAGATTTGCTACACTATTATTGATTTTTTTTTTTAATTTTTTTGGGCAAGTTGCAAATAAGAAAAGTTGCAAATTTGAAGGTGTGTTTGTCTTGCCATGTTGCATTCATATGTGACATGTGTAGTGTTTTTTTTTGAAAATACATGGTGTAGCTTTTTTTTGAAAATACATGGTGTAGCTTTTAGTTGCTACAATATTGAAATTGTTATTTGAATTTGAATTTGAATTTGAATTTAGATATTGTTGGTACTTTAATTTTAGCGCAATGAATTTGATTGTTTAATAGGTTGTATATACATTTGAATAGTTTTTATTGATTTTTTTATTTGTCATACAATTTTAACGATATTTAAAAATTGTCGTTAAAGCTCTTTTATGATAGTTGTTTAATGTCATTGTATAGTTACGATGACAGTTTTTAAGTGTCATTAAATGTTAAAGATGACATTAAACATGTTGTCATTGTAAGGAAATACTTTCCATAGCACCCTATTCTATGGCTGTTTAAAAACTGTTATATTTTACTTTTAACGACAGTTTTTAAATGTCATTAATAGGAAAATTTCTTGTAGTGAGTACTACAATCATCAAACAAAAGTAATTTACCTTGGTGTTAGCTCCCGAAGATTGGCCGAGCTCACCACATCACCTTAAGTAGTCTTGAAAATTTCACGTAGCTCGAGTTAGGATTTTAGGGTCGTTACAATCACCGACGATAACGATATTTATCCCGTCCTTAAATAGTTTTAGTGATGGGAATACAAGTTCTAGTGACGCGAATTCTGGTCTTTAAAGACCAATTTTCTTGCACGTAAACACCATTGTGTGGATATCATTGCTGGAGTTTGTTGAGATCGAGAGTTCATTAGAGAGGTTATTACACATTATCAATTGTTAATTGATTGTTGGACCGAGCCCACACAAACATAGACTTAAAGGTCTAATATTGCATTTACCAATTCTATGTGTGTTTAGTGTGTGCATGTGTATTTTTGTGCAAATTGTTTATTACTGCATAAACTCATTTGTTCCCATTGGATTCTAAAACTTAACAAAAACAATAATTAAATTCTAAAGAAAGAAGAATTATATAAAGAAAGAAACCACTCTAAACATATTTGAATTAAAAGTCATATTCAATATTATATTTTTTTGACTTTAGTGGGAATCGAACCACGATCTCCGAAGTCTTGCATTTTTGACAAGTGATGTCTTTACCATCTTACCTAAGAGAGCTTTGACAATATTACTTGCCAAAAAGGCAAGACCTCGGGTGATCATGGCTCAATTATGATGTCGAGGCAGTTGCAGATGTATTCTTAACAACTTTGGAAAAGAAAAAGGGGCACAAGAAGTTGGGTCAACTTTGAGAGGCCATTATCTTTTGAATCGAGAATACGATTGACTATTATAATATCTTTTCGAAACGACGTTTCATGCTTTATAGCTATCTCTAGAGCTTTGCTTTCCAAGATTGAGTTTTGCGGATCCAAATTTCATCATTTTGGGCTTATCGGGGTTTTATTTTATTGTTCAATATAAGGATATTTTCGTAATTTTAAAGTTGTTTAGATATTTTTGTCATTTTACCTACATTGCGTTTTTAGGGTTTCTGTTAGGCTATATAAAGTTGTGTTAGGGAGAGGGGATTATAAATTATTAAAATTTTATCAAGTTTCGAGTTTTCTACAAAAAGTTTTCTACAAAAACTTTAAGGATTCTTCGATTTCCTTGTTTGAACGTTTACGCTGCGTCAGTTGGTATCAAAGCATGTATTCCATTCGTACTAACGATGTCCGGTGAAAGTGGTGGCATTCCGAACGTCATTCAGGATGTTGAAGCCTTGCGAACCAAAGTGGAGGCTCAAAAGGCGGCAATCAGAACCTTGAGGAAAATCTCGATCAGTGATTCCAGCGTATATAGACGAGTGCCTTGATGATGTGATAAACAGATTTGACACCCTTGGGGAAATGCCAACGGACACGAGGGTGATGGTGAACAACGTCAAGAGATCAGCGTGCTCGAGGTGATGCTCCTATTGCACCAGTGGCTACTAATGTCTAGAGGTCGGGTTGTGGTGGTAACTCCAGCGATGAGGAGGAGGATATGATTTTGGCCGAGGATCAAGGAAGACCTATTAGAAGAGATCAAGGCGGTAGACATAATAGCAATAATAATTATTATAATCATGATTATTATGATGGGAGCGATTTTAGGTTGAAAATGGATATTCTTAATTTTTGGTAATCTGAATATTAAGGATTTTGTTGATTGGATTGTCGAAGTAGATCATTTTTTGAGTATATGGATATTCTACAAGAGAAGAGGATGAAATTGGTGGCATATCGATTGAAGGGTGGAACGTCTGCCTAGTGGGAGAAGCTAGAAAATAACGTTACGGGGAAGGTAGACAGCCTGTTCGGACGTGGTATAAAATGAAACAGTTGCTGCAATGAGATTTTCTGCCTCCAGATTATGAGCAAATCTTGTTTCAAAAATACCAACATTGTCGACAGGGTCAGAGATTTGTTCATGAATATACAATAGATTTTATGCGATTGGCTTAGAGGAATGATTTGAGGGAGAATGAGGTTCATCAAGTCACACGATACCTGGATGGATTGAAACAACAAGTTAGGGATAAAATTGGAGTGCATGTTATAAGGACTATCACAGAAGAGGAAAATTTAGCCATTAAGGCTTAGCAATGTTCTTAACATCAACAACCTTCCTGCAAGGAATAAAATGGACCATTTTCAAGAAATGGTCAACAACGACAAAAAACAAAATCCAATCCCCACTAAGTATAAGGAAGACCAAGGAAAAATCCATCGACACGTCCTCCCAAATTATCCTACTGCGGTTCTGGCAAAGGTGTGTAAAGACCAGTTTTTTATGAATGCCCTTTGGCTGTCTGGCACACATAACATCGTTGAACAATATTGGTCACATCCCTACGCAAATGCGACCAATAGAAATGTTCCACAACAACAACAATAGTCTTATCTCTGCCTAGATGACTAGCTAAACCCCTACCATGTAAATCACGAATCTCCTTCTCCCTCAAAGACGACTCAGGGATACAAAGTGATTACCCTTCATCAAAAACCCATCATGAATGTGAAAATCATCACATGGCTTCCTAGCACTACATTTACCCCAAATCTGCCCAAACTCAGCATCATCAACATACAACTCCTTCAAACAATCAAACCCCACTAACTCATTACTCAAAGTCACCAACAAAGCAACTCTCCTACTCAATGCATCGACTACTTTGTTTTGAACTTTCGCCTTATGCTTCAATTTGAATGGGAATTTCTAAAAAAACTGAGTCCATCGAGCATGCATATCTTTACTAATACGAGTCTGGCTATTCAGGTGTTTCAAAACATCATAATCAGAATACAAAACAAACTCCTGACCCACTAAATAATGCTCCAAAGTTCGCAAGGCACGCACAACAGAGTAAAACTCCTTATCATAAGTACTTCAACTACGTCTAGCATCACTAAGCTTCTCACTAAAGAATGCTACTGGTCGTTTCTCCTGCGACAAAACTGCACCACTCGCATCGCAATCCAAATCAAACAACTTAGAGAAATCTGGCAAAGCTAAAAATGGGGCAGTACACAATTTCTCTTTCAACAAAGCAAAGGCAGACTCAGTCTCATCACTCCATTGAAACTTCCCTTTCTTAAGACACTCAGTCAAAGGGGCTGCAACACTGCTGAAATGTTGAATAAAACGTCGATAAAAAACTAGCCAATCCCAAGAAACTCCTTAATTCGTCAGTTGGGTTGTTTCGAATCCACCTCAAACAACTTAGAGAAATCTAGCAAAGTTAAAACGGGGTAGGCTTTCACTCTCTAATTACTCGAACTTTCTCATCATCCACCTGAATGCCATCTGCACTCACAATAAACCCAAGAAACAACTTCCTAGCCATAAAGGTACATTTCTTAGGTTCACATACAACTTATTCTCGTGCAACACAATCAACACACTCCTTAGATGATCTAAATGCTCATCTTCTAAATGACTATAAATCAGGATATCGTCAAAGTAAACAACCACAAATTTGTCATGAAATGGCTTGAGATCATAGTTCATAAGTCGCATAAAAGTGCTAGGGCATTTGACAACCCGAAAGGCATGACCAACCACTCATAAAAATCATCTTCGTCTTAAAAGTTGTCTTCCACTCATCTCCCATCCTATACGAATTTTGTGGTATCCACTCGCATAAATAATCTTAGTGAATATTCAAGCTCCACTCATTCAGTCGATCGAGCATATCTTCCAGGCGTGGAATGGAAAATTTGTACCCAATTGTAATCTTGTTAATCGCCCTACTATCAACACACATTCTGTAACTTCCATCCTTCTTTGGCGTTAACAGGGTAGGAACAACACATGGACTCATGCTCTCTCTGATATGCCCTTTCTGCAGTAACTCCGCACTTTTTCATGCAAGACCTCACTCTCATTCGGACTCATTCTGTAATGTGGGAGGTTTAGCAAGCTAGCTCCAGGAATCAGGTCAATGTGGTGCTGAATATCGCGCATATGAGGTAATCCAGCATGCAACTCTTCTGGCATAATTTTAGTAAATTCCTCCTAGTAATGGTTGGACCTGCCCTGATATTTCAAAAACTGACTCCTTCTCATTCCCTACAAGGATCTGTCTCAGCACCAACGCATGCACCACCTTTGATCCTTAACTGCTTCTTCCATCTCACGCTTAGTTTGTGTCATTATAAGGAAAGACCGTTCCTCCACTTTATAAGTCTTGGGACGGTTGCTCGCCTTTAAAGGAAAGCAAGTTAAACGTCACTCCTTCATTTTCCAACTTATACATATTGTCTCTCCCAGCATGTTGTGCATTAACATCAAACTGCCAAGGTCGTCAAACAGAAAATGGCAGACATCCATATCTACTATGTCACAATACACCTCATCCTTGTAAGTACCTATAGAAAAAGGTACCCAACAACGCTTTGTCACTCGCACTTTCTCATTTGCTTTTATCCAGCCTATAGAGTAAGGACTGGGATGCTTCTCCATTTTCAGTTTCAATGCCTCGGCTATACCTCTACCAATAATGTTCTCATAGCTTCCACTATCTATGATTAGTTCAAACACCTAACCATTAATAATACATCTCATCCGAAATAGCTTGTGTCATTAACTGCCATATTTTATTTTAGGAGTTAACATCAACCTCCTTACCACACAATTTTATCCATCTCCTCATCATAATCATCACAATCATCATCCTCTCCATTAAGACCATAATAAACTTTCCTCTTCTTCATCTCGTTCAACCATATTAACCTGCTTTCTACTAGGACATTCACTTGATCTGTGACCAAACTCCCCCAACGATAGCACTTGCCAACAATAGGCTTTACATAAGGATTTACGGTTGCCTTTTGTCCCTCTTTTTTCACAGGAGTTTCTTTCTAGGTTCCTTATCTTCCTTCCATTTACCCCGTACTGGGTGGACTTACTTCGATCTGCAAAACTCCTTGAAGTTTCCTCGCCACTATTATTCCTCTAGTAATTATCACTACCATAAGGTTGCCTATTGCCCTCATATTGACCTCCACCTCTGTCCTGCATCATTAATTCAGCCTTAATGGCTAAAATTTTCCCTTCTGTGACAGTTCTTATAACCTGCACTCCAATTTTATCCCTAACTTATTGTTTCAATCCATCCAGGTATCGTGTGACCTGATGAACCTCGTTCTCCCTCAAATTATTCCTCTCAGCCAGTCGCATAAAATCTGTTGTATATTCATGAACAGATCTCTGACCCTGCCGATAACACTGGTACTGCTGAAACAAGATTTGCTCATAATCTGGAGGTAGAAAATCTCGCTATAGAAACTGTTTCATTCTATACTACGTCCGAACAGGCTGTCCATTTTCCCTGTAATGCCTATTCTATAGCTTTTCCCATCAGGCAGACGCTCCACCCTTCAATCGACATGCCACCCATATACTAAAAAAATGATCTACTTTCGACAATCCAATCAACAAAATCCTCAATATTCAAATTACCAAAGAAACTAGGAATATCCACTTTCAACCTAAAATCGCCCCCATCATAATAATCATGATTATAATGATTATTATTTTTATTATGCCTGCCGCCTCGATCTCTCCTAATAGGTCTGCTTTGATCCTCGGCCTAAAATCATATCCTCCTCCTCGTCGTTGGAGTTACCACCAACAACCCGACCTTTGACATTAGCATCCATTGGTGCAATAGGAACATCACCTCGAGCACGCTGATCTCTTGGACGTTGTTCACTATCACCCTCGTGTCTGTTGGCATTCACCCAAGGGTGTCAAATCTGTTTATCACCTCATTAAGGCGCTTGTCTATACGCCGAATCGTTGATCGAGATTTGCCTCCAAGGTTCTGATTGCCGCCTCTTGAGCCTCCACTTTGGTTCGCAAGGCTTCAACATCCTGATTAACAACGACGTTCGGAATGCCACCGCTTCCACTTTGGACATCGTTAGTACGAACAATGGAATACACGCTCTGATACCAACTGAAAACTTTAAGAATTCTTCGATTTCCTTGTTTGAACGTTTACGTTGCATCAAATTCCCACTGAAGTCAAAAAAAAAAAATGATACGTATGGTAAGCAATAATAACAACATATGCGTAGGAGTTTTTTTATGGAGAACTCTTACATAAACCATTGCTAATAGTTAGGCGCCAAACTCTGCTGCTAATGCTCAACTGTTCCACACATTGCTGCTTTCATCTCATTAATTTGTTTGTCATTGTGCTCCACAACTGCTTCATGTTAGACCAACAATCTCTCCACCTCACTCTCTCAAAATATATTATTCTTCTTCTTGCTCATGACCTTAACCTCTTCATATCACATCAACCCAATCACAACACACCCTCTTACCTCTTATTTGAAAAGAGAAATAAGCTAGCTAGGAGGGAGAGGGAGATACAAGTTGATACTCACAACAAATATATTTGACTATAATTAATACACAAATCAAAGGGACTATACATGCATTATTAATTGATCACGATATATCTAAACCAACCATTGATCAATTGACCAAACAAAAAGAAAGACAACATTAATGCAAAATAACATCGCCATAACATTATGATAAAAATATAGGTAGGCATGCATGAAATTAAGCTTACATATTTTTCTAAATAAATAAGATTGTTGATCAATTGACAAAAGAAAACAACAACACAAACCATAACATGCATCTTGATAAAAATTAATTCAAAATATATAGACATGCATGAAACTTTACGTATATAAAAATATAGGATAAGATATTAAACATGATCGAAAAAAAATAGTTTAAAAATAGTTAACACATGTCAAATCAAATACATCTACTATATATAACACATCTATGCACCCAAAGCCTATAGTCTAACACATAAGGTGTAAAGCAAATAACAATGAAATATGACTCACTTCATAAAAAAAAACCTTAAAGGACATGCTGCGGAAGAGAGAGAAAAATCACAATATCTATGTGTATTATGAGATAAATACTATATTTTGGTCAAAACTATCTTGTGAGAAATAGTTATTATTGCTAAAAAATAGCTGGTTCAATCCAACAAAAAAATAGCCTTCCCATTCTTTTTTTCTTTTTTGATGAAAATAGCTGGTTATTAATGCATCGATGAAATAATTTCTAACTAATAGACCGCTATTTTATGACGATGTGTTATGAGAAGCTAAAGATATAGCTAATAACTCCAACAATATGAAAACAAAAATATAATAAAAAACAAGCGAAAATCAAAAATAAAACTCCAACAAACAAATATGCCATGTGTCACACTTTTATTAGATGCATTAAAGTATATATCAAGTTTGCCCGTTTCTACATAACACACCAACTATTCTCATTAATCATTTTCAGAAGATCTTTCTTTTTATATATATATATATATATGTATATACTAATTTTTATAACGTGCTCACCCAAATGCAACATGATTTTTAAATTTAAAATTTAAGAATAAAAAATTATTTAAGAAATAAATTAATTTTCTAAATATAATAGACAATGAACATATTAATTAATGAATAATAAAAATTCATACAATCTATTTAATATAAATAAAAAGCTATTTACCCTATTTTGATTATCTAACACTTTTTAACTATGTTACTAATATTTTGCAACAAAAAAATAAAATAAAAACTAAGTTACCAATATACTCAATGTTGTATTTCCATGATAGACATTAATGGTGTTCTGATTTTGAGATAAAAAAAAACACATAATTAGTTAATCAAAGGCAGTGGCTAAACGGATCCAAGTTTTAAATTTTTACTTCGTGTACCCCACTTTTTACTTAGTTTACCTCACGGTAAACCTTTTCAGAGGTTTCGACCTTATAAGTTCGAACCACGTGAGGCGACCAGAAAGAACAAAAAAACTTCAAAACTCCCAAAAAATACTTGAAAATGGTAAAAAAAAAATAGTGAGTTTTGCTTGTAATCTCTTAATATTTTCAATTTATTAAAGCTTTGCACCTAAAATGCAAGATTCAAGGTTCAAATCGAAGCCCTAAACCCAAAAGTAAATTCACAAACAAAACGACTCAAAAGAAAAAAAAATTTAAAAAAAAAATCTAGAAATCGGCACAAAAAGAGATGATGAATGCACAAACGGCGTCGAATCCATGTGATTTTGCTTGAATTTCCTGGATATGAGTTGTTGATGAGTGCAATTTGAGAGAGAGGTTAGTGGGGTATGGGTGAGTAAAATTGGGGTCCTTGTAGCAAAATTGGGGTAATTTCACAAAATTGGGTAATTGGAGTAATTTCATAAAATTGGGGTCCTTGTAGCAAAATTGGGGTTTTTTATATAGAAGGAATTTCACAAAATTGAGGTCCTTGTAACAAAAACTAGGGTCCTTTTAGCCGTTGCCTTAATCAAATTGTTTATGTTTTAGATGTAAGTCGCAAACAAACACCTCTAAAACTCAAGGAAAAAAAATACTCACACACACAACCCTATAAAATAAACTTGAGAAAACACAAAGGTATGCAACCTTTAGTTTATTATTATAGAGAAAGAAATAATGCAGAGACCCATTATTTCAATAATATATATGTATGTGTTTCAAACACATTAAAATATGTCATCATATATATGGACCAAGAACTAGTATAACAAGGACTTCTAATGAAATTAAAAGTCTGGCGGCATTTAAATTCAAGAATTACAAATACTAAGCTATTGATGATGCTTCATAGAACACTTAAGACTTGGGAGGTATAAGAACAAATTAAATATACTAATATCTGTTTGTCAAAAACTACTTCCCGATAGCTCAAGAATCTAACACAAGGTTATCTAATTTATTGACAAAAAAAAAAAAGAAAGAAGAAAAACACAGGTTATATAGACACAACTAAGTAGCAATTATGGTCTAATTTAACATGTATGACATTAAAAAAAAAGAAAAATGATAAACTAACACACTTTGGGTGCACTTTATTTTTAGCCATTTTTGGTGTTTTGTTAGATGTGGGGCCCACGCCTTGAGAGACAAGAAAAAGCTATAAATGGCTAAAAAACAAAATATACGCTATAAGTGTGTTAGATTATCATCCTCCAAAAAAAAAAAACCCAAGATGCTTATGAGGACTGTGTAAGTACATTAGTATTATCACAACCACGAGTGTGCCTGGGGTGAGGCAAGAAAGGAAACCGCCTCAAGCCCCCTCCCCAAAAAAAAAAAAAAAAACTCCTTGCCTACACATTAATAAACATAGGTATATAGGATTTTTTTTCTTTTTAAAAAAATAGATTTTAGAATTTGCCTTACGCTCACCAAAAAGGACTACATCTTTATAAAAAAAAAAAAAAAAAAAAACAAGAAGGCCCATCATGTAACATAAACTTGAGGTATATAAACAACTTTTCACATAAACAATCTAGTTTATTAAGGGAATTACTAGATAACTTTCCATTCCAATAAAACCTCACTTGATTTATGCAATCTTGCAAGTGAGATGACATCATTTTGACTTACTTTAATTTCTTTGTCTCTCACCCCTTATGTAATGTAACCCCTTTTTAATTTACAGGTTAAGAAGATTCTTACACTTTTCATTATTGATCAATTTCAAGTTCAGAGAAAGGAAGAGGTAAAGAGTCTCAAAATAATTTTAAAATATAACATTGGTATTAAGGCAAAAACTAAAAGTAATCTTATTGAAGGCCTCATTTTCAAGGTTTCACCCATGACCCCCAAAATGTCAGGAACCGATGTTGATCACAACTTCATGTGGAATGACTCGAAACAAAAATACTTCATGTAATGGAAGACTATTTTATATGGCATCCGGTGTTTCGAACCACAAAAACTAAACTTCATGGCAGCAGAACGAACTAAAGAGAATGGCAATGAAACAAATGTTGGCGACTTCAATATATAATTAATCAATAGGGATTGTTTCCACTTGAGATTGATGAAGATTTTATGTAATATATAGGCCAATTAAATATTAAAAGGGAATTTTTTTAATTTGAGTACCGATGATAAGTTAACAATGAATTTCAATCAAGATATATGAGTAGAAAATTAAAAAGACATACATGATTGATCTGTATTAGTACGGAGATATACGCAACATTATCTAAACACATATTCGTTGAAGTTGGTGGGGAGCTGTTGAATGGTACTATAATTAAAGATAAAAAAATAACTTTAACATTGTTAGGACTATCCAAGTAGCACCAACGACCAATTAATTTACAAACTTAAATCAATAACATGAATATATAATTCTTCAATTTTGAAGGAAGTGTCAATTCACAAATTCCAAATTAAGATTTTATTTTTTTTTTTAATTTTTTATTTTTATAGATTTTGGATAACACCTAAAAGAAAACCTTTTTGCAACATCAACCTTAAATTCAAACAATTAAAGATAAAAAAAAATTAAAACTTACAACTTCATCAGAGATTTCTCAGCCCAATCAATTAAGGCTTCAATATATGGGTAAAATTCAAAGAAGCGCAACAACTCTATGAAACAAGAAAACTCCTATGCAAATTGTATAGAGATGTGTCCCAATCAATAAAGGCTTGAAAAACCTAAATCTGTACATAAACTGAAACGAGAGATGCTCCGCAAAATTTCTTGTTGACAAAGCCAAGGTAGTAAGGGTTGAGAGAAAACATACTATATATGAGAGAGTTGCGAGACCACGAGAGATATCGTGCAAGAGAGACAAAGATAAAAGGCTTAATATAACAAAAAAAAAAAAAAAAGACAAAAGGCTTGTTGACGAACACGGAGACGAAGTAAAGACTTGGATTTGTTGTCCAGAGAGAGCACCAATAAAGTTTGATGAGAAAAACACCAAGAGCAAAGAGTGAAGAGGGATAGATAAAACGAAAGTTGTTTAGAGTTGTCGAAGAAGAAGGGATTATTTTCATTAGAACTCGAATTGCTGCAGGATTCCAATTCGGATGAAAAACCATCGCTAAATTAAAAGGGCAAAATGGTAAATTAATCACGGTCGAAATGTAGTGATTGGTGTCGTTAATATATTTATCTATACTATAAAAGTGTGAAAATCAACCGAGACGAAGTACCTATTTTGCCCTTTAGGAGTTTGGGTTGGTTTCTACGTTTCTAGTCTCTTTAGTTCCTATTTGTCATTGTTGGACTACGTTGGCTATTTGGGCAATTTGTATTTGATGATCAAATAGTTAAGTTTGACTTGAGACAAACTAAGAGTTCTCTTGGTGTCAAACTCAAACAGAAAGCCTTGTATTAGTTGTTGCATATCTCATCTTGTACATGTTCCATTTGTGCATGGGTTGTCCGATATTGGTGAGTGCCTGTATATATTAGCATTCTCTTGGTAACTACATTAATTTGTTACACAATGATATAGATTCTCTTAAAATTTATGCAACACACATCCTAATTAAATTAATATCATTGTATAACAAAGGTATGTCTCCTAAAAGATTAGATTATCATCTTTCCAGAGTATATATACTGAAGGCAAAGGTCGCGTTAGCAATTGTAGTTGCACTCAACTAGAGTATATATTACATTTTTTTTTGAGGTTTAATTCCACTTCTTATGTTTGATTGTCTTTGGGTTAATTTATATTTTTTTTGATAAGAAAATATAAAGAAAGAAAAAATAATTTATATATTTGAGATCTTTGAAAACCATATGGTTAATTTGTCACAGAAACTTGTACATACCAGATACAATCGTGTGTGAATATTAGGTTGAGCACAATATTTTGTTTCAAAAAGTTTCTTAAATGTTTGTATTTGTAGCTATTCTTAATTAGGATAATATAAAATTAAAGCTTGTTAAATCAGGATATAAGTAAATTAAAGTAGTAATTTTTTTTTTTTTTTTTTTTATCTTACAACAAATCAGAGTTCTTCACAAAACCCCCAACTCCTTTCCCATCGTTCGCCTTTCATATGTACCTTCTTCTTCTTCTTCTTGATTGTTGTTAAGACGTAAGAGTCATCTATCAAGGTATTTTTGATATCTAGGTTTTGGGATGTGCTATTTTTGTGTGATTTGCATCGGTTTCAGAATGGGTTTTAGTGCGCTTTCGATAATGTGTCTGATTTGGGAAAAAAAAAGAGAAATTGAAATTTACAAGGTAAGAATTTGGTTGTTTTGGTATTACATTAATCAGTTTCTCTTAATATATTCAATTTTACACCCCTTCTGGTCTCTAATTTTTCTGTTTTCTTCTCTATTTGTTTTAATGTGTATACGTTAATCTTATTAAAATTCCTATCAAAAAATATTAATCCGATTAAAATGTGGGAAGTCAGAGATTCATAACTGAAGATAATCAAATCCATTTTTGTTTTTACTTTTTATCTTTTGAAGAATGCAAAAACAATTGATGTGTACATGTTTTCATGGTGTGAAGTCTACTTTTTGCTTGGTTTTTATGTTGATTAACAAACAATTTTAGCGTGCACTGCCACAAACATTGCCAATTTTTGTTGTTGAGTCACTTTAATTAGTGCTTTTAGGTATTTGATAAGGTCCAGACTCCAGATTGGTAGAACGCTGCCCGATACATTTGTGGAAATTCTTGTGGGGAGTAATGGCAGTGGATTGACTTCCATTAAAATATATCATAGAGATTTTTTATGTGAAATTCCAAAGTTATCTCTTTTTTTGACTTCATGGGAGTCGAATCACGACCTCCCAAGGTCTTGCCTTTTTGACAAGTGATTTCTTTACCATCTCACCAGAGATGCTTTGACAATTCCAAAGTTGTCTCTTATGTTCTTTTTTAGTTGTTTAGTGCCATACTTCATATCATCCTTAGCAGCTAGCATGCCCTTTTTTTTTTTTCTTCTGGTCTTATTGGAACTTCTTTTTATGTCCACCCCATAGGTAGGAGCTTATTACTGAGTATATAAATACCAAATAGTGGCTAGATATGGAAAAGAAATATTTTGTGTTTTGAGATAATGCTATAAGGTCTTTTAATATCCTTTTCTTTGTTTTGTTAGCAGTATATTGAATCTGTTAAATTTTTTCCTCCAATTAGCTTTGGAGCTCTAACAAGGCCTCTTGCACCTTCTTCAATAGTTAAGGTTCCTTATGATTTGTTATGTTTGTCTGATGCCACCAAAATTTTAACTCAATTTATGCTCAAACTGAAAAACTTTTTAACTTGAATTTGAGGGTAGGTGCTTAATTCAACGTTTGCCATTTTATAATCATACACACTTAGAGGATAGCTTTTACCTTTCAACTCTTGTTCTTAAAATCCTTCACAAATTGGACCAACAACCCGAAGATTCGTTTTTCGGTTTAGCTTTTCATGCATGTTGTTCAGTTCTTCCGTGACCTTCTCATTGTAGATTATCTGAGAGAAAATTTAAAAAGATTAACTTTAATTTACTAATGTTCATGCACTACTTCCATCAAATCCACATTATAAAGCACTATAGTTTCAAACATAACTAACTAATAATTCACTCCATTGAATTTCAAATAAACAGGCCTGATATCTAAACTTTGTCAAGCATTCAAAGGAAAATCGTAAGGCGATCAGTCCTTACACTTAGGTCTCCAAATAAGGAGGAAATATTCACTATTTTCACTAAGTCAAAGTGTTGAAGGAGGGAATGGACTGCATTCATTACTTTGGTCCTATAATAATTGGTTTTTAATTTTTTTAGCTGAATTAATAAGCTTTCACTATTGTGAGGCTTTTGAAACTTGTAATTTTCCCCATATGCATATGAGACCCATTAGCTCCAAAGAATTTCAGATGTCCTGCTTCAAAGTTAGATATGGATCTCCACAGTTTGATTTGTTTTTGCTGAACTGTAAGTTCTTAATGAACTAGGTTTGATTACTTTTACTAATTAAAACTATACTCATCTATTTTGTGTTCTCATAAACGTAATATTAAAATCTTGAAACTTCTATGCTCGGTGATGTTACCCTGATGTAAGGAAAGGAATTTTTGTGTTCAAGAATCATCCAAGTGCTTAAAACTTAATTCCTTTATTAAGTTGTAAATGTTGGATTTTGTGAAGCTAACATATCTTTTCAATTGCTCTGTTATATGGTCGTAGTTTTAAGGCAAACCAATAACATTGTTTTTCCTTTGACAAACCGTTCTATGAACAAGACCATATATCTAGAGCTTCTCTTATTTCGGTTTGTGGATTTATGGTTTTAATCTGCAATTATATTTCTTTACTTGTATTCGTGGTTGCTCTATTTCAAGTATATCTATTTCTGTTTTGGGATCAATTTTGGGACTATCATGCAGTTGAGAGGGGAGAGGAATTAGGTTTGAATCTATCTTTCGTAATGACCCAATTGATTTGTGTCATGTTTCTGTCTTACTATTTGATTTTGTTGATTGATTCAAGATTTTTCTCCTCATTAGTGTGGATTTAGGGATTCTTTACCTCAATCGATTGTTTAGCTATTGTCGAACATTGTATTATTTCTCTTCCATCAAGGACTTGCTCATGTTATTTTTTTCTTCTGTAATATAGATTGGGTCTAAGTGTAGAATTCTATAATTGTTTCACTTTTAATTGACAATTAGAACATGCTCAAGCCCTTGAACACTATTCGAACCCTGTGATCCAACACGATCAGATTTGTATTCGACAACTTTAGTCTCCATCACGTTTCTTCCTCGCGTCCCATCCTCTCTTGTGTTGGTGTCCCTCTTTATCTATCTCAATCGTTTCGAGTGATCTACATGGTTGTTGGTGTAGCAATGCACAAAACACAAGGGCTTAAAACTACTTGGAAACAATGATAGTTGAAGAAAATTGGATGAAGGGAAAGAGTTGGGTGAAGAAATGGCGTATTGTGAGGCCTTTGAATGCTTTATTTGTTGAGGCACATAACTTGTTTGATGAAATGCCCAAGTCAATATTTTTTTCTTTATTTTTAGTCTTTTATGTGAATTCGATTGTTGATTTGGTGTAGGAGGAATGTTGAACTGATGTTAATCTCATTTTCAGCCTGTGATTCAAACTTGTCTTGGCTCTGGAATCGCTGTTCTTGATGAGATTACTCTGTATTTTTTGACTCCTTTTTCAGTGTATGTCGTCTTTATTTTTAGTCTTGTATCATTTTTTGGATTTAATATTAAAATTTGTGTCACATAAAGGTTTTTTCATTTTATAGTAATTTTTAAATTCCGTGTATTCTTATGGTGCAATTTGAATTTTAAACAGATAGTCGATATTGATGAACTTTTTTATTGCCATATTACAATATGGTCCCATTTTCATGAAATTATCATTTTAAAAGGTCATGGAAGCTTTGTTGATAAAAAGTAAAAACTAATGATTTTATAGCATTAGCTGACTTTGAGGGTGCAGTTCTGATCATTGAGGGGAAATTAATGTCACTGAAGACAGTATATTCTCCACTATGTCCTCTCTGTATTTTGAGTCTACACATGTACACATTTTCATGAAAATTACCATATTTTGGACACCAAAATGTAGCATTGGTAGTATGTCAAGGTAATAGAGGGATGTTAAGGGGCTTAGATGAGTTGGTGTCTAGATATCTATCTAGGCGATGAGAACTTATTATAGATCAGATAATATGGCATTGTGGACAAGCAATATTTTGCCTTTATTTGTCCTTGTAATATTTTACCTTTAAGTTTAAGTATTTCAAAGTTATGAGATTAAAGGCTCGTGGACAACTTAGATATCTTTCATTCGTTGTGAAAAATATTATTTCCCGCTTTAAGATGCAATATTTTACATGTACATGCATTAGTCAACCAACTCATTTGCTTAGTAAGTACTTGGCTGATTTTAGTGATTGATCAGTAGTGTTGGTTGTTACTATTGTTATGGTTGCTTGCCTGTAGTAAATTCTCATATGTTCTACCTCCCTATTTCTCTATTCTCTATGTAGTCAATAGGAAATATGGTTGCTCGCCTGTGGTAAATTATCCCAAGTACTTGGCTGATTTTAGTGATTGATCAGTAGTGTTGGTTGTTACTATTGCTATGGTTGCTTGCCTGTAGTAAATTCTCATATGTTCTACCTCTCTATCTCTCTATTCTCTATGTAGTCAATAGGAAATATGGTTGCTCGCCTGTAGTAAATTCTCATATGTTCTACTACCTCTCCATCTCTTTATTTCTCTATGTAGTAATAGGAAATATGATTGCTTACCTGTAGTAAATTCCTATATGTTCTTTTGTTTCTCTTTTATTTCAGTGATCAAAAACATGTTATTGCATTTAAAGGAAGAGAACATGTAATGAACAATGAGAATTCTTGTTGACAGTGGAGGAGATATATTTTGGCTTCAGTTATTTTGTTGTTGCTCGCCCTCTGCTATCTTCACTCGCTCTGTTGACTCTCACCAAGTCCAATAAACTGGTAAGTTTCAATCAATTTTCTTGAATGTACGCACTGTTTTGCTATCAATTTATATTTTTATCTAATCTAATGAATTGGTGGCGTATTTTTGGCTAATGTTTTTATCAGTTTGTGTTTTTTATTTGGGATACATGACATAAATGCTCATTGTACGGGATGGTAATGTATTGGCTTCAGACTTCATGTGTCTACTAATTCTTTTTGAGTTTGAAACCTCTTTTAGTGGTAGTCTTGTATAGTTTCTTTAGCAGGTGGAGCAAATAGGTTGTATACGTTAATGATCTTATTCACCGTTGGTCTTTTCTTCAATGTGATGCATACAAAGACTATCAATCGTTTCTTGCCCTGTCACTTTAACATATTTTACCTATATTTTTAAATGAAATTTCTTTTCGGGGTCAGTGCCGGAATGAGTTTATCATGAATAACAAATGATTGTATTAATTGTTTTACTACAATTTTTTAGGTAACATTTTGTATTATTTAATCTTTTAAATATATATTGGGGAATTGAATTATTTTGAAGATTTGAATGTTTATATTTTATTTATTTCTCGTGAGCGTAGCGAATGAGCTCATTCGTGCAAAGTACGTCATGAAACTAGTGTGTATATATATAACACTTTTTCTTATTAAATTAATTTCAGAAGGGTTATCGTCCAGTCTCACCACATGCAAAGAGTTTGATAATTTTTTTAGTCACATTCCACTTCTTTAATATATATTTTGATGCTCCGTCTTTCCTTGTAAATATTAATCCCGATCTCCATTAATAATTTTTTGAGTCACATAACTAATATTTTTTTTAAGTTGTATATTCTCATTTTTTTTTCTATTGAAAAATTAGATTTTAGCTCGGATGAGGAGAGCCAAGGCAACCAGGGATATTATGCTTATAATTGTATTTCTTCGGCGACCTCAGTAGGTATATAAACCTAATTTTGTAAGTTGTATATTCTTTTTCTTTATATTAAAAAATTAGATAATATTATTCTTGACATGAGTTTATCAAAGATTATATAATAAGATTTTTGTTTGTTTTTTTCACTTCTTTATCCACAACAAATTTAGTAGTACTTGGTTTTTTCCGTGCGTGACGGGCGGGACGCAGATTAGTATTTCATAAAAATGGTTGCCCTTGAAAATAAAAAAAATGTTGTAAATGTTGAATGGTTATTAGGCCATGCACTGCGTGCATCTTTATCATGACCAGAACATCTAGTTAAAGACAGCCAATCAAAATTATATTTCTAAACGCATACAAGAATCTTGACCAATGTTTAATTTCTTTTTCTTACTGATAAAATGTTGACCAAGATAAACTGAAAAAAAAAAAACAAAAAAACAAAAAAATCAATCTCGGCTGCCTTGGTTAATTTATTCTCCTCTCTCACGACCATTTTTGGTTTTTTCTGACCGATCACCTGCTTTTACATGCATGGCATGAATCTTTATCATATTTTCATAATGTTGAGACGACCACTCACATGGGCTGCCGATCGAGATAGATAGAATCCAATCAAGACCATGGCTCAGTTTGGTAATACTAACTGATACTCGAGCTAATAGTTGAAAAGCTGAAAGTTGATAGTTGCAAGCTGATAATTAACTGATTTATTAAAACTGTTTAGAAAAGTTAGTTAATTAAGTAGCTGATAAATGTGATATGACATATAAAAACTATACTATGTTAATTAGAATAAAATATACAACAACAATAACAGCAACAATAACAGCAACAACAACAACCACAGTCAAAGTCTTTAAAGTGAGATGGTAAATATATAATTTGTCAAAAGGCAAGACCTCGAGAGATCGTGGTTCTATTCCTACTGAAATTAAAAAAAAAAAAATCAACATAGCCTCAACTCAAGTTAATTGGGGTATGCTACATAGATCAAACTCTTTCATTGTGCTCGATTTTGTGCAATTGATGGTGATCATTCCAAACCATTCAAGTTCCTCTTAATTAATGTATTTCAAGTTAACTTTGGTCTACTCCTTAAAATACTTATTAATAAATTAATTCTACAACATACACATAAATTATATATTATAATATTAGTAATATATTAATATAATAATATATACAACACTTTCCCATAAAAAGTGACAAACGCAAATAGGGAAGACGTCACATTATTTTTTTTCCGATCCAATTATTAGTTATTGTTTTTGGAACAATTATTAGTTACTTTTTTTTTGAACCCAACGATTTTAGTTACTTACACATACATATACGTATGGCCGAAATAATTACTTAGTCACTTTTTCGAAAGTTTAGCCGAACCATGAATAAGGGATAAAGACGGCACAAAAAAATTGCTATCCTGCAGTTTTTGAGTTGGAACCTACCTCAACTAGGGTTTAAAAATTTAGAGTTTCATATAGTTTATTTTAAAAATGAGTAGTGCTATTTAGACTCATGAGTCTAGACTCTTAAGAGATTTTTTGAAATTTTTTTATTTCAAAGTCATCCTCAAGCAATCAATGATATTGAAATAATAGCTTGTAACACTCATTTGATATTTGTAAAAAATTTAAAAATTTCCTTATGAGTGTGGCCTCTTGGAGTTCAAATAGATTTTTTGTTAAAAAATAAGATCTCAAGTAAACATAACTTATTTATTCAAGTGGCTATAGCTGATAAGCTACTTTGTGCACGCAAAACAGAGTCCATATCTTTTTTTTTTTAGAAGAAGAAGATCAAGATCACATTTAAATTGGACAAATATATTGAATATATTATTGCAAGTTCATATCAACTATAGGCGTGTGAAAAACAATTTTTTTCTTTGTTTAATATTGTATTTCTACTATCCTAAATTAAGAAATATTTTACTTCTAAAGCTTTCTTTTAGTGCGAATAGATTGTGAGGCCATGTACATGTGGCGGTTAGTGCTCCACCGTTTCCCATATATATATATATATATATATATATATATATATATATATATATATATATATATATATATATATATATATGTATGTATGTATGTATGTATGTATGTATGTATGTATGTATAAAAGATCGAATACTTTTATTTTTTGAAAAGAGAAAGACCGAGTATTAGTAATAGCTAAAACGTGTTGATATATACTTTAATGAAAATAACTCAATTAGCAAAAAAAAACTTATTATGTAATCTCCGATAGGCTCAAAACTAAGAGCAATATCATATAATTTCTTAAAAAAAAAAGAATATGTACTTAATGCAGTCCAAGAAGTGTCAAACACTTTTTTGGAAAAGTTTGACTGAAAAAATTTTTGATTGACGTTTGGATGGTCCGACTGTGGAATTCGACAGTTTTGAAGATATGTTTTTATTGCAAACGACGTGGTGATCAATACTTACTACTAACATCATGAGTACACCATTTTTTGGTCAAAATCCTTCATTTAGGCATCAAAATTAGAAATTTTACTATTATTAGTAAGTTTTAGTTTGATTACAACTTTTAGTAGGAATTTTCATTTTTGTGTTGTTTGTGGCGTTAGCTTTCCTATTTCGTTTAAGTTTTCAATTTATGGTATTTTAGACTTTTGCTATTTTTAGCAAATTTTAGGGTTTTGCTATTTTAAGCACTATTTTTGATGTAATTCGACATGTTTTGAATATTGAATAAAATTCGAACTTTGATTAAGTTCTTGTGCCTTGAATTGCATCATTCATAGTGTTTAGGGTTTTAGGGTTTAGGATTTATAATCAGTTTGGAAGACCTTTCGCTGCGTCAATTGGTATTAGAACTTTCATCGCGCGTGATATGACGTTAATTATGGCTTAAATGACGAAGAATCAGAACCACCAACGAGTTAAAGATATTTATCAGAGAGACATCCAAATACATAACGAGAAGCGGTTCATTCAACTTTCGAAGACACAAGAACAATTGTGTCAAGAACTTGATGAGTTGTCCGCAAGGATGACATAGTTGTTACGGGCTCATAGGAACTCAGCTCCTAACTGTCAAAGGAAACCTCCTATCGAACCTTCTATTGCAAAGAAGACCAAAGGAGATGTTTCTTCAAATGGGGAGGGCGAATACTATGAGGCTCCACAGAGGCGCCATAGACTACGTGCAGTTGATGACGACCGTAGTCAATGGGAGGTTGAGATGAAGATAGAGATTCTAGAACTCTATGATACGCTTTTGCTTTAGGAATTCCTAGATTGGCTGACAAAAGTTGAGGAAGTTCTGGACTTCAAAGAAGTACCAGAGAAACATCACTTGCAATTGATGGTAACTAGATTTCACTATTTCACCATACCTTGGTGGCAACAACAAAAATTAACACGAAACAGGATGAGGTTACCTCATGGGAGAAGTTGAAGAAACATATGCGGGTTGATTTTTTACCGTCTATGTGGTGGCCCCAGTTTCACAACCTAAAACTAGACCCCGCCTAGCCTAGACTTACATGGACCCATGAGCCACTCTCGCTGAGTCACGCAAGCCTAGTCAACCTTACCTTACCATTTACCATTTATTAAGCCATTTTAAAGTTGACTTAATCAAATTTAGTGAGTTATCAACGTAAATAGCGGAAGCATTAAAACCTTAAACTAAACGAACTAACTCCAATACACTAGTCAGGATAACCTAGAGTGTGGAAACCCTTAATATGTATACATCATCAATATACCAGTCAAAGGAGAGTACCATCAAAATATACATGTCCCAAGATCCCCCATAACCCATATCTCAATGTTTCAAAAACAAATACATACAATAATATAAAATCAACCTACATCAGTCAAGAGGAGAACTGCTCCGGTTTCCTCAAATCAAATCACCTAGTTGAGGAGCCTTCCCTTTGCTGGACTATGGATCTGCACTCAGTCAAACACAATAATAATGAACCCAGGTAAGTAATGCCAAGTAGGACATATATACAACATTTTGAAACAATAAATCTGTCTATATTCATGCCTATAGAAGAAAGGTACAAGAAATGCATGAATAAATAAATACTTTAAATAAATAACTGAACAATTGAATATGAGTGACCCAGAAAACAAACAGATAGACATAAGTAGTCTCGGCCAAACGGTTGTTGAGTCGAGGGAAAACCCTACAAGACTCAGATTATAGGACGTGGTCAACACCCAACAAGCCTTAAATCCAGCGAACCAATGAGACTTCCTGGTAATCCAGGTAAGATGTAACGACCCAAATTATTAATTGCCATTATTTAGCACGTGGTTGCAGATGTGGACGCCAGCTTGGATGCGCGTGGACCCCCCCGTTAGGTCAGAGCACGCCGATATAGGTATACAATCCATTTTGCTGGTTATTGTTGTTTGTTTTGCGGGGTATGTATTTAATTTTGATTTACATACATCGCAATGTGTGTATGAATGTATTTATTTACCATGCAAGACAGTGTAGCAGATATTCGCCTAAGGTAGCGTGTAGACGTGGAAACCAGGGAGGCGAATGGTTAGTACACTAGGCCAGGGGTTAATATACACAAAATAAATGATAAAATACGTTAAATAATTAATATAAAATGACGTATATAGGTAAGTAACGCTAGTGTACGCGTTGGACGTTCGAAACGGTTTGAGATGGGTGTCGGAACACTCGAGAATTGGCTTGGCGATTGTGAATAAGGTTAAGTGTGAGCTCAAAGTCACACATAAAAGTCACTTATTGGAGACCATTTGACCACATCCTAACCATCAAAATGTCCCTTGAGATGTGGTGGACACATTAGATGAGATTTCTAGTATAAATATCTCATTTTTCCAACTTTTCACCACCTTTTCTCTCTCCTCTCTAAGCTTAGAAAAAAATCAATAGAGAAGGCTAGGGTTTTATGAAGATTGGAGCTTATTTGGAGGTGTTAGATCAAGAGGATTCAATTAAAAAGCTTAGAACTTCGATCCTCATCTCATTCTTTTCATTTCAGATGTATTTTCTTGGGTTTTGACGAGGTTTCCAGGGGGTGTGAGTTGAGCACACCAACCACTATGGTGTTACTATGACTTCAAATGGTGGTTTTGAAGCAACAAGTGAGTGTTTTGGTGTTGTAGTTGTTGGTTGCTGTGTTTTCAAATGGGATTTTAGGGTTTTGGCCAAAAAACCCGGGATTTGCATTTCGGACGGTTTTCATCAAGGGGTTTGATAAATGAAGGTATTTTGGATGTTTTCTGAGTGGTTTAAACAAGCGCGAACAACGGCGATAAGTCGAGGGGGGTCTGAGAAACACCAAAAATTTTCTCTGGCTCGAACGCCACCAAGTGCGTCGTGGGCATTGGAGACCACGGTGCCACGTGTGGCATTCAAAACAGAGACAAATCCCCAACCACACTTTATATGGCATTATGGGGGACGTGGCGACGTTTGGTCACGGGGTCTAGGACACCGTGAGGCATTGTTCACTGCAGCGTCCAGAACAGTACCAGACAATAAATTTTAAATAAAATTTAGAAAATTTGGGGGTATATCTAGGATTTGACATTTAATGATGATTTTTGAGGTTTACAAAAGTGATTTATCGAGAATTCAGGTTTTATACCGAATTGATGGGTAATTGACACACGTGGACATGGCGTGCATTGGTATTGGCATTAGTGGAGAGCAAATTGAGGTGTGTAGTAACCCAATTGAAATTCATATTAAGTATTTATTGCTTGGATTATTTGAATTCTTGTCCAGTTGTTTCAATTATTTTGTTTTCCAGTATTTATTTACGGTTGGTTGAGTTTACTCCCGACGGGTTTACTCTATTGCGTTGGCATTGTGGCACACTAGGCCATAACATGTGTTATAGGGGTATGTCAGTGGATTGTCGACTCAACTGCTGATTTTTTCTATTCACATGTCGGTGCGCTGTATATTACACTGGCTACCAAGCGGACAATAGGGATTTCAGTCAATTTGAGTTTACTCATTGACGATGCCTGGGTGACAGTCCGAAGTATGGTGCTAGTCTGGCCTAGATCGTGCACACACTTTGATTATCACTACTATTAGATATACATGTGAGGGTCCTTCTTAGTTGTCTGATTCTTTTCTTCCGCATGTTTATTTAATAGTCTTTTGATTCCAACATTTATTTATATTATTTACTCGATGAATTAAATTGGGATTACTCACTCTGGACTTGTCATCTGTTTTGTTATGATGGCTAAGTGCAGACCCCGGTACGAACAGAGGGAAGGGCAAGCTTGAGGATTTCTTGTGATTGATCAACTACTCCCTACTCGTTTGTTTGTTTACTTTACTTAATTTTTGTTGGTTGGGACTTGAGTGACATTTAGATATTTATATGACCTGTTAAAGTCCTCTTTTGATGTTTTGATTAGACATGACTGATATATATATATATATATGGTGATGATTGTTGTGATGAGTTTTCCACACTAGGATAAATGCCCTTCTATTTAATTTATTTACTAAAGTCTTCCACTGTTTATTTCTTTGAAGATTTTAACAAATGAAAACGAGTCAATAAGCTAACTTATTTAAATAATTGAGGAAAGTTAGCGATAATTTGGATTGATAGTTGAATTGGTGTGCGTGGAACATAACTAGGTCGCTATAGAAAGGGTTGTGGGTCCATGACGTATGTCGTGTCGTGCTTCGAATTTTTGGGCCGCTACATAAGAACTCACTTTTTTACAAAAGTAACCAATGTAGTGCATCCCGAGGTTTATGGCTCTGGCATGTTACCTCAGATGACCATCCTCCAAGGACCACCATTGACTCACTTTCCCTCAGACAACTCAATAGGAATAGAATGTCAAAACTGGGCTTAGAGCAATAATACAACAAATTAAACCTTAAGAAATAACTGTAAAATTACTCACTGGTTTACTTACCTGTATCCAAAGCTAAACATACACTTACACGTCCCAACTTGCCTCCTACGAATCCTCGTGTGTCCCATCAATGACTAAAATCCCCTGACAGTCATTTAATTGCAATTTACCATTAATTATCCTCCAATTTACTCAATTTTTATAATTTATTTATTTATGTAATTGGGTCAATTTCTCAGGTATTGGGTCGTATTCGGACACATTTGGATACTCGAGAAATCCTGGAAGTTTTTCAAAAATTTCGTAAAAATTTGCCTATGAAAGTGTGACATTTATGGCTCTTTGCCCTTGGTGGCGTGATCGACGATGACCCTTGTGACGTCCCTTCCAGAACATAAATCTAAGGTTTTTCGAAACCCCAATTCACGTCGTCGCGTTTCGAGCCTATCCCAAACTTATTGGGACGTCCATACAAACCCAAAACTATTGCTAAATCTCATTCAACATGTCCGGAAACCCTCGAATAAAAAATTCAATCAAAATTTCCAAAAATTCCCCAAAAGTTTCCAAACACTTCAAAATTCAAAACCACCATAGCAATGCCATCAATTCATTCCCATAACACTTAGCATATCCTAAAAATCACAGAAATTTCAACACCCCAACTTGGTGTTCTCGGCGAAAACACGAAAAACATATACCAAAACAAAGAGAATTGTGTAGAGATTAGGGATCTCACCTTATCTCGCATAGTGGGTCGCTTCTTTGGTGTTTAATCGCGTCCAAATTCACTAGAACCCTGGCCCGAATTCATGTTTCACGTAGAGAGAGAAGAAAATAAAATGAGTGAGGAAAGAGAAAAGTTGACATCTTTTTATATACATCCCCTCTCATCATCTCTCACACACACGTATCCTGAGGCAAATCCTATGATCCTCCTTCACACCAGCCAACAACCACTCATGATTCTAATGGGTGACTCCCTTTTACTTGTCTTTGCTTTCCTACTCAAACCTATCCATTTCATGGGTGTTCCCGCACCTGAACCACACCACGACTCGCACTGTAGTGTGCTCACGGACGTACCAACGTACAGGACATGTTCACAATGTTTATTTATTAATTAAATTGCAATTTGTCAATGTTTTTACTTAATTATCCCCCGGACAGCTAATTACCCAACACCCGTAACGTACATTTTCCCGGGTAATAAATAAGTAATAAAAACACCGAACAAAAATAACATACCTTGGTGTTGACGACCGAGAATTTAACACACGTGTCACGGCAAGTGGACCCACGTACGACCTAAAATGACCCGAATTAGATTCTAAGGTCGTTACAGTCTTCCCAACTAACTGAAATTTTTTCCTCGAAATTAAAACAAAACTAAAAGAAAGACTTAATGAATCAGAAGAGTTTGGGAAAATACTCACGCATGTAAGACTCGAGCTCCCACATCAGCTCCTCATCCCCATGGTGCTTCCATTTGACGAGAACTGATGGGATCTCCTTATTCCTTAGAATCTACACTTTTCGGTCTAATATTTAAATAGGTTGCTCGTCATAAGTGATGTCCTCCCTCAAGTCTATTTGGCTCAAGTCCACTGTAGGCCGTCTGGCCTATCTCGACCTATCCAGTCGAAGCATCTATACGTGAAATACAGGGTCCCAGACAACTGAGATGGAAACTCAAAATCGTACGCAACTCTTCCTATCCGCGTCCCAACTTTAAATGGGCCAATAACCTTGGTGTAAGTTTCCCGCTGATCTCAAACCTCATGTGACCCTTTATCGGAGATACTTTCAGGTACACGTAATCTCTGACCAAATACTCTAACTCCCCGTGATATATATCGTAGTATTTCTTTTGCCTCTCCAATGCACTTTTCAGTCTCAATCTGATCAGGCATATCTTCTCTGTATGATCCACTACAATCTCTGGTTCAATAGCTACCACATCTTGGGCTCCACTCAGCAAGATGGAAATCTGCATGACCTCCCGTATAATGCCTCAAACGGTGCTTGACACACGCTGAACACGTCAAAGTATTTCTCAATTAATTCACCAATCAGTACAAGACTGTAGTAGTGGTAAGTTCGGGGTCGAACCACAAAGACCAAGTAACTCAACTTAGGTTTCTAACATAAGAAAGGGAAAACTGTCACACAACTTGGGATATTTTGTTAATCGTCGATTCATGAAAAGAGATGAAACTATATTATGATCTAATGTAGCTATAGACCCGGTGACATACCAAGTTCCTCGCTCTTCCTAATCTCGATAGGCAAGGTACGACCGTTGACTATTTCTCTAACCAAACACACAATCAGATTACTAGTGCTCCCTATTTAATGTGTTGATTGCATTAATTCGATTAGTGAAGATACTACACCTAGACAACTGGATCAGTAGTGCTCCTGATTTAGCCTAGATCCCTAAGGCACTTCTTGATTTAGCCTAGATCCCTAAAGAACTTGACCGGTCCTGAAAGGGACTAAACAATTAGAATGGCCAACTGTCACTAATTTGAGTCTACCGCGTGAGAACGCAGATTTTCACTCAATGACTGAGAATGATCAAGCTAATATGCATGCGATGATCATTTCACAAACAAATAGATATAATCCTAGGATGAAAACAATGCCAAAGGAAATAAATCACAATAGAGAACCAAGAATAACTAAATTAGAGAAACTTCATAACAAAATCCCAAGTTATAGACTCATCCGATCCACCTCCAGCCTAGAAGAATGAGTTTAGTTCGACATTGTCAAGCAAAAACCAAGTTTCCTATGAGTTCTGGTGTAAACAAGAGGTAGTAATTCGTAAATAAACCTAACTTCTATTTATATGAAACCCCTAAGTGGGTTTCAACCTAAAAAGTCCAAAAAATAGGAATTTTTGAGTTTCTGGGTCCATGCCGCATCTGACGCCGCAGCCTTTGGAGGCCACGATGTTACTTAAAGCATGAAAGTCATTGTGCCTCTTTTCTGGACGCCACATCTTGCGCCGTGAGCACTTTCCTTTGGCAGTGTTACTCACGACCAGATTTTTTGAGTTGTCTTGTAACGTGATTTTAGACTACTTAGAGGTCGAATTTAAAGAAGCTTGTGAGACATGATGTTCAGCTTGGAGTCTTCTTACCAACACTAGAAACCAACAAGTCATTTAGATTTAAGATGAGGGAGTTATGGCCTTTATACTGAAGTAGGGTCATTAAGAAATTTGACCAAACTTGGCCAACTTTGTGTTGCTCAATCCTAAACTTTGCATTTTCTTCCCCAAATGCTATATTTGCTTCATATTCATGTTCTAGACTTGAAATACCTGAAATCCACAAAAGTGAGAGTTTGTCACTACAAATGAGATAATTAGAGTCCACTAACATCTGAATTACTACACTAAACAATGCATAATTAGCACTTAGGGGTGTCATACCAATACTGGCCTGAATACTGTCATTCTATGCAAACTCACACAATTTAAGATGCTCATCCCATGATCCACCGTACTCCAACATACATCCTCAACATATCTTAAAGTATCTGAATTAGTCGCTCTGACTGTCCGTTAGTCTGTGGATGATAGGCAGTACGGAGATCCAACCGCGTGCCTAACTGTACCTGCATGCTAAATCTGAGATGTAAACTGTGGCCCCATGTCAGACACAATTGATAACAGAACACCATGCAGTCGAACTATCTCTCGCTCGTACAAAATCACTAACTTATCTACTCGATGTATGGTCGAAACCAGCAAAAAGTGCGCAGACTTCGTCAACCTGTCCATAATCACCTAAATGCTATCATGTCCCTCCCGAGATCGAGGTAACCTACTGACAATCCATGACAATATGCTCCCATTTCCACTAATGAATGGGAAGTGTTTGTAATAACCCACCGGGTCTGCGATACATAGTCTTAACTCGCTGACATATCTCATACTCTCAAACATAGTCAGAAACATTGGTCTTCATCCCCGGCCACCAGAAAAGATGATGCACATCTGTATACATCTTGGTCCTGCCCAGATGAAGTATCTTATCGCGTAGCTCAACCACTGATGTAATCTACAGTCGCCCTCTAAACCTTAAGCATGAGTTTGCCAACTGACTCCAATCTGGATGATTTGAACTCTGAGCCAACTCAAGAAATCATTACTACCGCTCATCTCTTTGCTGACCATCAAGTACATTCTGAATAGAGACGGTCTGAGTCTTCATCTGCCTACAAATCAATACTCTGGTGCTGGTTGGAATATCAACATAATACATCCTCTCTACCGCCTTGAGTAAACCATACTCGTGTATCAAGTGGCAGCTAAATACCTCTAAATCTGAACCTTTACAGCTCAATGTGTCTACAACAACATTAGCCTTCCCTGGGTGGTACTCTAAAGAGAAATCATAATCCTTGAGGAACTCAAGCCAACGCCTCTGTCTCAAATTCAACTCCTTATGAGTAAACAAGCACTTCAAACTCTTGTAGTCAGTGAATAACACAGATATCTCACCATAGGGATAATGGCGTCAAATCTTCAGTGAAAACATCACTGCCATCAATTCCAAATCATGCTTAGGGTAGTTCTTCTCGTGAACCTTTTGTTGTTAGGGCACATAAGCTATCACTCTACCGGCCTGCATTAAAACATAGCCCAAATCGACTTTTGAAGCAACAATGTTCACCTTAAAACCTTTCCTTGACTCAGGTAACACTAGCACCGGTACAATAGTCAAACGTTCCTTTAATGTCAAAAACGCTTGCTCACAACTGTCTGTGCACTAGAAATTGACTTCTTTCTTCGTCAACTGCTTCATAGGAGCCGTAATCTTTGAGAAGTCCTAACAAAAACGCCTATAATTGTTGGGTTTTTGGGGATCATACGCAGCGGACAATTCAAAACAATTTATAAGAACCAACAGGATCACAAATAAGTTCCATTAAACAAGATCTATAAAAGTAAACCATACCTTAATTCATGATTTTCTTCTCTGATTATTCGATCTCTTAGATGTTCAAGCGTGCGTCCTTTATCAGAAATCCACATACGAACGGTGACCGCAAATTGAAGTGCTAGCCCCAAGAGAGATAGTTTAAAAATTGTAAAACAAAATTCTTGTTTGTTTTTAGGGTATGACCCTTTATTTATATGTGTAGATAAGTTCTCACTTAAAATCCTATTCGTAATACAACTATTGTATTTGGACAGTTTAAGCATATTCCACATATACCCCTATTAATAAGTTATCATATAACAAATCATAAAGGGCTTTCATGTAATGAATTTTATCATATAAAATTCATTACTCTGGACCAACTGAAATTGCGCAAAGTTATTTTTGTGTGCCTAAGCGGTCTCTAGCAATATGTCTACCTAAGTAGCATGAATATCAAAATCGATACAACCTAATGAATAACATATATCATATCCTTTTGTCGTGTGATATCCTTTGCTTAAACATAAGGCATGGAAAGTCATCCTTAATGTTTAATCGTACTAGTCTCGATCTTTATGTAGACTGAAAACATCCAAGTGATATTGATCATATCAATTCACTTGGACTTGATCATTTAACAATCTAACATATCGAGGGATCCACTTATATCTCTCTCTTTACGAGGGGGACAAATTCTATCTTGATTACACAGCTTCACATATTGCTCATATGATAACCAATCACAATCTTTATAATCGTCCAGTTAAAGACAACGTTTGATTTTGTCAAATTACCATGCTTGAAGTCTATGGTAATCTCAAGTCGAAGGACTAAATGATATACCTATCAAGAGTAACACATGATTTAATCCATGCAGTGTTCTCAAAGCGGGTTGATTTAGTACCATGTTCCCTAACAAATACTCATGATCTCGATTCGTATCCCTATACGCATAATCATTACATGACCATTAATCAAGACTCGCACTAGTCTTAATTTATTATAGTTCTTATTATAATAACCGACTAGGGACATTTAGGATATTTAAACAAATACTCATGAATCTTATTATAAGGTAAACATGCAGTCACTTATAATAATACAACAAATGAAAAACCTTTATTTTATTAACTGAAATTATAAGATAAACAATGTTTGTAGATCGACATAGGGCACATGCCCCAACAATAATATCTTGCCAAGCCAAGAAAACTGTAGATATTTGTAACGACCCAATAAATATTTGTCGTTATTTTATGACGTCATTGTAGACGTGGATGCCAGTGGGGACGTTCGTGGGTCCCACAGCGAGGCTGAAACACAACCGTATTAGGTAAATAGTTATTTTGTGTGCTGCTTTTGTTTAATTTTGCGATGTTTATGTTAAAATAGGTTAAACGACATCGCGATGTGTGTAATTATATTTCAATTGATGTGTGAGATTGTGTGTTATGTATTCACATTGATATGCATGTCGATGCGGGTACTGGGTAGACTAAAAGACGAAATTTTAAGTTGAGGAAAATATTACACACATTAAATGAATTAAATGTGTCAAAACAGTAAATTGGTGAGCACCTAGGGACACGCGGGGTCGTGGTCGACACGCGTAGGTGGTACGGTAGTGTGCACGCCCGAGTACGATCGTTGGCGCAAACGACCAAATTGTAGGCATGAAAATATAGGCAAATATATATATGTAATTTAAAATAAATATGTATATATATAAATATGTTTATTAAAAATCAGGAAATAAAGAAATAATTGTGAAATGACCAAAAAGGGTATGTGATTGTAAAGAATGAGGATAAGAACATAGGGGTATTTTGGTCATTTTACCCCAAAATATTGATAATCACCATCAAAATCCCATTTTTCATCATTGTTTCGATTAATCGAGAGACCGAGGAAGAGGAAGAAGGAAGGAAAGAGAGATTGGCCGAGAGAGAGAGCACGAGGTCGTCACGACGTCAAGGTGAGTTGTTGTCTTGGCTTGTGGTTGTTGTTGTGTACGTTGTTGTTATGGTGATGGTGGTGGTGATGTTCGGTGGTGAAGGTGGGGAGAAGTTCGTCCGAGGAGGGAGACGACATCCATGTCGTCTCCCCCTCCCTCCCAATTCCAATAAAAAAAACAATCTCAAAGAGAGGCGTTTTCACGCCTCTGTTTGAGGAAGATGATGGGCGCATGCGTGCACCCCTGGCAAAGGCTGAACCGGCCCTGGACCGGGCTCGACTCGGACCCGGCCCAGGTGGCTCGAACCGGGCCCGACCCAGTTGGGTCGGGTCGGACCCGGTTTTGGGAACCCACCCATATTAAATAAATAATATATTTTTTTAATTATTTTATTTAAATAAATTAAAAACAGTTTTAAATAAAATAAAATACAGAAAATAGAGAAAAATAGCTAAAAATTATGGAAAAATTCAGAAAAATCAAGAAAAATATGAGAAATTAAAAAAAGGGTTCATAAATGAATTTTGGGATTTTCTCGAGATTTTGGCGAGATGTTGTCAGGGTTTTTACCTCGTAAAACTTAAAATTTACATAATATACTCAATTGAAGCTAATTCAATGACACATAATCCTAAGTACATTTGGATGATAATTTTGATTGTTGGGTGTTCATTGGAGTTGGACAGGGGTTTATTTTACGGGACGAGGAGTGCGGTTTGAGGTGTGTAGTAACCCAACTGAAATTCACTTTAGTAATTACTGCCTGATTTATTTGAATTCAGTCCTATTCATTTACTATTCTATTTCCTTATTACTTTATGGTGGTTGAGTACTCTCACCTGGTGACTTTATGGTAATTCAGTTTACTCGTACCTGGTGTCTGTACGGTGTTAAGATCACTCCCCACCTGGTGTTTATTCATTGCGGGGGCATAGGGTTCACTAAGCCATAACATATGTCTAGGCATGCACCGGTGAATATGCTACCTGGGTATGATAGACATGTGTGGGTGCACTGTGAATGTACACCGGCTACCTAGAGGGTCCAGGGTCACCCCACGGGCCGTGCCTTGCGGATAGCCAGAAGTATGGCTTAGTCTGACTTTGATTGTGCACGCACTTTGCTTCACCGCTATATTTATGCATGCGATGATCTTCCACAGTTGCTTGTATTCTTTTGTTCCGCATGTTTATTTTTAGTATTTTAAATTCCAGCAGTTTATTTACGTATTTACTTGGTGAATTTCCTTGGGATTACTCACTCTGGACTCGTCATCTGCCTTTTGTGATGGTTTGAGTGCAGATCCTTGTACGAGTCGAGGGAAGGGCAAGCTTGAGAACTACATTGATTGACTGCATTTTCTCTACTTGTACGTTTGTTTTTATTACCTTATTTTATGCTGGGTTTTGGGGTATGAGAATTAGATATGACTTGTATATAACTTGTAGGTTATATTTTTGATATTTTAAGGATCTCAATTGATATGTATATGATGTATATTTTGAGATGGTTTCCACCTCAGGTAATATGCTCATAAAACACCTTGATGATTTTTTTAATTATCCGCTGCGTACTTTGAGGTAAAATGATAATAAAGAATCCAAAGCTAACTTAAATCAATAATTATTAATACATAACTTAAAGTTAGCAAGAATTTGATTATATTGAGTTTACGAGTGGCCGTGGGACATAGCTGGATGATGAGTTGGAAGGGTTGTGGACTCGCGGTGAACGCTGTAGCTGCCGATGGATTGGAGGCCGCTACATTTGGTATCAGAGCCTAGGTTTATGAAACCTTAGGCTTGATTTGGAGATTTAATAAGAGCATAAAATTTAATAAACCTAGATGTGGAAACCAAAGCGAATGACTAAAACCTTAGTTGGGAAGTGATATGAGATGGGTAGAATAAGCAATATATTTATATATATGTATGTTTTGATTGTAAAATATATATTATACGCGTACATATTAAGTCTGATCCAATGCAAGTTGGTTGTGCAGTTTACGATGGACAAACAGACTCCTACTACTACTCCGCCGACTACTCAACAAGAGGTTGGGGAGACCATTAGAGAGGTAGCTGATCTGCGGTCTATGGTGCAAAGAGTTACTGATCAGCAGCTATTACAGCAGGCACAAATGACGGAGATTATGGAGTATATACGAGGCTCGAGAGTACCTACAGTGGCACCAACTACTGAGCTAGTTGTACCTACTACTCAGGCAGCATTAGCGCTAGCTGTTACCACACAGGCGGCAAGGTTAGAGACATTGATAGAGAAGGTCGAGCTTATTGTGGTGCCAGTAGAGACTACCGTTGTGACACCTACTACAACAGAGAAACATGTAGTTGCTTTGACTGCTAGGAGTAGGATGTCGGAGGCAGCGAAGATGGTAAAGGACTTTATGAGGTTCAACCCCACTTTCTTTACTGGGGTCAGTGATCTAGAGATTGCGAGGCGTTGGTTGATGACACACCGACGACTACACCAGTTGTTAGAGGTACTTGAGGCAGATCAGGATCGAATTTCAGGGTACTGTTTAAGAGGCTAGGTAGCAGTTTGGGGGAGGACCTACACCAACACACATTCTTAGCCGTCTACTTGGGCAGTTATTCCTTGACGAGTATATCCCTATTGAGGTACAGTTTAGACTTAGAGAGGAATTTCTTGCATTGAGACAGGGTACCATGTCAGTATCACAGTACATGGAGAGATTCAGGTATCTTATGATGTATGCCATGGATGTGGCGAACACTGAGAGACTTCAGATTTACTACTTCATCAGGGGATCGGATGAGAGGATTGGTGTTGTGATTTTTGCGAGTGGAGCCGAGACTTTACAGGCTATATATGATAAGGATTTAGCTCGCGAGACATATTTACGACATAGAGGTGAGCTGATGGATAGGTCTGGGTAGAATTCTCGGTCTAATCAGAGATCAAAGAGACAGAGAGATCAGTCTGACAGACAGAGAAAGGATCAGAAGGGTCGATAGAGAGATTGGCGGGATTAAGGTCGACAAAATAGGTGTCCTGAGCAGCAAAGAGGAGATGAGAGGCAATTGGTGTATGTTGCTGCATCTGCACCTGCACCTGTTGAGCAGCCGCGACGTGTTAGGGATAGAGGAGGTCATGGTAGAGGACAGAGAGGTCAGAGCCGTGATAGAGCTCAGGTGCTGACAGTGTCACAGTCTTATTGGCAAGAGAGACGACGATGTTTTAGATGTCATCATGTTGAACATGTGCATGCTGATTGTCCGATGGCACCTTCTTCATCACGACCACAGATTGAGCCAGCTAGGGAGAGAGTCCATGCTGCTGCTACACCTGCTGTTGTACAACCAGATTGAGGTGCGACTCGTCAGCTCGTCGAGGGTATGTTATTTATTTGCAATGTTTCCATGAATGTATTGTTTGATTCGAGTAGTACTTTATCTTTCATTGCGGGATGTATGGTCGGACAGTTAGGGTTATAGGCTGAGACTCTAGACCCACATCTTGTCCTCAGTACGGCTGCTGGGGATAAGATTTACCCTAACTGAATATGCCAGAATTGTGTAGTAGATGTGGAGGGACACCAATTACCAGCTGACTTACGTGTTCTTGAGTACCTAGAGTTTGACGCGCTATTGGGTATGGATTGGTTAGCAGCGTATCGTGCACATATTAATTGCTTCAATAAGACATTAATATTTGATATTTAAAACATTCCAGCATTTACCTTTGTTAGTACTGCGTCAGACTTACCGATTACCAGAGGTTGACTGGCTACAACTAGGAGATGGAGGCATTTATGGTGGTAGTTGAGCCAGAACTGAAACCGAAGGTTAGAGTGGAGGATGTTCCAGTAGTGTGTGAGTTCCCTGAGGTGTTCCCCGATGATTTACCAAGTTTACCACCTCCTAGAGCAGTTGAGTTCATTATTGAGTTGATTCTAGGGATGCAGCCGATATACATCCAACCATACAGGATGTCAGCATCCGAGCATGGGGAGTTGAGGTCCCAGTTAGAGGAGTTGTTGTAGAAGGGTTTCATTCATCTTAATGTCTCCTTGGGATGCACCAGTTCTTTTTGTTAAGAAGAAGGATGGTTCTATGAGGATGTGCGTAGACTACATGAAGCTAAATCAAGTGACGATTCGAAATCGTTATCCACTTCATAGGATCGATGATTTATTTGATCAGTTGGCAGGTGCTAAGTTTTTCTCGAAGATTGATTTATGATTTAGTTATCACCAGTTGAGGATTCGGGAAAGTGATACCGAGAAGACGGCGTTTAGCATGCGTTATGGATTGTTTGAGTTCACAGTCATGCCATTTGGGGTAACTAATGTGCCGGTTATCTTTATGGATTTGATGCACCGAGTATTGAAGCCATTTTTATATCATTATGTGATTGTATTCATTGATGATATCTTGATATACAGTAACACTCGTGTGGAGCATGAGAGACACCTCAGAGATGTTTTGATAACATTGAGAGAGCACTGATTGTACGCTAAGGTCAGCAAGTGTGCTTTCTAGCTGAGTGAGATGAAGTTTCTCGGACATGTCATCAGTAGTCAAGGAATATCTGTTGATGGAGACAAGATTCAAGCGATTATTTATTGGAGGACACCTGAGTCGATTTTGGACATTCGTAGTTTTTTGGGACTTACAGGCTATTACCGGCGGTTTGTGCAGGATTTTTCATTGATTGCAGCGCCGATGACGAAGTTGACTAAGAAAGATGTCAGGTTTGAGTGGTTTGAGGAGTATGAAGAAACATTTTTGGAGTTGAAGAGGAAGTTAACTTCTACGCCGGTGTTGGCTTTACCTATGGCAGGGAGAGGCTTCTCGGTCTACACGGATACTTCAGGTACTAGGTTGGGATGCGTATTGATGCAGGATAGACACCCAGTTGCTTATTTATCTAGGCGATTGAGACCCTACGAGGGGAATTATCCAGTGCATGACTTGGAGCTAGCAGCAATTATGTTTGCACTGAAGGTTTGAAGGCATTATCTCTATGGGGAGCGGTTCATGTTATATAAAGATCACTAGAGCTTGAGGTATCTATTCACTCAGAGGGATCTAAACATGTGACAAAGACGGTGGCTTGAGTTACCGAAGGACTATGACTTCGCAATTGAGTACCATCCTGGGAAGGCGAATGTTGTTGTAGATGCATTGAGCCGGAGTGGTGTAGAAAGTCATACTGTGCTGCGGCAGATGACAGATGAGTATGGGTTGTTGGAGGCTGCGACGGTGTTGTGTTTGTCTGATGCTTTTGTTGATGTTCATATCTACTGTCATATGCGCGTTCCTATTGTGTCGTTAGAGAGGGTTGTTGAGAGGTAAAGGGCTGACGGACATTTTGCTCGCTTCAGTCATCTGGTGATCCGGATTGCACAGATTGGTCTGGTGGTTCAGACGAGTGCTTGAGACATAGGGGCGGGTTGTGGATACCTGAGGTGCAGGAACTACGTGATAGCATTCTTGAGGACGCACACCATTCGCGGTATATAGTTCATCCTGACAGGACTAAGATGTATCATGATTTGCGACGTTTGTTCTAGTGGCCAGGGTATGATAGGTATGTGTGGGTGCGCCGTGGATATACGTCGGCTACCTAGATGGTCCAAGGTCACCCGTTAGAGGTATCCTCACGGTCCGTGCCTGCAGATAGCCCGAAGTATGGCTTAGTTTGACTTTGTTTGTGCACGCACTTTGCTTCACTGATATATTTATGCATGCGATGATCTTCCACAGTTGCTTGTATTCTTTTGTTCCGCATGTTTATTTATAGTATTTTAAATTCCAGCAGTTTATTTACGTATTTAATTGGTGAATTTCTTTGGGATTACTCACTCTGGACTCGTCATCTGCCTTTTTGTGATGGCTTGAGTGCAGATCCTAGTACGAGTCGAGAGAAGGGCAAGCTTAAGGACTACATTGATTGACTGCATTTGCCCAACTCGTACGTTTGTTTTTATTACCTTGTTTTATGCTGGGCTTTGGGGTATGAGAGATAGATATGACTTGTATATAACTTGTAGGTTATATTTTTGATATTTTGAGGATCTCAATTGATATGTATATGATGTATATTTTGAGATGGTTTCCACCTCAGGTAATATGCTCATAAAACAACTTAATGATTTCTTTTAATTATCCGCTGCGTACTTTGAGGTAAAATGATAATAAAGAATCCAAAGCTAACTTAAATCAATAATTATTAATACATCACTTAAAGTTAGCAAGAATTTGATTATATTGAGTTTACGAGTGGCCGTGGGACACAACTGGATGATGAGTTGGAAGGGTTATGGGCCCGCGGTGCACGTCGTAGCTGCCGATGGATTGGAGGCCGCTAAAATATCTATAACGGATCTCGGTGTTGGCCAATCAATCACTGCTTTGACTTTAGCGGGGTCCACTGACACTCCGCTTGCTCCGACAATGCATCCTAGAAATTCGACATCTCCAAGCCAAAACTCACACTTACTTAAACTTGGCGAATAATCTTTATTCCCTCAGTAGCTGCAAAATTGTCCTGATGTGCTCTTCGTGATCCTCACGAGTCTTGGAGTAGATCAAGATGCCATCGATAAACATAATGACAAACCGATCCAAATAATGTCTTAACACTCGATGCATCAAGTCCATAAACATCGTTGGGACATTAGTTAGCCCAAAAGGCATTACTGTAAACTGATAATGCTCATATCAAGTTCAAAATGCAGTCTTCTCCCTGTCCTCTACTCTAATCCTCAGCTGATGATACCCATATATCAAATCGATTCTCGAGAACCACTATGCTCCTGTTAGCTGGTCGAACAAGTCATCAATGCAAGGAATTGAATACTTGTTCTTCACTGTCACCCGATTCAACTGCTTGTAATCAATGCATAACATTAGACTGTCATCTTTCTTCTTAACAAACAAGACCGGCGGGCCCCAAGGTGGCACACTCGAGAAAATAAAACCCATGTGTTCTCAGCTCCTTTAGCTCTCTCGAAGCCATATGTAATGGCAGTATCGATATAGGTTTGGTCCCCGGAACCAAATAAATAATGAAGTCGATCTCCCTAAATGGTGGTAAACATGGTAGCTCTGCAGGAAAAACATCTGGGAACTCGTATATCATAGGTACCTCTTCCATCCTAGTCTCAACTCTCCCCGATGTACTCAAAACACTAGCAAATGTCTCGACATCTATGCTAGAAGCTACATCTGATAATCGGCAAATTGGTCGAGGTCCCCAGAAAACTAAACTCTGAATACTCAAGAATCTAAAATGCGATCCTCTTGCTGTAACAATGGATCTATGCAAATGCATGCAACCAATTTATGCCCAACAATGCATCGAATTCGAGGAACTCCAAAACTCTCAGGTATGCAGGTAAGACGTGACCCTCTATCTCTACCGAACAATCAACACATAACAAGTTCGGGTAAATCTTGTCCCTAGTAGCCATGTTATGGATCAAGGGTCTCTCTAGTCTAGTGGATCTCAATCTCAACTCATCAACCATGCGACTAGATATAAATGAAACTGTAGAACCAGAATCAAACATGATATGCATAAAATGATTGCAAACATAAAACCACACCCTCAATCAGGTAACGGGTAGCAGTCGAATCTATTACGGTAACGGCGTGAGTCGCTCCTGGTACTGTTATGGTTATCCTCTGCCCAATTGCAGACATGTGCTGATGAAGTGCCCTAATTGCACGCACTCCCTACATGTACGCTGCGAACCTAATTCAAACTGATCAGTATGTCCCTATCTCTGTGACTGACTAGAACTCTGACCCTGTCAAATTCATAACTAAAGGCGGGAAATACTTTTGATTTAACCATTTTCTTAACTTCGGCCCAATCTATGAGCTTGCCTTTGATAGCCACCATGCTACGCCACCAAGCATCTGCCTCACTTGAACATCTCCCGAACCTCCACTGTGGGACTCAAACTGATAGGCGATCTCAATGCACAATGAAAGCGAGTTCTCGATCAGGATATAACTATCGATAGTAGTATATGCAATACATTAAATATCTCATATAGTCTAGTTTTAAATTTTCTCAACTCTCCTCACTTCCTAACTAAGACTTAAAGTCAAGATCATAGGGTTCCACTTTAAGTTCAATCGTTGTCCTAACTAATAATTGGTTTGTGTCTTAACTGTTTATGATTTAATCAAGAGTCAAGTTTTTAAAACTTTAGGCTTTGATAGCAACTGTGACGACCCCAGTTCCACAACCTAAAACTGGATTCCGCCTGGCCTCGACTTGCGTGGACCCCCGAGCCACTCTCGTTGAGTCATACAAGCCTAGTCAGCCTTACCTTACCATTGTCTATTTATTAATCCATTTTAAAGTTGAGTTAATCAATTTTAGTGAGTTATCAAATTTAGTTACAAAAGAGAATGAAATTTGTGATCGATGTCGTGAAGATGATGAATCCACCTTACATGTTTTTAATGATTATCAACTAACTCGCTAAGTTTGGAAATCTCCACCCTAAATGATATCATCTCCTCTCTTCTATACATCAACATTGGTGGATTGGCTAGGGTCGAACCTCAGTAAAAAAGACCACCGCAAGAAGGTAATGTTTGGTGTCTCCTGTTGGAAGTTGTGGCCCTGGAGAAATAACACTATTTTCAGGAATCAATCTGAAACAGGATGAGGTCAGGCAATTCATTATGTACAGAATTGATGAAATCCTTCGTTCTGAAGGTTTGTGGTCGACCTCGAGCCATGCTTTAGTAAGAAGAAATCATTGCCATTAGGTAGCACCAGATGAAGGGTGGTTGAAAATAAATTGTGATGGGGCGGTACAAGGGGAATATAGGGAAGCCACAACTGCAGGAGTGATACGGGGGGATAAAAGGCGATTTTTGAGCAGCATTTCAAGCAAAGTTGGGTTTGTATTCACCTATTTGCATCGAACTATGGGGAGTTAAACATGGCTTGTAACTGGCGTGGGATAAAAGATGTAGGAAACTTGTTTTGGAGCTAGATTCGCAGGAAACAATTGAACTTATTCTGGACTTATCACAAAGTCAATTTTAAGATCCACTAATTCATGATATTATAAGGGAGACAGACAGGGAGTGGAGTGTAGTTTTCAGCTACACATTTAGAGAGAATAATGCATGTACAAACCATATGGCTAAAGAAGCTTTTCAGTGTGATGTTGATTTTAAGATTTGGGAACATATTCCCAATCAAATTTCCATATTGTTAGAGCTGGATATCATGTAGTTACAGATGCAACTTACACCAGATTTGGTTTTTGCTAATAAAAAAATTATAATCTAACACAAACTTTTATTTGCATTTTCTCTTGGTTGAGAAAATTCGTCTTCGAATTCAATGCATGAGTCATTCTCTCGCACATGACTTCTATGTTCTTCATCTTCATCATTCTTCCGTAGTTAAGAAAACTCGACCTTGAATTTTCGTTCCTTTGCGCGGCTTGTGGTCTGAGACAAATTTATCTTCTAAGATAGGCTAGATCTCATAATCTAAAAGATAACAACAAAGTTCTGATAGTTGGAAAAGTCCTTCACGAAAGATTTGTTGATGCTCGTATCACCAACCACTTCTTCAAGCACTTGAGAAACTTTAAACAATGAACCACTTCGATGACAAAACTATCTTCTCCAAAGACTATCTTGTCCTCCACGAAGTCGTACCCATCACTATCAAACTTTGGCGTTTCATCAAAGTTTTTTGATTCCCCCTCAAAGAAGGTCGGATCTGTTCGTCATGCGTTACTGTAAAGAAAAAGAACACCATCTATTTCTTCTCGGATTCAAATTCCTCCTCATCGGAATATTCTTCTTCTGGCTTTTCACCAAAAACAAGGTCCACCCTCAATTGCATGGTGACCCGAGCTAAATTAAGTCTCTGATACCAAACTGACGTAACGGAAGTCTTCCAAACTGATTATTTGACACACGAACAATGGAATTCAGGGCCTTGAGAATTAAATCATAATTCTCTAAAAGAACTTCTTTATGTAGGCCTGTAAAATAACATAACTCATAATTCTAATAGAATACCAAAAGATACATTAGTTGTAATTCTAATAAAACTCTTACTACCACTAACTCCAATTTAAACTCTAACTTTGATACGAAAATGACACAAAACTTGTAATCCAACTAAACAAAACAATCTTATCTAATAAATAAAAAAATTCTAATCTAATACAAACTCTTATTTGCATCAGATGTCCTAATTTTTTTTTGGTAGGATCAGATGTCCTAATTAATTAATAACAATGTTGCATTTTTTAGCAAATAAAACAATGTGCAACTAACTAATTAATTACATTGGAAAAAGAAGATTTGATGACGTAGTACTTTCAATATAGAAGCATTTGTAAATGTATTTGTCACGCATGTGCCAAAAAATAATCACTTTTTTTTTTTGGTAAACAGAGGCGATACTCCTTTTTATTAAATAAATATGTGTAAAATAGTGTAGGCTATACAGTTTCAAAATAACATTGAAGAACATAGTTCTCCCACTAACAGTCAAAAAATAAACTTAGCCCCACCACCACCGTGGATAGTAAAAAACAACAAAAAATAATCACTTCAAGAAAGTAATTCTTTTACCACACTGTATTTTCCACTCATTAATCTATAACAAGCAATTTGATAATTTCTACTAACACTTTACTCGTTGTAGAAAAGCCATAACCAATTTAAATCTATTGTAAGTTCGCCCCCAATTAAAATTTTTGATTCCGCCACTAATCATGGGTTCAATTCTTAGTAACTAGATATTCTATTGATTAATTTTCTTGAGTTATGGGGTTGGGGGGCCTAGTCAAACTAATGTAATTAAGGAGGGGCTGAAAAAGGTTCGGACTTCCATAGTTTTTTTTTTTTTTTTTTGAAAAAAATAGTTATATATAAGAAAAACCTTTTGCACATATAGACCCGCATATATACCAAACCATCGAGCTACTAATAATTAAATATTGTAACCTTTTGATTTCATACAAAATATGTTAAGGAATTCACAGTCACTCATAATTGTAGACAGTCAGCCGCATGCCACAGCCTGCCTCTCCAAATATGGACAGTCAATCATCCGCATAATATATGTTGTTACATTCCTTGATTGACTCGATCCTTGCATAATATATGTTGATTATATTCCTTGATTGACTTGATCCTTGTGTAAATAGAAAGTTATTTGTTTCCTTTTGTATTAGATATGAGTTTCCATGACTAGATCTAAGACAACCAATGTAGTCGGTTATATATATGTACATACATTACAATTGTATGAATATCAATATAAAAAAGTTTTTCAATAAGTTTCAACATGGTATTAGAGCCGACGGTTAGATCGGGATCTGTCTAGAAAAAAAAAACCCCTTGGATGGATTCTAAGGTAGAGTGTTGAGATGTGTAGACTGAAATAATAGTCCCATATCGGATAAGTGAAACCACTAAATGAAGTATATAAATGATTGTCTCCCCTCTAATAGTACTGAGGCCTTTTGAGATAAAACCCCACACCTAAAAGATGAAGGGTGGTTAAGTTGGGGACAATATCAGTATTGGAAAGATCAATGGCTCGTGGAGAAGTGTCACAGGTGGCCACTTGTGGGAAACTTCATTGCATATTCCCTTGTCATATTATGTGTTAAAACTTGGACCACTTTCTTTTTACAATAAGGTATATCCATTCATAAAAATTACTTACTATTACATGTGATTTAACATACATGTACAATAGTCTTCTCCCACACCTTTGAATCAAAGCGATATCGTGAAAGTCTGCTAACTTATGTGCAAGTTATACGCTTGTCCTCAAATGTGTCGAATTGATTATTTTATATACTTCTAATTATCTTGCTTCTGCAACAATAATTTCAAATAAAAGAATATGTAGCTTATTCGACCTAACTAAGATTTTGTAGAAATAATTGACTGAGGGTTGCCAAAAAGGTAAGATCCTAGGAGGTCGTGGTTCAACTTACACTAAAGTCAAAAAAAAAAAAAAAATTGATTGAGGGTTGCCAAGCCCCACCAACAGTTATGCCATTCATGGTTCCTGGCTTGCATGCTCTACGATCACACTTAAAGTTCAGGCCCACCATATATTGTCGAGAATCTCGGCTAAGCCTTTCATTGCCGTTATGGGCTACCTTCCTCCAAGTCTAAACAGAGTCAAACACATTGTTGTGAGTGGTGTTTCGGCTACTTGCACATGGCCAGATACCCCCAACAACAAAAGTTATGACTCTCTCTTTAGTTTTTTTAAATTGTAAAATCGACTCTTCAAAAAAAAAAAAGTTTTAAAACACTAATATATGTTGTTAAAAGCTACATTGTTAAAAATTAATTGACATACAACCAATATATTATAAGTATTTGTTAATTGTAAATATCACAAGTAACAATTTGTTTAATATTATAAAAAAAATAATTTTGTCAAATTTATAACTTATTATTATCTTTTGTTAAATATTAATTGAATATTCTACAATTTTGAACAATGAAAACGATTTAAGATAAGTTATTACAACGATTACTATAACAACATTATTTTTTTTTAAAAACACTATAACATTATTAGATGTCATAAAAAATAAATTTTTTTGTAATGTCAAAAAGTTGAAAATCAAAAAGAATTATCTCTAAGAAAAAATCAAGAAAACTCCAAAACCTCACAATAATAAGAGGAAAAAACTCAAACCTCTCCCTACAAGCAAATGAGAACTCAAAGCCTCTCGACAAGGTGAGGAAAAAACTCACTTTGCAACCCACAAGAAATAAGAGTTGTAGCAAGAGAAAAAAAAGAAGATGAGAGAAGGTGAGAGGGGCCAACGATGTAGATGGTAGCCATTGGTGTAGATCGTAGGCACGACGGCCATCGTTGGTAGCCCTAGATCTAAAAAACCCTAAATGTGTAATAAGTTGTGTTTGGTTCAAAACTAAAACCACATTATTTAAAGAGATAAGTGATCATTTTATTTAAACCAAATGATCACTTGATTATATAATGATATTTCATCATATGAATTTGCTATTAATGAAGTAAACAACAACAAAGCCCCGATTTCAAATTGGTTGGCTGCGCGCTACGTGGATTAAAATCTTTAGTTACACTCAAGTTAAGGCAATTCACTACACTTGGCTCTAATGAAACGCGGTGTTGCTAAGTGAGAACTCTCCAACATTTTTATTTGTTTGATCAATTTTATAAAGAGCATTTCATGAAGCTGACTAGCAACCTATTGCAACCCTCCTATAATTTAATAAGTATAGATAATGGACTTGGAAGCCCAGCTAATTAATTCCTCTTTTATCCAAATTTCAGACCCAATGCTTTTACATAGGTGGAAATTAATTTCGGCCATTTTTGTGATTTGTAATCTATATATGTCAACTTCACTACAACGAGGATAACACAATCTACCCCGCCACCGTAAAAGGTACTCACCACAACGAGGATTGCAAAATCTAACGCCGCCAAAAAAGGTACTCAAATTGAATGAAGGATAGGTTGCTTCTAATTTATTAAAACCGCACCCAAAGTGCTTAAAGGTGTACAATATTTTATATATATCGTACACATACTTTGGTATAAAGTTCTTAAAAGTGTGCTCATTATGCATTTTAAGTGCAGGGATGTTACAATCTCCAAAACAGTCCGTGGATCCAACAAACTTAAAGTGCAAATGTAACAGCCGTCTAGAGTTAATCACACCACGAAGTCACATCTAAAGTCACACATGTGGATGTACGTGGACTTGCATGAAAATGAGTGTAGTGACTTTTTAATTGGGATATTGTATGTCCTAATGCATGTACAAATGGCTCTCAAGGTCCATATGGCATGGGGGTGTGACTTTATTGATGTTAAAGTCATATCGGTCTTAGAAGTCGTTCATTTGTGCCTTGAGATCCACAACGTACGTGCATGCATCGAGAATTGTTGTGGACACATCCAAAAGTTTTTTTTTTCTTGTCAAATGCACACACTCCAAACTTAAACCATTTTAATGAGGGTCGCATGCCTTTACGTCACCGACCATATATTTGAGGTGTTATTGTAACATTTTCCTAGTTGGAGCTAGGGCATGTCCGAGAGATTTGCCAATCAGCTGTAAAGTCAATTCGGTTCTATCCAATTAATTAGCAAGCTTGAATTGATTCAGCAGCCAATCCGGTTCTATCCATCAAGCTTCAATTCTTTGAACAAAAAAAAAAAAAAAGACAAAAAACAAAAAAACAAAAACAGTCTGAATTAATTGATTCAACTTTTCAATTAAGTTTTTTGGAATAGACTGAATTGCAAAAACTTGTAATCCACACATGAATCGAACTGTGAATTATACACCTTAATTTGTAAATTCTATCAACAATTCAATCCATTAACCTTAATTTATTTTAAGACTTCAACTATCTATATTATATTTTGTGTACTCTTGAAAATCTGATATCTAATTGGAACTTTTAAGGTTGCTTTTATTTCATATTCAAGTACACATGCACATTTTAAGCTATGCATAGAGTATAGAAATAGTAGAAAAAATGTAAAGTTTTTTTTTATTATTATTTATTTGTTTTTTAAAGCTAAAACAGGCAATTAATCACATGCTCACAAGAAGCAATTATGTTCCCTTAATATGCATCTTTGTCCTAATTACAATAACTTACAAGGAGCAATTACAAGTATACCAACGTTCTGGAAATAGATATGTTGGAATAAAGAGTTATGTTAGTCGGTCTTTTTATTATTTAGTTATGTTAGTGTGTGTCGTTGATAATTGGCAAAATCTATCATTTGGTCCCTGAACTTTGTGTTTTTTGTACTCTAGGTCCCTGAACTTTTATTACTATACATTTGGTCCTTGAACTTTCACAAAGATCTACATTTAGTCCTTCCACCATTTAAAGTGTTAAATTATGCCAATGTGGGCAACAAAAGTGTTGTGTGATTAGTCAAGAAGAGTAAAATGGTTTATATTACTGAATCGGACGACTCGCATCGACCAAAAAAAGCCGAAATTTTTTTTAATTTCCACCAAAAACATAAAAATCTCAAAGTTCAAGGATCAAAAGCATAAAACTCAAAAGTTCAGGGACCAAATGTACAACAATGAAAGTTCAGGGACTAAATATACACTATTGAAAGTTCAGGGACCAAAAGCATAAAAGACTTAAAGTTGAAGGACTAAAAAATACGGTTTGCCTTGATAATTAGGAAGTTTACATGGTGATAGGTGTCAATCAGTTTTAGAGTTCTAAAGGAATAAAGAGTTCGTTATTTTATGTGTGCCCGTCATTAAAGGCTAGCATATTATAGTAAGTGTCCAATTAGATGTTTAACATAGAATTAGAAGTTTTCTTTTGTTAAAAGCCTATCTATATACTATATATTGTAATTATTGGGTAATTTTTTTATTAATTGAATAAATTTTGAACTTTGATTAAGTTCTTGCCCTAGGTTGTTTGTTCGTGGTGTTCGAGCAAATTAATTTGAAAGATCCTCGCTACGTTAAGTGGTATCAGAGCCTTCATCAAGCATGATTCAGGATAATCATGCCGCCGAAGAAGAATCAGAACCAACGAGTCAAAGATATTTATCATCAACACAATTAAGCCTGAATCGAGTAACGCTTCGCTCAACCTTTTGCGTCGCAGGAAAGATAGCAAACGCAATTGGATGAATTGTCTGCTATTATGGCTATTATGATAGTGTTGTTGAGAGCCCGGGTTGGAAACAACCCTACCCAAAACTGTCAAAGAGAACCTACTGTGTTTGAAGAAACAGAAGGAGATTCCTCTTCTGACAGGGATGACGAATATAATGAAATCAGAAGAATGCACTGCTCTAATAGAATGCAACGACAGACACATCTTCGACATCAACAAGCTGTTAATTTTTTATGACATTGATGCTGCCATTGTTGAAAAAATGTGGTGTTTGGAGATTTCTCTTCTAACGGAGAAGGTGAATTTGAAGACGATGAAAATTATGTCAAGTTTGACGATGATGACCAAGGCTTCATTGAAGATACGATGGTGGTCTTTGGAGATAAAGGTTGTGTTTTCATAGTTATTCCAATGCTAACAAGTTCCCAAGTGTCAGTGGTGGTGTCTTGTGATGAGATGCCAATGAAGATACGTGGTTGCAGGGATAAAGTTGGAAGAAATTATATGTTGCAAATATGTTCCACCAACAATTGATCTTATTGAGGTTGAATTCGAGGAAGATTGGTTGGTTTTTGAAGATTTTATAAAAGTTGTCACATCCATGAAAAGATAAAAATTCGAGGATAAATTTTCGTCAACGAGGGGAGTATGATGAATCTGACGGCCCCAAAACTCGAGGCCCACCACGTGATGCCCTGCGGGCCCATAGCCTTGCCATGTCACCACTTATATGTGTCCCACGCGCAACTGACATTCTTTACCACATCACTTACCTTGTATTGTGGCTAACTTTTATCATTTGTGTAACGACCCCAAATTCCACAACTCCAAGAATTGGGTGCTGCCTGGCCTAGATCTGCGCGAACTCCCGAGCTAGTCTTGCTGAGTCATGCAGGCCTAGTCAGCTTTTCTTACCATTTATCATTTATTAAGCCATTTTAAATATATTTAAGTGAGTTATTTTAGTTAGTGAGTTATCAGATCATAGCGGAAGCATCAAAGTCTCAAACTAACCCAAAACAACTCTAAGACATAAGTTAGAACAACCTAGAGTGTGGAAACCCCGCATATTACCTCCATAAGTATACCTGATCATAGGAGAATCAATTACGGTATACATGTCTTAAAATCTCATAAAAACTCGTGTCCCAGTGTATCAAAAAAAAACATAAGTAGTACAAAAAAACCTACACTGTAGGCAAGAGGAGTCGCCTAGCAACCCTCAACTTCAATCGCCTATTTCCGGTCCTGTTCTCATATCGACCCTGTAGTATGACGTGGTTGTACCCACTATCATAAAAAGGACGGTGAGTACAGAAAATAACAGTAACAACCAAGTGAAGTTTAAATATAATTTCAAATGTCAAATAAATGGCTAACCAATACCATGCAGGAATATCACGAAGATAGTACGCAACGCATGATGGTAAATCATTGAAAAATCCTCGATAATTGAGTGTCCAAGAAAACAACGAAAAACGCAAGTAGTCCCGACCAAAAGGTCGTTGAGTCGAGGGATACCATACCAAACTCGGAGAACATGGGACGTGGTCAACACCCAACAAGCCCCATTAGGAAGTGGTCGACACCCAACAAGCCCCATTAAGAAGTGGTCGACACCCAACAAGCCCTACTCCATGCGACTATAAGATATCCACAGGTCCGGATAAGAGCCCCCGACGTACATCCTATCGGGAGATATCAACAGCGTTCAGATAAGAGCTCATATCACAGATAAATAGAAACCATGACTCACTTGCTTTTGGACTATTCATTCGGAAATCCATGAAAAACAACGCCGATAATCTACCACAAAATAGAACTCACAAATGGAATTCAAGGAAACATATTTCACCAAGAATTACTGCTTAATAAAGACAACAACCCAATTTAAATGTACAAATGAAACAATATAAGTACTCCCACAGGTTTTACTCATAGTACAACACCACCTCCGCACAACATTCCGCACTCGTGGCTTTCACACGCCACCAAAATGAACCCGCACGCTCGTCACCCGCTCACTAAACACCTGGTGATCATTATCGGTCCAATTTGGTTATGTTAGAGTTTTATTTCCCTTTAATTGCAATTCCCCATTAATTTCACCATTTTACCTAATTTTTCTATAATTTTACTCGTTCACCCATTTGGGTCGATTACCCGGGTATTGGGTCGTATTTGAACCCATTTGAATTCCCGAGAGGTCCACGAAAGTTTTCCAAAATTTTATAAAATTTTGGTCCCTGTGAACAGTGACATGCCGCCGAGACGCCGTGACGTTCAATGACTTGGACGACGTCTCCACAGTGTGGAGATATTGTTCACTGCCCAACTTGTATGTGAGTGACCTCATTAGCCGTGACAGCATCCTCACGGCGTAATCCCCTGAAACTCCTGCGCAAGACATATGTGGGTGATGCCATAAGCTAGAATGCTCACGGCGTCGCCACGACGTCTGACCCATTACGCCTCTGTACTGGGGTTTTCGACACCCCAGCTTACGTCGTCGTGCTTCAAGCCAATCTGAACTTCGACTAAACATCTAACACAACACTAAACCACCCTCGGCTCTCATCAAAATCCGACCAAACCATCGATTTACGGAAATCATCCAAAATTTACCAAAAATCCCAAAAATTCAGAAATTCCCAAACACCAAAAACTACTTCACAAATCATCATTTACTCACCCTATTCAATCCCAATCCATCAAAATAACCAATAAAAATTGATAATAAAAATTGATTTTTCCAAAATCGTTGTCCAAATTTATCGTGACGAAAACACCCAAAATAGGTGTCAAAACGTAGAGTAACATGTAGGGAGTCGAGATCTCACCTTAAATCACGTAGTTGGTCGATCCCCGATGTCGATCCGTGCTCGGAATCACCGAAACCCTCGTCCTTTTTGTTATTCACGTAGAGTGAGAGAGAAGAGAGAAAAAATGAAAGAGAAATGAGAGAGAGTGTGTGTGTGTGTGGGTTGACTCACCTATTTATAGGTAAGTCCCCATCTTGGCTCACTAACGCATCTTGAGGCACATCTTGTGGCCCATAATCACACCAGCCACCAACCCTTTTTATGACACACATGGAGACTTTCTCCTTGTCCTTATCCAATTTAACTAAAATTGAACAATCCTCAGCCATTTCAATGCCCGGCATGCACCACAACTCGTATCGTCGCATGCAAATAAAATCCTAACGACCCAAACATATTTCGAATTAATTTATTATTATTTTTATTTTTCGGTCATTCATGAAAATAGTTTTCTGGACTCGTGTACCTGTATTTTGTTCGCCGATACCCGTTTGTCACGTTTTTCGAGGTGAACTCCACTCAAAACTCGACATCACCGTCCTGTCAGACAGACTCGAGTATACATCGATAGTACGCGTCATCACACAGAAATAACATAAATTTTTGGGTCATTACAAATTGATTGTAAAATTGATCAGTTCATTTGTGTAGTTAGCCTTTGTTGTCAACCATGTTCACTAAATTATTCGGTTAAGTTATTCAAATTTGCAATTTGTTGTGTTTGACAGAGTTGCAAATAGATAATCACTAATTCTTAGTAGCGTAAGTCTAAATTGAACTACATTGAATATAAAACAAAAAACAATTTAAGTCTTTTCAAAACATCAACCTATTGTGGAAAACCCAGCATAAAGTACATCGTATATATGCTGACAATTACTTCTAAAGTAAATACATACTTGTATTGATCTCTCAACACTCCCATGATACCCAGATGTAGCTAAAAATCAGAGGATAATACTCTTACGAGTATGTTTTCGATGCCTGGCAGGCCAAAGATAGTCGGCGCAGATCTTTGTGTCCCTACTCATAGCAATATCTGCACTTAGTCACTTAACAAATACAGTGACGAGTCCAATGAGTAAAATCCCAGGAGAAATCCACACTATATTCAACAATAAATCAGATATATCTACTAATCATGCAAGTATTTTAATTGACAACAAAATAACATACTCCCATGAATGTAGGGCGATATTAAAAATCCTAGTAACCGTACTTAATTGGAAAAAATCGTTCAAGCATCAATTAAATAAACCAATGAAAACATGAATCACAACTAGTCATCAAGACTGTAAATGAACAGTTAAACAACAATAGGTCGTGCAAAACAAGGGATTAGTAGCAGGTAAATATATAACTGAACAACATGTCATAACTAAATGAATCCTGCAAAACAAGGGGTTAGTAGCAGATGAATATAATTGTACCCTGAGTTTCTTGACTGTTGAAGCAAGTTAGCAGACTAGACCATACTTTGAACTATCCGATGAGCACTACCAGTGAGTAAACTCCAACGTTGCCATCCTCCTGATCTGCTAGGTAACATCATCTTGCCTAGAGTGTAGGCAAGATGATGTTACCTAGCAACCCTTAATTTCAATCACCTATTTCTGATAATTTTCCTTTATCGGCCCTGCAATATGTCGTGGTTGTACGCACCGTCATAAAAAGGACGGTGAGTACATAAAATAACAGTAACAACTAAGTAGAGTTTCAATATAATTTTAAATGTCAAATAAATGGTTAAGCTAGTACCATGCGAAAATATCACAAAGATAGTACAAACCGTATGATAGTAAATCACTGAGAAATCCGCGATAATTGAGTGTCCAAGAAAACAACGAAAAACACAAGCAGTCCTGACCAAAAGGTTGTTGAGTCACGGCAAAAGCCCAACAGACTCAGGTGTAGGACAAGAACACGACATACCAGCCCTAACCCTTGCAACCATGAGATATCCACATACCCAGATAAGAGCCCATAATGTACACTCAATTGGGAGATATCTACAACGTCCAGATAAGAGCTCATATCGTAGATAAATAGTAACCATGGCTCACTTGCTTTTGGACCACTCATTCGAAAATCCACGAAAAACAACACTGATAATCCACCAAGGAATATATGCTCAAGAAATATAACAACCCAATTTAAATGCACAAGTGAAATAATAAAAATACTCTCACTGCTTTACTCACAGTACTAGGCAACCTCCGCACAACAATCCGAGTTCGCGGCTTCCACACGCCACCAAAACGACCCCGCACGCTCGTCACCAGCCCACTAAACACCTGGTGATCATTGTCGGTCCAATTTGGTCGTGTTAGAGTTTTATTTCCCTTTAATTGTAATTCCTTATTAATTTTCACATTTTACCCAAATTTTCCATAATTATTTTTGTAGTGTAATTGGGTTGATTTTCGGGGTATTAGGTCGTATTTGAACCCATTTAAGTCCCTGAAAGATCCCCGAAATTTTTCAAAATTTTACAAAAATCACCCTGTGAACAGTGTTACGTCGTCGGGACGCCGTGGGACTTTACTTCTGGCGGTCCACGATGTGAAAAGGGGGCTCACTGCCCTACACGTCGTGGGTGGTATCGTGGGCAGTACATGCCTATGATGTCGTTCACGGTGTCTCACCCAGACGCCCCAGTCGGGGGTTTTTCACACTTCGGCTCGAGTCACCTTGCTTCAAGCCTATCCCAACCACGTTGAAACCTCCATTACAACATAAAACTACTCTCGGCTTGTCTTAAAACCTCGCCAAGTCGTCGATTTTCGAGAATCATTTAAAAATTTTCAAAAATAACCAAAAATCCTCAAAACATACGACACTTCCAAATCGTCGTCTCCACGTCGTAAAAAACCTTTCCCGGCTATCGCAAGCCCAACAAAACCAAGTCGAGAAAACTCAATAAAAACCGAAATCCCATGTAACAACCCTAAATTTCTAACTGACTTGTGTTGCACTTGTCAGAAATTATGACCCGGCTACGTGAATAATGGACAGTATTTCGAACTTCGGGAGTCGACACCGAAGTGATTTTATGATTCTTTGATTGTGTGTATTAGTATTGTAGTATTTTACGGGTTTCGAGCCGTTCGGGCGGTATTTAATTGAGTGAGGTTTCGACTAGTTAAACGGGGGAGAAAAACAAGTAAAAAGTACAAATAAATGAATTTTTAATTAATTTAATTAATTAGTTGGCGAGACAAGGCGAGACTACGCGCGTTACGGAGTCGAAACAAGGAAAAACGGACTGAGGAACGTCGTTGGAACGCGGGAGTTGGTTAATTACATAACATATGGTCTATGGAATAGAAATTGTTAAAGTGACACAACATGATGATGAACAACCATGAGATTTGCATTGAGATGTGTGTGTGTGTTGTGATGTGATATAAGAACAAAAAGACCCATAAGGGCAATGGTTTAAAAGTGTGTAGGAATTAAGTTGGGGGTAAAAAGGTCATTTGGCCTTATATATATAAAAAAAAAGAAAACACTACACTATTCATCTTCTCTACACATCACCGCCGCCTCTCCCATTTCCACCTCTCGTCCCTGCTCTCACCAGCGACCGGACACGCCTCGTCGGAGTTCCCACTCGCCGGAGGTCGTCTCTCTCTCTCCCCACTCTCTTTCTCTCGGTTTCTCTCGGCCTCACATCTCTCTCGCTCTCGGTGGTCTTCTCTCGGCTGGAACAGCCCACCACCCCCCTCATCGACGGCGTTTGGGACGACGGATGATCGACGAGACGACTTAGCCACCGGAGTAAGGGTGCATCCCTTCCTTTCTCTCTCACCGTTTCTCTCTCTCATTCTCTCTCGTTTCCTCACTGGTCTTCACGTCCTCACCGCTGGCCGTCGCTGCCGTGGGTGACGGTGGTCGGGGACGGTCCCTTGTGGCCCACCGGAGTCCTCATATTTTCGGGGAGACCTCTGGTTTGTGATTCATAAGATGTTGCTGTCCATATTTGATTTTTATTGCATGTATTGATTTTTGGTTGTTCTCGCCGGAAAACCTCCTCACCGGCGGTGCCACCGCCGGACCACCATGACCGGGACACTGTCGGGGACCCCACCAAACCCACAACTTTAAAAGTGGTCGAAAACAGTTTTATTCCAAGCTAAAGAGTCATTATTTCATGCGTTTGTATGGTGGCGTCTAGCCGAAAACCGCCGCTGCCGGTGGTGCTACCGGCTGAACCACCACTAATGGAAGTTGTCGGGAATCTCATCTAACATTGGTTGAAGTCCCGCAACCCTTGGTTAAGTCCGAAAACTATGTTATTAAGGTGTTTTGACGTGATTTCATGTGTTGCCGTCGTTGAGTCGAAATTTGTGTATGTTGACGTAATTTTTGAACTGGTGGAGTTTTTTCTTCGGCATTACCCACGCTACGATAACCCTTCTCCCAACATCGGACAACACCAACAAAGTTCCATATTCGTTTGTACATGTCAGTTCGGTTTTCATGAAGAGTTATGTTTGAGTATTAGTTCTCCGATTAAATTGTCATGTTGTTCAAATCATTTAAAACATTGGGGAAAATAATAAGTTTAAACCTAGGTTCAGTGAATGACTTGACCTATTAATACGAGTTTCCGACCTTGTCAGGTAGCGGGAAACTCGGGGATACGCGTTAGGAGTCGCGGGAGCGTTGTACTCGGGTTACGATAGTTCAGGTAAGTACATTTGCCTTAAAAAGGATCCGAATCTAATTCCATTAAAAACGTTTAAACTATGAAAACTTAATCATACCTCAGTCGCAATGTACCTTTCTTAAGGTTAATCGATCTCTAAGGCGTTGCCAACGACGAACGCCCTCTATTAGCAGTCCACACATGAAATGCGGCCGAGATTTGAAGTGCTAGCTTCGAGAGAATACCAAACCTTTTCGTTTCTTTCCAAAACGATCCAGCGCATACCAAAAACCCTAAGTCATTTCTCAAACGAAAATAGAGTTTTAGCCCTTTTTAATCTTTTTTTTGTATTCTAACTCTAAGCGTCTATTTATACAACCCTTGTATATAAGCGGTTAAGTAAATTACACATATACCCCTACTTAAAGAAGTATAAGTGTAATACACTACAAGGATGTTTCTGTCATAAATTTTATCATATAAAATTCGTTTTTCCGAACCATCTTAAAATCTCGCAAAACCATTCTTAGTGTGCGACCCAATAGGCTCAAACAACGTTGGCAGTGTACCAAAACACATTTTTGTATACAAGTCATAAGCAGCCTCTAGCAAGACATTATGACTACCCAAGTTGTACGAATATCAAATCGATACAACCTAATCAGTAGTGTATATAACATCCTTTTTGTCACACGATATCCTTTTGATCAAACATAAGGCATGGAATTGTCATCCAACATGTTCAATCATACTAGTCTCTATCTCTAAGTAGACTGAAAACATCCAAGTGACATTGATCAATATCAATTCACTTAGACTAGGCCTTTTAACAGTCTAACACATTGAGGGATCCACTGGATATCTCTCTGTTTACGAGAGGGACAAATTCTATCTGGATTACACAACTTCATCACATTGCTCACATAGTAACCAATCACAACCTTTATAATCGTCTGGTTAAAGACAACGTTTGATAGTGTCAAATCACTATGTTCTTAATGTTGAAGTCTCTGGTAATCACAAGTCAGAGGACTGAATAATATACATATCATGAGAAACAACTATAACTTAATCCATGTGATGTTCTTATAGCGGGTCGGTCCAGTACTTTATTCCCTAACAAGTACTCATGATCTTGATTCGTATTCCTATACGTATGATCATCATATGATCATCAATCAAGACGCACACTAGTCTTAATTCATTATAGTTCTTAGTATAATAATCGATTAGGGACATTTAAGATATTTTTGTAAATACCCATGGATTTTATTGTAATGTAAACATGGAAATCAATTATAATAAACAACAAATGAAATTCTCTATTTTATTAACTAAAATGTATTCATAAAGACTATTAATGAATTAACCTAGGGCACATTTCCCAACATCTCCCACTTGCTCTAAGGCCAATCATTCATGCATCTAATGCCTAATGATCTAACATGACCATCATGTTTCGCTTGTGGAAGAGCCTTTGTCAATGGATCCGCAATGTTGTTTTCAGTAAGTACTCTGCAAATCTTCACGTCTCCCCTATCAATGATTTCTCTGATGAGATGAAAACGCCTGAGTATATGTTTGGATTTGTGGTGTGATCTGGGTTCCTTGGCCTGTGCTATTGCCCCATTATTGTCACAATACAAATAAACAGGGTTAGCAATACTTGAAACCACACCTAGTTCAGAAATGAACTTTTTGATCCAAACTGCCTCCTTTGCTACATCGGAGGCTACAATATACTCAGCTTCTGTTGTAGAATCTGCTACAGTTTCTTGCTTCGAACTTTTCTAGCTTACTGCACCCCCATTCAAAGTAAACACATATCCAAACTGCGATCTAAAATCATCTACATCAGTTTAAAAACTTGCATCTGTGTAACCATTTACAACTAGATCATTTTCAAAACCTCCATAGACCAAGAACACTTCCTTAGTCCTTCTTAAGTACTTAAGGATGTTCTTTACTGCTATCCAGTGACTCTCACCAGGATCTGACTGATATCTGCTTGTAGTGCTCAAAACATATGATACATCAGGTCGAGTGCATAGCATGGCATACATGATAGATCCAATAGCTGATGCATATGAAATCTTATTCATAAGATCTCGCTCATTATCTGTCCTAGGACATTGATTCTTACTGAGACTTATGCCATGAGACATTGGCAACAATCCTCTTTTAAAGTCTTGCAAATTGAACCTATTCAGTACCTTGTCTATGTAAGCACTCTGACTTAAACCGATTAGCCTCTTAGATCTATCCCTATAGATCCTTATCCCTAGGATATAGGCTGCATCTCCTAAGTCTTTCATTGAGAAACACTTTCCTAACCAAGACTTGACACTCTGCAATGTTGGGATGTCATTTCCAATGAGTAATATATCATCAACATACAGTACCAGAAAAACAACTACACTCCCACTGACCTTCTTGTATACACAAGGCTCATCTTCGTTCTTAATAAAACCAAAATCCTTAATTGCTTCATCAAAACGAAGATTCCAACTCCAAGAAGCTTGCTTTAATCCATAAATGGATATTTGAAGCTTGCATACCTTTCTAGAATTCTCAGGATGTACAAAACCTTCAAGTTGTGTCATATACACGTCCTCAAGCAGCTTTCCATTAAGAAATGTTGTTTTTACATCCATTTGCCATATCTCATAGTCATAATATGCAGCAATGGCAATTAAAATTCTTATGGATTTAAGCATGGCTACTGACGAAAAAGTTTCATCATAATCAACACCTTGAGTCTGCCTGAAACCTTTTGCTGTAAGTCTTGCTTTAAAAGTATGCACATTGCCATCCATGTCAGTTTTCTTCTTGAAAACTCATTTACATCCAATGGTCTCACCACCTTCAGGTAAATCAACCAAGTACCAAACTTGGTTATCATACATGGATTGCATCTCAGAATTCATGGCACTTAGCCATTTTTCTGAGTCTGGTCTAGACATAGCCTCCTGATTAGTGGTGGGCTCATTTTGATACATAAGCAACACATCACGACTATCAGTAATGAGAAATTCGAATCTCTCTTGCTCATGTCTTACCCTACCATATTTACGTGGGCCTTGTGTCACTTGCGGAGGTTTAACTGGTTCAGAACGTTGTTGAACTTCCAGTAGCGGTTTAATGTTTATCTGTGATTCTTGAACTTCTTCAAGATTTACTTTTCTTCCACTAGTGTCTTTTGAAATAATCTGTTTTTTCATAAAGGCACCATACCGAGCAACAAACACTTTGTTCTCGACGGGATTATAAAAGTAATATCCTTTTGTTTCCTTAAGATACTCCACAAATAGACACTTGTCAGATTTAGGTGCTAGTTTTTCTGAGACTTGTCGTTTTACGTAAGCCTCACAACCCCAAATCTTAAGAAAAGACAAACTAGGTCTATTCCTGTACCATATCTCATATGGTGTTTTATCAACCACTTTAGAAGGAACTCGATTTAGAGTGAAAGTTGCAGTTTGTAATGCATAACCCCAAAAGGATAATGGAAGATCCGCATGACTCATCATAGAACGAACTATATCTAATAAGGTTCGATTTCTCCTTTCAGAAACTCCATTCCATTGTGGAGTTGTTGGAGTTAATTAGGAGAGAATCCCACAATTTCTAAGATGATCATCAAATTCTTGGCTTAAATACTCACCACTTCGATCTGATCGAAGTGTTTTGATAGTTTTACCAAGTTGATTTTGCACTTCATTTTGAAATGTTTGAAACATCTCAAATGATTCAACTTTATGTTTCATAAGATATACATAACCATATCTGCTGAAATCATCAGTAAATGTAATGAAGTACCGATAACCTCCTCTAGCCATTGTGTTTATAGGACCACATACATCAGTATGTATTAGACCTAATAAATCACTTGCCCTTTCACTATGTCCAGTAAAGGGACTTTTAGTCATCTTGCCTAGTAAACCAGATACGCACGTTTCATATGATTCCAAATCAAATGAATCTAGAAGTCCATCTTTATGGAGCTTCGTTATGCGTTTCTCATTTATGTGGCCGAGACGACAATGCCAAAGATAGGTTTGATTTAAATCATTTGACTTGAATCTCTTTGTATTTATGTTAAAGACTGGAGTATCAGTGAACCTTTTCATGCTTAGAATATAAAGACCATCACACAAATCAACATTTGCATAAAAAAATGCCTTTACAAGAAATTGAACATCTATTATTCGCAATAATAAAGTCAAAACCATCCATATCCAAACATGAAACAGAATTGATGTTTCTACTCAAGGCAGGCACATAATAACAATTATTTAAAGTTAAAATAAATCCACTAGATAAGACTAAGTCATATGATCCAACTGCCAGGGCAGCAACTCTTGCCCCATTCCCTACGCGCAGAATGACTTCTCCTTTTTCAGCTTCCTACTTCTAGTGAGTTCCTGCACATTTATACAAATGTGAGATCCACATCCAGTATCCAATACCTAGGAATCACTAGTAGATAAATTAATTTCAATAACATAAATACCTAAGGTGGTAGTCGCACTACCCTTTTTCTTCTTTAGATCTTCTAGATAAAGTTTGTAATTTTTGAACCAATGTCTAGGTGTATGGCAGAAATGACAATTTCCTTCCTTTTCCTTCTGGTGCTTTGAAGCAGGAACAGGCTGGGGCTTGACTTGTTCCACAGGCTTTGCGACAGGTTCAGCAGCAGCCTTGGCAACTTTAGCCTTGCCTTTGCCTTTGCCTTTCTTCTTCATTCCCTTTTCCTTTTAGACCATCAACACATTACTAGAGTTCTTGATATTTTGTTCAGCAGTTTTGAGCATCAAATGCAACTCTGAAATTGATTTCTCCATATTATTCATATTGTAGTTCATCACAAATTGTAAGTAACTCTCCGGTAATGAATTATCCGTAGCCAACTCTTGGCTTATGGGAAATCCAAGTTTATCAAGTTGGTCAACATAGCCCTTCATCTTCAGAACATGAGGACGAACTGACGCACCCTCAGTCATCTTACAAGAATGCAAGTTCTTGACTGTCTCGAACCTTTCTTGCCTAGCTTGTTGTTGGAATATTTCCTTCAGCGTTACGGCCATGTCATAGGCTTCCATTAGTTCCATGTCCTTCTGAAGTTCAGGAACCATAATTGCTAACATAATGCATGCAACATTAGTAGAGTCGTTGACAGACTTATTATGCATATCCTTCACAGCTTTCGTAGCATTGGCTGGTGGGTCTCCAGGGATCGGAGCATCCAGTACATACAACTTGCGTTCATGCTTGAGAACAATTCTCTAGTTTCTGAACCAGTCAAGAATGTTAGTCTCAGATAGCTTATCCTTCTAAAGGATAGATCGCAGTGACAGGGATAATTGTTACTTGAAGAGGCCATTGATCTACAATAAAGATTATGCAGAGTTTATTTTGGTATAGAGGAATAGACTCCTACTAAATTAACAACCCTCCTAAAACATACTGTTTATTTAGGGGACTTAAATCCATATTTCACATAATTCTATGACAGCTATGGCATGAAACACAGAACTAGATTATTTAGGTAGGTAACAGTTACCAATTACATCTTATGTAATTTTAGATTCTTTTATGAGATACAGGACATCTTATGTCTTAGCATGTTTTTATCTCATCATATGCCTAAAGCCTAAAACTATTTTGATAGCTTTATTAAGTCGGACCAATTTAAACATTTAGGTAACTCTTACCAAACTTATCTCACCAAGATAACACAATATACCCAGCTATGGCTGAAACGATATTAGTGCGATCGAGGTCTTGATAAGTGTTTAAAATTGGATGGCACAAGACTTAAGATTTAATAGAGGGATTTTATTCACTTTTAGTGATTTTTATGTAAACAATGAAATATCATATATTTTATTGATTTGTAGAACCACTAAACAATTTAAGAAATTTTTATGCTATTCACTAATAGAAGAATTTTCGTGTGCTAGGATTAGTGTAACGACCCGATTTTCAATGGCCGTTATTGATAAGGAAATTTGCGGACGTGGACGTCAGCAAGGACGTTCGTGGGTCCCATAGTGAAGACGGAGCACGACCGGATAGGGTTTACAGTCCGTTTTGTGTGCTCTGGTGGTGAAGTTGCGATGTATAGTTCCAAATTAGTTAAATGGCATCGCAATATGTGTGTTTATATTATTCATTAACGAGTGAGGGGTGTAATGCGGTTTCGCCGCGACGGGTGCATAGGCGCACGGATCGGGCGGTGAATAGTTAATACGCTAGGACGAGGGACTAGGTACACCCAATAAATAATAAAATTCATTAAATAATTCATTATAAATGATGTTGAGACAGTCGGTACCGTCGTTGTGCGCGAACGGCACCGGGCGAGGTTCGGAGTCGGGTATTGGAACGCCCGGGAGAACAAATAATTGGTGCCATTTGAATAAGACAAGGAAAGGGGTATGAGGTCAATTTTGGCATTTTATGGGACCATTTGACTTCATCTTGGCCCTTAAAACAAATCTTGAGATGTGTATTTGATTTGAGATGAAATGATGTATATATAAGTGTGATTTTTACACTTTTGGTCACTTTCTCTCTCCTCTCTCTCTCTTGGACGAAAATGGAAGGAAGAAAGAGGGTTTGAGGTGTTTATTTGAGGATTTGAAGGCTTTGTGAGTGGGGAATCAACAAACCAAGGTTAGATCCTCAATCATCTTTAATTGCTCTATGATTTGATACCATTTTTGGTGATTTTGATGAATGGGTTTGAAAATGGTAATTTTTGCTTAAATGGTATAATTGAGGTAATTGACGTTTTATGGAAGTATGGGAATTAAATTTATGGGTTGTGAGGTGTTTGGAGAGTCAAAATGTTAAATTTGGAAATTTTTGGACAGCGAGCAATTAGCGCACTAATTGGAGAAATTAGCGCGCTAATCACGCTGATTGAAGACAATAATGAACAGTGATTGAGATCAATTAACGCACTAATTGATCTCATTAGCGCGCTAATTGTTCACTGGACTCCCAAAAATTGGAAAATGAGAAAATGAGTCAAACTAACATTATGAACCCATTAATTGATCATTAAACCTCACAAATGAATTTCAGGAGTCTTGGAATAGTAATTGGAGTCGGGGATTTGGAGGAATCGGACTGAGATTTGAGTTTTGGGTAATCGGAGTGCGGTATAGGTGCGTAAACCCCAACAGAAACACATTTGAGTATTTAATTCTTTCAATTCTTGCATATACTGTGTGACGGCCCTAAATCTCCTGGGGCCGCCCCGTGACCCACGCCTTCTGCCCTCAAGCCCAGCAGCGCCTGTCACATCACCGGACACGTCATCACTGCTGCCACGTCCGCAGCTCTGTGAAGTGATGCTCCGTGTAACTAATCCTACTATATTAAGTTGTCTGACACATCTAGCAGATTAGTTGATAATTACAATTATATCATCAGCGGAAGCACTTAATTCATATTTTATGAGAATTTATTTAACCTAAGTAGTGGAAAACCCGGATACAAACACCATGTATATAAGCGAGAGACGAACTAAACAAGTAATCCATATACATGTGATAAAGTTATAAAGTCCCCAAAACCCAAACAAATTAGTATATACATACATGATATCAAAACACGAGCTATCGCAAAGAACGGCCTTAGAGATAGTCGCCTAGTATCTCCTTTCCCTTGCTCTTGCTCGTACCAGGATCTGCGCTCAGTTGCCCAACACATACAAAGAACGAGCCCGGTGAGTAAATTCCCAAGAGAAGTCTACACGTTAATCATGAAAAACCACAATAACTGCGAGACATATGAATATGACCACGACGACGGGAATCATATTCCTATGGCTGGCAGTAAACGGTATCCAAAATAAAACCATTCGATCACACACAGTAGAAATAACACACCATTCGAGAAATCCGGTCCAACCACGATATCATTTATAAGAAAACTAGATAGAAGTGTGACGGAGTCTAACCAAACTAGATCATACTTCGTAGATTCGGATGCCCCCGGCTGAGCACATCAAGCCTAAACCACACCCAAACTACTAACGGTGACCGGAACAAATCACAACCCACCGGACACGTGCACCCCGCTGCTCCGGTAGCTATCCACCGGCTATGCCCAGTACACGTGCTACAACCTAGCCTACTCAATTTCGTACCACGACCATCTCGATTAACCTCCGACAATGTGAACACATCAAACACCGTCCAACACATGATCGCAGTGCATAACATGGCAACCAAAATATGTAACAAGGCGATAAATAAACAAATGAATAAACACATCATTCATATGGACAAACCACGCATGAATTAAAATGTAACATTCTCGGGTTTTACGCACTGTAACTACGCACTCCGACTTCCCGGACCGTCAATTCGACCCGCCTAGCTCTCCTATGCCCAAGCTATGGTTCCCAGTCCACGAAGTCCATTTATAGTGTTTTATATTATTAATAACACATTTATAATATTATATCATATATTCCATTTTGCAGTTATGGTACCTCTTCAGGACAATGTCGGGGTTCCAAAAATACCTGAAAAATCTCGAAACCACTTTTCTACCTTTTTCTAAGTTTCTATATTTTTCTAGAATTTTTTCCAATTTTTCTGATATTTTTCAATTATTTTCCCTATTTTCCAGCAATAATATATAATATATAATATATATTATTTAATTTAATAAAAATTTTAATTTTTTTTTTATTTGGGGAGGGGGGCCCACCTGGACCGGTCCGGTCCAAGTGGCTGGACCGGTCCGGTCCAGGTGGCTGGACCGGCCTAGCTGGCCGGTCCGACCCGGTCGGACCAGGGACGCACGCACGCAGCGCGTGCGTCCCTTCTTCCTCCCCAGGAAGAAACCAGGAACAGAGGTTCCTGGTTCAGCAAAGAAATTTTTTTTTTTTTTTTTTTTTTTTTTTTTTTTTTTTGTTCTTACTTGACTCTCTTCTTCCCTCCTCTCCATTTCTCTTCAATCTCTACCCATTAGAGACCCTCCAAACCTCAAAATTTCACCACCAATCCACCAAAAACACACTCAATTCCCGGATTTACATGCATGTATACAACCCCAACAATTTTCCCAATCACCTCAATTTTCCACAAATTCGATCCCAATAAATGTAATTCATCAAAACCAACTTCAATAACTCTAAATTCATCAAAAACAGTGATGATTTTCAATCAAAAATTCGTTTAAATCTCAACCCACAAAACCCACACTTTTTTTTCCAAAAATTCACATTTAGATGGTAGAGATTACCTTGGATCGATGCTTTAATGCTCGAATCCTCTCTCCAACGCTCGAATTCTCCCTGCTCCAGTTCGATTTCTCTCACAGAGCACTCCAAATTTCATTGTGGAATTGTTGGGTTTGCATGTCCATCGATCAAAGGGGTATATATACAAGTGGCTGTCTAATCTGTTGTATACACGCATCTCGAGGATTATCTAAGGGTCCTTGATCGCCCTATGTCACTCATCCTCATACTTCTTATCATGACACAACAGCCCTAGTTTTTATCCTTTTGTGCATCTCGAGGATCATCCTATGCACACTGATTTTCCTAGCTACAACCTTAGGAAATATATTAATGCTTTGATTTGGCCTACATACCTTAGGTTTGACCACCAATTTAAACCATAAAATCATATGTAAGGTCACACTTTCTCTCGGCTACCCGACAACCCATGTCTCGTACCCCGGCTACCCGATACCCAGTACCCGATCCCCGACACGCATTTCGGGACATATACCCGACTCGTGACCTTGCCCGATATCAAAGTTCACACGTGCAATGTTTATATTCATAAAATAGCTAATACACTCAACATCGCACTATTAGGCATCACACCATACCCCAATATCATAAATATATAACTTGGGTTCCCACTGCTGCGTCACTCAGCTGTCACGTAACGCCCGAATTAACCGTTAATCATCGTGATTAACACTAATACTCAATTAAATTAATTTGGGCCGTTACAATTGTTGTTGTTGCTATACATACTCATGGGGATCATGTGTTGGTCTGGTGGTCGATGGGTGTTGGATTTGTTTTCTCTATCGGAGTTTATTCGGGACGATTGTGGCACGTGATCAAGCATGCTAGATTGTAGCACGTGTACTTGCGCCGCCGGTGGATTGTGATCCGAGCCGCAGGGTGCACGTGTTCGGTGGGTTTATGATTTGTTCCGGTCACCGTTAGTAGTTCGGATGTGGGTTAGACTTGATGTGCTCAGTCGGGGTCATCCGAATCTACGAAGTATGATCTAGTATGTGAGATTGCATTCTACTTTTGTCTGGTTTATCGTAATTGTTGTGGTGCATATTGTTGGCATTATGATTATTCGTTGATCATCTTGCATGCTTGTTACCTACACATGCAGGGTTTTATGGCTGCCCATACTCTTTGCATGTGTAGCTAACGTTAGTTATTGGCTTCTGAATCTGTTATTATTTACTCGATGGTTTTCTTTGGGAGTTTACTCACTGAACTCGTCACCGTATGTGTTGGGTGATTTGAGTGCAGGATTTGATAAGTGCAGGGACAAAGAGACACGTGAAGAATATCTGTGACTGAAAACGTGAACTACTCCTCTTATACGCCTGTTGATTGTATGTATGTATTTGTTTTATGCTGCGTTTGGGTTGTGAGAGTTATATTCTAGTTTGTTTATGACTTTGAAGATGACACTTGATTTATATTTGGGAACTACATTTTGGTATGGTTTCCACATTAGATTAATTGATATTTAGACTTGTTACATTTGGTATCATTTAATGATTTGAGACTTCCGCTGCATAATCTTCGGCTGCGTAATTTATGGTTAAATGATATAAAAGGGCATAATTTATGGATAAATGATATTAGAGGAACTAAAGTTAATAGGAAATGGATTAATAATGGATAATTAGGTGTGGGACACAGCTGGAGGTGACATGGTCAGTTGTGGGCCCGCGTGGCCTCCCATGGCGGACCAATGTGGAAATTGGGGCCGCCACAATTAGTTAGACGGCGGTCCCGTTGGCTGGTCAGCGGGCGGTGACTGGGGTACAGGGGGCAGCGCCCCTTTTTTTTTTAGAAGACGAATCTCAATTTTGAAAATTGAAATTCGCTATAGAAAACCATATTTTTCGCTGATTTTACTATACTAAATTTACCCCTTAATTTATCCAAAATTAAGTCAATTAAAATATTTTTAATTAACCCGGGCCCACATCTAACTAATCATCTTATCCTAATCCAATTAGGACTTTAGATATTTGAATCCTATCTTATCACCAATAAGAAACTTCTCCATATTTATCTCCTATCCAATAGGGATAATGAAACCGATTTTGCTTATATCTCCTAATCTAATTTGTTATCTATCTTTATCAAATAGAAACTTAATAACAAAATAGATATAACAAGATAAATAAATAATTTTGAAAATTATTTATTTATTTTGGATTTAAGATATTTGAATCCTAGTATATCACCAATAACAAGATTTTTGATATTTATCTCATATTCTAATTTGTTATATATCTTTATCAAATAGAAACTTCATAACAAAATAGATATAACAAGATAAATAAATAATTTCGGAAATTAATTATTTATAAATAAATAATTTCAAAAATTAATTATTTGCAATTTCGATCTTCATCTAAATAATCACAAACATGTAATTGAATCATGAACTACTATCCCAATCGAACCTAATGGTGTCATGGATCATAGAACACGAAACTCAATTCATTAAAATTATTCAAATTAACGTAACATGGTTACTAGCATGTACGAAACTAATTTCAATTAAATCACGAATATATGTATCATATACATAAAACATGATAATAAATCTCACAGAAACTTATATATATCACATATACATCAACTATTAACATGCTTTCAATCATATATCATAAGAAAACATGCAATGAGTTTAATGGAATCAAATTCGAAGGCTCTGATACCACTGTTGAGTTTGGGGTTCATGCGCAGCGAAGATTACAAAACAATTTTGAGAAAAACCCCAACATGATCCGAATCTAATTCCATTAAAAACATTTAAACTATGAAAACTTAATCATACCTCAGTCGCAATGTACCTTTCTGAAGGTTAATCGATCTCTAAGGCGCTGACAACAACGAACGCCCTCTATCAGCAGTCCACACATGAACGGCGGCCGAGATTTGAAGTGCTAGCTTCGAGAGAATACCAAACCTTTTTGTTTCTCTCCAAAACGATACAGAGCATACCAAAAACCGTAAGTCGTTTCTCAAACGAAAATAGAGTTTCGGCCCTTTTTAATCTTTTTTTTTTGTATTCTAACTCAAAGCGTCTATTTATACAATCCTTGTATATAGGCGATTAAGTAAATTACACATATACCCATACTTAAAGAAGTATAAGTGTAATACACTACAAGGACGTTTCTGTCATGAATTTTATCATATAAAATTCGTTTTTCCGAACCATCTTAAAATCTCGCAAAACCATTCTTAGTGTGCGACCCAATAGGCTTATACAACGTTAGCAGTGTACCAAAACACATTTTGGTATACAAGTCATAAGCGGCCTCTAACAAGACATTATGACTATCCAAGTTGTACGAATATCAAATCGATACAACCTAATCAATAGTGTATATAACATCCTTTTTGCCACACGATATCCTTTTGATTAAACATAAGGCATGGAATTGTCATCCAACATGTTCAATCGTACTAGTTTCTATCTCTAAGTAGACTGAAAACATCCAAGTGACATTGATCAATATCAATTCACTTAGACTAGGCCTTTTAACAGTCTAACACATTGATGGATCCACTGGATATCTCTCTCTTTATGAGAGGGGCAAGTTCTATCTGGATTACACAACTTCATCACATTGCTCACATAGTAACCAACCACAACCTTTATAATCGTCCGGTTAAGACAACGTTTGATAGTGTCAAATCACTATGTTCTTAATGTTGAAGTCTCTGGTAATCTCAAGTCAGAGGACTGAATAATATACATATCATGAGAAACAACTATGACTTAATCCATGTGATGTTCTCGTAGTAGGTCGGTCCAGTACTTTGTTCCCTAACAAGTACTCATGATCTTGATTTGTATTCCTATACGTATGATCATCGTATGATCATCAATCAAGACTCACACTAGTCTTAATTCATTATAGTTTCCAGTATAATAATCGACTAGGGACATTTAGGTTATTTTGTAAATACCAATGGATCTTATTATAATGTAAATATGCAAATCAATTATAATAAACAACAAATGAAATTCTCTATTTTATTAACTAAAATGTATTCATAAAGACTATTAATGGATTGACTTAGGGCACATTTTCCAACAAAAACATCGCGACGAAAACCCATGAAATAGGTGTCAAAACGTAGAATAAAGCGTAGGGAGTCGAAATCTCACCTCTAATCATGTAGTTGGTCGATTCTCGTCGTTGATCTGGGCTCGGAACCACCGAAACCCACTCCATCTTTTCGTTTTTCACGGTGAGGACAAAGAGAGAGAGAGAGAAAAGAAATAAAAAATGAGAGAAAGTAAGGTTTGACTCACCCTTATATTGGGTGGGTCTCATCTTGCTGTGCTCGCGCATCTTGAAGCACATCTGGTGATGCACAATCACATCTGCCACCAACCACTATGAGACACACTTGGAGACTCTCCCCTTGTCCTTATCTCTTTTGTACAAATAATTGACTTTTCCTCAGGTGTTTCTGCACCTGGCATGCACCACAACTCGTACTTTCGTGTGCGAATAAAATTTCTAACAACCTAAACATATTCCCGAATTAATTTATTATTATATTTTATTTTCTGGTCATCCACAAAAATCATTTTTGGGACCCATGTATACGTATTTCGTTCGTCGATACTCGTTCGTCACGTTCTTTGAGGCAAATTCCACTCGCAACTTGACCTCACCGTCCTGTCACACAAACTCGAGTATACATCGATAGTACACGTCATCACATAGAAATAATACGAGTTTTTAGGTCGTTACACACTAGTCCCTATGGTGGCCAGCATAAAACCTACGACGCACTAACATATAACTCGGGTGGGAGTAAACTCAACCAACCCATCCAAGTATCAATAACCAAATCCCCAGGTACTGCCAGTAAACTCCAATATGGCCAATCCCCTAGTGTTCTCGGTGGTCGGCGTGAAACCTAATATCATAATACAAAAGAAAACACAACAACCATATACCGTACAATCAATCATACTAGTGAGTCAATTTACCAAAAACAATAAAACAGTAATTACCCCGATGTAGTAGCACAACTGAAAAATCAAGTGACAAATCAACCTCGACAACAATATCATTATACACAAACATTCAACATCTGATGAATAAAACAAATCAAATTGAATGTTGTACAACATTTTCAAGGGTTTTACTCACCTTAAAAGTTGTTCAAATCCCCGAAAATATCTCAGTCCAATCCCGCTATCGCCTCAAGATGCGCCCAAGATACTTGACTATGGTATCCTAAGTCCCTAGTGCCAAAGTAAACCATTTTAAGTGGTTTAATGTCAAATTAATTCATTTCAAATTGCGACAACAAAAAGTAGAATTTCATCCCAATTTTTTGTTGTGGCACTTTTTTCAAGTTACACAGAGGTGTTACGCCCGATGGCGCTTTTTTCAAGTTACGCAAAGGTGTTACGCCCGAAAAAAAAAGTCCCGTAACCAACTTTACTACTTTTATTCAAATTTCTCATATTTTCTCAAATTTTTCTATATTTTTTGTGATTTTCACCAATTTCACGCTTTACAAGGTAAAAACCCCGACATAAAGTCTCCCCAAATTCTTGAATTCTTCATTTTCCATCAAAATTCCCAAATCTCAATTTATTTGAGTGAAAATATAATTTTCAGGATTTTCCTATTTTCCTGGAATTTTTCCAGATTTTCCAAATTTTTTTCTTCTATTTTTTTGTTTGTTTATACACACACACACATATATATATATATATATATATATTAATTAGGTAGGGCTGAACCGAACCCAGTTTGAGTTTCGGCCCAATTGAACTATGGGGTCGGCCTAACCCATTCAGGCTTAGGCAGCCAGTCCTGGCCTAAAAGAGGGGATGCACATAGCCGAGCCCGTGTGCATCTTCTTATCCAATCGAACCAGAGACGTGTGTCTTTCGTTTGACCTCTCTTTTCTTTTTTTTTAATCGGGGTCTGGCCTATGGTCGATTTGCGGCAGGGAGGGTCGAATCCCTGAGTTGTCTTCTTCCTCGGACCCTCCGAGCTACATCCTCACCATCAACAACAATAACAACGACTACAACAACTCCATCAATAACAACACACTAACTTTGATCATCACTCCCCTGAGCTTGTCTTTTAGTGTCTCTCTTGATCCTCTCTTTTGGTCTCCTTTCCCCCTTTGTCAATTTTTTGAAACAACGGTGTGTGTGGCAGTGGTAATTTTTTGTTGATATTTTGGATTTTGTCAAATGACCATTATACCCTTCCATTCTTGTCCTCATCTTATTAAGGTCAATGCCCTTTTTTGGTCTTTTCACATTTCTGATTTTTATTTATTTCAAAATTTAATATATAAGTTATATATACTCTATACTTTTGCGCCTAAAATTTTGTCGTGTGGGCTAACGAGTGCACTCAAGCATTCACACTATTGTACAACCCATGCGCGTCAACCACGATCCCGTGTGTCACTAATTTCCCACCAATTTATTATTTTGTCATATTATTTTGTTCGTTTATACAAATCATTTCATAAAACTTAATGTACCCATATTTTGCCTGTCTGGTATCCATACTGACACATTTTTCGAGACGACTACTAGTCGCACAGTCTTGCTTGATTTATCAATATGTATAAACCCACATCATCAATGTAATAAGGCATTGCTAATAATTATTCTCGCAGTTACGCAACCAATCGGTCATAAACTATTGTTTACACCATCTAGCGTGTCCTGGGCTGTCCAAGGCATACCTATGGACCTAAGCTAGCGTTCACGTCTGAGATTAAATAATAATTAACGGCTTAATAAAATTGGACAGTTACAATGTAGGGCCATTATCAATGTGTGCACAAGTGGTGTAGGTTGACGTGCGTGACGTATAACACAAGTCTAAAGTACTATGGTGTCTTTTTTTTGTTCTTTTAGTTTAGTCTAATTACGTAGTTAGGAGTCTTTGGTTAGTTGGTCTTTTAATTATATAGTTATGCTAGTTTGTGTTGTTGATTGACAAATCATAATAGAAGATGATAAGTTTATTATGTATTATTGTATATTGATCTATTACATGTCTCTATATATAGAGATGCAATTACATACAAAAAGAAACATCTAAATAAGGTAGCACATAATCAAGGGAGTGATTTGTTCATAACATAATTACAAAAGTGATTTCAAAAATATAATTATGGGAGTTATTTGTACATATTTCTTAATTGCACAATATTCCTTAACACTCCCCTCAAACTCAAAGTGGGAACAATGGAACCACTTTGAGTTTGTAAGACGAACGGATGCAAGTGATCACAGATAGAATCTTCAGATAGGCAGGTAGAACAGATAGATATGCAATAGTGTTGCAACTAACAGGCATGACGGACATCGCGAACTACGCTCAACAACGTACAGTACGCAGATAACAGGTGTGATAGGCATTGCGAATTGTGCTCAAATTAGCGGATAGCGCACGGACGGAACAACAAAATAATTGAAGTATGAAACAAGGGAGTCGAGTGAATGACTAATGGAGCTAAGTTGGCGACTATCGGAGCTGAGTCAATGGAACGACTAACAAAGCTGAGTCGGTGGAACAGCTAACAAAGCTGAGTTGGCGAAACAACTATCGGAGTTGAGTCAACGAAACTAATAAACCTTAATATTTCATAACACCCTCCCTCAAACTCAAGATGGTTCATGAAAATCAACTTAATATGTCAATCGAATTAGTAAACCAATATAGGGTTCGTTGCAGAGCATATCAACGACCACCCATGAAGGTAGAAAAAAATTCTGATACAGCAGAGTAAGAACAACAGAATAACGGATATCAGAACAATGGAATCGCAATGTGATATCTCTTCGAAATCCACGCACAAATAATAGATCTAGGATTTGTTGCAGAGGAAATCAATGACAATCCACAAAGCAAAACCATATATATGTCGTAACCAATGACATACAGCCAAAGGATCGACCGATGAACAAATCTAAAGCACTTATGCACGTGAGTGAAGCAGTTCATGAATGATCACCAATCAAAGGAATGAGCAGATGATCTCGAGATGACCACAAACGTAGACACAACACAAAGCAGATGCATGTGCAAATGACATGCTTAATGACCAAGGCGGAGATGGAAGAACAAAGCAACATACACAACAAGATGCGTAAGGCACAAGTAGGTTGGTTAGATCAAGCAATCAACAAACAAAAGCGAACACGAAATGACAAACAGATTTGAGTGGCAGATGTGAATAAGAATAGAGGTGACGAAGCAATGAAGAAACATAAAAAAAATGAACGAACGCAAGAATGACAACTCACGAAAGTTACGCCTCGAAGCGATTGTCAACTTAAAAGTCGACCTACCTAGGACTAGGGGATTCAGTGACACAAACATATGTGGAAGCATGAAAACATGACACAAAAACGTTTGGTGGTGTGGATGAGATCAGTAAGGTAAGAGACCGATCAACATATGGACATTAATCAAGGACAAAACATCAGAAATGACAAGAATCAAGAACCTTGATTCAATGGAATCATAGGCACACACGAATTGAAAAGGGTTGGTAGGTGGACAAGCAACAAAGCAAAAGAACCATAAAAGCAAGAACGACAAAACGAGAACAATAGAGAAACAAAAAAAAGGTACAAAAGCAAGAGCAAGCATCAATGAAGGGAGCACTATGAATTGGAGAGAAGAAACAATAGAAACACAAAAGAATGAGATCAAACAACAAAATGGAGACGAGAGACTCAACCAAAAGAGAAGAGAAACAAGAGATTACCCATAACCGAGCGAAGGCTCTGATACCATGACAAATCTTAATAGAAGATTATAAGTTTATTGTGTATTATTATTATATTGTATATTGATCTATTACATGTCTCTATATATAGAGATGCAATTACATACAAAAGGACACATCTAAATAAGGTAGCACATAATCAAGGGAGTGATTTGTTCATAACATAATTACAAAAGTGATTTCACAACATAATTATGAGAGTGATTTGTGCATATTTCCTAATTGCACAATATTACTTAACATAATTAGGAAGTTTAAATGGTGATAGGAGTGAATCAGTTTTACAGTTTTTTTTGACGAAAAGATATTTTCATTCATAGAAATTGCTATTACATCTTATTTAACAATGAAATTGCATAAATAGTAGTCTTTTCCCACTCCTTAATGAGATCAAGTGGTGTCGTGATGAATTTGACAATTAATGCAGGTCGAATGAAACTGAACGTCTCAGATCTGAATAGATTCGACTTTTATTGAATAAACAAAAATAAAGATTATTATTGGAACCACCACCGATCAAAAGAGAAGATTAGAGGTGGTTCTAACTAAAGAATCACAAAAAAAGAACTAATGCTCCAAACCCTAGTTGTGTTATTTTATGTGTCAATCAGTTTTACAGTTCTGTAGGAATAAAGTGTTTCTCATTTATTTTATGTGTCCGTTATTAAAGGCTAGCATATTATAGTAAGTGTCCAATTAAATGTTTAACATAGAATTATAAGTTTTCTTTTGTTAAAAGCCTATATATATGCTACGTATTGTAATTATTGGGTGATTTTTTATTTATTTCTTAAAACCCACTCGGCTAATTTTATTTCAAATCATTAGCCAATACATCAGTGAAAAATGGTGGTACATAACACCACTAATTTCGACGAGACAGAACTAACCTCCTTGAACAAAGTGTAAGTTGTTAAGTTTGCTACAGTAACACAATAGGACCTCATATCTATTAATAATTGCTTACAATCACCAATAACCGATTCGAAGTAGGAGTTATCTTTGGTCTCATTAGTGAGAGCTTGAACTACCACCATTGCATCCACTTCGACGATCACATCTACTACTCTGGGTGGTTTTTAATTAAATGAATAAATTTCGAACTTTGGTTAAGTTCTTGCCTTAGATTGTTTGTTCATGGTGTTCGAGTAAATCAATTTGAAAGATCCTCGCTGAGTTAACTTAGGTCGATTACAATAAATCATAAACCTAAGTGAACCTAATGGATCTGATAGTTGATCCATCGAATCCAATAAATGTATTATCCTAGTCGTGGAAATAGACATGAACAAAGTCGGATTTGGCATTATTATATCCCTACACGCAGCAAATTTATTGGGTGAGAAAAAAGCATCACCTATCACTTTTGAATTTCGAAATTAAATATACTATTGCCGAGGTCAGTCGCGCCAGCATCAGAATTTAGTAGCATGTATTTGAATGAATACAAAGAACAATGAATTTATCCAAATAATACAAAGAACAATGAATTGACCATATCAACATGGATTTAACTAAATCATATAATATTTCTAACATATTACACATGCATTTTGTTGAATGGACTAACAACATTTGACTGACTGCCATATTTACTATAATAAAAATAATAAATAATATCATATTCCTCCTATTAAAAAGAAAATAAAATATAGTAGAACAAATATTAAGAGACTCCCCCCTATAAAATGCAATCTCATATCCCAAATAACTTCACACCCCAACATTCTCATAACAAGAAGTACAACTAGAGCTATCGGCCAGTTAGTTCCAAATTAATGGAGTTCCAATTGCCACTACAAGTCATAGCAGTAGCTCTAGTGACCTTTCTCCTTTACCAGCTGCTATGGGCTCTAAGGAAGAAAAATAGTAAGAACTTTGCTGAAAATTACTCATCAACAAAGGCCTTGATCAAACCAAAATATGCACCCGAGCCGCCCGGTGCATGGCCGATCATTGGCCACCTTCCTCTACTTGTTTCAGCCAAGCAGCCACACAGGGCCTTTGCTGCCCTTGCTGAGAAGCATGGCCCTGCCTTCTTGCTTCGCATGGGCATGAGTCCCATGCTCATTGTGAGCAGCAGAGATGTTGCAAAAGAATGTTACACTGCTAAAGATCATGTCTTTGCAACTAGACCTATCACCACTGCTGGGAAGCTCATGGCTTATGACCATTCAGTCATGGGCTTCAGTCCTTTTGGGACATATTGGAGAGAGATTCGCAAGATCGCGACCGTGGAGTTGTTCTCGGCTCGTAGGATCGGGATGTTGAAGCCGGTGAGGCAGTCGGAGGTTTCCTTGTGGATGAAGGGGTTGCATGAGAAGTGGGTTCAAAATGGAAAAGGCTTGGTCCCCGTAGAGCTTAAGAGCCAACTAGAAGAACTCACTTTTAATTTGCTCATGCAAATGGTTGCCGGAAAGCGTTACTACGGAAGCAACGTCGCAAAGGCGGACGAGAAGATGGCTGGGCTGTTTCGCCATGCCGTCCAACAATTCAACTATCACCTTGGCAATTCCGAGATGTACGACGCTTTGCCTTTCATGGCATGGTTGGACTTCAAGGGCGACGCCAAAGCCATGAAAAATACACAAAAGGACTTGGACTACATCATGCAGACTTGGTTGGACGAGCATCGCGTCAAAGCAGATCAAATGCGCGGCGACGCCATCCACAACACCAGAGACTTCCTCGATGTGCTTGTCATGATGGAGAAGACGGGACAATTCTCATCAGCAATCAAAGACATAGACACCACAATCAAAGCCTTGGCGCTCACCCAAATAGTAGCCGGAGTGGACAGCATGGCAAACACAATGGTTTGGGTGTTGGCTCTGCTATTAAAGAATCCGGAAATGCTCGCAAAAGCACAAGATGAGCTCGACAACAGTGTCGGTAAAGATAGACTAGTCGAGGAGTTTGATATCCCAAATTTGAAGTACTTACAAGCCCTCTTAAAGGAGACCCTCCGAATGTACCCAGTGGGGCCTCTATTGGTCCCGCACGAGGCAATAGAGGACTGTCACGTGGCAGGATACTTTGTCCCACGTGGAACCGGTCTATTCATCAACGCTTGGACCATACAACGTGACCCAAATATATGGGCGGACCCAGACCGGTTTAATCCGGAGAGGTTCTTGACCACCCATGTGGAGATGGATGTGAAGGGCCAAAGTTATGAGTTGTTGCCATTCGGGTCTGGAAGACGATCGTGCCCTGGAGTGGGATTAGCCCTTCAAGTGATGCACCTTACTTTGGCTCGAATTTTACAAGCTTTTGAGCTCAAGAAAAATCCCGATGTGGATGTAAACCTAGAAGAGTGCCCTGGAATATTGTTGGCTATGATGCATCCCTTGCAGGTTCTAGCGGCCCCTCGACTTCCTTCGGAATTATATGAGTGAAGGCCTTGATCATTTATTCATTACCACTTTTGGTCCTCCAATCCTGCTCATCGCAATTCTACGAAGGCAATATATTTTATTTTTTTATAACTTCGGTGTGGAAATCGAACCACGAGCTCTCGTGGTCTTGCCTTTTTTACAATTGTTAAGGCAATATTAGTTGTTGACTTGTTGGTTTATTTGTTCTCTTATATATGTACATATATAGTTTCAATATGATGGTAATAATTTCATGCTAGCTCATGAAATGAAATGAATTGATCGATGTACATGTATCGATCGGACTGATGTGATTGAGAACACGAAATGTATTGGAGAAAAGAAGTGGGAGAAAACAAGATAATACCATATAAATATTAGGGGAATGCTAGCATGCACGAAATTAAAAATCAAAGTGTGTGCTCTTAGTGAGTGTTATATATATATATACTATTATAATAGAAAATTGTGGGTTAACCGTAAAGCCTTTTTGACAATTTATTTCAACAATGCCCCCATAGTTTTTTAATGAAAAGATAATAATGCGGGGGTAACTATGTAATTGTAAAATTACAAATGATAAAGATCAAAGTTCTCCAATGTATCTTGCCAAAAAGTTCTCTCATCCCCCACCTCTCATTATCTCCATGTATCATCATCCTCATGTAGTTAGTTTTAACTTTTTGAAATTCAAAATTAACAATCTCCATGATTTAGCTTTTTTTTTTATTGTTAACCAATTTTTTTTAAAAAAAGGTTTTCTTTCATGTTCCTTTAACTACTTTGATGGGGGATGATGTGTTCAACACAATATCCATCGAAATCGGCGCCCAACATGTTTCACTGAAACTCAATTGTGTGATTTTGCTGAAATTTGCATAGAATTATCTAGAACAACTCATGAGCAGCCAAAAAAACTTCAAATGACTTTGCCTGAGGCCTACACCTTTAGGAAATTTTGGACCTCGGCTTTGATGGTGGTGATGAAGATAGCATTGGCTCTGGTACATCACACGTCATCGTAATTGCTTGATAGCTTTTTTTTCTTGGTATACACTTGAAAGCTTTTTGGGCCATACTAGAGCGATTCCCATTTCTCTAATTTTGATTTATCATTGTGTTATTGATTTTGAAACTAATTAATAAAATCTTCATTATTTTATTTTTTGTAAGAAACTTCTTTGTTGTTTTTACAGGTGATGTAATTTATTAATAGTTTCTACAATTTAAATGGGGCTCAATGTGGACTAAAAAGTCGGTTCGATTTGGCTTAATTTTCATATAGTTTTCAAGTAGATCAAAACCTCAATAATCGATTATCATCGGTAAGGGAAGTGATTATTTAGTTGGGCATCATGATTCATGAAATAGATTTTTGAAGAGAGATACATGTGGAGGAAGATGGATGAGCAATGAGGCAATGAAAAAGAAAGTCTCATCACCTTCCCAAACAACTATACCTGAAAAGACAAGTCAGTTTGTTTTTGGTAGTTAAGTCAGTCTTTTCGACCACCTTTTCATTCAATGAAAACGAAATCTAAGAGAGCGATCAATGATTTCATTTAAGACAAAGAGAACGGAGAGGATCAACGGCCCTTACAAACCCTCTCTCGTCAAATAGGCCTTTCACTCAAAGAATACCCATAGTTCTATGTTGTTAATATCTTCTCTTGAATTTCCTATTTTTTATAAGAGCAATTTCCTCAATGGTTATTTGAGGACTATAATTGGTCCACCTGTGTAACTTTGTTTTTCTTGATTTTCATAACTTTGTAAATATTATTTAACTTTCTAATTTTCAATATTTTCTTTTAACTGTTCATAACTTCATTACACTTAAAAAAAATACAAGTATTGGACCTATTCTTACATTATAACTCTTTTTTGGCAACTAATAATTTTTTTATTAACCAGTTTAACTTAATGCTTTGGTTGATCTAAAAGTAAGAATGACAACGTACATACGTTTAGGTTAGTTATAATCTAATAGATATTGGTGTTATAAATACAAGATTGGCTTGAGGTTCATCTAATCTTGGGAATGATTAGTTTTAGTATTTTTTTAACAGAGAAATCTTTAGTAAATCCTATATTAGGACGAATGCTATTGAATTAGCTACTTGAAAAATTCTTCACTTTTAATCAATTTATTTTTTAAAAAGAAATTAGTTGATAATTGCCAAAATCAATTAAATAATCATAGCATGTACACAATATTAAAACACGGTTAATGTTTTTACTAATTGTTAACAACCCTTTGATGATCATATAAGTCCAAGGATTAAGGAAAACTCATCCAAATCTATCAATCTTTTTTCCTAATTAAAGAAAACAAATCGTTAGCAAAAAGAAATTAAAAATTAAGTCAATTACCATCTATCTTCACGTGCGGAGCATGTGCTCTTTTACTAGTATATATATACTAGTCATGGGCTTATGACCATTCAGTCATGTCGTTGCAACAACTTTGTGAAACATATAGGCGAGGAGTAATTCCTTCAACTTCATCCGACAACCACACATCTTCGTTGATGATGTCTCATCATACGACACCTAATTGCATTCTAAGTAAATCTATAAAAAAGATGCGGCAACGTGAATGAGAGTAACTGGATATGAAGTGGCTAAGAGGTTGTTAAGGATTAGCCTTATACCTCCTATACTTTCCTAGTCCGTGGCTTGATTATCACCGTTCACTGTCTTAGGATTTCGAAGACTCAACTATCCTTGAATACCACTAGTGAAATCAACACATCGGCTAATGACACTTGTGGTATTGACGTCTACATGACCTTCACCTCTAATTACCACCTTTTATTCAACAATGGTGTCATCATTGTCATAAGAAATTAGCGGCTTGTTGATGTTGAAGATGTGACCATCATTGCATTCAATTTGATCAATGCATTCTTTTAATTGACAATCTTCTTCATCATATTCATCATTCCTATCAGAAGAGGAATCACCTTCTATTTCTTCAAAATAATAGGATTTCTTCAACAGTTTCAGGTAGGGTTGTTTCTAACCCAAACTCTTAAACAATACTCTCATAATAGCCTTAATAGTTGACAATTCATTCAATTACATCTACAATTGTTCTTGGGACGCAAAACAATGAGTGAAATGCTGTTCGTTTCAGGCTTAATTGTGTAGATGATAAATATCTTTGACTTTTTGTTGGTTCTGATACCAATTAACATAGCGAAAATCTTTCAAATTGAATTGCTCGAAAAACTACGAATAAACAACCGACGGCCAGAGAATTAATAACTAAATTCTCAAAAGAAAAACTCAATTTTCATCAAACATCTAAAATTCACCCAATATCGACTGACTTAAAGCCTTTATATAGCTAGGCTATAGATAAAACCCATGACTTTGACTTAACGTAAAACACTAGTCCTACTTCTACTCGAGACAAATCTACTGTGCACTAATAATTAAAGTCTTATAACAAATTTAATACCCATGTGATAAACACTTAAATAAAAGACTATTCTTATATAATATGACGTCTTATAATAAATTTAATACCCATGTGATAAACACTTAAATAAAAGATTATTCTAATATAATATGACTAGAACTCAAACTCCAATTAATCTAAGTTGATGTCTAACCCAACGAAACCATAACCATGTGTTGCCTTCTATGTCCCACTTCACCATATACACTCTACATCCTTAATCTTCATTGCTCTGCATCACTTGTACAACAATGGACATCTCAATTTAGAGGACCTTTTTTTTGGTATGAAATTTAGGGCATTCACAAAGCTTTTGTTGATCAAGCGACTGGGTATAGTTATAATATGAGCATAGTAGCATTCGTTGATGAGGTGCGTGTTGCGGATAATCTCGCTTCTTTGATGATAGAAACACATTATCGAAAATGGGTTTTTGAACTTTTTAATTTGATTGTATTTGTTCATTATTAAGAGGAAAAGAAGGAAATTTCCACAAGGGTAATATTGTCATTGTCATAAATGGTATTTTAATTGATTTAAATTTTAAGTATTTTAGATAAGGTGGGGAGAGAGTATTGATGGGTTGAAATAGCATCCCTCTTTTTGTGAGAAAAAAATGATAAGTAGGTAGTTCCAATAGTTTGATTCATGATTACTATAGCATGACGTTAAAGGTTCAAAGTCACTTTTAGAATTCAAGCGCAATATATTATTTTATTAAGAAACATATATATAGTTGGTCATAGCTAGGACAAGTCCACAAAGTGTAACTATTTTTTTTTTTAAGCTGAGGTATTCGAGCTATCGTTATTGATACCAGACTGATGATAAATCTAACTAATATCTCGGGGTCCTTAATTGCTCCCTATTAAAAAACCCAATGAAGAAACTTAACAGAGGTTGAGGACAATACAGAAATGTCTAGAACCTCGCAAGAAAATCTCTGCTCTCGTTCCCACAATCTTGATTAATTAACATTAATTGTTCATCCAGCTTATATACAAAAGAGGTTTTGATAACCACCGTACACGTGTCCCACTCTGATCTAATCTCACACACAAGCACCTCTCACGTGACTAACAATACATCAATATATGTTGCTACACTATACCATACAATACATCATATGTGACACTAATAAGTTTCCCTAATGAGTGGGTATAAGGCTCGATCACACAATGGTAAAAATATAAATTAGTCCCTGAGGTTTATTATAATATACACTTTAATCACTGAAGTTTTAAAAATATGCACTTTGATCCCTCCTACATGAACCTTTTTTTTCTAAACCATGGTTGAGTTAATGTAAAAAGACTAATTTACCATTACAAAGAGACAAACATACAAAGAATAAGGACCCAAAATATTTTTAAATAAATCATGTCTTTTTTATAATCTTCTTTAAAATAAGTTTTTTGATATAAAAAAAACTTTTTGATAAAATTTTTGTAGGTATTTGTGTATATTATTATTAATAGAGTAGCATTCAGTTTTAGTGTTGATTTACTACTTTTATTGCCTTTAATAATATCTTGTGTATTCCTCAAAAAAAAAAAAAGAATGTCTAGTGTATTTATTTTTATAAATTATAGAAATGAGTAAATTGAAAAATAATGCGGCAATTTAATTAATAGTTTTTTATTTTTGGATATATATAAACTTATATACCTTTTTACATATTTTTTATTTTAATGTGAAAATCAACATGGCTTTACAATTTTGATTGTTAAGCACCAAATTCTTTTCACAAAATATAGATTATCAATTATTATTATTATTATTAAATAATAAACGTACTCGCATTTTATTATTATTTATTTCTTGCAAAACACAATTTTTATTAATTTAAAATATATGAATAATTTTTGAACAAATAAATAAATATACTTATGTACATATAGTTGATATCAAAAAGATAAAATAAAATTGTACATATAGTTAAGGGACTAAGATGATAAATTTTTTAAATAGAGTTGATTAGGATAGAGAGAATTTGTAAAAACATAAAGAGTATTGTTGGTAAAATAATTATGCCACATTATCAAAAAGTAATATAATAGTAACATTTTAATTTGATACTAACTGAGTGATGTTTTTGACTAACTAAAAGTAAACTATAAGGACCAAAGTGTATATTTTTAAAACTACGGGAACTAAATTGCATATTATAGTAAACCGCATATATCAATTTTTAATTTTTATCTCGACTCTTGAGATCCTTGCTTGCAATCATTCCCCTAGCTAGCTAATAAGTGTATAGTCAGATGGTTGAAATTAAACGGTGCATTCTTACTCAATTAATTTGTTCAAGATTAATTACAAACTATGCATTTCCCTGAGCAAGGGACCTTACAGCAATTGAACTGACTTAATTTGTCAAAATAATGAAACTGGCTTCAAAAAAAATAAATAAAGAATGAAATTTGTTAAGATTCTAATTAACAAGGTCCCGCATCCAGCCCCCTTGCCTTTTCATCAATCAAAGAGCTCGGACGGAAGCCGTGGTGCTACTAGAACTTGAAGAGAATGCATCATAGAGAGTAGTATTCCCGAGCACTCTTCCAAGTCAACTCCACCACTCGATTGAGTCTTCAGCTCAAATGCTTGTAAAATTCGAGCTAAAGTGAGGTGCATCACTTGAAGGGCGAGTCCCACGCCCGGGCAGGATCGCCTTCCGGACCCAAATGGCAACAGCTCGTAACTCTGTCCCTTCACGTCCATGTCCGCATTAGTGGTTAAGAATCGCTCTGGCATAAATCGGTCCGGCTCCGCCCATACATCTGGGTCACGTTGTATGGTCCAAGCATTGATGAATAGGCCGGTTCCACGTGGGACAAAGTATCCAGCCACGTGGCAGTCCTCCATTGCCTCATGTGGGACCAAGAGTGGCCCCACTGGGTACATTCGGAGAGTCTCCTTTAGGAGGGCTTGCAAGTACTTCAAATTTGGGATATCGAACTCCTCGACCAGTCTGTCCTTGCCCACATTGGTGTCAAGCTCATCTTGTGCTTTTGCGAGCATTTCGGGGTTGTTTAGCAAAAGGGCCAACACCCAGACCATTGTGTTTGCCATGCTGTCCACTCCGGCGACTAGTTGAGTCAGTGCCAAGGCTTTGATTGTGGTGTCTATGTCTTTGATTGCTGATGAGAATTGGCCGGTCTTTTCCATCATGACAAGCACATCAAGGAAGTCTCGGGTGTTGTTGATGGCATCGCCGCGCATTTGATCTGCTTTGATGCGGTGCTCATCTAACCAAGTCTGCATGATAAAATCCAAGTCCCTTTGAGTGTTTTTCATGGCTTTAGCGTCTCCCTTGAAGTCCAGCCATGCCATAAATGGCAAAGCATCATACATCTCGGAATTGCCAAGATGATAGTTAAATTGTTGCACGGCATGGCGGAAAAGTCCCGCCATCTTCTCGTCCGCCTTGGCAACGTTGCTCCCGTAGTAACGCTTGCCGGCAACCATTTGCATAAGCAAATTGAATGTCAATTCTTCAAGTTGGCTTTTGAGCTCCACACACACAGAGCTCTTGCCATTCTGTACCCACTTCTCATGCAACCCCTTCATCCACAACGAAACCTCCGACTGTCTTACTGGCTTCAACATCCCGATCCTACGAGCCGAGAACAACTCCACGGTCGCAATCTTGCGAATTTCTCTCCAATATGTTCCAAAAGGAGTGAAGCCCATGACTGAATGATCATAAGCCATGATCTTCCCAGCAGTGGTGACAGGCCTCGTCGCAAATACATGATCTTTAGCAGTGTAACATTCTTTAGCAACCTCTCTACTGCTCACAATGAGCATAGGGCTCATGCCCATGCGAAGCATGAAGGCAGGCCCATACTTCTCTGCAAGTGCGGCAAATGCCCGATGAGGCTGCTTGGCAGAAACCAATAGAGGAAGATGACCGATGATCGGCCACGCACCGGGCGGCTCAGGGGCATAGTTCTTGTTTCCATTAAACGATGATGACTTGGTGATCTTTCGGATTTTCCTCCTCAGACACCACAACTGATATAGCAAAAAGGTCACCACTGCAGCGGCAATGGCTTGGACTAGCAAAATATAAGACTCCATTAATTAATATTTGATGAGTTTTGTAAGTACTGAATTGTTGTTGTGAACTTGTGAGATGAGATGGATATATGCTAACAAATTGATTCGCAATGGTATTTATAGAAAGAAATGTAGCGAAGCATAGGGAACGTACGTAGTAATTTGGTGAACACGAAACTTCGATGGAGGCACTTCAAGTAAAAGTCAATTAAGTCTAGCAATGGACGAAGTAGTACGTACTAGTTCAACCGTTCAAGGGTCAGCTCTTAATTATTAATTCAACAAAAAGGGACTCATATATATATATGGAGCTATTAATTATTTATTCAATCGTTGGTGAGACTCGTGTGTGGTCAGCAGTTTCCCTCGATCCCTCCCTCATTTTTATATAAGCTACAGCAACCACTACTTATAAGAATTAAGGAGTAATTAAAAACTTACTAGATGAGATGGTAAAGACATCACTTACCAAAAAGGTAAGACCTTGGAAGATCGTGGTTCGATCCCCACTTAAGTAAAAAAAAAAAAAAAAAGAAACATTAAGTAGACACATGCTTAATTGGTCATAGTAGATTTAGAAAAGGCAGCTGCTAAAATGACCCTAATTATTACTAAAAGGACCCTAATTTTCAATTTTTTTTTTTGTTTTTTAGAACTCATAAACAAAATGTCCTTAATGCCCCTGATATAAGCGGTTTTTGTTGCAAGCATATCCATATTCGAAAATCATATTCGAAAACCCATTCCTCACTTACGAAACGACCTCCATTCCTTCAATCTCGTTTTTCGACTAATGGCGAATCCTAGCGAAATCGATCAAGTACATTTTCTTCTCATTTTTGTTGGTTTACTAGGCTGTTTAGCTTTTTTTGAGTTCTCATGTTTTCGTTTTCGAATTTTTTAGGGCATCAATTTTTCAGACAAATCTCACCACTGAAGATTGAAAACCCAGAGGAAGTGCTGAACCGAAGCGAAGCAAAGCAAAATGAGGTAAGTGCTAAGTTTATTTCAAATCATTACGGGCCCGCATCTTTAATAGTCACCTGTGCGCGCGTGTCATGTCACCAGGGTATAACTTTGGAGTGTCATTCTAACATCTTCCTTTTTTCTTTTTTCCAAAAACATTCTCCTATTATTAATGCATCAAATAGTTATAGATTTGCAAAATGCGGGTTATTGGATGTCCTCGCTAATTTATTAGTGTTGCCTACAACTAGGGCTGGGCACCGGTCGGGTTTGGGTCAACCTGACCCGATACGCGACGACCCGACTCGTCTCGGGTTTGTATAAAATGACCCGTCACCCGACCCACCAGACAAGATACCCGAATCCGACCCGACCCGCCACACAAGATACCCGAACCCGACCCGACCCGACTCATCTCGAGTTTGTATCAACTACCATCCATAGTTTCAAAAACCACAAAAACCCTATAAAAGCCATGATGACACCCGAACCCGACCCGACTCGACACTAATATGATCACACCCGACCCGTCCCGACACTAATATGATCACACCCGAACCCAACCCGACACCCGATGGGTCAAGTTTTGATGACCCGACTCGTTTTCTCCACTCATCCTACCCGACCCACCACCGGCCACCCGATTCGGGTGACCCGACCTGAGTCGGGTACTCGGGTTTCGTGCTCAGCCCTACCTACAACTAGTCCCTTCAAAATGTGGGACGTGCTTAGAGTTGAAAATGCTATATATGCCCAACAGCAGCCTCCAAGCCCATTAAAACACGGCAGCTTCATGACCAATACACCGGGCTGGCCAGCGCGCATCATTTTTTTGGATGAAAAGGGACTGTAAATGCCCGGTGTTGCCAACAACTAGTTGGACGAGTTGTAGTGGACTCGCGCGGCTCCCCACATCTTTTAAGTTCGACATCACCAAAACCATAGGCAACAACTATTTGGTATACAAATCTTTCAAATCGGGTTTTTTTAGTGATAGATCCACCGATGTAGGCACGGGTTGAATCAAGGATGTGTATCACGAGAATGATGTATAGACAAGGAAATATGGGTTGCGATCAAGAAATTGTTAATTTTGTTAATATTAATAGTTAAAAATTCTAGTCAATTAGGAAAATCTTATAAATTATTGCCAACGTAGCTTATGTTAGAATACTTTTTTTTGAAACCTCTTATGTTAGAATACTTAATTAAAGTAGTTTAGTTATTTAGGATATTAGTCTTTATCTATATTAGGAATTCTAGTCTAAGTTGGTGTGTTTAAATTGCAATCGATTGCAGTTACTAATTTATTTTATTGGGCTCTGTTTATTAAGGCCTATATATATAAAGGTTCCGTAATTAACAGTTTTTGATTGATCGATTATGTTTAATAAAGAATTGATTTCTTTTCTTTGAGAATTTGGTATTAATTACTTTGACACTATGTTGTTTGTTCATAATTTTTCAAGCAATTCAATTTGGAATATCTTCATTGCGTTAAACACCCACTCTTAAACTAACAATCAAACACATTACATTTTTTTTTGAGAAAATCAAACACATTAGATTAAGACATTTGTTTATATATTTTTTTAGGTGTGTTAAATAGGTAAATTTTACTTTGAAATGTATCGATCATGTAAGAAGTCCCCTGCATGTGTAGGTCTTAGAAACATCTCCATATATGTATCTAGACGACATATACATACGCATGTAATTAAATAGTACTCACTTCATTAAGTTATTAAAAAAGAAAAGTAACTATTTGAATCTTAGTAATTCATTAAAATGATGATTAACTTCATCAATCGTGATAATATTTAATGTACAATCTATTCATCTCCTCCACAGAGTAAAAAGTAGTGCGCACTTCAATAAACATTACAGTACTTATTAATTAAACATTAAACCGTACGCATAAAAAGAATTAATGAAAAATTTGAGTATCGAACTTTTGTTTGCGATCAGTCACCACTTCAATCATACAGTTCAGAAGGAAGTCGAGGTGCCATCAGCACTTGCAGCGGATGCATCATGGAAAGCAATATTCCCGAGCACTCTTCCAAGTCAACACCCACATTTGGTTGAGTCTTGAGTTCAAAAGCTTGTAAAATTCGAGCCAAAGTGAGGTGCATCACTTGAAGGGCGAGTCCCACACCTGGGCAAGATCGCCTTCCGGACCCAAATGGCAACAACTCGTGACTTTGACCCTTCACATCCATGTCCGCGTTGGTGGTTAGGAATCGCTCGGGCATAAACCGGTCTGGCTCCGCCCATACATCTGGGTCACGTTGTATGGTCCAAGCATTGATGAATAGGCCGGTTCCACGTGGGACAAAGTATCCAGCCACGTGGCAGTCCTCCATTGCCTCGTGAGGGACCAAGAGTGGCCCCACTGGGTACATTCGAAGGGTCTCCTTTAGGAGGGCTTGCAAGTACTTCAAGTTTGGGATATCAGACTCCTCCACGAGTCTGTCTTTGCCAACGTTGTTGTCGAGCTCGTCTTGTGCTTTTGCAAGCATTTCCAGGTTGTTCAATAGCAGAGCCAACACCCAGACCATTGTGTTTGCCATGCTGTCCACTCCGGCGACTAATTGAGTCAGTGCCAAGGCTTTGATTGTGGTGTCTATGTCTTTGATTGCTGATGAGAATTGGCCTGTTTTCTCCATCATGACAAGCACATCGAGGAAGTCTCTAGTGTTGTTGATGGGGTCGCCGCGCATTTGATCTGCTTTTACGCGGTGCTCATCCAACCAAGTCTGCATGATGTAGTCTAAATCCTTTTGTGTATTTTTCATGGCCTTGGCGTCACCCTTGAAGTCCAGCCATGCCATGAAAGGCAAAGCATCGTACATCTCGGAATTCCCCAGGTGATAGTTAAATTGTTGGACGGCATGGCGAAACTGCCCCGCCATCTTCTCGTCCGCCTTCGCGACGTTACTCCCATAGTAACGCTTTCCCGCAACCATTTGCATAAGCAAATTGAATGTCAATTCTTCCAATTGGCTTTTTAGCTCCACAGACACAGAGCTCTTTCCATTTTGAACCCACTTCTCATGCAAACCCTTCATCCACAACGAAACCTCCGACTGCCTCACCGGCTTCAACATACCGATCCTCCGCGCCGAGAACAACTCCACGGTCGCAATCTTGCGAATCTCCCTCCAATAAGTCCCAAAAGGAGTGAAGCCCATGACTGAATGATCATAAGCCATGAGCTTCCCAGCAGTGGTAACAGGCCTAGTCGCAAACACATGATCTTTAGCAGTGTAACATTCCTTAGCCACCTCTTTACTACTCACAATGAGCATAGGGCTCATGCCCATGCGAAGCATGAACACCGGTCCATACTTCTCAGCAAGTGCAGCAAATGCTCTATGAGGCTGCTTGGCCGAGACCAGAAGCGGAAGGTGACCGATGATCGGCCATGCACCAGCTGGCTCAGGCACGGTTCTTGCTTTGAGCAAAGCCTTAGATGAGGAGGTTTTGGTTAATTTGTTGAACTTCTTTCTTAGAGCCCATAGCTCATAAAGGAAGAAAGTCACTAGAGTTGCTGCAACAGTTTGGAGAAGGTGAAACTCCATATGTACGTAGTATTTAATCTCTCAAAAAAAGTCTTTATTGGTTTTTGAGAAAGTGAAGTATGTGTGATGGATGAAGTTGGAGAAGATGTGGTTCGGTATTTATAGGATTTGAAACTAACGATGCATTAATTAGCTAGTTAGGAAGATATGTCGAAGTTGCTTTAACGTGAGAATGGAAAGCAAGTAATGTACATATGCATATATAGATGATCAAATTGATTTATCTATACGACCAAGACCATAATAAATTATGGTATTTGTTCAGTTTTGGCTAGTATTGCTTAGGACTCCTTCCCCGCTCTCTCCACTACTTTTTTTCCCCAAATCTTCTTATATTGACTTTAGTAAACGGACCAATTTAATTTTATTTCCCATTTGTTTGCAAGTTGCAACTAGTCTAAACTCTTAAGCTAGCTAAATGAATTTATTGAAGGGTAATTTAATAAGCACAAGAAGTCTACCACCATCATCACTAGTTAACTACAATAAAAAGTATTGTATCAACTGCTAGCTACAGTTTATGTCAGCTCAAGTTGGTCACATATTCTTTTTTTTTCTCCCGAATCCTAAATTTTTTTTCTTAATTCTTATTTATAATTTTTGTTCTTGAACCACAGTTGATCCTCCTCTTCGATCGGTGGTAGTTTCAATTAAATCCCTTTGCACTTTGTTCATACAATAAGCTGTAGACGTAGTCAGATTTGTGAAGATTGATCCATCTTTATTACGGTGCATCTTCATCAATGATGTTGCGTGAATTTGTGCGACACGCTAGATTGATCTTGTCTTTAATTTTTCATTTTATAGTTAGTTCTTCTTCCCTAGATGGAAGTCTATGATTTGTCTTCTATTTGTTGGGAATTTTTAGGTTTTCTTCTCCTGCTTGTCGGGAAGTTTTGTTATTCGTTATGTGGTTATAGTGGTGTATATTGTAATGAGTTTCAACGTTATAGAAAGTAGTCTTTGATTGACAAATTATTTCAATTTCACAATCGCATTCACATCCAATTTGATGATAGTTCGTTTGAACAAATAGGGTTGACAAATCAATGCACTTGATTTTATGTCTGGTCATGAATGATTAATGAAATTTTGATTTTTCTTGAAAAAAAAAGCTAAGTGGTAGCTCAATAATTCGATATGTAATTATTTATGGGTTCGAGTCTCATTCAGGGCAATTATTTGGGAAAGATGGTTAAATTTGATTTCTTCTTATTAAAAAAAGAAAAAAATTTAGCAGGTGGTGTAGTGACGCGAGCCGAACGCGTCAATAAAATATATATAAACCTAAACCAACTATTTTGTAGATAGCGGAAAATGGTCGATCCCACAGAGATTGGTGGTCTTTCTAAGATAAGAAAAATATAAACAAAAGGAAATTATGATTTTTTAGAATGCGTAAATATTTCAAAAATAAAGAAATCTAATGAAATGATAGAAGTCTAGGTATCCAGTTTCACAGTCTTGCCACACAACTTGGGATTGAATTTATTAATTGTCGGTTTATAAAAGATGTGAACTAATCTATTATCTAGTGCAACTATAGACCCGGTGACGCATTCGGTTCCTCGCACTTCTTGATCTCGGCAGCCATGGTACGATCGTTGACTACTTCCCTAACCAAACACGTAACCTGATCGCTAGTGCTCCCGATTTAGCCTAGATCCATAAGGTACTTGACCGGTTGGCCAATTGTCACAAGTATGAGTCTACCACGTAAGGATGGACGTTTCGACTTCAATGACAGAGGAGATCAACTTAATATGCATGCACAGGCCTTTACATATAATTAAATCTAGCCATAACATTATAAACAATACCAAAGGAAATAAATCATAGAAAAGAATCAATAATAATAAAGATAAATAAACCTCATAAAGGATTCTCAAGTCGTAGGCTTGACCGATCCACCTTCAACCTAGAGGAAGGAGATTAGCTAGACATAATAAAAAACCTAATTCTAATGCAAAACGAAAGTAAAACCAGAGTTCTTTTCGAATTAGAGTCTATTGGTATTTATAAGACACCCCAAAGTGGATTGAAAACTTGAAAATCTCGAAAAATAGGTAAAATTCTCGAAATTTCAAGTCTTCAGGTATCGACGCCCTGGCGGTGCCGTGAGAATTTGTGAAGCACGAAGTCCTCACGACATCCTTTTTTAGCTCTCTGGTTAACTCGTATGTGTGTCACTCCGTGAAAATTTGTTCATCACGGCGTCCTTGCATCGTGTAAAATTTCTCTGCCTTGCAACACGATTTTGGACCACTTAGAGGCCGAATCTGAAGAGGCTTGTGAGCAATGAAAATGTTCATCTTGGAGTCTACATTCTAACAAAGAAAACGAAAAGTAATTTGGATTTAAGATGAGGAAGTTATGACTTTATACTGAAGATGGGTCGTTAAGGAACTTAGCCAAACTTTGCCAATTGTGTGTCACTCTTTTGAGCCATTTCAAGTCCGTATCTCATGATGTTTAGATAAAAATGTCTGTCTCAAATTCTTCTTTCCAGCAAGACCAACGATGAGTCTTTCCGACTTCGGATGTGAAAGTTATGCCCTCTGAACTGAACATTACTTAATTAAGTTCATAACACGCCTTTTGCTCCAAAAACGTCCAACTCATGTAAAATCCATGAAACACATAAAACAAGCATTTATCATTTTAAAACAAGATAAATATAGTCCATTAACTCCTAATAACCTATACTAAATTATGCATAAATGAACACTCATCATGTAGACAAAAAAACTATATATGTACATAAAAAACATCCTAGTCATTTAATAAATGTTGTTACATTAATTTGGATGAGTTGGCCTGATGGTAAGGACGAGCTAATTGAGATTATATGGTTTAGGCGCACAGTCTCAGGTTTGATTCCCTACTACGTCAAGATTGTTTGGATCGCTGGGGCACACTCTGCCCAATTGCACCAAAGCTTTGTAGGAATAATCACGCTCGTTTGGATATCCACATATGTGATGGTCCCAAATCTCGAGACCTGCCACATCATGCGACACAGGCCCACAACCTTCCCATGTCACCGCCCTGTTGTGTCCCACGCACAACTAATAAATTTTACCCTTAAGTATTATCATTCATTTTTAATAATTCACATTATAATTAACGGAAGATTTAATAACATGAAAATTTACAATTTCATTCATCATAAAATTTAGAGCCTCAGTTCTATGTGGAAAACCCAGAATACTACACTGTATATAAGGCAACAAAAGTAAATACATACATGTACTTGTACTCAAAGTCCCCAATAACCCAATCATAAAGCAAAATATCAAAATGTACACGTATGAGTAGGTCCTGGACGATCGACAATCAGAGGTATTCGCCTAATATCTTTGTGCTTCTGCTCGTACCCGGATCTGCACTCAGCCATCCCAACAAATACAGATGACAAGTCTAGTGAGTAAACTCCTAAAAAAAACCATCGAGTTAATAATAACAGAAGCCAATAAATAGGTTAACTAAACATGTGGTAACCACAAACAACTGTAAATCAACGCATGCGTAGTTAACAACCAACACAAGATGATTAATAGATAACCTATGCGATAACAGTACCGATAAAACCTGATGGATGTGTGACGCAACTACAAAACTAGATCATACTTCATCAATCCGGATGCTCCAGCTGAATTGATCAAGCATGGGTCTCACCCGAACTACTAACAGTGAATTCGAACTAATCCCAACCCACCGAACAAGTGCACTCAGCAGCTCGGGTCGCTATTTACCGAGGGCTCAAGCACACGACCTACAATCTAGCATGTTATATCTTGTACCACATCGTCCCAAATAATTCTCGACCGCAAAACCAAACCTATCCGATAACCAATAAACAGACCAATACATGATCAAATATTGAAATGAACAATAAGAATAGCAAATATAAGAACTTAAACCATTAAATACTCCAGATGTATTTTTGTTGGGGTTTACGCACCTCAAATCATGCTCCAATTTCTAGAACTAATCATTGGTCCTATCCCGCTCTCACCTCAAAATGCATGCTCAATACCCGACTATGGTATCTTAAGTCCCTAGTGTCCAAAGGAAACATTTAAATCCTCAAACTCAAAAATTCAAATATTTATCTATTTCTTTTCATTTATTTTTTGTTTTTCTCTGTTCTGGCGCCGCATGGGGCTCCGCCGTAGGTAAATCCCCACGGCGTGAGCTACTGCCCAGGTGTCGTGGGTGGTGCCAACCCTATTTTTGGATTTTTTGAGGTTTTTTTGAAACCCCAGTCTATCACCGTGATCCAAACCCGTTCCAACCTCCTATGGTTCTCCAAACCAATCATAGAGTGCCATTAAACCTCGATAAACCTGACGTTTTTCCATCAAAATTGTCGACAAAACCCATTTTTTCTTAACCAACAACAATCTCAAAAAAACCATCAACATAACTCAAAACCAATATCAAAACAATATAAACAACCCAAAAAACCAGTGAGCTTGACTCACTCTTCGAAACTTGCGTTAAAACCCCGCAAAGTTATAGCCGAAAGTTAAAGAACGATGAGGGGAGAGTAGATCTAACTTGGATTTTTGATTCCTAGCTCAATCCTCCTCCACATCACCTAGCAAAGATCACCAAAACCCTTTAGTTTTCTCTTTAATTTTCGGACTGATCTTGAAGGAGGGAGAAAAGTTGGTGAAAATGAGTCAAAAACTCATATATATACTCCTACTTTTATTTAATAGGTTGTGCACATCACTAGGCACATCTTGTGTCCTTGATTTGGTCATTCAAGTCAAATTTTTGACTCCATTTGGTGACTTGGTCTCTTAATCTTATCCTTTTAAAGCACTAATAATTGATTCCTCGGGTGTTCCAGTACCCGGTACCTCGACCTACTGTAGTAAACCATGATGATACATTTGTTCTACGCCATGTTTCCATATCCATTATTTGTCACATTTAATTGTATTTATCTGTGTGATACCTTTCCCCAGCCTAATGTATCAGTAATATTTCACCTGCCCGGTACCCGCGTCGACATGTTTTTCAAGGCGAATACTTGTCACACTATCTTGCTCGTTCTATCAATATAATCCACACATGCGATGTAATAATAAGTCATAAAATAATAATTACCATCACAGTTACACAAACAATCAGTCAAAAAAATATTTTTCGTCCAACCAGGCGTATCCTAACCTGTCTGTGGCATCTCCGTGGACCTAATATGGCATCCACGTCTAAAAATCCTCGAATAACAGGATCAATCAAAATTGGCTGTTACAATAAATATAAAAAAAATAAATGTTGTTAACATTGTAAAATATAATCATCGAAAAGCAAATTCAATAAACTATTGTCAAACTTGGAAAGGGGAAACAAACGGCTCGAATCAGGTGCATGAATGAAATTGGGTTCCACCAGATCGAGGATGGTTGAAGTGTAACACCGATGTGGCTTTATTTGATGCAGAAGGTCAAGTGGGACTCAATGCTATCATTAAGGATTCGGATGGCCAGTTTGTCCAAGGAAGAACCGACCTCATAGAGAGTAGATGTAATCCATTGGAAGCCGAAGCCATCGGCATCAAGGAAGCTATGAGCTGGATTAATGAAAGGGGGTTGGATAATATAAATCTTGAAACCGACTCTTTACAATTAGAAAGTGGTATCAGAAAGGATGTCCCAATTTGCTGGAGGTAGGATCGATTTTTTAGGAGTGCAAAGTGCTATTGAGGAGACACGCTAATTGAAAGATTCGACACGTGAATGAAGTTGCCCATCAAATGGCAAAATCATCGTTAAGTCATGTTTGTTGGACTTAGTGTTTCATCACTTATATTCACACAAGATTTTGATGTCAACAAACAACGTGAAATGGTACAAACAAGTTTGTAAAGTATTTCAGTGTATCAAACTTTGTTTGATTCACAAGTTCCAATGAAGCCAAGCTTTTGAAGTTCGAGATAAATGGAAGAAATGAGACCGAAAAAGCTCAAGAAGAGGTTAAGACAAAGAAAGACATCATAAAGAATGTATGAAGTCATGTACATCATTTGTAAGGTATAAACATTCAATTACATGAGCCAAATGCATTAGAATCATACATTCCATAAATTTTAAGTTTTAAAGAACTTAAAGTTATGATTTTTGTGATTTTCAATTTCGAGGGTTTTAAAATGTTTTAAATCATGCAAACATATTTTATAACATGTATTTGAGGTGTATGAACTGTTAGAATTGTTTTTTAATGCACCGACATGTGTTTAAACGACTTTTGGATTGACATTAAAAATATTTGTAGAAAAACCCTTATGTTTTTCATAAAATTGGGATTGTTGATTTCTGGGGTTTGTGAAAACATCCGGGATGTCTAAATATAATTTATGGACCCTACTAAACATGTATAAAATGATTTAAGGGGTTTAGTAGAGTCGTTGGGTCGTTAGGGGGTCATTTTACAAAATCAAAAAAATAATTATTTTCAGGCCCCTTTACCCAACGCGCTGGTCAAAAAACCTAGTGCGTTGTGCAGTAAAATGCCAAAAATCACCTAGCGCTATTTGTGCAAGAAAGCGCAAAAATCACCAAAGTAGCATGTTTCTACCAAATACATGACGCAGCTTTATCTAGCGCGCTGTGCAGTAAACTAAATGTTTTTGAAAAGTTTACCAGCATGTTGTGCAGTATTCTTGTGACGGCGCCAGTTTTCAAACCTGAACTGGGCCCCGCCCGGCCTAGACTTACATGAAACTCTAAGTCTGTCTCGACGAATCACGCAAGGCTAGTCAGCCTTTCCTTACAATATTCCATTTCATTTACAAGTTTATAACATTGATTAGTGAATTATCATCAATATAGCAAAAGCGAAGCTCAAACTAATCAAGTAATCACAACCATATAAAGATGAGACATTTTATAGTGTGGAAACCCTGCATATGTATATCATCATAAATGATCAGTCAGAAAAGAACAACCCAATAGTTATACATGCCCATAATCTCTCACATACCCAAACCAATGTTCTAAAACAACATATATATATACAATAATACAAAAATAAATCACCAACTCAGTCAAAAGGAAATACGTGCTCCTCTATCCTCAAAGCAACTCCTTAAGCTCTAGAGTCTTTCCCTTACTAGACTGTGGATCTGCACTCCTTTAAACACAAGAATGACGAATCTAGGTAAGTAACGCAAAGCAAAACAATAATACAACATTTTGAAATAAATAAACATAAGTTTATGTTCATGTTGATAGAAAGAAAGGAATAAGGAATGCATGAATATATAAGACTGTAATACAAACAATCAAAAAGTGAGTGTCCGAGTTATGAAATCAGATAGCAAGGAGTCCCGACAATAGTCGTTGAGTCGAGGTAAAACCTACAAGACTCGGGTTCAGGACGAGAACACAGCCTACCAACCCTAACCCTTGTAACTATGAGATATTCATAGACCCGGATAAGAGCCCCCAACGTACACTCAACCGGGAGATATCAACAACGTCTAGATAAGAGCTCATATCATAGATAATTAGTAACCATGACCCCTAGCCAATGGACCACTCAACCAAAAGAGATTCCAAAAGATATGGTGATAAACAGAGCAATAACAAATTAAAGCTCAAGAAATAACTGTAAAAGTTCTCATTGGTTTACTTACCTGTAATCCAACTAATACGCACTCAACGATCCCCCGACTCGTTTCCTAAGACCTCCCGTGTGTCTTGTTGATATTCAAAATCCTCGTTATTCATTTAAGTTGTAATTCCCGTTAATTACACTCATTCTATCCAATTTTTCATAATTTTATTCGTTTACCCATTTGGGTTGATTACCCGGGTATTAGGAGTATTCGGACCCGAGAGATCCCCGAAAGTTTCTGAAAATTTTATAAAAATTCGCCCTCGTGAGCAGTGTCACGCCGTCAAGACGTCGTGGCATCCATTGGCTTGGGTGGCGTCTCCACGACATAAAAAATGAGGCTCTCTGCCCAACACGCCGTGGGTGATGCCGTGACCTCATTGGTTTTCGTGGCATCCTCGCGGCGTGGGACCAGAGGCCCCTGCCCAAGACGCCGTGAGCTGGACGGCGTCGCCACGGTGTCCTGCCCAGAACGCCTCTATAACGGGGTTTTTGACACCCTGGCTTGTGCCGCCGTGCTTCGAGCCTATTCCAACTTCGACCAAACATCCAATAACACGTCAAACCACCCTCAGCTCTCGTCAAAACCTGACCAAACCATCGATTTGCAGAAATCATCCAAAATTCCCCAAAAATCCCAAAATATCAGAAAACCTTCAAACAACAAAACCACTTGCCAAATCACTTAGGGATCATCCATTACACTCCTAATCCATCAAAACCAACCATAAAAATCAATTTTTCCAAATCTTTGTCCGAAATTATCGCGACAAAAACACACAAAACTACCACCAAAACGTAGATATACACGTGGAGAATCAGAATCTCACCTTAGATTTCAAATTCGAGCTTTCCTTTGGTGTAAAATTATGACAAATCTCCCCGAACCCTCCGTTCTTCACGTTGAGATTTTGATGAAAGAGATGAGAAAACAATATGAGAGAGAAAAGTTGATGGGGTGGGATTTTTTACCCCCCTCTAATCTCAACTCATACACAGATCTCGAGACAAATCCTATGACTTTCATTTATTTCACTCACCTACCATGACACTCATGAATGACTCCAATAGATTATACAATCACTCTTCTTTGTGATTTCTCGCACAATACTCGCGTTTTCGAATCCGTTTTGAATCCCAATTTTCGTCGCGTCGCCCCAGATGTACCAACATATCAAAAGCGACTTTCAACTTTTAATTATTATTTATTTTATATTTTGTCAGTGTTTTAAATTCATTTAGTCCTCCGGAGTGTTCACCCGAAAATATGTTATTTCATGAAACCCTCGAGCCGAACCATTCCCCGTACCAACGCTCACACTTAAACGTCCTCGCACGTTTGGGACATTGGAATTAAACATTCAGGTAATACAATATAATACAAAACACCAAACACAAATAACATACCTCAGCGTCGACAACCGAGAATTGGACGACTGTATCACGACAAATGGGCCCACGTACGACCTAAATTGATAGGTAGCACAAGTTAGAATTTAGGGTCGTTACAAATTTGACAGCTTTTTTAAAGTGTTGATCTACACCTTTAATTTGAATTTTGGGATCATTTTGGGTCCTTGGATCATATGTAACGGTCATATGGGCATATAAAAGGGTTTGACTACATACCAAAACTCCAAGAACACCAAAGCCACAACTTGTGCTCCTACACTTTCGAAAATTCAAGTTTTACACACATTTGGCTAGATTTTTTATCACATACACTTGATGATTTTCGGAGCTATCGATTCGCCAGTCAAGACAACATTAGGGAGGTGTTCTAAGGCTTGCAACCACTACTCCAAAACTGATTTTCGGATTTCACGCTTGGGGTTGTAAGATTTTTTCATTTCCTACTCTTTTTTATCTTAATCTATACTTTTTGTTTGGAGTATTACTTGTAAATCGTTAGTGGTATTTTTGGAAATAGTTTTCTTGGATTTTGAGCTTAATCTTGATGTCATAAATCCTAAAACTAATTTGCACTTGTTAGGCTTAAACTTGATTTTCAAAGTACATGAAAATTGCTTAAAACCATATTGAGCTTAATCAATATTCATTGTTGTTGGTTTCATTGAAGTGTATGTAAAACACAACAAAAAGTTGCACTTAAACTTGATTTTCTATAAACCCAAAATATTTAGTGCTCTTGTTTGAACTTAATAGTGATTTTTCATAGTGCACTATATTGACTTGAAACCTACTTGTGCTTAATCTATACTTGATTTTGTGGTTTCATGCTTATGTTGATTTAACAACATATCTACAAGAGTCTTGTTCTTAATCTAAACTTGTTTGTGACCCAAGGTTTTGATTGCACAACTTGAGCTTAAAATTGCATCTTTTATTTGTGCATCAATTAGCCTTTTATTGGAACCAAGTTGAGCTTAATCTATACTCTTCTTAATTGGTTTCAATATTGAGTGTTAGCCTATAAAAACTTAATTTTACAAGGCATCCCAATTGGCAAAATCTCACTTGCATCGATTTATTTTAGGATTACATTTCGCTTGTGAGAGGAGAACAACTTATATCGCTTTACCTTGTAAAGCACAATTTCATTGTATTAATTAAACTTTGATTGTAAGACTTAGTGAGATCTAAGTCGAATGGGAAGTCCTAGTTGAGGCTAGGCATAAAATTTAGTTGAAGCTAGGTAAGGGAAAACTCTAGTTGCGGTAAATCCTAGTTGCGGCTAGGTGGGGAAAATCCTAGGTGAATCTAGGTGGGAAAAATCCTAGTTGAGTCTATGTGGGAAAAATCCTAGTTAAGTCTAGGTGGTTGTATAAGACCTTATTGTGGTGAGACATCTTGTAAAAGACCTAATTTAGGTTAGACATTCACTAAGCTTGTGGGCTTAGGGATATTCACTTATTGGTAATATAAGTGGGGGGAGGGGGGGTTGAAAATCCTAACCGGGGAGGTTAGGTAGTGGATGTAGATCAGTTGGATCGAACCACTGTATATCATGTATCTCATTTCCATCTCTTCTACCTCCTTCACTTAGTGTAGCTTTCAATTCACTTGAATCATTCGATGCATTGCTAGCTATCGTTCATTACTACTACACTTTGTCATTTAGCTCAACTCACCAAGCTAACTTAGTGGATTAGTAAAGAAAGTCTTAAAAAGTATCATTTGGCCATCGCACCCAATTCACCACCCCCTCCCTCCCCCCCCCCCCCCTTGGATGACCTTCAATGTTGGAGTACAATATTAGCGTGAATTACCAGATTATGTTCAAGCTTTGTAGTAATAAATTGTTATATTCATGGTTTTACTTCAATGAAATCATTATTTGAGATAAATAAAAAATAAAAAAATAAAAAAAATAAACTATTGTTAAACATTTTGTGCGATCATTAATTTCATGTTTTTTCTTAGAAAAAAAAATGATTTTTTGAAAGCACAAATAAATGGATTTTACAGTCAAGTACGTACTAATTAATACATTTAATAAGTTTCAATACACACTCACCTTTCGAGGTGATTAATAACACTGTAGGCAGAGAGATGTTATTTTTTTTTTTTTTATAAGAAAGGATATTATTCTAGACATGGAAATCGAACCCCAACCACATCCACCCATAATTAAAGACTTAACCATTGGGCCAACCCCACAAGGTTGGTAGAGATGTTATTTTAGTACTTTTTAAAATAAAATTGTTCACTGCCTCGTGGTTTTGACAAAAACATACAAATTAAGACAAACTTAATTACAAGTGTAATTTACATATATATATATCCTTTGATATTAAATGAATTGAAGAATCATAATTGTTTGGGTTGTATATGGGCAAAATGGATAAAAAGGCAGTAAATACAATTTCTAATTCTGAAAACAACTTATAATTTAGACCAAGGGGTTTTGGCTAGAATGACTTTTATTATTGACCGGAGGGAGTATTAGTTAGAAGTGGGGAAGAGGATACACATGTGTCATGTGCCACACCTGGCTAGGCAAGCGTGGTGAGGGAGTGTGTTCACCAAGTACACGTAGCATCACTTGCCAAAAGACAATGTTTGATGAGGTTGTAGATTCAACTCCCGCTGAAGTAAAAAATAAAAAATAAAAAATAAATAAAACAAGAACAAGAAAAAACAAACAATGTAGTTATATAGTAAAATTATAATGTATTCACCAAAAAAAAAAATTATAATGTGATGTTGTAAGACACTCTTTTCAAAAAAAATATGGCCATTAGCATCACAATTAAGCTGTACTAAAATGACATGAGCCGATACACTATCAACATGCACATATCTAGAAGCCACCTGAGTTTAATTTGTTAGAATTTATATGAACCTCCAGTCACATCTATTGCAAACACATGATTCAAAGTACATATTCAAGGAGATGACTTAACCTGTGAGCCTCCAATGAAGACTAAATAGCTCGATCCATATATACAAGCTCTTCTATGCTCTATAAATGGACGCCATTATCCATAATCTACAATGCTCGTACGTGCCATTGACTATTATTCATATGTGTGGGCACACGGCCTGCATTCTCTTGGTTGAATCAATAAGGATGCTTAAGTTAATAATTAGATATAACTAAAATTTGTATAATTTGCATGGAAAGTAATAAAGGAACTAAAAAAAATTGATCTTTTTTAGGTTAAATTATCTTCAAAATCTTTTTTGTTTTCTTTGAACAATATTTCCAATAATTTGACATTTAAATTTTTTTTTTTAAATAACAGTTGGGTTTTTGACTCGCTAGACATGATTTCCACAATAGTGGAAGGAGCACAACCCAATTCCTGACAATCTCTTGAATGCTCATATAATTGAAAAAATACTAGAATGATAACGAGCTAATAAATCTTGTCTAACAAACATTGGCTCACAGGAGTCGTTCATGCGACCTCAGCCTGCATGTTATGCATTAGAATTTATTTGTATCTGCATCTCAAGGTACACACGGATGCCTATAGTGGGCCAGTGTATGTTGGAGTGTGACTTTCAGTTGTCATTCTGGCACTGCTCATATAATATACTCCATCCGGTCAATAATATAAGTCGTTTTTGACAAAAACACACAAATTAAGACAACTTTAATTACAAATATAATTTACATATATGTCATTTGGCATTAAATGAATTGAAGAATCATAATTTTTTGGGTTGTATATGGGCGAAATGGGTAAAAAGGTAATAAATACACTATCGAATTTTGAAAACAAGTTATAATTTTAACTAAGGGGTTTTTGCTAGAACGACTTATATAACTCACAACCACATACTAAATACTTCATGATTACACATTTTCTCATACTAAATACTTCATGATTACACATTTTATAAAACTCACAACCACATCAATACACACTATTTTCTTTGATGGATTACATTGTTTCCTTAATTGATTTTAATGTTTAAACTCATCACATTCATATTTATAGCTAACATGCAAACACTCCAATACTTGGTCAACATGACCCATTCACACCACTATGACCACTACACAAACATGTCTAACCCACATCCTCATATAACTACTTATAACTACCCATTACACATTCATGTACCAACTAACACACTTTTGTACTCATAATATAAAATTTGAATCATAGAATTTCAATATTCCCTCTTGATTCAAAATTTCTAAAATTCACATAAAACTTTGAACTTTGTAAAGTGTTTCAAACTTCTTGCGAAACACGTCACTTCACACTTCTTGAATTCATGAAGCTCATGTCTTTATGATGATGATGCACTTGTCATCACCTGTCTTGGAGCACTTATCTCCAAATAACCTCTTATGATGCCCTTGTCATCACACTCTCATATCTTCTTCAGCAGTCTTCGACCTCCACCTTCATCGTGTATACTTCATCGTGTTATACATGATCAAAAAATAATTCATTATTGATGGTATCGGAGCACTCGCACTCTCATGTTGGAGCTTCCCGAAACCGTCTTTGTCTTCACTCTCTTTGCAACACTTCTTCACGATTTATTTTCGCAACACTTCTCCGCAAACTAGCCTCAAGATTGAACCGTCGGGTCCGATACCATGTTGATTTTAAAAAAAAAAACAAGTGAAATTGTCAATTCTTTGATGGATTACATTGCTTCCTTGATTGATTCTTGTTTACACCCATCACACATATTTATAGACAATGCTTGAAACGATCCTTCAATTTAATTGGTGATACGTGTCGGGTTTTACAGGGCCATGACCTACCCGTCGCGTGATTTGTCATATTACTCAAGTCGACACTGAGATATATTTTATTTTTCTATGATGATTGTATTATTATTTATACCCGAATAAGAACACTCTGCGTCCTAGTGTGTGATTTTCATTTATTAATTGCCACGGATTTCTTTGTGAGATTCATCTAGGAAAAACAGAAATTTAGGGTATAATACGGATAATTAAACACTAGAAAATGATAATTAGTAAATTATCAAAAATAATAAATAATTAAATAAAATGTGCGAGCGAGGTTATGTCTGAGAACATACACGAGACGAGTTGAGAGTTGAAACAGGTTTGGGAACACGTGTTTTGAGCGAGAAACGGAGTCAACTATTGAAGTCATTATATTGTGTTAGAGTGGTTGGCTAGATTGAAGAGGAGACACAAGATGTTCCTCAAGATTCATGCATGATATAAGATGAAAGAGTGCTATATAAACCAACTTTTCACTCTCCTCATCTAACTTTTCAATTTTGATCAACGTGAGAGAGGAGAGAACGAACGAAAGAGAGAGAGGGTTTCGTGGGTTGCGAGCTCGTTGCAACGTCGTGGATGGATTGAATACGCGTATAAAGGTGAGATTTTTACTTCTCTCGTATTTGTGCACGTTTTGGCGTTAATTTTTTGGGTTTTCGTCACGACGATTTCAGACGAGTTTTCGGAAAAATGTTAGGAAATGAATTTGATTGATGGCTTTTGGATCAATGGAGTGTTTTATTGAGGAATTTTATGATTGGTTCATGGTTTTGAAGTGAATTAGAATTTTTGAAAATTTTTATAGAAATTCAGGTTATTTTTGAATAATGGTGTTTTGTCGAGGTTTCGACGTAAAGCGAGTTAGGTTTTAAGTTGTCATGGACATCCTTTAGGGTTTGGAATAGTCTCGAAACGCGGCAACTCGAGTCGAGGTTTCGAAAAACCCCGGAATGAGTGTTCTGCTGAACACGCTGCGAGGGACGGCATAAGGAGTATCTCCTACAGCGCCATTCACGGCGTCTCGAGCAGAGAGTAAAAAATGAAAATAAGGAAGGGCGATGTGGGTATGCCGTCTAGAACAACAGGGTCACGGCGTCTTAGTGGCTTGACACTGTTCATAGAGACCAATTTTTAAAAAATTTTAAAAAAATTTGGGGATCTCTCGGGTATCCAATTGGGTCCGAATACGACCCAATACCCTGGAAATCAGCCCAATTACACTAATTTGATAATTATGGAAAATTGGGTAAATTAGAATGATATTAATAGGATTTGCAAATTTGAGTGAATCGACAAACTTGGAGAATTTGAGTGGACCGACTTAGAGTATTCGCGAGGATTGAAGTTTTACAGTGTAAGGTACGTTATCGTACGAATGTAAGCCAGTTAGGAAGTATGCATTAATTCATTTTCCATTTATTGTCAATTATAATTGAATTGAGCCTTTGTTGGAATTCCGTTCTTATTTGGTTGGTTGAGTGTCTTGGCGTAAGTGAGTTATGAAGGTACTTTTAGGTCCATATAAGTGGGCAAGCGTGAACACTTCTGCGGTTGTATTGTTCCACCCCACTGATAGTGGGTTATACTCTGAGTACTGGATTGTTTGGACAATGCGGTGTCTATGGTTTGTTGGTCACTATAGTGACTATAAATGTGGTACTGCGGTACTGCATTGATTTTGACCACTCATGGGTCTTCTTTGATTCTGTAGACACTCAAACTTCATTGCTTAACTTGTCAGTCTGTTTATCATGCTATTTGTTATATTTTCTGTTTTTCAATACCGCATGATATTTGGATTGTTTATTTGATAAATCTTGAATTACAGTTTAGTTTCTTCTGGCATTACTTTCTCTTTTTCAAGCACTCACCATCTAGTTTGTGACGGTGATGCAGATAGAGAAGAGAAGAGTAAGGGGAAGGAGTTGATGCTAGGTGATATCCTCTAAGGACTCTCAAAGCGATCCTTTCATTTACTCGGTGTAAGTTTTTGTTCTTTTGATTGTGATTATTGTATATTACGTTTTGTTAAACATTGGGACATGTATTGGGATTTGAGATACTAGGGATATCACGTATGATCGTTTTGTATAGCTTGGATCACCAGACATGCATGTATTTATCCATTTCTCAGGGTTTCCACATTATAGGTTGTCTATTATTTCTGATTTCCATTACTTAGTTATAGTTGATTATAGTGATTTTCGCTGCGAATTTCCTGATAATTTTATAATCCTATAACTTTCACATAACATTAATAATGAAATGATGTACCTGAGGATTTGAGGCTGACTAGGATGCGTAGACATCACTAGTAAGGACTCGAGCGTCCACGTAGACCTAGGCCGGGCGGGATCTAGTTTTATGGGGAACTGGAGCCATCACAGTTGGTATCAGAGCGTACTAAGGTCAAAGTTTTTGTACCTGACTCTTGATTTACCTTACAACCAGCATAAAATACAAACCAACAGAAATAGGAAATAGTTGGAACCTATAGTGGAAACCTAAAATCCTATGTTAAGGTTTAGTTGGGACGTGTGGTGAGTTGGGGAAAAGTAAAACTTGATTCTACATGTTATATTTTTGTGATGTATTATACTATATCGGTAGCTATTGACTGATTCGGTGATTCGCTTTCGATTTCAGATTGCGATGACAGATCAGATAGAGCCTAGTAATGATAGTGGGGCTGCTGGTCCTCGAGTGATCAATGTCGAGGATTTTCAGGCATTGACACAGTGGGTAGCTACTCAGGATCAGAAGTTAGAGGAGATCTTGAGGATTTTGAGGACGATGGTTGCTACTACGTCATCACCACCATCTACCTCAGGAGTTCATGCTAATCAGGAGATGGATACACCGATTGTTGCTACATCTACTTCTCCTACGACGATTACAGCGATATCAGAGACTGTTGTGTTACCACCGGCACAGGCTTAGGCAGAGCCTGCAGTACCTCTTGTTCAGGCTGACGTAGTGCTTGCTCCAGTAGCAGAAAAAGGCATTAGGGCCGCGACGGAGGCTAGATAGTTGAGGAAGTTCAAGAGTCATAACTCGATGAAGTTCTTTGGGGGGTACAGATCTGGTGGCTGCTGAGATGTTCCTGAATAGCCATGAGAAGGCGCATAGTATCATTGCGACAAAGGAGCACATGCGAGCCTCGATTTCATCTTCGATGTTGTTTGGGGAGGATGATGACTGGTGGACTATGATTGTGTCTACCAGAGGGGTTTCGAAGGACTGGATAGAGTTCAAGACCCAGTTCAACCTGAAGTACTTTCCTCCTACAGTTCTGAGAGCAAAGAGGAACAAGTTTTCCACCATCAGACAGCTCACAAACGAGTCTGTCATGGATTATATGGGCTGGTATCTGTAGTTGCTACCCTTTGCTAGGGGTTTAGCAAACAGCGAGACCGACAGAGTCTATTACTTCACTGAGGGATTGTTACCTAACATTGGAGGTGTTGTAATCTCCATAGAGGCAGAGACTCTATAACGAGCTTATGAGAGGAGTTTGGCTAGGGACGGGTATCTACGTACACACCAAGAGGAGATTAGACCTGTTAGGCAGGAGAAACGTTCTGAGGGTCGACAGGATAGGAAAAGGAGGAAGAATAGGCACAAACTATAGTTATTGCACCAGTACCTGCACAGAGTTTCACTAGTCGACCACCACATGCTACTAGACCTGCACAGCAGAAGTGGTAGTATTCTGAGAGTAGGAATACTAGTAGAGGAGGTAGATAGACTCAGACACAAACACAGACTCGGCGATCTGGACAAGAACAGACTCGAGGTCTGGTCAGACTTAGAGACCTCCACATGGACGTGGGTAGGGTCAGACATAGGGGCATGTTTCATCTGGTTCACGGGAGACACTTACTTGTTATAAGTGCGGTTAGATCGGGCATCTATAGTTTCAATGTCCGTTATTGACAAGAGCTCAACTACAACATCACCAGCAACAACGGGAGAAAGTCCATGTTGTTATTGAGCCGTACTAGGGAGCGTCTCGTAATCTCGTAGAGGGTATGTCTTTGATTTGCAATACTTTAATGCATAACATGTTTGATTCAGTTTCTACAGTTTCATTTATTTTTGGACGCATGGTAGATGCATTAGGGTTGAGACCCATTAGGCTTAGTAGCCCCTTGATCCTTAGCACAGTGGCTGGGGACAAGATATATCTGAACTTGTTGTGTGTGGATTGTTCGGTAGTTATAGATGGTCACGATTTGCTCGCTAATTTGAGAGTACCAAAGTTCCTATAGTTTGATGCATTGTTAGGCATGGACTGGTTAGTAGCTTATCATGCCCATATTGATTGTTATGGGAAGATTATCATGATTCCATTTGCAGATGGTACAGAGGTTACATTTCAGGGTACATCAGCGTTATTACCGATCACCAGGAGTAGAGAGGCTACTAGTGGTGAGATAGAGACATTTGCGAGTGTCTTGAGCACTACTGAGAGACTGGAGGTCAACATTGATGATGTACCAGTAGTGTGTGAATTTACCGATGTTTTCCCTGACGATCTGTTGGGACTACCACCTTCGAGAGAGATAGATTTCATCGTAGACTTAGTACGTGGGACTAGACCCATTTCTATATCATCGTATAGGATGGCACCTCAAGAGTTGGAGCAGCTCAGGACTCAGTTGGATGAGTTGTTGGAGTTGGGATTCATAAATCCTAGCATGTCACCGTGGGGTGCACCAGTATTGTTTGTGAAAAAGAAAGACGGCAGCCTAAGGTTGTGCATCGACTACAAACAATTGAACCGGGTGACGATGAAGAATAAGTATCTGCTTCCTCGTATAGATGATTTGTTTGATCAGTTGACGGGAGCGAAGTGGTTTTCGAAGATAGACCTGAGATCAGGTTATCACCAGCTCAGGATCAGGGCGGAAGACAGAGAGAACACTGCATTTAGTACGAGATACGGCCATTATCAGTTCACAGTCATGTCATTTGGTGTGATTAATGCGCTAGCTATGTTTTATGGATCTCATGCACAGAGTATAGAGGACTTATCTGGATAGATTTGTGATTGTGTTCATTGATGATATCCTTATCTACTCCAAGACTCGTGAGGATCATGAGGGACATCTTCGGATAGTTCTACAGACTTTGAGGGACCACCGATTGTATGCCAAGTTCAGTAAGTGTGAGTTTTGGCTACCAGATGTCAGATTTTTTGGTCATGTTGTTGGAGCTAGTGGTGTTTCCGTGGATTCTGCGAAGATTTGAGCTATTATTGAGTAGCCTACTTCGACTACAGTGATTAAGATCTGCAGTTTTCTGGGTTTAGCTGGTATTATCGTCGTTTTGTGCAGGATTTTTCCAGGATTGCTACACCGATGACTAGACTAACTCAGGAGAATGTGAAGTTTGATTAGGATGAGAGTTGTGAGACAACATTCTTTACTCTAAAAGAGAAGATGACGACTGCACTAGTTCTTGCATTGCCTGAGACAGGGAAGGACTTGGTGGTTTATACTGATGCAGTCGTGTTTTGATGCAGGAGGGCAAGGTGATTGCGTATGCATCTCGACAGCTCAAGGTTCATGAGAAGAATTAGCCGACGCATGATTTATAGTTAACTGTTGTGGTGTTTCCGTTGAAGATTTTGAGGCATTACCTGTATGGGATGAGGTTTGATCTTTTCATTGATCATAAGAGCTTGAAGTACTTATTCTCTCAGAATGAGTTGAATTTGAGACAGACGTTGATTAGAATTCCTGAAGGATTATGATTTTCGCTTGAGTATTATCTTGGGAAGGCCAACATAGTTGTCGATGCTTTGAGCAGGAGAGGATCTGATAGTGAGGTAGTTGTGTGCCACATAACACATGAGTATGCGTTACTCGAGGCAGTTGAGATGATGACTTCATTTGATGTGCCAGCTACTACCAAGACACAGATTTGTGGTCAGTTGAGGATGCGGACTGTTTCACTTCGGGTAGTTCGTGAAGGATAACAGACTAATGAGTTGTACCAGAGATTCAGTGAGATGGATGATAGTTCAAATTATCCAGACTGGAGTCGGTCGACAAACAAATGTCTGAGATATCGAGGGTGACTGTGGATTTCATTATTGACTTATTTGCACACTGAGATACTTCAGGAGGCTCACCATTCACGTTTTTCTATTCATCCGGGTAGGACCAAGATGTATGCCGCGACGTCTTTTCTGGTGGCCGGGGATGAAAGCTGATGTTTTGGAGTTTATAGGAGCGTGTGAGATATGCTAGCGTATGAAGACTGAGCATAGGCGACTTGGAGGATTGTTGCAGCCTCTTCCCATTCCACAGTGGAAGTGGGAGCATATTTCTATGGATTTTGTCAGTGGTTTGCCTCGATCATCTCGTAGACATGACAATATCTGGGTAGTTGTGGACAGACTAACGAAATATGTACATTTTATTCCAGTATCCACTACACACAGGGTTAATAGATTGAGTATTCTCTACGAGCGTAAGATAGTCAAACTGCATGGAGTTTCGTTGTCTATTATGTCAGATAGAGGACCGCAGTTTACGTCATTGCTATAACAGAGTATGCAGGCTCAATTTTGCATGAGGATTGATTTGAGTACAGCGTACCATTCACAGACAGACAGAGAGTCCGAGAGACTGATTCAGTTGTTAGAGGATATTCTCAGGATGTGTGTACTAAAGTACGGAGGATATTGGGAAGAGTATTTTCATTTGTGCGAGTTTGCAAATGAAAACAGTTTCCAGGTTAGTATTGGCATGGTACCATTTGAGGCATTGTATGGCAGACCTTGTAGATCACCATCTTGTTGGGTGGAGACTGAGGATGCAGTGATAATTGGGCCTGAGATTGTTGTTAATCATACTGAGAAGGTACGACAGATTCGTCAGAGACAGACAGGTGCTCAGGAGAGACAGAAAAAGCACTATGACAAGTATCACGATGAGTTGCAGTACGATGAGGGAACCTACGCGTATTTGAAAGTTTCGCCTCTGAAGGTTACAAGAGGTTTGGAATCAAGGGGAAACTTGCGCCAAGGTTTATTGGTCATATCAAGATTGTTAAGAGAGTCGGCAAGGTTACTTATGAGTTGGATTTGCCGCCTCAACTCGCCAGAGTTCATCCAATGTTTCATATTTCCATGTTTCGACTAGACAAGTCAAGTGAGGGATGGCGACCTACGGTAGATCTGAGTCAGATTGATTTGCATAACGATATTACTTATGAGGAGCAACCAATTCAGATTGTAGACAGGAAGGTCAAGATACTGAGAAATAAGGAGATACGTTCAGTACTCGTCAGGTGGCAATATCACAGAGACGAGGAGTTGACTTGGGAGTTAGAGTCCTATATGCACGAGTATTTTCCTCATTTATTCGATTCCGGTAAGTCGTTATTTTGAGTAATTATTATATTAATTTCAAGGACGAAATTCTATAAGTTGGGAAGACTGTAACGGCCCTTAAATTTAATTAGTGATACGTGTCGTATTTTACAGGACCGTGACCTACCCGGCATGATTTGTCATATTACTCAAGCCTCGAGAGTCGACACTGAGGTATATTTTCTTTTTCTGTGATGGTTGTATTATTATTTATACCTGAATGAGAACACTGTGTGTCATTGTGCGTGGTTTTCGTTTATTAATCGCCACGGATTTCTGTGTGAGATTCGGCTAGGAAAAATGAAAATTTAGAGTATAATACGAACAATTAAACACCAGAAAATGATAATTATTGAATTATCGAAAATAATAAATAATTAAATAAAATATGGGAGGGAGGTTATGTTCGGGAACGTATGCGGGGCGAGTTGAGAATTGAAATAGGTCTGGAAAAAAGTGTTTTGAGCGAGAAACGGAGTGGTTTTGAAAACAGAGTCACCTATTAAAGTCATTCTATTGTGCTAGAGTGGTTAGCTAGATTGAAGAGTAGACACAAGATGTGTCTCGAGATCCGTGCATGATATAAGATGAAGGAGTGGTATATAAACCAACTTTTCTCTCTCCTCATCCAACTTTTCAGTTTTGATCAACGTGGGAGAGGAGAGAACGAACGAGAGAAAGAGGGTTTCATGGGTTGCGAGCTCGTTGCGACGTCGTGGATCGACTGAATACGCATATAAATGTGAGATCTTTACTCCTCTCGTGTTTGTACACGTTTTGGTGTTAATTTAGTGGGTTTTCGTCGCGACGATTTCGGACGAATTTTCGGGAAAATGTTAGGAAATGTATTTGATTGATGGTTTTGGATCAATGGAGTGTTTTATTGAGGAATTTGTGGTTGGTTTATGATTTTGAAGTGAATTGAAATTTTTGGAAATTTTTGAAAAAATTTGGGTTATTTTCGAATCGGGGGTGTTTTGTCGGGGTTTCGACATAAAGCGAGTTGGGTTTTAAGTTGTCATGGACGTCCTTAAGGGTTTAGAATAGACTCAGAACGCGACAACTCGAGTCGGGGTTTCGAAAAATCCCAGAATGAGTGTTTTGCTAAACACGCCGCGAGGGATGCCATGAAGAGTATCTCCCACGGCGCCACTCACGGCGTCTCGAGCAGAGAGTAAAAAATGAAAATAAGGAAAGACGTCGTGGGGATGCTATCTAGAACAACAAGGTCACGACGTTTTAGCGGCGTGACACTGTTCACAGAGACCAATTTCTAAAGATTTTGAAAAATTTTGGAGATCTCTCGGGTATCCAATTGGGTCCGAATACGACCCAATACCCCAAGAAATCAACCCAATTACACTAATTTGATAATTATTGAAAATTGGGTAAATTAAAATGACATTAATAGGATTTGCGAATTTGGGTGAATTGACAGACTTGTAGAATTTGAGTGGATCAACTTAGAGTGTTCGCGATGATTGAAGTTTTACGGTGTGAGGTATGTTATCGTACGAATGTAAACCAGTTAGGAAGTATGCATTAATTCATTTTCCATTTATTGTCAATTGTATTTGAATTGAGCCTTTGTTGGAATTCCGTTCTTATTTGGTTGGTTGAGTGTCTTGACGTAAGTGAGTTACGAAGGTATTTTTGGGTCCATATGAGTGGGTAAGCGTGAACACTTATGCGGTTGTGTTGTTCCACCCCACTGATAATGGGTTATACCATGAGTACTGGATTGTTTGGACGTCGCGGTGTCTATTGTTTGTTGGTCATTATAGTGACTATAAATGTGGTATTGCGGTATTGCATTGATTTTGACTACTTATGGGCCTTCTTTGATTTTGTAGACACTCAAAACTTCATTGCTCAGCTTGTCAACCTGTTTTATCATGCTATTTGTTATATTTTCTTTTTTTCAATACGCATGATAATTTGAGAAATCTTAAATTACTGTTTAGTTTCTTCTGGCATTACTTTCTCTTTTTCAAGCACTCATCGTCTAGTTTGTGACGGTGGTGCAGATAGAGCAGAGATGAGCAAGGGGAAGGAGCTGATGTTAAGTGATATCCTCTAAGGACTCTCAAAGCGATCATGTCATTTACTCAGTGTAGGTTTTTGTTCTTTTGACTGTAATTACTGTATATTATGTTTTGTTAAACACTGGGACATGTATTGGGATTTGAGATACTAGGGATATCATGTATGGTCGCTTTTTTTAGCTTGGATCACCAAACATGCATGTATTTATCCATTTCTTAGGGTTTCCACATTATATGTTGTCTATTATTTCTGAATTTCATTACTTAGTTATAGTTGATTATAGTGATTTCCGTTGCGAATTTCCTGATAATTTTATAATCGTATAACTTTCACATAACATTAATAATGAAACGATGTACCTGAGGATTTGAGGCTGACTAGGATGTGTAGACTTCGCGAGTAAGGACTAGGGGGTCCATGTAGACCTAGGCCAGGCGGGATCCAGTTTTTTGGGGAACTGGGGTCGTCACAATGCTACACATGTATGGACTTGGTCAGCATGACCCATTCACACCACTACATACATGCACTCACTTCACTAACTAGTAACTACCCATTAAATAACTATTTAATAACTACCTATTACATATGACTCTAATGTGGACACATTCTCACTTACTAAACTTTAATTATAATTTGAATCATAATATTCCAACATGAGAACTAGTGTTGAGGCTAGTTTGCAAAGAAGTGCTGCGAAAATAGATCGTGAAGAAGTGTTGCGAAGAAAGTGAAGACAAAGACGGTTTCGGGAAGCTCCAACATGAGAGTGCAAGTGCTCCGACGCCATCAATGATGAATCATTTTTTGATCGTGTATAACACGATGAAGGTGGAGGCCGATGACCGCTGAAGAAGATATGAGAGTGTGATGACAAGGGCATCATATGAGGTTATTTGGAGATAAGTGCTCCAAGATGGAAGATGACAAGCGCATTATCATCATGAAGACATGGACTTCATGAATTCAAGAAGTATGAAGTGATGTGTTTCGCAAGAAATTTGAAACACTTTACAAAGTTCAAAGTTTTATGTAAATTTTAGAAAATAAAATTTGAATCAAGAGGGAATGTTGGAATTTATTATTCAAATTTTATGTTATGAGTACAAAAGTGTGTTAGTTGGTACATGAATGTGTAATGGGTAGTTATAAGTAGTTATATGAGGATGTGGGTTAGACATGTTTGTGTAGTGGTCATAGTGGTGTGAATGGGTCATGTTGACCAAGTATTGGAGTGTTTGTATGTTAGCAATAAATATGTGTGTGGTGAGTGTAAATAATATTAAATCAATCAAATAAACAATGTAATCCATCAAAGAATTGTCAATTTCACTTGATGTTTTTTTTTTTTTTTTTTAGTTTTTAAAAAATCAACAGGAAGTGACTCGATCAGTTATTTATTCTATCAATGACCCCATGATTTGAATAATATCAGCCGTTGTAACGGACCGAAGAACCTTGACCATTGAATATCGATCTTGATTAACTAATATTGTATCCAAATTGTGTGCCATGGCAGCAATTAAGATCAATATATGGAGTAATATTGTATCAATATTGTGTGCCATGGCAGCATGAAGTCTCTGACTAACTAACATCAACAAGTGGGAATTGGAACATGCCTCGATTGAGTCAAAGTTCACGCCTTGACTGCCGTGGATGATTGACAATGGACTAGTTTGTTTGGAATGTATAAATCTTCACTAGCTCTTCTAAAAATAAAAAATTAAAAATTAAAAATTAAAAATTAAAAAATAAAAAATAAAAAATAAAAATCTACACTAGCTACTATTTGTCCAAAAAAAATAGAAATCTACTCTAGCTACTAACTACTATTGTAGGTAGATCGAATTTCTTGAACTGTGAATCTCGTGAGCTTTTTATAATTCCAAGTTTGCCGTCAACTGATAAGTCAATTTGCTGATTTCATATTATTTTGATATGTCAATTGCTGATTTCACTTGTGTTATTAACTCACATCATAAGGTAGAATTTCTTAAGTAAATCCCAGACTTCCCAGTTATTTAAAAAATAAAGTTTATAATTAAAATAAATTTGTTTGTTTAATTAATTACTTACGTAGCAAGTATATATATTAATGTAAAATCGTCACAACTAGTTTTCCAATATTTCTTAAGATGCGAGATATGACCAAATTAATAACAATAACAAAACGTCACAACAACAACAACAACAACAAAAAAATTAATAACAAAGTCTTTTTTTGATGAGCGACTCCAACAGAGTAGAATTACCTAAAGACTCACCCACCCTGTATACATCTCTTTCTTATCGAAAAAAAAAAAAAAAGACCCTTTGTAATGCCTCCTCCATCATTTTTACTCGGATTGATACAACGTTTAAGATAATATTGTTTAAACTAATTAATTTCCAAATTAACGTCTATATATATATATATATATATATTAAAGGAAGGCCTTCGGTTGTCACATGGCTTCTTCTCAAGCTTCCTTCTCACCATGCCATCAACTCCAACTTTAAATATATATATATATATATATATATATATATATATATATATTCATCTCATGGGAACCCCTCAAAATATGTTATACATTTAATGTTTTGTGCATTTATGACGTTTTAATTAATGTATTGGATTAGAATATAATGAGATTAGAATCCAATGGTTGAAAATAGTGTACCCATGGTATGGGTACTTTTATGGTTCCTATAGTAATAGTACCATATATATATATATAGACATCTCATGGGAACCACTCAAAATGTGTTATGCATTTAATGCTTTGTGCATTTATGACATCTTGATTAATGTATTGGATTAGAATTAGAATCTAATGGGATTAGAATCCAATGGTTGCAAATAGTGTACCCATGACAAGGGTACTTTTATGGTTCCTATGGTAATAGTACCTTATATATATATATATATTAAAGGCCTTTGGTTACCACATTGATCTGTTGTGGGTGTAATGGAGTGTCACATCATCATTCATTACACTCCCCTCTAGTACACTTCACACCCACAATCATTTAAACTCTTCACTACATATTTTATGAGACCAACAATCACGTCCACCATTCTTTTTAAAAAATCAACACATTTAAAAAAAATCACATGTTCGCGTTCATAAAAACAAAAAAGTTGGCTAAAATTGTTCAAAAATACAAAAAAAAAAAAGATTGGTGGCCCCACGCTCATTAATGCGTGTGGGATCACCAAAGCTTGCGCGGTGGTAGAAACGTCTTCCACTGCGCAAGCAACCGATTCAATACACTACACTCCCACTGCAGGTGCTCTAATATATAGGAAGGAGGGCTTCCGATTGCCACATGGCTTCTTCTCAATCTTCTTTCTCGCCACATCGTCAACTCTTATGCCATGTCATCAACTCCAACTCTAACGAGAATAAAGTAAGGCCTCTGGTTGACACATGACTTCTTCTCAAGCCTCCTTTTCGTCATGTCATCATCTCCAACTCATAAATTAATATAATCTTAATTATTTTTTACCATTAATAATTAAATATATTTCATTTCAATTTAATTTAATTATTTGTTTTAGGTCTCTTCATCTTCCCTTGCAACCACTAATTTGATAAATTGTATAACCACTACTTCAAATAAAATTTTTTTTTGACGAAGAGATATTTTCATTCATAGAAATTATCACTATTACATCTGATTTAACAATGAAATTACATCAATAACAACATTTTTCCTTTTTTTTGAGATCAAATCGATGTTGCGAAAGTTTGCAAACTTATGTGCAACCTATACGCTTGTCTTTTGCATCTATATTATATAACCATAATGAGAAATAAAACTTCCAACAAGGGAAGAAGAACACAAACTTTTGATGAGGGAAGACAAACACATACTTCCAACAAGGGAATACAACTTACTGAAACAAAATGCCTAGTGAAAAATATCAAACCAACATCTGACGCAGATCCATACACGAGTAGAAGTGAGGATGAGATTAAGTTATAGCAGATGCATGCGTGAAGGAAAGGCAGGTGGTGCCAATGATGAATCTGACAACTGCTGCAGGCCGAATGAAATGAAACATCTTAGATATATATATAGATCCGACTTTTATCGAATAAATAAAAATAAAGATTTTTATTGGAATCACCACCAATCAAAAGAGAAGATCGACGGTGGTTCAAACTAAAGAATCACAAAAAAAAAATCAATGCTCCAAACCATATCCGCTGCTCAAGGTATTCTTCCCCCAGAGTTTTTTAAATATATATCTAAATTTATAATTTTGTTACGAAGTGTGGATGACCATGCATGTACACCAACATATTGTGTAGTTATGTACTTCCCATAGTCCATGTATTGTCATGTTCTTTATAACCATTTCAATGTACATGGGGTGTATGTTTTAGTCCCACATTGCTAAGGCACATTTGTCATCATACCAAATGGCCTATATAAAGGATACTAACTTCATTGTAAGAGCACACCAAGTTGAATGAAAACTTCTCATTCCAACTATCTCATTTCTTCGCTTCTCCTTTGTAGTAGTAGTTTGTAGTAGTAAAAGTTCTTAGTCTTCTATTTCCTTATCTAGCTCTTAGCAAGTTCCAATTTATTTTACAACACGTTATCAGCACGAGCTTGCTCTAGCATTAAGGAGATCTTGAAGTTCAAGAAGGCTTGTTAAGGAAAAAAAGCTAAGAAGGTATAACTTTTGTTATTTAAATAAGTTCAATTTATTTCTGAATTACCATTGTTGTTTCCTTTTATTACATGCATAACTTCTATATGCATACTTTATTCATATACCATTATAACGTCACCGATTGCGAAAGTATGCTCTGTAGTTGCGTCTTGTACGATCTTCTACATCAGAAATCAAAAGTCAATATGTGACATAACTAGTTTTCTCGCTATACTACAAACGATTAATTATGCTCAATTCTTGATTTTTTATATTGCAAATAGTGTTATGAGTTTGGGTTGATAGTGGGTAAGCCTTGTCCCCGGTAAAGCTAAACATTGAAAGGGAGACGGGTTATCCCGTTCGAGAAGGCATGGTTTTAAGTAGACTTCGTCTCACCACCCAACCTGGAGGTTGTCCCACCAACTCATACAAGTAATACATTTTGCATACTAATAATCAAGTTGTGAACATATATTTAATCATATGTTATGTTTTTACATAAAAAAGGGAAAGCTCTTTTATATTAAATTTATTTTCAAAATTCTTTTCAACCATAGTTTGTTTTTGTTACCTTATTATAATTCTTGTCATAATAATTCTATGTAAGGTTGTGTGTTATACATAATCATTCGTCAATTTCTTTTTGGAGATTTGAAAAGTGAATATTTCACTTTATATATATTTTCACCTTATGGAGTTATACATACCAAAAGGGTAATGCTCTAAAAAGCTCAAAATGAGCGGCTGGGTCTCATGCTACAAAATTTAAACAGTCAAATATTAATTATAATTTCACAATTTTAATTACCTCTATGTTGAGGCTATGTGGAAATATGACTGATGAGACAATAAAAGGAAGGTCACGTGGCCCGCCTCGATTTATTGTTGCAACAAATATCGAGTGCGCACATCAATCCAATAAATATTAAGGATTGATTTCTTGTCTCATGGTAGCTAAGTAAAATGATGAGATATTATAAATATAATATCACTCCCGTCCAATTAGTTCAGCTTCAAATTAAGAAGCATATGTTCCATATAATGATCATGATCGCAATAAATTTATGGACGTGGAAAAGGTGAAAATATCAGGTAAAGGTCGTATTTGACAATTCCACCAAATTTTGGAATAAAAGTGGTGCACCACTACAAAGGGCAAATAATTATTGACAATGAGCGCTCATAATTGTGACATTTTTTTAGTCATATATGAAAGGCTATTTTGCCTAAATATTGTCATATATATGCCCGAGTATTTTTGTGACCTTTACCATGCCTTTAAAATCAAAGGCAAAAATTCAGAAGAAATTTACTCAGCTTTAAAGATATTCGACAAAATGGATATCACATTGAAACCATGAACGAAAATAATAGAGAATTTCTCTATGTCACATTGGTTTCAAATGGGAAAAAGAAGTGTTAGAATAATTCCCAGCTTTATCCTTTGGATTATATTTTACTTATATAAGGCATGTCGAAACGAATGTCGTCTTAAATAAGAAAATTAATGATCCAAAGACATTCATTTTATGGCATGACCGGCTTGGTCATCCAGGATCATCAATGATGCGAAGAATAATTAATAATTCGCATGGACATCCTTTAAGGAGTCACAAAATATTTTCAGCTGGTGATTATAATTGTGCTAGTTGTTCTCAAGGTAAATTGATAGTTAAATCATCCCCAAGTAAAATTGTTGTGGAATCCCAGTTTTCTTATAACGCATTCAGGAGACATATGTGGACCTATTCATCCTCACTGTGGACCATTTAGATATTTCATGGTTTTGATAGATGCATCAACTAGGTGGTCACATGTTTGTTTGCTTTCGACTCGCAATGTTGCATTTGCTAGACTTTTAGCGCAAATCATTAAGTTAAGAGCACAATTCCCTGACAACCCAATCAAGACCATCCGTCTTGATAATGCCGGGAAATTTCAATCTCAAGCATTTAAAAATTATTGCATGTTTATAGGAATTACCATTGAACATTCTGTTTCACATGTGCATACCCAAAATGGTTTGGCAAAATCTCTAATCAAACGCATTCAATTAATTGCCAGACCTTTAATCATGAGAACTAAGTTATCAACTTCAGTTTGGGGACATGCAGTCCTTCATGCAGCATCTATCATTCGTTATAGGCCTACTGCATACCATGAACATTCCCCCATGCAACTCATTTTAGGTTAACAACCAAATATTTCACACCTAAGAATTTTTGGTTGTGCAGTGTATGTTCCTATACCACCTCCCAATAGAACTAAGATGGGTCCACAACGAAAACTTGGGATTTATGTTGGATTTAACCCATCGTCCATTATAAGATACCTTGAGCCCTTAACAGGGGATTTATTTACTGCACGTTTTGCTGATTGTCACTTTGATGAAGCAATTTTTCCACCATTAGGGGGAGATAAGAAGTCAATTCAAAAGGAATGGCGCGAAATTGCTTGGAATGCATCAACTTTATCACATTATGATCCACGAACAAATCAGTGTGAACTTGAAGTTCAAAAGATCATTCATTTGTAACAAATTGCAAATCAATTACCAGATGCATTTAATGATGCAAAACAAGTGACAAAATCACATATTCCAGCTGTAAATGCTCCTACAAGAATTGATGTCTCTGAGCAACAAAATGCACATGAACCAACGAAACGCTTAAAGCGTGGAAGACCGGTTGGTTCAAAGGATACAATTCCTCGAAAGAGGAAAACGGGAGTAAAAATAAATACAAATCAAAATACTCCGAGAAAGCACAAGAATCCTTTGATAAGGGTTTGTCGAACAAGTTGATTCGATGAGGAACAACTTCCTCTAGAAAAAGAGGAAAAAGATGAAAATAATGAGATCTCAATAAATTATTTAAACTCTGGTAAGATTTGGGATCGAAATGAAATTGTTCCTGATGATATATTTGCTTTTAATGTGTCCTTTGAAATATGTGAAAATGATGGTGATCCAGAACCACGATCGGTGGACGAATGTCAAAAAAGACCTGATTGGCAAAAATGGCAAGATGCTATCCAAGCAGAGCTAATCTCGTTAAGGAAACGAGAGGTTTTTGGACCAATTGTCCAAACGCCAGATGGCGTAAACTCTGTTGGATACAAATGGGTATTTGTACGAAAGAGAAACGGAAAAAATAAAGTTACAAGGTACAAAACAAGACTTGTAGCTCAAGGTTTCTCACAAAGACCTGGCATCGATTATGAGGAAACATATTCTCTGTTATAGATGCAATCACATTTCGGTTCTTGATAAGCCTTGCGCTCTCGAAGGGCTTGATATGCATTTAATGGATGTCGTTATAAAGATATCATGTACGGATCTCTAGACAAAGTGAGATATACATGAAAATCCCCGATGGATTTGTAATATCCGATGAAATAAAATCAAAACCTCATAACATGCATTCTATAAAATTACAAAGGTCTTTGTACGGGTTGAAACAATCGGACGAATGTAGTACAAACGTCTTAGTGATTATTTCTTGAAAGAAGGATATGTAAATAATCCGCTTTGCCCATGTGTCTTCATTAAAAGATCATCAACAGGATTTGTGATTATTGCGTATATGTTGATGATTTAAATATAGTGGGAAACCACGACGACATCGTTAGAACATCCGAATACTTGAAAAAGGAATTCGAGATGAAAGAACTTGGAAAAACAAGACTTTGTCTTGGTTTGCAAATTGAACATTTTTCAAGTGGAGTACTTGTCCATCAATCAAATTATATTGAAAAATTATTAAAAAGATTTTATATGGACAAGGCACATCCATTGAGCTCTCCAATGGTTGTCAGATCACTTGAAGTGGATAAGGATCCATTTCGACCTCAAGAAAGTGATGAAGAGCTAATTGGTCCGGAGGTACCATATTTAAGTGCAATTGGTGCACTTATGTATCTTGCAAATTGTACAAGACCCGAGATATTTTTTCTTTGTCAACCTACTTGCAAGATATAACTTTTTACCAACTCGAAGACATTGGAATGGTGTTAAACACATTTTTCGATATCTTCGAGGAACAAGTGACATGGGTTTATTTTACTCGAGAGGGGTAAAATTGAATCTCCAAGGTTATGCTGATGCTGGATTTTTATCAGATCCCCATAAGGTCCGTTCTCAAACGGGATATGTATTCACCTGTGGTAATACTGCTGTATCATGGAAGTCAAAAAACAAACTATGGTTGCCACTTCTTCTAATCATTCTGAAGTACTTGCAATTCATGAAGCAAGTCGTGAATGTGTTTGGTTGAGAAACATGATTGAACATATACAAGAATCATGTGGATTGCCTTCAATAAAAGATTTTCCAACCATATTATATGAAGATAATGCAGCATGTATTGCACAATTAAGTGAAGGATTCATAAAGGGGGACAGAACAAAACATATTTCACCAAAATTCTTTTATGTGCATGAGCTTCGGAAGAATGGTGAAATTGATGTCAAGCAAATCCGATCGAGTGATAATCTTGCTGATTTATTCACAAAAGCCTTACCAACTACGACATTTAAAAGGCTTACATATGGTATTGGCTTGCGTAAACTTAAAGACATTGCAAGTAAAGAAACTGAACAAGTTTCACCCATGTTCACATGAGGGGGAGTTATTGATTAATGTATTACACTCTTTTTCCCTTAGCTATGGTTTTATCCCATTGGGTTTTCCATGCAAGGTTTTTAATGAGGCAATCTTAACAATATTATACCCATCTTAATATTTATGAGAATAGTGTACTCTTTCTTTTACTATATTTTTTCCCACAGGGTTTTTCTTAGTAAAAGTTTTAACGAGGCACAATCTCTAAGTAAGCGTCATCCAAGGGGGAGTGTTACGAAGTGTGGATGACCATGCATGTACACCAACATATTGTGTAGTTATGTACTTCCCATAGTCCATGTATTGTCATGTTCTTTATAACCATTTCAATGTACATGGGGTGTATGTTTTAGTCCCACATTGCTAAGGCACATTTGTCATCATACCAAATGGCCTATATAAAGGATACTAACTTCATTGTAAGAGCACACCAAGTTGAATGAAAACTTCTCATTCCAACTATCTCATTTCTTCTCTTCTCCTTTGTAGTAGTAGTTTGTAGTAGTAAAAGTTCTTAGTCTTCTATTTCCTTATCTAGCTCTTAGCAAGTTCCAATTTATTTTACAACAAATTTAATAATATATAACATCTTTCTAAAAATTTTTGTTTCTAACTTTTTTCTTTGAAGTTGTTTATATATATATATTACTTTAGTCAGGTAACAATACTATTTAATTAAGATGGCAACATTTTTTACATGATTTTAATGCTTTTAATTTTGTTTTTGTATTAAGTTATAATAATATCAATTAAGAATAACATTTTTTTAGCGAGCTAATAATACTATTTAATTAAGATGGTAACATTTTTTTACATGATTTGAATTTTTTTACATGATTCTAACACTTTTTTACTTACCAACAAAACATATAATTAATTCCTCATTTTTTTACATGATTTTAACCTTTTTTTTGTCTTTGTATTAAGTTACAAAAATATCAATTAAGAATAACCTTTTCTTGGCCAGCTAATAATACTATTTAATTAAGATGGTAGCGTTTTTTTATATGATTCTAACATTTTTTTTACTTACCAACAAAACATATAATTAATTCCGCGCGCAATGCGCGGGATGGCAACTAGTTACTAATTAAGTGATAACTTAATAGTATGATATGTAATTTTTTATATAAAGAGTTAAAGTATAATCAAGCCTCTTCAAGACAAGTTTGACGAGCAATAAGTTGCCGGTTTCTTATCAAAATTAATTCCTACATATTTTTTAAGGTACAAGATATGATGGAACTAACAACATTAATAACAAGTACAATACCGACCAAGTGTTATCTCATCGATTTCTTATCCAATAAAAAAGAACCAATAACAAAGTCTTTGCAAACATCAAATTATATATCATGAGATGAAGGTCAACATTTCTATTCAGCTATTTAATGCATAAGATATCATCACATTATATTCTGACTATAGATCCGACTCTATAATTCTCTTTAATGATATATAATAAGTACAAATCTTCATAATATCACCTGTAATCGCATGTTTGACATTTTGAGAAGTACTTTAAGATGTTAATGCTAGGCAAGAAAGTACTAGAGCGACCCCAAGTTGCAGTAATAAAAATCACAACCTTCGTTAATTCACATTTGGACACTGTCGTACTCCAACTGAAAATGCGATCCCTTATGAACAAGATTTAAATTGAAACTTGACTTATCACTTAAGGGACCATAGTCCATCACCACTCAGATCAACGAGTTATCAGTGCGTGCATAATAGTTTTTAGATGAACTAACACAATTATAACCAGTGAGCCATTATTGTGAATTTGATGAGTGTCATACTAGTATTGCCACTACGTCCATTCATGTGACCATATTCAGGTTCATCAATAAAAATGTGACCATGTTCAGATATTTTGTGCACAAAAGTTATTGGGCTTATCAAAAAAAAGATTTGGTCAAGATTTTAAGCAATCTTGACTTGTCCGGTTAATTATAATTCTGACTTAGTTTTTGAGATTGCAGAAGTCAGTAGCATCATATATATGCCCCATATAAACGAATATGCAAGGCACTAACAGGAGAATTCAACTCCAAAGTGCTTAAAATATGTGGGCTTGAATTTCAATTTCGTCAGACTTGGACTTTATTGATGCCAAAGTCAGCTACTATTTCTTACGTTTCTAATCAAATCAAATATTTAAGCGAAGTTGATGATGTAAGCTAACTAAGCTTAACATGCATGTTTGAAGCATTTATAAGATGTGACGCACGACAAATCCGAACTTTAGATCTCATAGTTTAATTAATTGAGAGTTTCAAATATATTTTATTGAGGACTTTGATTCCTAGAAAGATTTATTCATTGATCATAATATTTTAGAACTTATTAATTAATTAATTACGACACAGTAAGCACTTCCCCAATTATGCCACGCTTTAGTATATGTTATATTATCTTTCGATACAAGTATTAATTGTAAAATGGTGCAATTGCTGACCATCTTTAGATGGGTCTAAACCATCACAACCGTTATTTCTTAATATGTGTTATTTCAACTAAATAGATGGCTCAATAGTTTAGTGTGTGATATTGTTGTAAGAGGTTAGGGGTTCAAGTCCTAGAGGAGGCAAGATAAATTGATTTTTATTTTTTTATCAATAAACAATAACTGTAATGTTATTTCTCTTCAAAAAAAAAAAAAAAAACTGTAACGTTATTGCCACTTTTGAATCTTTGTATTATTCTTTCTTTGTTATTATGATTTTATCATAGACCTACATAAGAACTCAGATTCATAAAAGCATGGCTAGCTTCATAAAAAAAAGTTAAATTAGTTAAAATATCCCAACCTTTTATAACTTTTGTTATTATATTGTAACATTTATAAATTATTTAATTTGTATCATAAGCTACTTTTGAACTTCAAAATTAATGATGTGGCACTTAAATAGTAAATTTAAATCAAACAATTGATGATTATTTTGATAATTATAGGTGATGGGGTGTCTTTTTAAACTCACAATTAAGGTACCGCAACATCAAATTTAGAGTTCAAAAGTAGTTTAGCTTATACTTATTGCTTATTGCTTATAATATAAGTAATTATGACATAATTGCTTTCGCTATAAACACTATGACATGTTTGTTTTATTTTTTCAAAAAGTACTTTTAAGAACCCAACTATGTTTGATTAAAGAAGGGAAGAAGTTTGTTTAAGTTTAAAGGAAAATTTTGCCCTTTTTATATTTCATATGATAGTTATAACGTTATCAATATCATATATATAATGAGTGCTCTAAGTGAGTGTTAGTATTGAGTGACTTTAACATTTTTCATATATTATATATAATATACGTACACCAATGTATGGATGTAGCTGTAATGACCCTAAGAATCTAACTCATGCCACGTGTCATTTTAGGTCGTACGTGAGTCTATTTGTCGTGATACGTGTATTCAATTATTAGTCGTCGACACCGAGGTATATTATTTTTGTTCGGTGTTTGTATTATTTATTTTGTTACCCGAATGTAAATTCCAATGTTTCAAATGTGTGCGGACGTTTGTGTGTAAGCGTTGGTGTTGAGAAACGAGTTCGACTAGGAAAAACGTGCATTACGGGTACCGGGCTAACAATTGTTGGGTAGTTAGCTGTTTGAGGGGGATAATTGAATTAAAACACTAAAAAAATTATAATTTAATTAATAAATAATCGTTGTGTAACTTGTTCTATACGTTGGTTCACCCTCGAGCACATGACAGTGCGAGTCACGGTGTGGTTCGGGTGCAGGAACACCCGGGAAGCTTTAGTTTTGAGTAGGAATGGATAAGGAATAGTCAAGAGAGTCCCTAAGTGAGTCATGAGAGTGGTTGGGGCTAATGTGAAGGATCGGAGGACCCTACGATGTGCCTCGGGATACGTGTGTGAGAGATGATAAGATGGATATATATAGGACACCAACTTTTCTCTCTCCTCACTCATTTTTCCTTTCTTCTCTCTCGACGTGAAAAGAAAACAGGCCAGAGGCTAAAAAGTAGTTTTGGCATGAATCAAAGGCCGAGAATCGAGCTACGATGCGGATTAAGATGAGATCCCGTTTACTCGTTTAGTTGTCGTCTTTTTGACGCCTGTTTTTCGAGTTTTCGTCGCGATGATTCGGACACCGATTTGGGTTTTGGTTTTTCTGGGTTTTTGAGATGGTTTGATAATGTTCTTGGGATCAATTGGAACATGAAATGGAGTTGCTATAGTGGTGGTTTGAGATATGGAATTTTGAATAATTTTTGGTGAATTTTTGATAATTTTGATCATATTTTTGAATCTGCAATTTGTGGACATTTCGATGAGGTTTGAACGATGGTTTGGTAGTATTGACGTCCCTATGAGTTTGGGATAGGCTCGGAACGCGGTGACACGAACCAGGGTTTCAAAAAACCACATATTTATTTTTTTTATGGACGCCACGAGGAATGCTGTGGAGCCCTAAACTCCACGACGTTGGTCACGGTGCCCAGGGCAGAGAGCCCTGGGAAGTCACGCTTCAAGTGACGTCGTCAGGTTTTGATTGTAGCGACCCAAATTAATTTAATTAAGTATTAGTGTTAATCACGGGGATTAACGGTTAATTCAGGTGTTACGTGGACAACTGGGTGACTCAGATGTGGGAACCCAGATTATACTCAGATATTTGTGCATAGTGTGATGCCTACTATTGCAATGTTGAGTGTATTATTTACCATTTATGTATATAAACATCGCATGTGTGAATGTTGATATCAGGCAAGGCAAGGAGTCAGGTATATGTCCCGAAGTGTGTGTTAAAGACCAAGTACCGGGTACCAGATAGCCGGGGTACGAGGCATGGGTCGCCGCGTAATTAAGAGTTATAGTGTGATCTTACCAATGATTTTGTGGATTTATTGGATGGCCTAACTTAGGTTATGCAATTTATTAAAAAGTAATTAATCAAGTTTCTAAGGTTGTAGCTAGGAAAATCAAGACACATAGGATATTCCTCGAGACAAGGAACAAGCTAATACAAAGCAAGCAGTGTCATGATAGGATGTCTAGATTTGGGTAACACAAGTTGATCAGGGACCATTAGATCAGCCTCGAGATACATGTTCACACTAGATTAGAACCAATGGTATAAATATCACCCGATTAGTGGCGCCATGCAAACAAACCATTCTCAACAAAAATCTGAGGCTCTGTGAGACAAAATTGGTATCGGAGAGGACGAATTCAATCTTTGGAGAGTGATCTTGGGCGTCCAACAGCCAAATCTAAAGTAATCCAAGCTTTATTTGAGGTATTTTCATGAAAATGGGGTTTAGTATCAAATTTTGGATTTTGGTGTCTAAGTATTCTGGTTTTTAATGATTTAGGGTTCTAATTTAATGATCTTTTATGTGAATTAAGGTTCTGGGTATGTGTATTTGAGGTTTGAATCGGATTTACCACCAAATTTTGGATTTTTGGTGGAAATTGGTAAAATTTCACATGCAAGAATGATCTGAAATTCTTTATTGAATTTGGGGTTTTGATAATAAAAAGTGGTTTTCAATGGGTTGAGAGGTACCACAACTGAAAATTAGAATATATGATATAATATCATAAAAATTACATAATGTGTTTTTAAATAATATAAAACACTATAAATGACTTCAGGAACTAGGGAATCATAGCTCGGGCATCGGGGAGCTAGGCGGGTCCGGGAAGTCGGAGTGCATATTTCAGGTGCGTAAAACCTTTGAGAATGTTAAAGTTTAATTCATGTGTGGTTTTTCCATGTAAACGAGTGTTTATTCATTTATCGTTTTGTTTACTTAAATGGTTGTCATGCATATGCACTGTGATCATGTGTTGGTCGATGTTTGATTTGTTCACATTGTCGGAGACTAATTGGGATGGTCGTGGTACGGAATTGAGCAGGCGAGATTGTAGCACGTGTACTTGGTGCAGCCGGTGAATAGCTACCCGAGTAGCGCGGTGCGCGTGTTCGGTGGTTTGTGATGTGTTTCCAGTCACCGTTAGTGGTTCGGGTGTGGTTTAGGCTTATATGCTCAGTTGGGGCATCCGAATCTACAAAGTATGATCTAGTTTTGTTAGACTCCGTCACACCTCTATCTAGTTTTAATTGATATCGTTGTTGAACCGAATTACTTGAATGATGTTTTATATTCACTATGTGTGATCGGTATATTTGCTGTGAATGTTATTTGTTGCCAGCAAACAACATTACCTTAAATAAAGCTTGAATTACCTTAGATTTGGTTGTTGGACGCCCAATCACTCCCCAAATCTTGAATTCGTCCTCTCCAGTATCAATTTCGTCTCACAGAGCCTCAGATTTTTGTTGAGAATGGTTTGTTTGCATGGCGCCACTAATTTGGTGATATTTATACCATTGGTTCTAATCTAGCGCGAACACGTATCTCGAGGCTAATCTAATGGTCCCTGATCAACTTGTGTCACCCAAATCTAGACATCCTATCATGACACTGCTTGTTTTGTATCAGCTTGTTGCTTGTCTCGAGGAATATCCTATGTGTCTTGATTTTCCTAGCTACAACCTTAGAAACTTGATTAATTGCTTTTTAATAAATTGCATAACCTAAGTTAGGCCATCCAATAAATCCACAAAATCATAGGTAAGGTCACACTAACTCTCAATTACCCGACGACCCATGCCTCGTACCCCGGCTATCCGTTACCGGTACTTGGTCTTTAACACGCACTTCGGGACATATACCCGACTCGTTGCCTTGCCCAATATCAAAGTTCACACATGCGATGTTTATATACATAAATGGTAAATAATACACTCAACATCGCAATAGTAGGCATCACACCATGTACAAATATCATGAGTATAATCTTGGTTCCCACATCTAAGTCACCCAGCTGTCCACGTAACGCCCGAATTAACCGTTAATCGTCGTGATTAACACTAATACTTAATTAAATTAATTTGGGACGTTACATTGACCCCACATCGACATCACGACGTGACACTATTCACATGCCATTTTTAGGAAATTTTTGGAAAACTTTGGAGATCTTTCTGGTATCCAAATAGGTCTGAATATGTCCCAATACCTGGGTAAACGACTCAATTATGTGAACGAATAAAATTATGAAAAAATTGGATAAATTGAGGATAATTAATAGAAAATTGCAATTCAATAACTATCAGGGTATTTTAGTCATTGACGGACACATGGGGATTTGTAGGAGGCGAGTCGGGACGTGTAAGTGCGTGTTTAGCTTTGAATACAAGTAAGTAAACCAGTAAGTAATTTACAGTTATTTCTTGAGCTTTAATTTATTTTATTATTGCTCTGAGCCCTTTTTGGCATTCTATTCTATTTGAGTTGTCCAAGGGCAAGTGTGTCAACTGTGGTCCTTGGAAGGGTGGTCATCTGAGGTAACATGCCAGAGCCACAACCTTGGGATGCACTACATTGGTAACTGATTTGTGTGGGGAGTGAGTTCTTAGCTAGATTACCAGGAAGTCTCCCTTGCTCGATGGATTGGAGGCTTGTTGGGTGTTGACAACGTCCTAGAATCCGAGTCTTGTAGGGTATTCCCTCGACCCAATGACGGTTTAGTCGGGACCACTTGTGCCTATCTGCTTGTTTTTTGGGACACTCATATTTCATTGCTCGGTTATTTATTTAAAGTATTTTATTTATGCATTCCCTGTACTTTTCTTTCTATCGGCATGAATATAGAATAATTCATTGTTTCGAAATGTTGTATATATGTCATGTTTGACGTTACTTACCTGGGCTCGTCATTTATTGTATTTGGCTGATTGCAGATCTGCAGTCCAGGAAGGGGAAAATTCCTTAGCTAGGTGATTTGATTTGAGGATACCGGAGCAGTTCTCTTCTTAACTGATGTAGGTTATTGATTTATTTTTGTATTATTGTATATATATTGTTTTGAAACATGGGATATGAGTTATGAGTGATCTTGGGACATGTATATTTGATGGTACTCTCATATGATTTGACATTTTAATAATATATATATGTGGGGGGGGGTTTCCACACTCTAGGTTGTCCTGACTAGTGTCTTGGAGTTATTGCTATTAGTTTGAGATTTTTAAAGCTTCCACTATACTTTGAATAACTCAACTTTAAATTTCCTAATAATTGGTGAATGGTAAGGAAAGTTGACTAGGCTTGTGTTGGCTCATCGAGATTGGCTTAGGGGTCCACGTAAGTCTAGGCCGAGCAGGGTCCTGTTTTAGGTCGTGGAACTGGAGCTGTCACAGTTGGTATCAGAGCCGAAGTTTTAATACTCGACTCTTGATTTAAATCAAAACCAATTAAGACACAAAACAATGGTAATTAGGACAATGGTTGAACTTAGAGTGGAAACCTATAAACTTGACTTAAGTCTTAGTTGGGAAGTGAGGAGATTTGGAAAATTTAAAATTGGAGTATATGATCTATTTGATGTATTGTATATACTATTATCGATAGTTATGTCATGATCATGTACTCATTTTCTTTTCAGATAGCGATGGTCGATCAGCCCGAGACCAGCGGTAGTGGTTCAAGGGACGTATTGGGGAGTCTGGATGATATGTCCTAGATGACTACGTCGCGCTTCAAGAGATCCTCCGACTGTTGAGGACTTAGGTGACACCATCACCCTCTACGTCTGCAGCTCCAGTTACGCAGGCTGAGAATGTTCCTACAGTTCAAGATACACCTACAACACCCACCGTTCAGGCATGACTTACAATAGCCGATGAGGCACAGGTTCGAGTCGAGATAGTACCACTTACGTCTGATACACAGGTTGAGGAGATGTCGAGCATGCTGAAAGATATGGGTAATAGGGCTACAGCTGAGGCGAGGTAGGCTCGCGAGTTCTAGCGACACCACCTAAAGAAGTTCCACGGGGGTACTAATCTCCAAGCTGCAAAGAAGTATATGTGGAGCCATGAGAAGATTCGTGACGTATTGGCTACACCGGAGCATATGCGGCCTAACATCTTGTAAGATTCACTATCTGGAGAGGTCGATGTTTGGTGGTATAGCATGGTGGCTACAAAGTGGAAGCCCAAGAGCTGGGCTGAGTTCAAGGAGAGGTTCAATTAGAAGTACATTCCTCATTTAGTCCGTAACTTGAAGAGGACCGAGTTTCAGAACATCGAACAAATGACCGGCGAGACAGTGATGTAGTATATGGATCAGTATCTGCTATTGATGGAGTATACAGGGGGCATAACTGACACTGATGCTGACTAGGCTTATTACTTCATACTCAGTCTATTAGACTCGATTGGCTCAATGGTGGTTACTACAGCTCCAGGGACACTACAGGATGCCTACGAGAGGAGTATGGCCAACGAGAGCTTCTTGAGCACACGTACTGGAGCAGTAGCCATGGTTACAACACCGTCATAGTCAGTGAGTGGTTCTAGAGGAGATAGGAGGAGGAAAAGACCCAGACAGTGGAGGCAACGAGATAGAGCTAAAAGTGTTGCATCTTTTGCATCTCTGCCTACCATAGCTATTGTACCAGTTGTTCCAGTATAAAGCTATGCCAACACACCACAACAGCCGGCACAATCAGGTCCACATTATCAGTAGTATCAGAGGACTGATGACAGAGGTAGTAGTTAGGGGCAAAGGTATGTGCAGAGACAGGGACAGAGGTTTAGTCAGGCACAAGGACAGGGACAACATGGTCCATCCTAATTGGGATCTCAGGAGGATGCTGGGAGTTTAGACAGTTAGGTCACTTCACTAGTGCATGTCCACAATTGGGCCGAGGGCAGCCGCATGAGAGCTGGGAGCAGGTTCATGTAGTTGTCAGCATATCCGACTGCCACCCGTAATCTGATTGAGGGTACGGTTTATATTTGCAGTTGCTATATACATACTATGTTTCACTCTGGTTCTACAGTTTCTTTTATTTTGGGTCATATGGTTGATGAGTTGGGATTGATACCCACTACACTAGAGAGACCCTTGATCCTTAGCACAGCTGTTGGGGAGAAAATTTAACCGAACTTGTTGTGTGTTGATTGTTCGGTGGAAATAAATGGTCACGTCTTACCTGCAAACCTGAGAGTTTTGGAGTTTCTAGAGTTCAATGCACTGCTAGGCATGGATTGGTTAGGTGCTTATCATGCACATATCCATTACTTCAGTAAGAGAGTCACATTTCAGATTCTCGGACATCCAGAATTTATTTTTCTGGGAACTTCGACCAGTTTGTCGATTACTAGAGGTAGGGTGGCTTCTAGCATAGATGTAGAGACATTTGCTAGTGTTTTAAGTATGACAGAGCGTGTTGTGACTAGGTTTGAGGAGGTACCTATGATATGCAACTTTCCTGACGTCTTTCCAGTGGAGCTACCAGTTTTACCGCTGGCTAAGGAGATTGATTTTATCATTGATTTTGTCTCAAAGACCAAACCTATTTATATTATGTCGTACCATTGGCTCTGAGAGAGCTAAGGAGTTGAGATCACAGCTAGATGAGTTGCTAGAGTTGGGTTTCATCTACCCGAGCATGTCACCTTCGAGCACGCCGATCTTGTTTGTTAAGAAGAAAGATGACAGTTTGAGATTATGCATGGACTACAAGTAGTTGAACCGAGTGACAGCGAAGAATAAGTATCCACTTCTGTGTATTAATGTCATGTTGGACCAGCTGACAGGGGCACAGTGGTTCTCGAAGATTGATTTGACATCTGGGTACCATCAGCTAGGGATTAGAGCGGAGGATAGGGAGAAGACTGCATTTCACACTCGATACGGGCATTATCAGTTCACAGTCATTCCTTTAGGCTAACTAACACCTATCAATGTTTATGGACTTGATGCATCGAGTGTTGAGATAGTACTTGGATCAGTTCGTCATCATGTTTATTGACAACATCTTGATCTACTCCAGGACTCTTGAGGATCACGAGGAGCACTTCAGGACAATTTTGCAGCTACTGAGGAAGTGATAGCGAGCCCCAAGTGTATGGCTTCGCGGTAGTAATAGTGGCGCAAACATTGTGCAAAAACAACGTTTGCGCCGGGTTTATCGAATGCACAGGGAATAGTTGCACATAACACTAGAGTAGATTAGGTGAATTGAAACATAAACAAACAACTAATAAACAATATTTGACTCTCATTTAATTTTATATACTGTTTGAATGTATACATATGCGAGGTTTTCCACATTCTATGTTGTCCTAACTGGTATCTTAGAGTAGTTCAATTAGTTTGAGTTTTAATGCTTTCGCGAAATTCTTTGATAACTCACTAATTTGATTTACTCAACTTGTTATAACTGTTTAATTAATGGTAAATTGTAAGGAAGACTGACTACGCTTGCGTTGACTACGCAAAGGTTGACTCTGGTCCACCTAAGTCTAGGCCGGACGGGCCCAGTTTAGGTTATGAAATTGGGGCAATCACAATACGTCTAATTAGATTGAGTTTGAATGGTGCACAAGAGAGTCAAGAGAAATACTACGACATGTATCACGGGAAATTAGAGTATCAGGTCGGGGACTACGTCTAGCTGAAAGTGTCTCCGATGAAGGGTCACATGAGGTTCGGATTGAAGGGAAGCTTGCGCCGAGGTTTATTAATCCATTAAGAGTTGGGAAGCGGATAGACAAAGTTCCGTACGAGTTGGATTTGCCACCTTAGTTGTTTGGGATCCACCCTGTGTTTCACGTATCGATGCTTCGACTGGATAGGTCGAGAGTGTGCAGACGCTCAATGGTGGACTTAAGCCAAATAATCTTGAAGGAGGACAACACTTATAACGAGCAACCTATTCAAATTTTGGACTGGAAAGTGAAGATTCCAAGGAATAAGGAGATCTCATCAATCCTTGTCAAATGGCAGCACCACGTCGACGAGCTAACGTGGGAGCTCAAGTCTTACATGCACGAGTATTTTACCTACCTCTTCTAATTCGGTAGTCTTTCTTTTAGTTTCGTTTTAATTTCGAGGATGAAATTCTAATCAGTTAGAAAGATTGTAACGAGCCTAAGAATCTAACTCGTGCAACGTGTCATTTTAGGTCATATATGAGTCTATTTGCCGTGATACGTGTGTTCAATTCTCGGTTGTCGACACCATGGTATGTTATTTTTGTTCGATGTTTGTATTACTTATTTTATTACCCGAATGTAAATTCCAATGTCTCAAACTTGTAAGGATGTTTGTGTGCTAGCGTTGGTGTTGAGAAATGAGTTTGGCTTGGAAAAAAATGCGTTACGGGCACCAGGTGAACGGTTGTCGGGTAATTACCTATTCGGGGGGGATAATTGAATTAAAACACTAATAAAATACAATTTAATTAATAAAAAAAACTTGTGTAACGTGTCCGGTACGTTGGTTCGTCCTCGAGCATACGACGATGCGAGTCGTAGTGCAATTCGGGTGCGGGAACGCCCAGGAAGCTTTTGTTTTGAGTAGGAATGAATAAGGAATAGTCAAAGAGTCCCTAAGTGAGTCATGAGAGTGGTTGGGGCTGGTGTGAAGAAAGACCCTAGGATGTACCTCAGGATACGTGCGTGAGAGATGATGAGATGGATATATATAGGACACCAACTTTTCTCTCTCCTCACTCATTTTTCCTTTCTTCTCTCTTTACGTGAAATTAAAATATGGTTGTGTTTTCATAGTAGTTTTGGCGCGAATCGAAGGCCGATGATTGAGCTACGATGTGGATTAAGGTGAGATCTCGTCTGCTCGTTTAGTTCTCATCGTTTTGACGCCTATTTTTTGGGTTTCCATCGCAATGATTTCGGACATTTGGGTTTCAATCTTTTCTGGGTTTTTGAGATGGATTGATAATGTTTTTAGGGTCAGTTGGAACATGAAATGGTGTTGTTATGGTGGTGGTTTGAGATATGGAATTTTTGAATGATTTTTGGTGAAAACTTGATACTTTTGATTTGATTTTTGAATCGGCAATTTATGGAGTTTCAATGAGGATTGAACGATGGTTTGGGTTAGTATCGACGTCCCTATAAGTTTGAAATAGGCTCAGAACGCGGCGACATGAGCCAGGGTTTCAAAAAATCTCGGATTGATGTTACGTTATGGAAACCGCGAGGGACGCTTTGGACTTCCTCGTGGAGCCCCAAAGCTCCATGGCGTCGGTTATGATGCCCAGGGCAGAGAGCCCTGGGACATCATGATTTAAGTGACACCGTCGGGTTCTAACCCCCACGCCGTCACTCACGGCGTGACACTGTTCATAGACCCATTTTTGGTGACAATACCTGGGTAATCGACCCAATTATGTGAACAAATAAAATTATGAAAAAATTGGATAAATTCAGGATAATTAATAGGAAATTGCATTTCAATGACTTTCAGGGTATTTTAGCCATTGACGGACACATGGTCATTAACGTGTGAGTGTGTATTTAGTTTCGGATACAGGCAAGTAAACGAGTGAGAAATTTTATAGTTATTTCTTAAGCTTTAATTTGTTTTATTATTGCTCTGAGCCCTTTTTGACATTCTATTCTGTTTGAGTTGTCTGAGGGCAAGTGTGACAACTGTGGTCCTTAGAAGGGTGGTTATCTAAGGTAACATATCAGAGCCACGACCTCGGGATGCACTGCATTGGTTACTGATTTGTGTGGGGAGTGAATTATTAGCTGGATTACCAGGAAGTCTCACTTGCTCGCTGGATTTAGGCCTTGTTGGGTGTTGACCAATTCCTATAATCCGAGTCTTGTAGCGTTTTTCCCTCGACTCATTGATCGTTTGGTCTAGACCACTTATGCCTATCTTTTTGTTTTCTGGGATACACATATTCGATTGCTCGGTTATTTATTTACAATCTTTATTTATTCATGCATTCCCCGTACTTTTCTTTCTATCGGCATGAATATAGAATGGTTCTTTGTTTCAAAATGTTGTATATATGTCATGGTTGGTGTTACTTACCTGAGATCTTCATTCTCGTGTTTGACTGCGTACAGATTCGCAGTCCAGCAAGGGGATGACTCCTCACTGGGTGATCTGATTTAAGGATATCGGAGCAGCTCTCCTCTTGACTGATGTAGGTTTTTAATTTATTTTTATATTATTGTATATATATTGTTTTGAAAACATGGGATGTGGGTTATGAGAGATCTTAGGACATGTATATTTGATGGTACTCTCCTCTGATTTGACATTTTAATGATATGCATATGCGAGGTTTCCACATTCTAGGTTGTCCTGACTAATGTCTTGGAGTTATTGCTATTAGTTTGAGATTTTTAATACTTCCGCTATACTTTGAATAACTCACTAATTTGAATAACTCAACTTTAAATTTCATAAAAATTGGTAAATGGTAAGGAAGGCGGACTAGGCTTGCGTTGACTCAGCGAGATTGGCTCGGGGCCCACGTAAGTCTAGGCCGGGCAGTGTCCAATTTTAGGTTGTGGAACTGGGGCCATTACAGTAGAAATCTAAATCGATATGTAAAGGTTCAAAAAGAATGTGTGGTTGTAGCCATCCGAATCGATATGTATCGGTTACATTTTTTTTCAAACAACTGATATGTATCAACATAGATAGAGACGAAAATCATGGAAATATTCTTGATAGCCTATTGTAAAGGTAAAAAATGAAAAAGAGAAGGGGCCTTTTTGTCTAACCAAATTGATACGTCTATCCACCGCAATCGCAATTTAAAAAAGCATGGTAGGGATGATTTTCACAATTAGAAGAATAATGTGATTTGCGACCCACTAACCAAACAGGGAAAACATTATTGCGAATCACAATGAGGGTCCAATCGCACGAAACAAACAAACCCATAATAACAAAACTTAATAGATTATGATATAATAACAAAAAATGTGAAAGGTTATGATATTTTAACCAATTAAGCCAAAGAAAAAACATGGCTATGTTAATTATTAGGGAAGTGCTAGAATGCACCAAAATGGACACTCATAATGGAGACCTTATGTAACGGCCCAATTATTAATTGTCGTTATTTATGATGTCATTACAGACGTGGACGACAGCTCGGACGCTCATGGACCCCGTAGCTAGGTCAGAGCACATCCGAATTAGGTATACAGTCCATTTTGTATGCTTTTGCTGTGTTTTACAATGTATATGTTCAGTTTAGTATAATTTCATGGCAATATGTGTGTTTATACAGTTAATTGTCAAGTGAGACAGTGTGACAAGTATTCGCCTCGAGTAGCGTGTAGACGCGGGTACCGGGTGGGTGAATGACTAGTGCATTAGACCAGGGGTTTATACACACAATAAATGATAAAATGCATTAATAATTAATATAAAATGTTGTATATACGTGAGTGACAGAATGTACACGTTTGGTACGAGAAACAGTTCGGGACCGAGTATCGGAACGCTCGAGAATTGGCTTGTTTGTTACGGTTTAAGTTCCCCAAATAAGTCACATTAGGATGACTTATTGACCCCACAAGAACCACAAGATCAAGTTTTGAGATCAACAAACACTTGAGATGAAATTTTTGGTATAAAAGTGAAAAAAATCTCACTATCACCATTGTTTCTCTATCCTCTTAATGTGTTGGACAAAAATTGAAAGAGAAGTTAGGGTTTTGTGAGCTTTCGAAGGTTGTTTGGAGCACAAGAGAGCATGGAAATTGAGCATAAAATTTAGATCCGAACTCTCCTCTTCGTTTCTTATCTATCGGACGTATTTTCTCTAGTTTTGACGAGGGTTTCGTAGTCATCATTTGAGCACACCGATTTAGATAGGTGTTTCTATAGTTTCAAGTTGTGGATTTAAAACAACTATGAAGGTATTTGGTGTTGATATTGTGGTTGTTTTGGATTTTGAATGGATTTTAGGGTTTTAGCCAAGAAATCTCAGGGTTTCGTCTCGAACAAGTTTTAATGGGGGTTTTTGGTGGTTTATGGTTGTTTGAATGTCTAATGATTGTTTGGGATGAGCGTGAACTGCAACGACGAGCCGAGGGGGTTCGAGAACCACAGGAGGCATATCTGGTTCAGACGCCACCAGGGGCGTCATGGGGGTTAAAGCTCACAACGTTTAGACCAGAGGCCACTCTCCACCCACGTATTAAATTGCGCCTTGGGGGTAAAAGCGTGACTACGTTTAGTCACGGCGCCCAGGACACCGTGAGCCTTTGCTCACGGCGGCGCCTCTGGCGGCGTCCCAAACAGTGACAGAAAAATAAATTTCAAAATAAATTTAGCCTATTGGAGGTTTACCTAGGGGTTTATAGAACCTATACGGAAGGTTTAATGGGTGTTTTTGGCGATGATTCGGTATGGAATAAGGATTTCCAAGGTTTTGGATTGATGAGGTTTATCGGGAAATCAAGTTTTTAGGTTGATTTAATGAGTAGTGGACACACGGTTGGCGTCATGTATTGAGGTGTGTAGTATCCCAACTGAAATTCACTTTGAGCATTTACTGTTTGTTTATTGAATTCATGTCATGTTGTTCAATTAAACTCATTTCAAGTATTTATTTACGGTCGGTTGAGTTTACTCCCGCCGAGTTTATTCTATTGCGTTGGCATTGTGACACACTAGGCCATAATATGTGTTTTAGGGTTATGTCGGCGGATAGTTGACCCGACTGCTGATTTTTCTACACACATGTCGGTGCGCCGTGGTCTACGACGGCTACCGAGCAGACTCAGGGATTTCACTCAGTTCGAGTTTACTCACTGGTGGTGTCTGGGTGATAATTAAAAGTATGGTGCTAATCTAACCTAGATCATGCACGCACTTTGTTTCACTACTGTTAGATATACATGCGAGAGTCATTCCCAGTTGTCTAATTCTTTTCTTCCGCATATTTATTTAATAGTATTTTGATTCTAGCATTTATTTATATTATTTACTCGGTGAAGTTCCTTGAGATTACTCACTCTGAACTCGTCATCTATTTTGTTGTGATAGCTGAGTGCAGACCCCAGTACGAGCAGAAGGAAGGGCAAGCTAAATGACTTCCTGTGATTTGACTGCGTATTCCTGACTTGTACGTTTGTTTATTTTTATTGATTTATGTTGGGTTTTGGGACATGAGACTACTTAGACATGTATATGACCTTTTGAGGTCCATTTTATTATTTTGATGGATAATGGATGATATATATGTTGATGATAATTTGGATGGGTTTTCCATATTAGGAAAAAATGCTCTTTTATGACATATTTTACATTTACAGTTTAATGATTTACTTATTTAAGTCTTCTGTTGAATATATTGAGGTTTAAACAGATGATTTGAAGTCCTAGCTAATTTAGTTAATTTGAGAAAAGTTAGCGGTAATTGAGGTGAAAATTGTGATATGGTGCACATGGGACACAGTTGGGCCGGGTTTAGGTAGGGTTGTGGGCCCGTGGTGCATGACGTAGCGGGCCTCAAATTTTGGGGTCACTACACCTTATCCAGTCAGTAGGCGTAGGGCCTACATATAAAGTTGTTTTCCTTGATTTTTCTTGCTTTTGTTGGATATACCAGACAACTGTTATGTTATTATTGGTTGTTTGGTACAGCTGACTGACATACCAGCTGACTTTAGCACTGACAATCAATCGACTGTCAATGCTGAGTCAGCTGGGTGTAGTTTTTGAGTGTCCAATCTAGTGCATTCCAACATTTTTTTAATTATTACTCCCTCCAGTAAAAAAATAAGACTTTTTGCTCAAAACACTTATATTAAGAAAACATTAATTGTGAGTTTAAATTATGTTCATACCTACATTTAATTCTTTATTTCATTCAATGAAAAAAAGACAAGTGTTTAATTATAATTAAATATTTGAGTTAAATGAGGGGTAAAATAGGTATAAGAGGTACAAAGTTCTCTCGAATTTCGAAAACGTCATATATTTTTTGAAGCCAAGAAATTCCAAAAATGTCGTATATTTTAGAATGGAGGGAGTATCTTAAATAGGTATGAAGGTAATTCTCATAGGGACGATGTGCTTTTTTCCTACTACACTAGTAGGTTTTTTTTTAATTTTATTTTAAGGGAAACACATTGTTTCTTGCCACGTACATACCACTTTTTTGGCTATAGTAAAATAAAGTCTCTTTCATATAAAAAAAAAATCATTATCTTGAATAAAATGTTCTTTTAACCTTTTTTTATGTTAAAGTCGCCAATTATATTATTACAGGTCTTTAACCAAAACATTAGTGAGGAATGAGGGTACATCCCACCACTCTTGAAAGAAAACTTTCTTTTTAACTTAGATAACTCAAGAGAGTTTTACCATAGATGTATTTTTATTTTTGTTAACCTTCCCATAAATGTATTAATATAGGGATAATCACGTTTGACTGTATCCATTCAAAGTACTAATCAAAATAAAATTTGATTTATGAATAAAATTAGTTTATTGATTTATGAATAAAATTAATCCAAGATTGACGAGAATTATTCTACAATGTAGAAGAATCCGTGCTTAATAATTTTTTAATAAACTTTCCTCAAAAAAAATAATTTTCTAATAAACTGTGAGCTTTAGACAATAATTTATTCACTCCAAATATGTCAAAGGGAGATGCTAGAGGTACCCATTTGTCACACATGACAATCAAGCACCGTTGATACACCTCGAGATATACATTCGAGATATGTTGGACGGTGCGCAATCACTAGGTGTGACAAGTACATAGACTAAGCATTTTTCTATGCAAAATTAATAACGTGATTTTCGCTTGAATTCGGAAGTAAAAAAAGAAAAGAAAATAAAATAAAAAAACAACTTGATTTTGTATTGCATCGATAAATATAGGCAGCCGCTGTTTGGACGCCACCTTTTCATCTTGTATCTCATTTTTAAATTTTTTTTACTTTGTTTATCCCAATTTTTACTTAATTTACACCATTTTTTTTCAAAATTATAAAAATACCCTTGCTCACCTCATCATCCTTATCCTCACCCCAACACACCTAAACAACCCTCTCTGTTTCTCGATTTAAATTATTGTAAAGCACTTGTACTAGGTCACAAGTGTCGTAGGAGTGTTTTCTGGTTGAACAAGGCCGGATGTGGTCGCGATTTGTCCTAGAACCGAAAAAGTGTCGTCCGCG